>OX376704.1:21537845-22242192 GCA_947389935.1 Agrilus cyanescens
CAAAATTCAGGAAAATAGAACGCAAATGGTAGCATTATCGTTCAGTTGTATTGAAAAGCGTGTCAAAATGAACGACTGAGTCTATTTTATTACACAATTTTACCATTCTTCTGCAATAACGGCTCGATTTTGTCAAGAATGCGACAAAAATCAGGAAAATAGAACGCAAATGATAGCAATATCGTTCAGTTGTATTGAAAAGCGTGCTAAAATGAACGACTGAGTCTATTTCATTATGCAATTTTACCATTCTTCTGCAATAACGACTCGATTTTGTCAAAAATGTGACAAAATAATGGAAAATTCAACGCGAATGCTAGCAAAATCGTTCAGTTGTATTGAAAAGCGTGTCAAAATAAACGACTGAGTCTATTTTATTACACAATTTTACCATTCTTCTGCAATAACGGCTCGATTTTGTCAAGAATGCGACAAAATTCAGGAAAATAGAACGCAAATGATAGCAATATCGTTCAGTTGTATTGAAAAGCGTGTTAAAATGAACGACTGAGTCTATTTTATTACACAATTTTACCATTCTTCTGCAATCACGATTCGATTTTGTTAAAAATGCGACAAAACACAGGAAAATAGAACGCAAATCCTAGCAAAATCGTTCAGTTGTATTGAAAAGAGTGTCAAAATGAACGAGTGAGTCTATTTTATTGTACAATTTTACCATTCTTCTGCAATAACGGCTCGATTTTGTCAAGAATGCGACAAAATACAGGAAAATAGAACGCAAATGATAGCAATATCGTTCAGTTGTATTGAAAAGCTTGTTAAAATGAACGACTGAGTCTATTTTATTATACAAATTTACCATTCTTCTGCAATAACGACTCGATTTTGTTAAAAATGTGACAAAACACAGGAAAATTCAACGCAAATGCTAGCAATATCGTTCAGTTGTATTGAAAAGCGTGTTAAAATGAACGACTGAGTCTATTTCATTATGCAATTTTACCATTCTTCTGCAATAACGACTCGATTTTGTCAAAAATGTGACAAAATAATGGAAAATTCAACGCGAATGCTAGCAAAATCGTTCAGTTGTATTGAAAAGCGTGTCAAAATAAACGACTGAGTCTATTTTATTACACAATTTTACCATTCTTCTGCAATAACGGCTCGATTTTGTCAAGAATGCGACAAAATTCAGGAAAATAGAACGCAAATGATAGCAATATCGTTCAGTTGTATTGAAAAGCGTGTTAAAATGAACGACTGAGTCTATTTCATTATGCAATTTTACCATTCTTCTGCAATAACGACTCGATTTTGTCAAAAATGTGACAAAATAATGGAAAATTCAACGCGAATGCTAGCAAAATCGTTCAGTTGTATTGAAAAGCGTGTTAAAATGAACGACTGAGTCTATTTCATTATGCAATTTTACCATTCTTCTGCAATAACGACTCGATTTTGTCAAAAATGTGACAAAATAATGGAAAATAGAACGCAAATGATAGCAATATCGTTCAGTTGTATTGAAAAGCGTGTTAAAATGAACGACTGAGTCTATTTCATTATGCAATTTTACCATTCTTCTGCAATAACGACTCGATTTTGTCAAAAATGTGACAAAATAATGGAAAATTCAACGCGAATGCTAGCAATATCGTTCAGTTGTATTGAAAAGCGTGTCGAATTGAACGACTGAGTCTATTTTATTATACAATTTTACCATTCTTCTTCAAAAACGGCTCGATTTTGTCAAGAATGCGACAAAATACAGGAAAATAGAACGCAAATGGTAGCATTATCGTTCAGTTGTATTGAAAAGCGTGTCAAAATGAACGAGTGAGTCTATTTTATTGTACAATTTTACCATTCTTCTGCAGTAACGGCTCGATTTTGTCAAGAATGCGACAAAATTCAGGAAAATAGAACGCAAATGGTAGCATTATCGTTCAGTTGTATTGAAAAGCGTGTCAAAATGAACGACTGAGTCTATTTTATTACACAATTTTACCATTCTTCTGCAATAACGGCTCGATTTTGTCAAGAATGCGACAAAAATCAGGAAAATAGAACGCAAATGATAGCAATATCGTTCAGTTGTATTGAAAAGCGTGCTAAAATGAACGACTGAGTCTATTTCATTATGCAATTTTACCATTCTTCTGCAATAACGACTCGATTTTGTCAAAAATGTGACAAAATAATGGAAAATTCAACGCGAATGCTAGCAAAATCGTTCAGTTGTATTGAAAAGCTTGTCGAATCGAACGACTGAGTCTATTTTATTATACAATTTTACCATTCTTCTTCACTAACGGCTCGATTTTGTCAAGAATGCGACAAAATTCAGGAAAATAGAACGCAAATGATAGCAATATCGTTCAGTTGTATTGAAAACCGTGTTAAAATGAACGACTGAGTCTATTTTATTACACAATTTTACAATTCTTCTGCAATAACGATTCGATTTTGTTAAAAATGTGACAAAATACAGGAAAATTCAACGCAAATGCTAGCAATATCGTTCAGTTGTATTGAAAGCATGTCCAAATAAGCGACTGAGTCTATTTCATTATGCAATTTTACCATTCTTCTGCAATAACGACTCGATTTTGTCAAAAATGTGACAAAATAATGGAAAATTCAACGCGAATGCTAGCAATATCGTTCAGTTGTATTGAAAAGCGTGTCGAATCGAACGACTGAGTCTATTTTATTATACAATTTTACCATTCTTCTTCAAAAACGGCTCGGTTTTGTCAAGAATGCGACAAAATACAGGAAAATAGAACGCAAATGATGGCAATATCGTTCAGTTCTATTGAAAAGCGTGTTAAACTGAACGACTGAGTCTATTTTATTACACAATTTTACCATTCTTCTGCAATCACGATTCGATTTTGTTAAAAATGCGACAAAATACAGGAAAATAGAACGCAAATCCTAGCAAAATCGTTCAGTTGTATTGAAAAGCGTGTCAAAATGAACGAGTGAGTCTATTTTATTGTACAATTTTACCATTCTTCTGCAATAACGGCTCGATTTTGTCAAGAATGCGACAAAATACAGGAAAATAGAACGCAAATGATAGCAATATCGTTCAGTTGTATTGAAAAGCTTGTTAAAATGAACGACTGAGTCTATTTTATTATACAAATTTACCATTCTTCTGCAATAACGACTCGATTTTGTTAAAAATGTGACAAAACACAGGAAAATTCAACGCAAATGCTAGCAATATCGTTCAGTTGTATTGAAAGCGTGTCAAAATAAGCGACTGAGTCTATTTCATAATGCAATTTTACCATTCTTCTGCAATAACGACTCGATTTTGTCAAAAATGTGACAAAATAATGGAAAATTCAACGCGAATGCTAGCAAAATCGTTCAGTTGTATTGAAAAGCGCGTCAAAATGAACGAGTGAGTCTATTTAATTGTACAATTTTACCATTCTTCTGCAGTAACGGCTCGATTTTGTCAAGAATGCGACAAAATTCAGGAAAATAGAACGCAAATGGTAGCATTATCGTTCAGTTGTATTGAAAAGCGTGTCAAAATGAACGACTGAGTCTATTTTATTACACAATTTTACCATTCTTCTGCAATAACGGCTCGATTTTGTCAAGAATGCGACAAAAATCAGGAAAATAGAACGCAAATGATAGCAATATCGTTCAGTTGTATTGAAAAGCGTGTTAAAATGAACGACTGAGTCTATTTTATTACACAATTTTACCATTCTTCTGCAATAACGATTCGATTTTGTTAAAAATGTGACAAAATACAGGAAAATTCAACGCAAATGCTAGCAATATCGTTCAGTTGTATTGAAAGCGTGTCCAAATAAGCGACTGAGTCTATTTCATTATGCAATTTTACCATTCTTCTGCAATAACGACTCGATTTTGTCAAAAATGTGACAAAATAATGGAAAATTCAACGCGAATGCTAGCAATATCGTTCAGTTGTATTGAAAAGCGTGTCGAATCGAACGACTGAGTCTATTTTATTATACAATTTTACCATTCTTCTTCAAAAACGGCTCGATTTTGTCAAGAATGCGACAAAATACAGGAAAATAGAACGCAAATGATGGCAATATCGTTCAGTTCTATTGAAAAGCGTGTTAAACTGAACGACTGAGTCTATTTTATTACACAATTTTACCATTCTTCTGCAATCACGATTCGATTTTGTTAAAAATGCGACAAAATACAGGAAAATAGAACGCAAATCCTAGCAAAATCGTTCAGTTGTATTGAAAAGCGTGTCAAAATGAACGAGTGAGTCTATTTTATTGTACAATTTTACCATTCTTCTGCAATAACGGCTCGATTTTGTCAAGAATGCGACAAAATACAGGAAAATAGAACGCAAATGATAGCAATATCGTTCAGTTGTATTGAAAAGCTTGTTAAAATGAACGACTGAGTCTATTTTATTATACAAATTTACCATTCTTCTGCAATAACGACTCGATTTTGTTAAAAATGTGACAAAACACAGGAAAATTCAACGCAAATGCTAGCAATATCGTTCAGTTGTATTGAAAGCGTGTCAAAATAAGCGACTGAGTCTATTTCATAATGCAATTTTACCATTCTTCTGCAATAACGACTCGATTTTGTCAAAAATGTGACAAAATAATGGAAAATTCAACGCGAATGCTAGCAAAATCGTTCAGTTGTATTGAAAAGCGTGTCAAAATGAACGAGCGAGTCTATTTTATTGTGCAATTTTACCATTCTACTGCAGTAACGGCTCGATTTTGTCAAGAATGCGACAAAATTCAGGAAAATAGAACGCAAATGATAGCAATATCGTTCAGTTGTATTGAGAAGCGTGTTAAAATGAACGACTGAGTCTATTTCATTATGCAATTTTACCATTCTTCTGCAATAACGACTCGATTTTGTCAAAAATGTGACAAAATAATGGAAAATTCAACGCGAATGCTAGCAATATCGTTCAGTTGTATTGAAAAGCGTGTCGAATCGAACGACTGAGTCTATTTTATTATACAATTTTACCATTCTTCTTCAAAAACGGCTCGATTTTGTCAAGAATGCGACAAAATACAGGAAAATAGAACGCAAATGATGGCAATATCGTTCAGTTCTATTGAAAAGCGTGTTAAACTGAACGACTGAGTCTATTTTATTACACAATTTTACCATTCTTCTGCAATCACGATTCGATTTTGTTAAAAATGCGACAAAATACAGGAAAATAGAACGCAAATCCTAGCAAAATCGTTCAATTGTATTGAAAAGAGTGTCAAAATGAACGAGTGAGTCTATTTTATTGTACAATTTTACCATTCTTCTGCAATAACGGCTCGATTTTGTCAAGAATGCGACAAAATACAGGAAAATAGAACGCAAATGATAGCAATATCGTTCAGTTGTATTGAAAAGCTTGTTAAAATGAACGACTGAGTCTATTTTATTATGCAAATTTACCATTCTTCTGCAATAACGACTCGATTTTGTTAAAAATGTGACAAAACACAGGAAAATTCAACGCAAATGCTAGCAATATCGTTCAGTTGTATTGAAAGCGTGTCAAAATAAGCGACTGAGTCTATTTCATAATGCAATTTTACCATTCTTCTGCAATAACGACTCGATTTTGTCAAAAATGTGACAAAATAATGGAAAATTCAACGCGAATGCTAGCAAAATCGTTCAGTTGTATTGAAAAGCGTGTCAAAATGAACGAGCGAGTCTATTTTATTGTGCAATTTTACCATTCTACTGCAGTAACGGCTCGATTTTGTCAAGAATGCGACAAAATTCAGGAAAATAGAACGCAAATGATAGCAATATCGTTCAGTTGTATTGAAAAGCGTGTTAAAATGAACGACTGAGTCTATTTCATTATGCAATTTTACCATTCTTCTGCAATAACGACTCGATTTTGTCAAAAATGTGACAAAATAATGGAAAATTCAACGCGAATGCTAGCAAAATCGTTCAGTTGTATTGAAAAGCGTGTCAAAATAAACGACTGAGTCTATTTTATTACACAATTTTACCATTCTTCTGCAATAACGGCTCGATTTTGTCAAGAATGCGACAAAATTCAGGAAAATAGAACGCAAATGATAGCAATATCGTTCAGTTGTATTGAAAAGCGTGTTAAAATGAACGACTGAGTCTATTTCATTATGCAATTTTACCATTCTTCTGCAATAACGACTCGATTTTGTCAAAAATGTGACAAAATAATGGAAAATTCAACGCGAATGCTAGCAAAATCGTTCAGTTGTATTGAAAAGCGTGTTAAAATGAACGACTGAGTCTATTTCATTATGCAATTTTACCATTCTTCTGCAATAACGGCTCGATTTTGTCAAAAATGTGACAAAATAATGGAAAATAGAACGCAAATGATAGCAATATCGTTCAGTTGTATTGAAAAGCGTGTTAAAATGAACGACTGAGTCTATTTCATTATGCAATTTTACCATTCTTCTGCAATAACGACTCGATTTTGTCAAAAATGTGACAAAATAATGGAAAATTCAACGCGAATGCTAGCAATATCGTTCAGTTGTATTGAAAAGCGTGTCGAATTGAACGACTGAGTCTATTTTTATTATACAATTTTACCATTCTTCTTCAAAAACGGCTCGATTTTGTCAAGAATGCGACAAAATACAGGAAAATAGAACGCAAATGGTAGCATTATCGTTCAGTTGTATTGAAAAGCGTGTCAAAATGAACGAGTGAGTCTATTTAATTGTACAATTTTACCATTCTTCTGCAGTAACGGCTCGATTTTGTCAAGAATGCGACAAAATTCAGGAAAATAGAACGCAAATGGTAGCATTATCGTTCAGTTGTATTGAAAAGCGTGTCAAAATGAACGACTGAGTCTATTTTATTACACAATTTTACCATTCTTCTGCAATAACGGCTCGATTTTGTCAAGAATGCGACAAAAATCAGGAAAATAGAACGCAAATGATAGCAATATCGTTCAGTTGTATTGAAAAGCGTGTTAAAATGAACGACTGAGTCTATTTTATTACACAATTTTACCATTCTTCTGCAATAACGATTCGATTTTGTTAAAAATGTGACAAAATACAGGAAAATTCAACGCAAATGCTAGCAATATCGTTCAGTTGTATTGAAAGCGTGTCCAAATAAGCGACTGAGTCTATTTCATTATGCAATTTTACCATTCTTCTGCAATAACGACTCGATTTTGTCAAAAATGTGACAAAATAATGGAAAATTCAACGCGAATGCTAGCAATATCGTTCAGTTGTATTGAAAAGCGTGTCGAATCGAACGACTGAGTCTATTTTATTATACAATTTTACCATTCTTCTTCAAAAACGGCTCGATTTTGTCAAGAATGCGACAAAATACAGGAAAATAGAACGCAAATGATGGCAATATCGTTCAGTTCTATTGAAAAGCGTGTTAAACTGAACGACTGAGTCTATTTTATTACACAATTTTACCATTCTTCTGCAATCACGATTCGATTTTGTTAAAAATGCGACAAAATACAGGAAAATAGAACGCAAATCCTAGCAAAACCGTTCAGTTGTATTGAAAAGCGTGTCAAAATGAACGAGTGAGTCTATTTTATTGTACAATTTTACCATTCTTCTGCAATAACGGCTCGATTTTGTCAAGAATGCGACAAAATACAGGAAAATAGAACGCAAATGATAGCAATATCGTTCAGTTGTATTGAAAAGCTTGTTAAAATGAACGACTGAGTCTATTTTATTATACAAATTTACCATTCTTCTGCAATAACGACTCGATTTTGTTAAAAATGTGACAAAACACAGGAAAATTCAACGCAAATGCTAGCAATATCGTTCAGTTGTATTGAAAGCGTGTCAAAATAAGCGACTGAGTCTATTTCATAATGCAATTTTACCATTCTTCTGCAATAACGACTCGATTTTGTCAAAAATGTGACAAAATAATGGAAAATTCAACGCGAATGCTAGCAAAATCGTTCAGTTGTATTGAAAAGCGTGTCAAAATGAACGAGCGAGTCTATTTTATTGTGCAATTTTACCATTCTACTGCAGTAACGGCTCGATTTTGTCAAGAATGCGACAAAATTCAGGAAAATAGAACGCAAATGATAGCAATATCGTTCAGTTGTATTGAGAAGCGTGTTAAAATGAACGACTGAGTCTATTTCATTATGCAATTTTACCATTCTTCTGCAATAACGACTCGATTTTGTCAAAAATGTGACAAAATAATGGAAAATTCAACGCGAATGCTAGCAATATCGTTCAGTTGTATTGAAAAGCGTGTCGAATCGAACGACTGAGTCTATTTTATTATACAATTTTACCATTCTTCTTCAAAAACGGCTCGATTTTGTCAAGAATGCGACAAAATACAGGAAAATAGAACGCAAATGATGGCAATATCGTTCAGTTCTATTGAAAAGCGTGTTAAACTGAACGACTGAGTCTATTTTATTACACAATTTTACCATTCTTCTGCAATCACGATTCGATTTTGTTAAAAATGCGACAAAATACAGGAAAATAGAACGCAAATCCTAGCAAAATCGTTCAATTGTATTGAAAAGAGTGTCAAAATGAACGAGTGAGTCTATTTTATTGTACAATTTTACCATTCTTCTGCAATAACGGCTCGATTTTGTCAAGAATGCGACAAAATACAGGAAAATAGAACGCAAATGATAGCAATATCGTTCAGTTGTATTGAAAAGCTTGTTAAAATGAACGACTGAGTCTATTTTATTATACAAATTTACCATTCTTCTGCAATAACGACTCGATTTTGTTAAAAATGTGACAAAACACAGGAAAATTCAACGCAAATGCTAGCAATATCGTTCAGTTGTATTGAAAGCGTGTCAAAATAAGCGACTGAGTCTATTTCATAATGCAATTTTACCATTCTTCTGCAATAACGACTCGATTTTGTCAAAAATGTGACAAAATAATGGAAAATTCAACGCGAATGCTAGCAAAATCGTTCAGTTGTATTGAAAAGCGTGTCAAAATGAACGAGCGAGTCTATTTTATTGTGCAATTTTACCATTCTACTGCAGTAACGGCTCGATTTTGTCAAGAATGCGACAAAATTCAGGAAAATAGAACGCAAATGATAGCAATATCGTTCAGTTGTATTGAAAAGCGTGTTAAAATGAACGACTGTCTATTTCATTATGCAATTTTACCATTCTTCTGCAATAACGACTCGATTTTGTCAAAAATGTGACAAAATAATGGAAAATTCAACGCGAATGCTAGCAAAATCGTTCAGTTGTATTGAAAAGCGTGTCAAAATAAACGACTGAGTCTATTTTATTACACAATTTTACCATTCTTCTGCAATAACGGCTCGATTTTGTCAAGAATGCGACAAAATTCAGGAAAATAGAACGCAAATGATAGCAATATCGTTCAGTTGTATTGAAAAGCGTGTTAAAATGAACGACTGAGTCTATTTCATTATGCAATTTTACCATTCTTCTGCAATAACGACTCGATTTTGTCAAAAATGTGACAAAATAATGGAAAATTCAACGCGAATGCTAGCAAAATCGTTCAGTTGTATTGAAAAGCGTGTTAAAATGAACGACTGAGTCTATTTCATTATGCAATTTTACCATTCTTCTTCAATAACGACTCGATTTTGTCAAAAATGTGACAAAATAATGGAAAATTCAACGCGAATGCTAGCAATATCGTTCAGTTGTATTGAAAAGCGTGTCGAATTGAACGACTGAGTCTATTTTATTATACAATTTTACCATTCTTCTTCAAAAACGGCTCGATTTTGTCAAGAATGCGACAAAATACAGGAAAATAGAACGCAAATGGTAGCATTATCGTTCAGTTGTATTGAAAAGCGTGTCAAAATGAACGAGTGAGTCTATTTAATTGTACAATTTTACCATTCTTCTGCAGTAACGGCTCGATTTTGTCAAGAATGCGACAAAATTCAGGAAAATAGAACGCAAATGGTAGCATTATCGTTCAGTTGTATTGAAAAGCGTGTCAAAATGAACGACTGAGTCTATTTTATTACACAATTTTACCATTCTTCTGCAATAACGGCTCGATTTTGTCAAGAATGCGACAAAAATCAGGAAAATAGAACGCAAATGATAGCAATATCGTTCAGTTGTATTGAAAAGCGTGTTAAAATGAACGACTGAGTCTATTTTATTACACAATTTTACCATTCTTCTGCAATAACGATTCGATTTTGTTAAAAATGTGACAAAATACAGGAAAATTCAACGCAAATGCTAGCAATATCGTTCAGTTGTATTGAAAGCGTGTCCAAATAAGCGACTGAGTCTATTTCATTATGCAATTTTACCATTCTTCTGCAATAACGGCTCGATTTTGTCAAGAATGCGACAAAATACAGGAAAATAGAACGCAAATGATAGCAATATCGTTCAGTTGTATTGAAAAGCTTGTTAAAATGAACGACTGAGTCTATTTTATTATGCAAATTTACCATTCTTCTGCAATAACGACTCGATTTTGTTAAAAATGTGACAAAACACAGGAAAATTCAACGCAAATGCTAGCAATATCGTTCAGTTGTATTGAAAGCGTGTCAAAATAAGCGACTGAGTCTATTTCATAATGCAATTTTACCATTCTTCTGCAATAACGACTCGATTTTGTCAAAAATGTGACAAAATAATGGAAAATTCAACGCGAATGCTAGCAAAATCGTTCAGTTGTATTGAAAAGCGTGTCAAAATGAACGAGCGAGTCTATTTTATTGTGCAATTTTACCATTCTACTGCAGTAACGGCTCGATTTTGTCAAGAATGCGACAAAATTCAGGAAAATAGAACGCAAATGATAGCAATATCGTTCAGTTGTATTGAAAAGCGTGTTAAAATGAACGACTGAGTCTATTTCATTATGCAATTTTACCATTCTTCTGCAATAACGACTCGATTTTGTCAAAAATGTGACAAAATAATGGAAAATTCAACGCGAATGCTAGCAAAATCGTTCAGTTGTATTGAAAAGCGTGTTAAAATGAACGACTGAGTCTATTTCATTATGCAATTTTACCATTCTTCTGCAATAACGACTCGATTTTGTCAAAAATGTGACAAAATAATGGAAAATTCAACGCGAATGCTAGCAATATCGTTCAGTTGTATTGAAAAGCGTGTCGAATTGAACGACTGAGTCTATTTTATTATACAATTTTACCATTCTTCTTCAAAAACGGCTCGATTTTGTCAAGAATGCGACAAAATACAGGAAAATAGAACGCAAATGGTAGCATTATCGTTCAGTTGTATTGAAAAGCGTGTCAAAATGAACGAGTGAGTCTATTTAATTGTACAATTTTACCATTCTTCTGCAGTAACGGCTCGATTTTGTCAAGAATGCGACAAAATTCAGGAAAATAGAACGCAAATGGTAGCATTATCGTTCAGTTGTATTGAAAAGCGTGTCAAAATGAACGACTGAGTCTATTTTATTACACAATTTTACCATTCTTCTGCAATAACGGCTCGATTTTGTCAAGAATGCGACAAAAATCAGGAAAATAGAACGCAAATGATAGCAATATCGTTCAGTTGTATTGAGAAGCGTGTTAAAATGAACGACTGAGTCTATTTCATTATGCAATTTTACCATTCTTCTTCAAAAACGGCTCGATTTTGTCAAGAATGCGACAAAATACAGGAAAATAGAACGCAAATGATGGCAATATCGTTCAGTTCTATTGAAAAGCGTGTTAAACTGAACGACTGAGTCTATTTTATTACACAATTTTACCATTCTTCTGCAATCACGATTCGATTTTGTTAAAAATGCGACAAAATACAGGAAAATAGAACGCAAATCCTAGCAAAATCGTTCAGTTGTATTGAAAAGAGTGTCAACATGAACGAGTGAGTCTATTTTATTGTACAATTTTACCATTCTTCTGCAATAACGGCTCGATTTTGTCAAGAATGCGACAAAATACAGGAAAATAGAACGCAAATGATAGCAATATCGTTCAGTTGTATTGAAAAGCTTGTTAAAATGAACGACTGAGTCTATTTTATTATACAAATTTACCATTCTTCTGCAATAACGACTCGATTTTGTTAAAAATGTGACAAAACACAGGAAAATTCAACGCAAATGCTAGCAATATCGTTCAGTTGTATTGAAAGCGTGTCAAAATAAGCGACTGAGTCTATTTCATAATGCAATTTTACCATTCTTCTGCAATAACGACTCGATTTTGTCAAAAATGTGACAAAATAATGGAAAATTCAACGCGAATGCTAGCAAAATCGTTCAGTTGTATTGAAAAGCGTGTCAAAATGAACGAGCGAGTCTATTTGATTGTGCAATTTTACCATTCTACTGCAGTAACGGCTCGATTTTGTCAAGAATGCGACAAAATTCAGGAAAATAGAACGCAAATGATAGCAATATCGTTCAGTTGTATTGAAAAGCGTGTTAAAATGAACGACTGAGTCTATTTCATTATGCAATTTTACCATTCTTCTGCAATAACGACTCGATTTTGTCAAAAATGTGACAAAATAATGGAAAATTCAACGCGAATGCTAGCAAAATCGTTCAGTTGTATTGAAAAGCGTGTCAAAATAAACGACTGAGTCTATTTTATTACACAATTTTACCATTCTTCTGCAATAACGGCTCGATTTTGTCAAGAATGCGACAAAATTCAGGAAAATAGAACGCAAATGATAGCAATATCGTTCAGTTGTATTGAAAAGCGTGTTAAAATGAACGACTGAGTCTATTTCATTATGCAATTTTACCATTCTTCTGCAATAACGACTCGATTTTGTCAAAAATGTGACAAAATAATGGAAAATAGAACGCAAATGATAGCAATATCGTTCAGTTGTATTGAAAAGCGTGTTAAAATGAACGACTGAGTCTATTTCATTATGCAATTTTACCATTCTTCTGCAATAACGACTCGATTTTGTCAAAAATGTGACAAAATAATGGAAAATCCAACGCGAATGCTAGCAATATCGTTCAGTTGTATTGAAAAGCGTGTCGAATTGAACGACTGAGTCTATTTTATTATACAATTTTACCATTCTTCTTCAAAAACGGCTCGATTTTGTCAAGAATGCGACAAAATACAGGAAAATAGAACGCAAATGGTAGCATTAGCGTTCAGTTGTATTGAAAAGCGTGTCAAAATGAACGAGTGAGTCTATTTAATTGTACAATTTTACCATTCTTCTGCAGTAACGGCTCGATTTTGTCAAGAATGCGACAAAATTCAGGAAAATAGAACGCAAATGGTAGCATTATCGTTCAGTTGTATTGAAAAGCGTGTCAAAATGAACGACTGAGTCTATTTTATTACACAATTTTACCATTCTTCTGCAATAACGGCTCGATTTTGTCAAGAATGCGACAAAAATCAGGAAAATAGAACGCAAATGATAGCAATATCGTTCAGTTGTATTGAAAAGCGTGTTAAAATGAACGACTGAGTCTATTTTATTACACAATTTTACCATTCTTCTGCAATAACGATTCGATTTTGTTAAAAATGTGACAAAATACAGGAAAATTCAACGCAAATGCTAGCAATATCGTTCAGTTGTATTGAAAGCGTGTCCAAATAAGCGACTGAGTCTATTTCATTATGCAATTTTACCATTCTTCTGCAATAACGACTCGATTTTGTCAAAAATGTGACAAAATAATGGAAAATTCAACGCGAATGCTAGCAATATCGTTCAGTTGTATTGAAAAGCGTGTCGAATCGAACGACTGAGTCTATTTTATTATACAATTTTACCATTCTTCTTCAAAAACGGCTCGATTTTGTCAAGAATGCGACAAAATACAGGAAAATAAAATGCAAATGATAGCAATATCGTTCAGTTGTATTGAAAAGCGTGTTAAAATGAACGACTGAGTCTATTTTATTACACAATTTTACCATTCTTCTGCAATAACGATTCGATTTTGTTAAAAATGTGACAAAATACAGGAAAATTCAACGCAAATGCTAGCAATATCGTTCAGTTGTATTGAAAGCGTGTCCAAATAAGCGACTGAGTCTATTTCATTATGCAATTTTACCATTCTTCTGCAATAACGACTCGATTTTGTCAAAAATGTGACAAAATAATGGAAAATTCAACGCGAATGCTAGCAATATCGTTCAGTTGTATTGAAAAGCGTGTCGAATCGAACGACTGAGTCTATTTTATTATACAATTTTACCATTCTTCTTCAAAAACGGCTCGATTTTGTCAAGAATGCGACAAAATACAGGAAAATAAAATGCAGATGCTAGCAAAATCGTTCAGTTGTATTGAAAAGCGTGTCAAAATGAACGACTGAGTCTATTTTATTATACAAATTTACCATTCTTCTGCAATAACGGCTCGATTTTGTCAAGAATGCGACATAATTCAGGAAAATAGAACGCAAATGACAGCAATATCGTTCAGTTGTATTGAAAAGCGTGTCAAATTGGACGACTGAGTCTATTTTATTATACAAATTTACCATTCTTCTGCAATAACGGCTCGATTTTGTCAAGAATGCGACAAAATTCAGGAAAATAGAACGCAAATGATAGCAATATCGTTCAGTTGTATTGAAAAGCGTGTTAAAATGAACGACTGAGTCTATTTTATTATACAAATTTACCATTCTTCTGCAATAACGACTCGATTTTGTTAAAAATGTGACAAA
This sequence comes from Agrilus cyanescens, assembly GCA_947389935.1. Taxonomy (NCBI): domain Eukaryota; kingdom Metazoa; phylum Arthropoda; class Insecta; order Coleoptera; family Buprestidae; genus Agrilus; species Agrilus cyanescens. Next base: position 21,552,524 of record OX376704.1, read on the forward strand.
ATACAGGAAAATTCAACGCAAATGCTAGCAATATCGTTCAGTTGTATTGAAAGCGTGTCAAAATAAGCGACTGAGTCTATTTCATAATGCAATTTTACCATTCTTCTGCAATAACGACTCGATTTTGTCAAAAATGTGACAAAATAATGGAAAATTCAACGCAAATGCTAGCAAAATCGTTCAGTTGTATTGAAAAGCGTGTCAAAATGAACGAGTGAGTCTATTTTATTGTACAATTTTACCATTCTACTGCAATAACGGCTCGATTTTGTCAAGAATGCGACAAAATACAGGAAAATAGAACGCAAATGATAGCAATATCGTTCAGTTGTATTGAAAAGCTTGTTAAAATGAACGACTGAGTCTATTTTATTATACAAATTTACCATTCTTCTGCAATAACGACTCGATTTTGTTAAAAATGTGACAAAACACAGGAAAATTCAACGCAAATGCTAGCAATGTCGTTCAGTTGTATTGAAAAGCGTGTCAAAATGGACGACTGAGTCTATTTTATTATACAAATTTACCATTCTTCTGCAATAACGGCTCGATTTTGTCAAGAATGCGACAAAATTCAGGAAAATAGAACGCAAATGATAGCAATATCGTTCAGTTGTATTGAAAAGCGTGTTAAAATGAACGACTGAGTCTATTTTATTATACAAATTTACCATTCTTCTGCAATAACGATTCGATTTTGTTAAAAATGCGACAAAATACAGGAAAATAGAACGCAAATCCTAGCAAAATCGTTCAGTTGTATTGAAAAAAGTGTCAAAATGAACGAGTGAGTCTATTTTATTGTACAATTTTACCATTCTTCTGCACTAACGGCTCGATTTTGTCAAGAATGCGACAAAATACAGGAAAATAGAACGCAAATGATAGCAATATCGTTCAGTTGTATTGAAAAGCTTGTTAAAATGAACGACTGAGTCTATTTTATTATACAAATTTACCATTCTTCTGCAATAACGACTCGATTTTGTTAAAAATGTGACAAAACACAGGAAAATTCAACGCAAATGCTAGCAATATCGTTCAGTTGTATTGAAAGCGTGTCAAAATAAGCGACTCAGTCTATTTCATAATGCAATTTTACCATTCTTCTGCAATAACGACTCGATTTTGTCAAAAATGTGACAAAATAAAGGAAAATTCAACGCGAATGCTAGCAAAATCGTTCAGTTGTATTGAAAAGCGTGTCAAAATGAACGAGCGAGTCTATTTTATTGTGCAATTTTACCATTCTACTGCAGTAACGGCTCGATTTTGTCAAGAATGCGACAAAATTCAGGAAAATAGAACGCAAATGATAGCAATATCGTTCAGTTGTATTGAAAAGCGTGTTAAAATGAACGACTGAGTCTATTTCATTATGCAATTTTACCATTCTTCTGCAATAACGACTCGATTTTGTCAAAAATGTGACAAAATAATGGAAAATTCAACGCGAATGCTAGCAAAATCGTTCAGTTGTATTGAAAAGCGTGTCAAAATAAACGACTGAGTCTATTTTATTACGCAATTTTACCATTCTTCTGCAATAACGGCTCGATTTTGTCAAGAATGCGACAAAATTCAGGAAAATAGAACGCAAATGATAGCAATATCGTTCAGTTGTATTGAAAAGCGTGTTAAAATGAACGACTGAGTCTATTTTATTACACAATTTTACCATTCTTCTGCAATCACGATTCGATTTTGTTAAAAATGCGACAAAACACAGGAAAATAGAACGCAAATCCTAGCAAAATCGTTCAGTTGTATTGAAAAGAGTGTCAAAATGAACGAGTGAGTCTATTTTATTGTACAATTTTACCATTCTTCTGCAATAACGGCTCGATTTTGTCAAGAATGCGACAAAATACAGGAAAATAGAACGCAAATGATAGCAATATCGTTCAGTTGTATTGAAAAGCTTGTTAAAATGAACGACTGAGTCTATTTTATTATACAAATTTACCATTCTTCTGCAATAACGACTCGATTTTGTTAAAAATGTGACAAAACACAGGAAAATTCAACGCAAATGCTAGCAATATCGTTTAGTTGTATTGAAAAGCGTGTTAAAATGAACGACTGAGTCTATTTCATTATGCAATTTTACCATTCTTCTGCAATAACGACTCGATTTTGTCAAAAATGTGACAAAATAATGGAAAATTCAACGCGAATGCTAGCAAAATCGTTCAGTTGTATTGAAAAGCGTGTCAAAATAAACGACTGAGTCTATTTTATTACACAATTTTACCATTCTTCTGCAATAACGGCTCGATTTTGTCAAGAATGCGACAAAATTCAGGAAAATAGAACGCAAATGATAGCAATATCGTTCAGTTGTATTGAAAAGCGTGTTAAAATGAACGACTGAGTCTATTTCATTATGCAATTTTACCATTCTTCTGCAATAACGACTCGATTTTGTCAAAAATGTGACAAAATAATGGAAAATTCAACGCGAATGCTAGCAAAATCGTTCAGTTGTATTGAAAAGCGTGTTAAAATGAACGACTGAGTCTATTTCATTATGCAATTTTACCATTCTTCTGCAATAACGACTCGATTTTGTCAAAAATGTGACAAAATAATGGAAAATAGAACGCAAATGATAGCAATATCGTTCAGTTGTATTGAAAAGCGTGTTAAAATGAACGACTGAGTCTATTTCATTATGCAATTTTACCATTCTTCTGCAATAACGACTCGATTTTGTCAAAAATGTGACAAAATAATGGAAAATTCAACGCGAATGCTAGCAATATCGTTCAGTTGTATTGAAAAGCGTGTCGAATTGAACGACTGAGTCTATTTTATTATACAATTTTACCATTCTTCTTCAAAAACGGCTCGATTTTGTCAAAAATGCGACAAAATACAGGAAAATAGAACGCAAATGGTAGCATTATCGTTCAGTTGTATTGAAAAGCGTGTCAAAATGAACGAGTGAGTCTATTTTATTGTACAATTTTACCATTCTTCTGCAGTAACGGCTCGATTTTGTCAAGAATGCGACAAAATTCAGGAAAATAGAACGCAAATGGTAGCATTATCGTTCAGTTGTATTGAAAAGCGTGTCAAAATGAACGACTGAGTCTATTTTATTACACAATTTTACCATTCTTCTGCAATAACGGCTCGATTTTGTCAAGAATGCGACAAAAATCAGGAAAATAGAACGCAAATGATAGCAATATCGTTCAGTTGTATTGAAAAGCGTGCTAAAATGAACGACTGAGTCTATTTCATTATGCAATTTTACCATTCTTCTGCAATAACGACTCGATTTTGTCAAAAATGTGACAAAATAATGGAAAATTCAACGCGAATGCTAGCAAAATCGTTCAGTTGTATTGAAAAGCTTGTCGAATCGAACGACTGAGTCTATTTTATTATACAATTTTACCATTCTTCTTCACTAACGGCTCGATTTTGTCAAGAATGCGACAAAATTCAGGAAAATAGAACGCAAATGATAGCAATATCGTTCAGTTGTATTGAAAACCGTGTTAAAATGAACGACTGAGTCTATTTTATTACACAATTTTACCATTCTTCTGCAATAACGATTCGATTTTGTTAAAAATGTGACAAAATACAGGAAAATTCAACGCAAATGCTAGCAATATCGTTCAGTTGTATTGAAAGCGTGTCGAATCGAACGACTGAGTCTATTTTATTATACAATTTTACCATTCTTCTTCAAAAACGGCTCGATTTTGTCAAGAATGCGACAAAATACAGGAAAATAAAATGCAAATGCTAGCAAAATCGTTCAGTTGTATTGAAAAGCGTGTCAAAATGAACGACTGAGTCTATTTTATTATACAAATTTACCATTCTTCTGCAATAACGGCTCGATTTTGTCAAGAATGCGACAAAATTCAGGAAAATAGAACGCAAATGACAGCAATATTGTTCAGTTGTATTGAAAAGCGTGTCAAAATGGACGACTGAGTCTATTTTATTATACAAATTTACCATTCTTCTGCAATAACGGCTCGATTTTGTCAAGAATGCGACAAAATTCAGGAAAATAGAACGCAAATGATAGCAATATCGTTCAGTTGTATTGAAAAGCGTGTTAAAATGAACGACTGAGTCTATTTTATTATACAAATTTACCATTCTTCTGCAATAACGACTCGATTTTGTTAAAAATGTAACAAAATACAGGAAAATTCAACGCAAATGCTAGCAATATCGTTCAGTTGTATTGAAAGCGTGTCAAAATAAGCGACTGAGTCTATTTCATAATGCAATTTTACCATTCTTCTGCAATAACGACTCGATTTTGTCAAAAATGTGACAAAATAATGGAAAATTCAACGCAAATGCTAGCAAAATCGTTCAATTGTATTGAAAAGCGTGTCAAAATGAACGAGTGAGTCTATTTTATTGTACAATTTTACCATTCTTCTGCAATAACGGCTCGATTTTGTCAAGAATGCGACAAAATACAGGAAAATAGAACGCAAATGATAGCAATATCGTTCAGTTGTATTGAAAAGCTTGTTAAAATGAACGACTGAGTCTATTTTATTATACAAATTTACCATTCTTCTGCAATAACGACTCGATTTTGTTAAAAATGTGACAAAACACAGGAAAATTCAACGCAAATGCTAGCAATATCGTTCAGTTGTATTGAAAAGCGTGTCAAAATGGACGACTGAGTCTATTTTATTATACAAATTTACCATTCTTCTGCAATAACGGCTCGATTTTGTCAAGAATGCGACAAAATTCAGGAAAATAGAACGCAAATGATAGCAATATCGTTCAGTTGTATTGAAAAGCGTGTTAAAATGAACGACTGAGTCTATTTTATTATACAAATTTACCATTCTTCTGCAATAACGATTCGATTTTGTTAAAAATGCGACAAAATACAGGAAAATAGAACGCAAATCCTAGCAAAATCGTTCAGTTGTATTGAAAAGAGTGTCAAAATGAACGAGTGAGTCTATTTTATTGTACAATTTTACCATTCTTCTGCAATAACGGCTCGATTTTGTCAAGAATGCGACAAAATACAGGAAAATAGAACGCAAATGATAGCAATATCGTTCAGTTGTATTGAAAAGCTTGTAAAAATGAACGACTGAGTCTATTTTATTATACAAATTTACCATTCTTCTGCAATAACGACTCGATTTTGTTAAAAATGTGACAAAACACAGGAAAATTCAACGCAAATGCTAGCAATATCGTTCAGTTGTATTGAAAGCGTGTCAAAATAAGCGACTGAGTCTATTTCATAATGCAATTTTACCATTCTTCTGCAATAACGACTCGATTTTGTCAAAAATGTGACAAAATAAAGGAAAATTCAACGCGAATGCTAGCAAAATCGTTCAGTTGTATTGAAAAGCGTGTCAAAATGAACGAGCGAGTCTATTTTATTGTGCAATTTTACCATTCTACTGCAGTAACGGCTCGATTTTGTCAAGAATGCGACAAAATTCAGGAAAATAGAACGCAAATGATAGCAATATCGTTCAGTTGTATTGAAAAGCGTGTTAAAATGAACGACTGAGTCTATTTCATTATGCAATTTTACCATTCTTCTGCAATAACGACACGATTTTGTCAAAAATGTGACAAAATAATGGAAAATTCAACGCGAATGCTAGCAAAATCGTTCAGTTGTATTGAAAAGCGTGTCAAAATAAACGACTGAGTCTATTTTATTACACAATTTTACCATTCTTCTGCAATAACGGCTCGATTTTGTCAAGAATGCGACAAAATTCAGGAAAATAGAACGCAAATGATAGCAATATCGTTCAGTTGTATTGAAAAGCGTGTTAAAATGAACGACTGAGTCTATTTCATTATGCAATTTTACCATTCTTCTGCAATAACGACTCGATTTTGTCAAAAATGTGACAAAATAATGGAAAATTCAACGCGAATGCTAGCAAAATCGTTCAGTTGTATTGAAAAGCGTGTTAAAATGAACGACTGAGTCTATTTCATTATGCAATTTTACCATTCTTCTGCAATAACGACTCGATTTTGTCAAAAATGTGACAAAATAATGGAAAATAGAACGCAAATGATAGCAATATCGTTCAGTTGTATTGAAAAGCGTGTTAAAATGAACGACTGAGTCTATTTCATTATGCAATTTTACCATTCTTCTGCAATAACGACTCGATTTTGTCAAAAATGTGACAAAATAATGGAAAATTCAACGCGAATGCTAGCAATATCGTTCAGTTGTATTGAAAAGCGTGTCGAATTGAACGACTGAGTCTATTTTATTATACAATTTTACCATTCTTCTTCAAGAACGGCTCGATTTTGTCAAGAATGCGACAAAATACAGGAAAATAGAACGCAAATGGTAGCATTATCGTTCAGTTGTATTGAAAAGCGTGTCAAAATGAACGAGTGAGTCTATTTTATTGTGCACTTTTACCATTCTTCTGCAGTAACGGCTCGATTTTGTCAAGAATGCGACAAAATTCAGGAAAATAGAACGCAAATGGTAGCATTATCGTTCAGTTGTATTGAAAAGCGTGTCAAAATGAACGACTGAGTCTATTTTATTACACAATTTTACCATTCTTCTGCAATAACGGCTCGATTTTGTCAAGAATGCGACAAAAATCAGGAAAATAGAACGCAAATGATAGCAATATCGTTCAGTTGTATTGAAAAGCGTGCTAAAATGAACGACTGAGTCTATTTCATTATGCAATTTTACCATTCTTCTGCAATAACGACTCGATTTTGTCAAAAATGTGACAAAATAATGGAAAATTCAACGCGAATGCTAGCAATATCGTTCAGTTGTATTGAAAAGCGTGTCGAATTGAACGACTGAGTCTATTTTATTATACAATTTTACCATTCTTCTTCAAAAACGGCTCGATTTTGTCAAGAATGCGACAAAATACAGGAAAATAGAACGCAAATGGTAGCATTATCGTTCAGTTGTATTGAAAAGCGTGTCAAAATGAACGAGTGAGTCTATTTTATTGTGCACTTTTACCATTCTTCTGCAGTAACGGCTCGATTTTGTCAAGAATGCGACAAAATTCAGGAAAATAGAACGCAAATGGTAGCATTATCGTTCAGTTGTATTGAAAAGCGTGTCAAAATGAACGACTGAGTCTATTTTATTACACAATTTTACCATTCTTCTGCAATAACGGCTCGATTTTGTCAAGAATGCGACAAAAATCAGGAAAATAGAACGCAAATGATAGCAATATCGTTCAGTTGTATTGAAAAGCGTGCTAAAATGAACGACTGAGTCTATTTCATTATGCAATTTTACCATTCTTCTGCAATAACGACTCGATTTTGTCAAAAATGTGACAAAATAATGGAAAATTCAACGCGAATGCTAGCAAAATCGTTCAGTTGTATTGAAAAGCTTGTCGAATCGAACGACTGAGTCTATTTTATTATACAATTTTACCATTCTTCTTCACTAACGGCTCGATTTTGTCAAGAATGCTACAAAATTCAGGAAAATAGAACGCAAATGATAGCAATATCGTTCAGTTGTATTGAAAACCGTGTTAAAATGAACGACTGAGTCTATTTTATTACACAATTTTACCATTCTTCTGCAATAACGATTCGATTTTGTTAAAAATGTGACAAAATACAGGAAAATTCAACGCAAATGCTAGCAATATCGTTCAGTTGTATTGAAAGCGTGTCCAAATAAGCGACTGAGTCTATTTCATTATGCAATTTTACCATTCTTCTGCAATAACGACTCGATTTTGTCAAAAATGTGACAAAATAATGGAAAATTCAACGCGAATGCTAGCAATATCGTTCAGTTGTATTGAAAAGCGTGTCGAATCGAACGACTGAGTCTATTTTATTATACAATTTTACCATTCTTCTTCAAAAACGGCTCGATTTTGTCAAGAATGCGACAAAATACAGGAAAATAAAATGCAAATGCTAGCAAAATCGTTCAGTTGTATTGAAAAGCGTGTTAAAATGAACGACTGAGTCTATTTTATTATACAAATTTACCATTCTTCTGCAATAACGATTCGATTTTGTTAAAAATGCGACAAAATACAGGAAAATAGAACGCAAATCCTAGCAAAATCGTTCAGTTGTATTGAAAAGAGTGTCAAAATGGACGAGTGAGTCTATTTTATTGTACAATTTTACCATTCTTCTGCAATAACGGCTCGATTTTGTCAAGAATGCGACAAAATACAGGAAAATAGAACGCAAATGATAGCAATATCGTTCAGTTGTATTGAAAAGCTTGTTAAAATGAACGACTGAGTCTATTTTATTATACAAATTTACCATTCTTCTGCAATAACGACTCGATTTTGTTAAAAATGTGACAAAACACAGGAAAATTCAACGCAAATGCTAGCAATATCGTTCAGTTGTATTGAAAGCGTGTCAAAATAAGCGACTGAGTCTATTTCATAATGCAATTTTACCATTCTTCTGCAATAACGACTCGATTTTGTCAAAAATGTGACAAAATAAAGGAAAATTCAACGCGAATGCTAGCAAAATCGTTCAGTTGTATTGAAAAGCGTGTCAAAATGAACGAGCGAGTCTATTTTATTGTGCAATTTTACCATTCTACTGCAGTAACGGCTCGATTTTGTCAAGAATGCGACAAAATTCAGGAAAAATAGAACGCAAATGATAGCAATATCGTTCAGTTGTATTGAAAAGCGTGTTAAAATGAACGACTGAGTCTATTTCATTATGCAATTTTACCATTCTTCTGCAATAACGACTCGATTTTGTCAAAAATGTGACAAAATAATGGAAAATTCAACGCGAATGCTAGCAAAATCGTTCAGTTGTATTGAAAAGCGTGTCAAAATAAACGACTGAGTCTATTTTATTACACAATTTTACCATTCTTCTGCAATAACGGCTCGATTTTGTCAAGAATGCGACAAAATTCAGGAAAATAGAACGCAAATGATAGCAATATCGTTCAGTTGTATTGAAAAGCGTGTTAAAATGAACGACTGAGTCTATTTCATTATGCAATTTTACCATTCTTCTGCAATAACGACTCGATTTTGTCAAAAATGTGACAAAATAATGGAAAATTCAACGCGAATGCTAGCAAAATCGTTCAGTTGTATTGAAAAGCGTGTTAAAATGAACGACTGAGTCTATTTCATTATGCAATTTTACCATTCTTCTGCAATAACGACTCGATTTTGTCAAAAATGTGACAAAATAATGGAAAATAGAACGCAAATGATAGCAATATCGTTCAGTTGTATTGAAAAGCGTGTTAAAATGAACGACTGACTATTTCATTATGCAATTTTACCATTCTTCTGCAATAACGACTCGATTTTGTCAAAAATGTGACAAAATAATGGAAAATTCAACGCGAATGCTAGCAATATCGTTCAGTTGTATTGAAAAGCGTGTCGAATTGAACGACTGAGTCTATTTTATTATACAATTTTACCATTCTTCTTCAAAAACGGCTCGATTTTGTCAAGAATGCGACAAAATACAGGAAAATAGAACGCAAATGGTAGCATTATCGTTCAGTTGTATTGAAAAGCGTGTCAAAATGAACGAGTGAGTCTATTTTATTGTGCACTTTTACCATTCTTCTGCAGTAACGGCTCGATTTTGTCAAGAATGCGACAAAATTCAGGAAAATAGAACGCAAATGGTAGCATTATCGTTCAGTTGTATTGAAAAGCGTGTCAAAATGAACGACTGAGTCTATTTTATTACACAATTTTACCATTCTTCTGCAATAACGGCTCGATTTTGTCAAGAATGCGACAAAAATCAGGAAAATAGAACGCAAATGATAGCAATATCGTTCAGTTGTATTGAAAAGCGTGCTAAAATGAACGACTGAGTCTATTTCATTATGCAATTTTACCATTCTTCTGCAATAACGACTCGATTTTGTCAAAAATGTGACAAAATAATGGAAAATTCAACGCGAATGCTAGCAAAATCGTTCAGTTGTATTGAAAAGCTTGTCGAATCGAACGACTGAGTCTATTTTATTATACAATTTTACCATTCTTCTTCACTAACGGCTCGATTTTGTCAAGAATGCGACAAAATTCAGGAAAATAGAACGCAAATGATAGCAATATCGTTCAGTTGTATTGAAAACCGTGTTAAAATGAACGACTGAGTCTATTTTATTACACAATTTTACCATTCTTCTGCAATAACGATTCGATTTTGTTAAAAATGTGACAAAATACAGGAAAATTCAACGCAAATGCTAGCAATATCGTTCAGTTGTATTGAAAGCGTGTCCAAATAAGCGACTGAGTCTATTTCATTATGCAATTTTACCATTCTTCTGCAATAACGACTCGATTTTGTCAAAAATGTGACAAAATAATGGAAAATTCAACGCGAATGCTAGCAATATCGTTCAGTTGTATTGAAAAGCGTGTCGAATCGAACGACTGAGTCTATTTTATTATACAATTTTACCATTCTTCTTCAAAAACGGCTCGATTTTGTCAAGAATGCGACAAAATACAGGAAAATAAAATGCAAATGCTAGCAAAATCGTTCAGTTGTATTGAAAAGCGTGTCAAAATGAACGACTGAGTCTATTTTATTATACAAATTTACCATTCTTCTGCAATAACGGCTCGATTTTGTCAAGAATGCGACAAAATTCACGAAAATAGAACGCAAATGGTAGCAATATCGTTCAGTTGTATTGAAAAGCGTGTCAAAATAAACGACTGAGTCTATTTAATTATACAATTTTACCATTCTTCTTCAAAAACGGCCCGATTTTGTCAAGAATGCGACAAAATACAGGAAAATAAAATGCAAATGCTAGCAAAATCGTTCAGTTGTATTGAAAAGCGTGTCAAAATGAACGACTGAGTCTATTTTATTATACAATTTTACCATTCTTCTTCAAAAACGGCTCGATTTTGTCAAGAATGCGACAAAATACAGGAAAATAGAACGCAAATGGTAGCATTATCGTTCAGTTGTATTGAAAAGCGTGTCAAAATGAACGAGTGAGTCTATTTTATTGTACACTTTTACCATTCTTCTGCAGTAACGGCTCGATTTTGTCAAGAATGCGACAAAATTCAGGAAAATAGAACGCAAATGGTAGCATTATCGTTCAGTTGTATTGAAAAGCGTGTCAAAATGAACGACTGAGTCTATTTTATTACACAATTTTACCATTCTTCTGCAATAACGGCTCGATTTTGTCAAGAATGCGACAAAAATCAGGAAAATAGAACGCAAATGATAGCAATATCGTTCAGTTGTATTGAAAAGCGTGCTAAAATGAACGACTGAGTCTATTTCATTATGCAATTTTACCATTCTTCTGCAATAACGAATCGATTTTGTTAAAAATGTGACAAAATACAGGAAAATTCAACGCAAATGCTAGCAATATCGTTCAGTTGTATTGAAAAGCGTGTCAAAATGGACGACTGAGTCTATTTTAATATACAAATTTACCATTCTTCTGCAATAACGGCTCGATTTTGTCAAGAATGCGACAAAATTCAGGAAAATAGAACGCAAATGATAGCAATATCGTTCAGTTGTATTGAAAACCGTGTTAAAATGAACGACTGAGTCTATTTTATTACACAATTTTACCATTCATCTGCAATAACGAATCGATTTTGTTAAAAATGTGACAAAATACAGGAAAATTCAACGCAAATGCTAGCAATATCGTTCAGTTGTATTGAAAAGCGTGTCAAAATGGACGACTGAGTCTATTTTAATATACAAATTTACCATTCTTCTGCAATAACGGCTCGATTTTGTCAAGAATGCGACAAAATTCAGGAAAATAGAACGCAAATGATAGCAATATCGTTCAGTTGTATTGAAAAGCGTGTTAAAATGAACGACTGAGTCTATTTTATTATACAAATTTACCATTCTTCTGCAATAACGACTCGATTTTGTTAAAAATGTGACAAAATACAGGAAAATTCAACGCAAATGCTAGCAATATCGTTCAGTTGTATTGAAAGCGTGTCAAAATAAGCGACTGAGTCTATTTCATAATGCAATTTTACCATTCTTCTGCAATAACGACTCGATTTTGTCAAAAATGTGACAAAATAATGGAAAATTCAACGCAAATGCTAGCAAAATCGTTCAGTTGTATTGAAAAGCGTGTCAAAATGAACGAGTGAGTCTATTTTATTGTACAATTTTACCATTCTACTGCAATAACGGCTCGATTTTGTCAAGAATGCGACAAAATACAGGAAAATAGAACGCAAATGATAGCAATATCGTTCAGTTGTATTGAAAAGCTTGTTAAAATGAACGACTGAGTCTATTTTATTATACAAATTTACCATTCTTCTGCAATAACGACTCGATTTTGTTAAAAATGTGACAAAACACAGGAAAATTCAACGCAAATGCTAGCAATATCGTTCAGTTGTATTGAAAAGCGTGTCAAAATGGACGACTGAGTCTATTTTATTATACAAATTTACCATTCTTCTGCAATAACGACTCGATTTTGTCAAAAATGTGACAAAATAATGGAAAATTCAACGCGAATGCTAGCAAAATCGTTCAGTTGTATTGAAAAGCGTGTCAAAATAAACGACTGAGTCTATTTTATTACACAATTTTACCATTCTTCTGCAATAACGGCTCGATTTTGTCAAGAATGCGACAAAATTCAGGAAAATAGAACGCAAATGATAGCAATATCGTTCAGTTGTATTGAAAAGCGTGTTAAAATGAACGACTGAGTCTATTTCATTATGCAATTTTACCATTCTTCTGCAATAACGACTCGATTTTGTCAAAAATGTGACAAAATAATGGAAAATTCAACGCGAATGCTAGCAAAATCGTTCAGTTGTATTGAAAAGCGTGTTAAAGTGAACGACTGAGTCTATTTCATTATGCAATTTTACCATTCTTCTGCAATAACGACTCGATTTTGTCAAAAATGTGACAAAATAATGGAAAATAGAACGCAAATGATAGCAATATCGTTCAGTTGTATTGAAAAGCGTGTTAAAATGAACGACTGACTATTTCATTATGCAATTTTACCATTCTTCTGCAATAACGACTCGATTTTGTCAAAAATGTGACAAAATAATGGAAAATTCAACGCGAATGCTAGCAATATCGTTCAGTTGTATTGAAAAGCGTGTCGAATTGAACGACTGAGTCTATTTTATTATACAATTTTACCATTCTTCTTCAAAAACGGCTCGATTTTGTCAAGAATGCGACAAAATACAGGAAAATAGAACGCACATGGTAGCATTATCGTTCAGTTGTATTGAAAAGCGTGTCAAAATGAACGAGTGAGTCTATTTTATTGTGCACTTTTACCATTCTTCTGCAGTAACGGCTCGATTTTGTCAAGAATGCGACAAAATTCAGGAAAATAGAACGCAAATGGTAGCATTATCGTTCAGTTGTATTGAAAAGCGTGTCAAAATGAACGACTGAGTCTATTTTATTACACAATTTTACCATTCTTCTGCAATAACGGCTCGATTTTGTCAAGAATGCGACAAAAATCAGGAAAATAGAACGCAAATGATAGCAATATCGTTCAGTTGTATTGAAAAGCGTGCTAAAATGAACGACTGAGTCTATTTCATTATGCAATTTTACCATTCTTCTGCAATAACGACTCGATTTTGTCAAAAATGTGACAAAATAATGGAAAATTCAACGCGAATGCTAGCAAAATCGTTCAGTTGTATTGAAAAGCTTGTCGAATCGAACGACTGAGTCTATTTTATTATACAATTTTACCATTCTTCTTCACTAACGGCTCGATTTTGTCAAGAATGCGACAAAATTCAGGAAAATAGAACGCAAATGATAGCAATATCGTTCAGTTGTATTGAAAACCGTGTTAAAATGAACGACTGAGTCTATTTTATTACACAATTTTACCATTCTTCTGCAATAACGATTCGATTTTGTTAAAAATGTGACAAAATACAGGAAAATTCAACGCAAATGCTAGCAATATCGTTCAGTTGTATTGAAAGCGTGTCCAAATAAGCGACTGAGTCTATTTCATTATGCAATTTTACCATTCTTCTGCAATAACGACTCGATTTTGTCAAAAATGTGACAAAATAATGGAAAATTCAACGCGAATGCTAGCAATATCGTTCAGTTGTATTGAAAAGCGTGTCGAATCGAACGACTGAGTCTATTTTATTATACAATTTTACCATTCTTCTTCAAAAACGGCTCGATTTTGTCAAGAATGCGACAAAATACAGGAAAATAAAATGCAAATGCTAGCAAAATCGTTCAGTTGTATTGAAAAGCGTGTCAAAATGAACGACTGAGTCTATTTTGTTATACAAATTTACCATTCTTCTGCAATAACGGCTCGATTTTGTCAAGAATGCGACCAAATACAGGAAAATAGAACGCGAATGCTACCGAAATCGTTCAGTTGTATTGAAAAGCGTGTCAAAATGAACGACTGAGTCTATTTCATTATGCAATTTTACCATTCTTCTGCAATAACGACTCGATTTTGTCAAAAATGTGACAAAATAATGGAAAATTCAACGCGAATGCTAGCAATATCGTTCAGTTGTATTGAAAAGCGTGTCGAATTGAACGACTGAGTCTATTTTATTATACAATTTTACCATTCTTCTTCAAAAACGGCTCGATTTTGTCAAGAATGCGACAAAATACAGGAAAATAGAACGCAAATGGTAGCATTATCGTTCAGTTGTATTGAAAAGCGTGTCAAAATGAACGAGTGAGTCTATTTTATTGTACACTTTTACCATTCTTCTGCAGTAACGGCTCGATTTTGTCAAGAATGCGACAAAATTCAGGAAAATAGAACGCAAATGGTAGCATTATCGTTCAGTTGTATTGAAAAGCGTGTCAAAATGAACGACTGAGTCTATTTTATTACACAATTTTACCATTCTTCTGCAATAACGGCTCGATTTTGTCAAGAATGCGACAAAAATCAGGAAAATAGAACGCAAATGATAGCAATATCGTTCAGTTGTATTGAAAAGCGTGCTAAAATGAACGACTGAGTCTATTTCATTATGCAATTTTACCATTCTTCTGCAATAACGACTCGATTTTGTCAAAAATGTGACAAAATAATGGAAAATTCAACGCGAATGCTAGCAAAATCGTTCAGTTGTATTGAAAAGCTTGTCGAATCGAACGACTGAGTCTATTTTATTATACAATTTTACCATTCTTCTTCACTAACGGCTCGATTTTGTCAAGAATGCGACAAAATTCAGGAAAATAGAACGCAAATGATAGCAATATCGTTCAGTTGTATTGAAAACCGTGTTAAAATGAACGACTGAGTCTATTTTATTACACAATTTTACCATTCTTCTGCAATAACGAATCGATTTTGTTAAAAATGTGACAAAATACAGGAAAATTCAACGCAAATGCTAGCAATATCGTTCAGTTGTATTGAAAAGCGTGTCAAAATGGACGACTGAGTCTATTTTAATATACAAATTTACCATTCTTCTGCAATAACGGCTCGATTTTGTCAAGAATGCGACAAAATTCAGGAAAATAGAACGCAAATGATAGCAATATCGTTCAGTTGTATTGAAAAGCGTGTTAAAATGAACGACTGAGTCTATTTTATTATACAAATTTACCATTCTTCTGCAATAACGACTCGATTTTGTTAAAAATGTGACAAAATACAGGAAAATTCAACGCAAATGCTAGCAATATCGTTCAGTTGTATTGAAAGCGTGTCAAAATAAGCGACTGAGTCTATTTCATAATGCAATTTTACCATTCTTCTGCAATAACGACTCGATTTTGTCAAAAATGTGACAAAATAATGGAAAATTCAACGCAAATGCTAGCAAAATCGTTCAGTTGTATTGAAAAGCGTGTCAAAATGAACGAGTGAGTCTATTTTATTGTACAATTTTACCATTCTACTGCAATAACGGCTCGATTTTGTCAAGAATGCGACAAAATACAGGAAAATAGAACGCAAATGATAGCAATATCGTTCAGTTGTATTGAAAAGCTTGTTAAAATGAACGACTGAGTCTATTTTATTATACAAATTTACCATTCTTCTGCAATAACGACTCGATTTTGTTAAAAATGTGACAAAACACAGGAAAATTCAACGCAAATGCTAGCAATATCGTTCAGTTGTATTGAAAAGCGTGTCAAAATGGACGACTGAGTCTATTTTATTATACAAATTTACCATTCTTCTGCAATAACGGCTCGATTTTGTCAAGAATGCGACAAAATTCAGGAAAATAGAACGCAAATGATAGCAATATCGTTCAGTTGTATTGAAAAGCGTGTTAAAATGAACGACTGAGTCTATTTTATTATACAAATTTACCATTCTTCTGCAATAACGATTCGATTTTGTTAAAAATGCGACAAAATACAGGAAAATAGAACGCAAATCCTAGCAAAATCGTTCAGTTGTATTGAAAAGAGTGTCAAAATGAACGAGTGAGTCTATTTTATTGTACAATTTTACCATTCTTCTGCAATAACGGCTCGATTTTGTCAAGAATGCGACAAAATACAGGAAAATAGAACGCAAATGATAGCAATATCGTTCAGTTGTATTGAAAAGCTTGTTAAAATGAACGACTGAGTCTATTTTATTATACAAATTTACCATTCTTCTGCAATAACGACTCGATTTTGTTAAAAATGTGACAAAACACAGGAAAATTCAACGCAAATGCTAGCAATATCGTTCAGTTGTATTGAAAGCGTGTCACAATAAGCGACTGAGTCTATTTCATAATGCAATTTTACCATTCTTCTGCAATAACTACTCGATTTTGTCAAAAATGTGACAAAATAAAGGAAAATTCAACGCGAATGCTAGCAAAATCGTTCAGTTGTATTGAAAAGCGTGTCAAAATGAACGAGCGAGTCTATTTTATTGTGCAATTTTACCATTCTACTGCAGTAACGGCTCGATTTTGTCAAGAATGCGACAAAATTCAGGAAAATAGAACGCAAATGATAGCAATATCGTTCAGTTGTATTGAAAAGCGTGTTGAAATGAACGACTGAGTCTATTTCATTATGCAATTTTACCATTCTTCTGCAATAACGACTCGATTTTGTCAAAAATGTGACAAAATAATGGAAAATTCAACGCGAATGCTAGCAAAATCGTTCAGTTGTATTGAAAAGCGTGTCAAAATAAACGACTGAGTCTATTTTATTACACAATTTTACCATTCTTCTGCAATAACGGCTCGATTTTGTCAAGAATGCGACAAAATTCAGGAAAATAGAACGCAAATGATAGCAATATCGTTCAGTTGTATTGAAAAGCGTGTCAAAATGGACGACTGAGTCTATTTTATTATACAAATTTACCATTCTTCTGCAATAACGGCTCGATTTTGTCAAGAATGCGACAAAATTCAGGAAAATAGAACGCAAATGATAGCAATATCGTTCAGTTGTATTGAAAGCGTGTCACAATAAGCGACTGAGTCTATTTCATAATGCAATTTTACCATTCTTCTGCAATAACGACTCGATTTTGTCAAAAATGTGACAAAATAAAGGAAAATTCAACGCGAATGCTAGCAAAATCGTTCAGTTGTATTGAAAAGCGTGTCAAAATGAACGAGCGAGTCTATTTTATTGTGCAATTTTACCATTCTACTGCAGTAACGGCTCGATTTTGTCAAGAATGCGACAAAATTCAGGAAAATAGAACGCAAATGATAGCAATATCGTTCAGTTGTATTGAAAAGCGTGTTAAAATGAACGACTGAGTCTATTTCATTATGCAATTTTACCATTCTTCTGCAATAACGACTCGATTTTGTCAAAAATGTGACAAAATAATGGAAAATTCAACGCGAATGCTAGCAAAATCGTTCAGTTGTATTGAAAAGCGTGTCAAAATAAACGACTGAGTCTATTTTATTACACAATTTTACCATTCTTCTGCAATAACGGCTCGATTTTGTCAAGAATGCGACAAAATTCAGGAAAATAGAACGCAAATGATAGCAATATCGTTCAGTTGTATTGAAAAGCGTGTTAAAATGAACGACTGAGTCTATTTCATTATGCAATTTTACCATTCTTCTGCAATAACGACTCGATTTTGTCAAAAATGTGACAAAATAATGGAAAATTCAACGCGAATGCTAGCAAAATCGTTCAGTTGTATTGAAAAGCGTGTTAAAATGAACGACTGAGTCTATTTCATTATGCAATTTTACCATTCTTCTGCAATAACGACTCGATTTTGTCAAAAATGTGACAAAATAATGGAAAATTCAACGCGAATGCTAGCAATATCGTTCAGTTGTATTGAAAAGCGTGTCGAATTGAACGACTGAGTCTATTTTTATTATACAATTTTACCATTCCTCTTCAAAAACGGCTCGATTTTGTCAAGAATGCGACAAAATACAGGAAAATAGAACGCAAATGGTAGCATTATCGTTCAGTTGTATTGAAAAGCGTGTCAAAATGAACGACTGAGTCTATTTTATTACACAATTTTACCATTCTTCTGCAATAACGGCTCGATTTTGTCAAGAATGCGACAAAAATCAGGAAAATAGAACGCAAATGATAGCAATATCGTTCAGTTGTATTGAAAAGCGTGCTAAAATGAACGACTGAGTCTATTTCATTATGCAATTTTACCATTCTTCTGCAATAACGACTCGATTTTGTCAAAAATGTGACAAAATAATGGAAAATTCAACGCGAATGCTAGCAAAATCGTTCAGTTGTATTGAAAAGCTTGTCGAATCGAACGACTGAGTCTATTTTATTATACAATTTTACCATTCTTCTTCACTAACGGCTCGATTTTGTCAAGAATGCGACAAAATTCAGGAAAATAGAACGCAAATGATAGCAATATCGTTCAGTTGTATAGAAAACCGTGTTAAAATGAACGACTGAGTCTATTTTATTACACAATTTTGCCATTCTTCTGCAATAACGATTCGATTTTGTTAAAAATGTGACAAAATACAGGAAAATTCAACGCAAATGCTAGCAATATCGTTCAGTTGTATTGAAAAGCGTGTCAAAATGAACGAGTGAGTCTATTTCATTATGCAATTTTACCATTCTTCTGCAATAACGACTCGATTTTGTCAAAAATGTGACAAAATAATGGAAAATTCAACGCGACTGCTAGCAATATCGTTCAGTTGTATTGAAAAGCGTGTTAAAATGAACGACTGAGTCTATTTTATTATACAAATTTACCATTCTTCTGCAATAACGACTCGATTTTGTTAAAAATGTGACAAAATACAGGAAAATTCAACGCAAATGCTAGCAATATCGTTCAGTTGTATTGAAAGCGTGTCAAAATAAGCGACTGAGTCTATTTCATAATGCAATTTTACCATTCTTCTGCAATAACGACTCGATTTTGTCAAAAATGTGACAAAATAATGGAAAATTCAACGCAAATGCTAGCAAAATCGTTCAGTTGTATTGAAAAGCGTGTCAAAATGAACGAGTGAGTCTATTTTATTGTACAATTTTACCATTCTACTGCAATAACGGCTCGATTTTGTCAAGAATGCGACAAAATACAGGAAAATAGAACGCAAATGATAGCAATATCGTTCAGTTGTATTGAAAAGCTTGTTAAAATGAACGACTGAGTCTATTTTATTATACAAATTTACCATTCTTCTGCAATAACGACTCGATTTTGTTAAAAATGTGACAAAACACAGGAAAATTCAACGCAAATGCTAGCAATATCGTTCAGTTGTATTGAAAAGCGTGTCAAAATGGACGACTGAGTCTATTTTATTATACAAATTTACCATTCTTCTGCAATAACGGCTCGATTTTGTCAAGAATGCGACAAAATTCAGGAAAATAGAACGCAAATGATAGCAATATCGTTCAGTTGTATTGAAAAGCGTGTTAAAATGAACGACTGAGTCTATTTTATTATACAAATTTACCATTCTTCTGCAATAACGATTCGATTTTGTTAAAAATGCGACAAAATACAGGAAAATAGAACGCAAATCCTAGCAAAATCGTTCAGTTGTATTGAAAAGAGTGTCAAAATGAACGAGTGAGTCTATTTTATTGTACAATTTTACCATTCTTCTGCAATAACGGCTCGATTTTGTCAAGAATGCGACAAAATACAGGAAAATAGAACGCAAATGATAGCAATATCGTTCAGTTGTATTGAAAAGCTTGTTAAAATGAACGACTGAGTCTATTTTATTATACAAATTTACCATTCTTCTGCAATAACGACTCGATTTTGTTAAAAATGTGACAAAACACAGGAAAATTCAACGCAAATGCTAGCAATATCGTTCAGTTGTATTGAAAGCGTGTCACAATAAGCGACTGAGTCTATTTCATAATGCAATTTTACCATTCTTCTGCAATAACGACTCGATTTTGTCAAAAATGTGACAAAATAAAGGAAAATTCAACGCGAATGCTAGCAAAATCGTTCAGTTGTATTGAAAAGCGTGTCAAAATGAACGAGCGAGTCTATTTTATTGTGCAATTTTACCATTCTACTGCAGTAACGGCTCGATTTTGTCAAGAATGCGACAAAATTCAGGAAAATAGAACGCAAATGATAGCAATATCGTTCAGTTGTATTGAAAAGCGTGTTAAAATGAACGACTGAGTCTATTTCATTATGCAATTTTACCATTCTTCTGCAATAACGACTCGATTTTGTCAAAAATGTGACAAAATAATGGAAAATTCAACGCGAATGCTAGCAAAATCGTTCAGTTGTATTGAAAAGCGTGTCAAAATAAACGACTGAGTCTATTTTATTACACAATTTTACCATTCTTCTGCAATAACGGCTCGATTTTGTCAAGAATGCGACAAAATTCAGGAAAATAGAACGCAAATGATAGCAATATCGTTCAGTTGTATTGAAAAGCGTGTTAAAATGAACGACTGAGTCTATTTCATTATGCAATTTTACCATTCTTCTGCAATAACGACTCGATTTTGTCAAAAATGTGACAAAATAATGGAAAATTCAACGCGAATGCTAGCAAAATCGTTCAGTTGTATTGAAAAGCGTGTTAAAATGAACGACTGAGTCTATTTCATTATGCAATTTTACCATTCTTCTGCAATAACGACTCGATTTTGTCAAAAATGTGACAAAATAATGGAAAATAGAACGCAAATGATAGCAATATCGTTCAGTTGTATTGAAAAGCGTGTTAAAATGAACGACTGAGTCTATTTCATTATGCAATTTTACCATTCTTCTGCAATAACGACTCGATTTTGTCAAAAATGTGACAAAATAATGGAAAATTCAACGCGAATGCTAGCAATATCGTTCAGTTGTATTGAAAAGCGTGTCGAATTGAACGACTGAGTCTATTTTTATTATACAATTTTACCATTCTTCTTCAAAAACGGCTCGATTTTGTCAAGAATGCGACAAAATACAGGAAAATAGAACGCAAATGGTAGCATTATCGTTCAGTTGTATTGAAAAGCGTGTCAAAATGAACGAGTGAGTCTATTTTATTGTACAATTTTACCATTCTTCTGCAGTAACGGCTCGATTTTGTCAAGAATGCGACAAAATTCAGGAAAATAGAACGCAAATGGTAGCATTATCGTTCAGTTGTATTGAAAAGCGTGTCAAAATGAACGACTGAGTCTATTTTATTACACAATTTTACCATTCTTCTGCAATAACGGCTCGATTTTGTCAAGAATGCGACAAAAATCAGGAAAATAGAACGCAAATGATAGCAATATCGTTCAGTTGTATTGAAAAGCGTGCTAAAATGAACGACTGAGTCTATTTCATTATGCAATTTTACCATTCTTCTGCAATAACGACTCGATTTTGTCAAAAATGTGACAAAATAATGGAAAATTCAACGCGAATGCTAGCAAAATCGTTCAGTTGTATTGAAAAGCTTGTCGAATCGAACGACTGAGTCTATTTTATTATACAATTTTACCATTCTTCTTCACTAACGGCTCGATTTTGTCAAGAATGCGACAAAATTCAGGAAAATAGAACGCAAATGATAGCAATATCGTTCAGTTGTATAGAAAACCGTGTTAAAATGAACGACTGAGTCTATTTTATTACACAATTTTGCCATTCTTCTGCAATAACGATTCGATTTTGTTAAAAATGTGACAAAATACAGGAAAATTCAACGCAAATGCTAGCAATATCGTTCAGTTGTATTGAAAAGCGTGTCAAAATGAACGAGTGAGTCTATTTCATTATGCAATTTTACCATTCTTCTGCAATAACGACTCGATTTTGTTAAAAATGTTACAAAACACAGGAAAATTCAACGCAAATGCTAGCAATATCGTTCA
The DNA here is from genome assembly GCA_947389935.1 of Agrilus cyanescens. Taxonomy (NCBI): domain Eukaryota; kingdom Metazoa; phylum Arthropoda; class Insecta; order Coleoptera; family Buprestidae; genus Agrilus; species Agrilus cyanescens. The sequence goes on from OX376704.1 coordinate 21,574,868, forward strand.
GTTGTATTGAAAGCGTGTCACAATAAGCGACTGAGTCTATTTCATAATGCAATTTTACCATTCTTCTGCAATAACGACTCGATTTTGTCAAAAATGTGACAAAATAAAGGAAAATTCAACGCGAATGCTAGCAAAATCGTTCAGTTGTATTGAAAAGCGTGTCAAAATGAACGAGCGAGTCTATTTTATTGTGCAATTTTACCATTCTACTGCAGTAACGGCTCGATTTTGTCAAGAATGCGACAAAATTCAGGAAAATAGAACGCAAATGATAGCAATATCGTTCAGTTGTATTGAAAAGCGTGTTAAAATGAACGACTGAGTCTATTTCATTATGCAATTTTACCATTCTTCTGCAATAACGACTCGATTTTGTCAAAAATGTGACAAAATAATGGAAAATTCAACGCGAATGCTAGCAAAATCGTTCAGTTGTATTGAAAAGCGTGTCAAAATAAACGACTGAGTCTATTTTATTACACAATTTTACCATTCTTCTGCAATAATGGCTCGATTTTGTCAAGAATGCGACAAAATTCAGGAAAATAGAACGCAAATGCTAGCAAAATCGTTCAGTTGTATTGAAAAGCGTGTCAAAATGAACGACTGAGTCTATTTTATTATACAAATTTACCATTCTTCTGCAATAACGGCTCGATTTTGTCAAGAATGCGACCAAATACAGGAAAATAGAACGCGAATGCTACCGAAATCGTTCAGTTGTATTGAAAAGCGTGTCAAAATGAACGACTGAGTCTATTTTATTATACAATTTTACCATTCTTCTGCAATAACGACTCGATTTTGTCAAAAATGTGACAAAATAATGGAAAATTCAACGCGAATGCTAGCAAAATCGTTCAGTTGTATTGAAAAGCTTGTCGAATCGAACGACTGAGTCTATTTTATTATACAATTTTACCATTCTTCTTCACTAACGGCTCGATTTTGTCAAGAATGCGACAAAATTCAGGAAAATAGAACGCAAATGATAGCAATATCGTTCAGTTGTATAGAAAACCGTGTTAAAATGAACGACTGAGTCTATTTTATTACACAATTTTGCCATTCTTCTGCAATAACGATTCGATTTTGTTAAAAATGTGACAAAATACAGGAAAATTCAACGCAAATGCTAGCAATATCGTTCAGTTGTATTGAAAAGCGTGTCAAAATGAACGAGTGAGTCTATTTCATTATGCAATTTTACCATTCTTCTGCAATAACGACTCGATTTTGTCAAAAATGTGACAAAATAATGGAAAATTCAACGCGACTGCTAGCAATATCGTTCAGTTGTATTGAAAAGCGTGTTAAAATGAACGACTGAGTCTATTTTATTATACAAATTTACCATTCTTCTGCAATAACGACTCGATTTTGTTAAAAATGTGACAAAATACAGGAAAATTCAACGCAAATGCTAGCAATATCGTTCAGTTGTATTGAAAGCGTGTCAAAATAAGCGACTGAGTCTATTTCATAATGCAATTTTACCATTCTTCTGCAATAACGACTCGATTTTGTCAAAAATGTGACAAAATAATGGAAAATTCAACGCAAATGCTAGCAAAATCGTTCAGTTGTATTGAAAAGCGTGTCAAAATGAACGAGTGAGTCTATTTTATTGTACAATTTTACCATTCTACTGCAATAACGGCTCGATTTTGTCAAGAATGCGACAAAATACAGGAAAATAGAACGCAAATGATAGCAATATCGTTCAGTTGTATTGAAAAGCTTGTTAAAATGAACGACTGAGTCTATTTTATTATACAAATTTACCATTCTTCTGGAATAACGACTCGATTTTGTTAAAAATGTGACAAAACACAGGAAAATTCAACGCAAATGCTAGCAATATCGTTCAGTTGTATTGAAAAGCGTGTCAAAATGGACGACTGAGTCTATTTTATTATACAAATTTACCATTCTTCTGCAATAACGGCTCGATTTTGTCAAGAATGCGACAAAATTCAGGAAAATAGAACGCAAATGATAGCAATATCGTTCAGTTGTATTGAAAAGCGTGTTAAAATGAACGACTGAGTCTATTTTATTATACAAATTTACCATTCTTCTGCAATAACGATTCGATTTTGTTAAAAATGCGACAAAATACAGGAAAATAGAACGCAAATCCTAGCAAAATCGTTCAGTTGTATTGAAAAGAGTGTCAAAATGAACGACTGAGTCTATTTTATTACACAATTTTACCATTCTTCTGCAATAACGGCTCGATTTTGTCAAGAATGCGACAAAAATCAGGAAAATAGAACGCAAATGATAGCAATATCGTTCAGTTGTATTGAAAAGCGTGCTAAAATGAACGACTGAGTCTATTTCATTATGCAATTTTACCATTCTTCTGCAATAACGACTCGATTTTGTCAAAAATGTGACAAAATAATGGAAAATTCAACGCGAATGCTAGCAAAATCGTTCAGTTGTATTGAAAAGCTTGTCGAATCGAACGACTGAGTCTATTTTATTATACAATTTTACCATTCTTCTTCACTAACGGCTCGATTTTGTCAAGAATGCGACAAAATTCAGGAAAATAGAACGCAAATGATAGCAATATCGTTCAGTTGTATAGAAAACCGTGTTAAAATGAACGACTGAGTCTATTTTATTACACAATTTTGCCATTCTTCTGCAATAACGATTCGATTTTGTTAAAAATGTGACAAAATACAGGAAAATTCAACGCAAATGCTAGCAATATCGTTCAGTTGTATTGAAAAGCGTGTCAAAATGAACGAGTGAGTCTATTTCATTATGCAATTTTACCATTCTTCTGCAATAACGACTCGATTTTGTCAAAAATGTGACAAAATAATGGAAAATTCAACGCGACTGCTAGCAATATCGTTCAGTTGTATTGAAAAGCGTGTCAAAATGAACGAGTGAGTCTATTTTATTATACAAATTTACCATTCTTCTGCAATAACGACTCGATTTTGTTAAAAATGTGACAAAATACAGGAAAATTCAACGCAAATGCTAGCAATATCGTTCAGTTGTATTGAAAGCGTGTCAAAATAAGCGACTGAGTCTATTTCATAATGCAATTTTACCATTCTTCTGCAATAACGACTCGATTTTGTCAAAAATGTGACAAAATAATGGAAAATTCAACGCAAATGCTAGCAAAATCGTTCAGTTGTATTGAAAAGCGTGTCAAAATGAACGAGTGAGTCTATTTTATTGTACAATTTTACCATTCTACTGCAATAACGGCTCGATTTTGTCAAGAATGCGACAAAATACAGGAAAATAGAACGCAAATGATAGCAATATCGTTCAGTTGTATTGAAAAGCTTGTTAAAATGAACGACTGAGTCTATTTTATTATACAAATTTACCATTCTTCTGCAATAACGACTCGATTTTGTTAAAAATGTGACAAAACACAGGAAAATTCAACGCAAATGCTAGCAATATCGTTCAGTTGTATTGAAAAGCGTGTCAAAATGGACGACTGAGTCTATTTTATTATACAAATTTACCATTCTTCTGCAATAACGGCTCGATTTTGTCAAGAATGCGACAAAATTCAGGAAAATAGAACGCAAATGATAGCAATATCGTTCAGTTGTATTGAAAAGCGTGTTAAAATGAACGACTGAGTCTATTTTATTATACAAATTTACCATTCTTCTGCAATAACGATTCGATTTTGTTAAAAATGCGACAAAATACAGGAAAATAGAACGCAAATCCTAGCAAAATCGTTCAGTTGTATTGAAAAGAGTGTCAAAATGAACGAGTGAGTCTATTTTATTGTACAATTTTACCATTCTTCTGCAATAACGGCTCGATTTTGTCAAGAATGCGACAAAAATCAGGAAAATAGAACGCAAATGATAGCAATATCGTTCAGTTGTATTGAAAAGCGTGTTAAAATGAACGACTGAGTCTATTTCATTATGCAATTTTACCATTCTTCTGCAATAACGACTCGATTTTGTCAAAAATGTGACAAAATAATGGAAAATTCAACGCGAATGCTAGCAAAATCGTTCAGTTGTATTGAAAAGCTTGTCGAATCGAACGACTGAGTCTATTTTATTATACAATTTTACCATTCTTCTTCAATAACGGCTCGATTTTGTCAAGAATGCGACAAAATTCAGGAAAATAGAACGCAAATGCTAGCAAAATCGTTCAGTTGTATTGAAAAGCGTGTCAAAATGAACGACTGAGTCTATTTTATTATACAAATTTACCATTCTTCTGCAATAACGGCTCGATTTTGTCAAGAATGCGACCAAATACAGGAAAATAGAACGCGAATGCTACCGAAATCGTTCAGTTGTATTGAAAAGCGTGTCAAAATGAACGACTGAGTCTATTTTATTATACAATTTTACCATTCTTCTGCAATAACGGCTCGATTTTGTCAAGAATGCGACAAAATTCAGGAAAATAGAACGCAAATGATAGCAATATCGTTCAGTTGTATTGAAAAGCGTGTTAAAGTGAACGACTGAGTCTATTTTATTATACAAATTTACCATTCTTCTGCAATAACGACTCGATTTTGTTAAAAATGTGACAAAATACAGGAAAATTCAACGCAAATGCTAGCAATATCGTTCATTTGTATTGAAAGCGTGTCAAAATAAGCGACTGAGTCTATTTCATAATGCAATTTTACAATTCTTCTGCAATAACGACTCGATTTTGTCAAAAATGTGACAAAATAATGGAAAATTCAACGCAAATGCTAGCAAAATCGTTCAGTTGTATTGAAAAGCGTGTCAAAATGAACGAGTGAGTCTATTTTATTGTACACTTTTACCATTCTACTGCAGTAACTGCTCGATTTTGTCAAGAATGCGACAAAATACAGGAAAATAGAACGCAAATGATACCAATTTCGTTCATTTGTATTGAAAAGCGTGTTAAAATGAACGACTGAGTCTATTTTATTACACAATTTTACCATTCTTCTGCAATAAAGACTCGATTTTGTCAAAAATGTGACAAAATAATGGAAAATTCAACGCGAATGCTAGCAATATCGTTCAGTTGTATTGAAAAGCGTGTCCAATCGAACGACTGAGTCTATTCTATTATACAATTTTACCATTCTTCTTTAATAACGTCTCGATTTTGTCAAGAATGCGACAAAATACAGGAAAATAGAACGCAAATGCTAGCAAAATCGTTCAGTTGTATTGAAAAGCGTGTCAAAATGAACGAGTGAGTCTATTTTATTGTACAATTTTACCATTCTTCTGCAGTAACGGCTCGATTTTGTCAAGAATGCGACAAAATACAGGAAAATAGAACGCAAATGGTAGCAATATCGTTCAGTTGTATTGAAAAGCGTGTCAAAATGAACGACTGAGTCTATTTTATTACACAATTTTACCATTCTTCTGCAATAACGACTCGATTTTGTTAAAAATGTGACAAAATACAGGAAAATTCAACGCAAATGCTAGCAATATCGTTCAGTTGTATTGAAAGCGTGTCGAATCGAACGACTGAGTCTATTTCATTATGCAATTTTACCATTCTTCTGCAATAACGACTCGATTTTGTCAAAAATGTGACAAAATAATGGAAAATTCAACGCGAATGCTAGCAATATCGTTCAGTTGTATTGAAAAGCGTGTCGAATTGAACGACTGAGTCTATTTTTATTATACAATTTTACCATTCTTCTTCAAAAACGGCTCGATTTTGTCAAGAATGCGACAAAATACAGGAAAATAGAACGCAAATGGTAGCATTATCGTTCAGTTGTATTGAAAAGCGTGTCAAAATGAACGAGTGAGTCTATTTTATTGTACAATTTTACCATTCTTCTGCAGTAACGGCTCGATTTTGTCAAGAATGCGACAAAATTCAGGAAAATAGAACGCAAATGGTAGCATTATCGTTCAGTTGTATTGAAAAGCGTGTCAAAATGAACGACTGAGTCTATTTTATTACACAATTTTACCATTCTTCTGCAATAACGGCTCGATTTTGTCAAGAATGCGACAAAAATCAGGAAAATAGAACGCAAATGATAGCAATATCGTTCAGTTGTATTGAAAAGCGTGCTAAAATGAACGACTGAGTCTATTTCATTATGCAATTTTACCATTCTTCTGCAATAACGACTCGATTTTGTCAAAAATGTGACAAAATAATGGAAAATTCAACGCGACTGCTAGCAATATCGTTCAGTTGTATTGAAAAGCGTGTCGAATCGAACGACTGAGTCTATTTTATTATACAATTTTACCATTCTTCTTCAAAAACGGCTCGATTTTGTCAAGAATGCGACAAAATACAGGAAAATAAAATGCAAATGCTAGCAAAATCGTTCAGTTGTATTGAAAAGCGTGTCAAAATGAACGACTGAGTCTATTTTATTATACAAATTTACCATTCTTCTGCAATAACGGCTCGATTTTGTCAAGAATGCGACCAAATACAGGAAAATAGAACGCGAATGCTACCGAAATCGTTCAGTTGTATTGAAAAGCGTGTCAAAATGAACGACTGAGTCTATTTTATTATACAATTTTACCATTCTTCTGCAATAACGGCTCGATTTTGTCAAGAATGCGACAAAATTCAGGAAAATAGAACGCAAATGATAGCAATATCGTTCAGTTGTATTGAAAAGCGTGTTAAAGTGAACGACTGAGTCTATTTTATTATACAAATTTACCATTCTTCTGCAATAACGACTCGATTTTGTTAAAAATGTGACAAAATACAGGAAAATTCAACGCAAATGCTAGCAATATCGTTCATTTGTATTGAAAGCGTGTCAAAATAAGCGACTGAGTCTATTTCATAATGCAATTTTACAATTCTTCTGCAATAACGACTCGATTTTGTCAAAAATGTGACAAAATAATGGAAAATTCAACGCAAATGCTAGCAAAATCGTTCAGTTGTATTGAAAAGCGTGTCAAAATGAACGAGTGAGTCTATTTTATTGTACACTTTTACCATTCTACTGCAGTAACTGCTCGATTTTGTCAAGAATGCGACAAAATACAGGAAAATAGAACGCAAATGATACCAATTTCGTTCATTTGTATTGAAAAGCGTGTTAAAATGAACGACTGAGTCTATTTTATTACACAATTTTACCATTCTTCTGCAATAAAGACTCGATTTTGTCAAAAATGTGACAAAATAATGGAAAATTCAACGCGAATGCTAGCAATATCGTTCAGTTGTATTGAAAAGCGTGTCCAATCGAACGACTGAGTCTATTCTATTATACAATTTTACCATTCTTCTTTAATAACGTCTCGATTTTGTCAAGAATGCGACAAAATACAGGAAAATAGAACGCAAATGCTAGCAAAATCGTTCAGTTGTATTGAAAAGCGTGTCAAAATGAACGAGTGAGTCTATTTTATTGTACAATTTTACCATTCTTCTGCAGTAACGGCTCGATTTTGTCAAGAATGCGACAAAATACAGGAAAATAGAACGCAAATGGTAGCAATATCGTTCAGTTGTATTGAAAAGCGTGTCAAAATGAACGACTGAGTCTATTTTATTACACAATTTTACCATTCTTCTGCAATAACGACTCGATTTTGTTAAAAATGTGACAAAATACAGGAAAATTCAACGCAAATGCTAGCAATATCGTTCAGTTGTATTGAAAGCGTGTCGAATCGAACGACTGAGTCTATTTTATTATACAATTTTACCATTCTTCTGCAATAACGGCTCGATTTTGTCAAGAATGCGACCAGATACAGGAAAATAGAACGCAAATGACAGCAATATGGTTCAGTTGTATTGAAAAGCGTGTCAAAATGGACGACTGAGTCTATTTTATTATACAAATTTACCATTCTTCTGCAATAACGGCTCGATTTTGTCAAGAATGCGACAAAATTCAGGAAAATAGAACGCAAATGATAGCAATATCGTTCAGTTGTATTGAAAAGCGTGTTAAAGTGAACGACTGAGTCTATTTTATTATACAAATTTACCATTCTTCTGCAATAACGACTCGATTTTGTTAAAAATGTGACAAAATACAGGAAAATTCAACGCAAATGCTAGCAATATCGTTCAGTTGTATTGAAAGCGTGTCAAAATAAGCGACTGAGTCTATTTCATAATGCAATTTTACCATTCTTCTGCAATAACGACTCGATTTTGTCAAAAATGTGACAAAATAATGGAAAATTCAACGCAAATGCTAGCAAAATCGTTCAGTTGTATTGAAAAGCGTGTCAAAATGAACGAGTGAGTCTATTTTATTGTACAATTTTACCATTCTACTGCAGTAACGGCTCGATTTTGTCAAGAATGCGACAAAATACAGGAAAATAGAACGCAAATGATACCAATTTCGTTCATTTGTATTGAAAAGCGTGTTAAAATGAACGACTGAGTCTATTTTATTACACAATTTTACCATTCTTCTGCAATAAAGACTCGATTTTGTCAAAAATGTGACAAAATAATGGAAAATTCAACGCGAATGCTAGCAATATCGTTCAGTTGTATTGAAAAGCGTGTCCAATCGAACGACTGAGTCTATTCTATTATACAATTTTACCATTCTTCTTCAATAACGGCTCGATTTTGTCAAGAATGCGACAAAATACAGGAAAATAGAACGCAAATGCTAGCAAAATCGTTCAGTTGTATTGAAAAGCGTGTCAAAATGAACGAGTGAGTCTATTTTATTGGACAATTTTACCATTCTTCTGCAGTAACGGCTCGATTTTGTCAAGAATGCGACATAATACAGGAAAATAGAACGCAAATGGTAGCAATATCGTTCAGTTGTATTGAAAAGCGTGTCAAAATGAACGACTGAGTCTATTTTATTACACAATTTTACCATTCTTCTGCAATAACGACTCGATTTTGTTAGAAATGTGACAAAATACAGGAAAATTCAACGCAAATGCTAGCAATATCGTTCAGTTGTATTGAAAGCGTGTCAAAATAAGCGAATGAGTCTATTTCATTATGCAATTTTACCATTCTTCTGCAATAAAGACTCGATTTTGTCAAAAATGTGACAAAATAATGGAAAATTCAACGCGAATGCTAGCAAAATCGTTCAGTTGTATTGAAAAGCGTGTCGAATCGAACGACTGAGTCCATTTTATTATACAATTTTACCATTCTTCTGCAATAGCGGCTCGATTTTGTCAAGAATGCGACCAGATACAGGAAAATAGAACGCAAATGACAGCAATATGGTTCAGTTGTATTGAAAAGCGTGTCAAAATGGACGACTGAGTCTATTTTATTATACATATTTACCATTCTTCTGCAATAACGGCTCGATTTTGTCAAGAATGCGACAAAATTCAGGAAAACAGAACGCAAATGATGGCAATATCGTTCAGTTCTATTGAAAAGCGTGTTAAACTGAACGACTGAGTCTATTTTATTACACAATTTTACCATTCTTCTGCAATCACGATTCGATTTTGTTAAAAATGCGACAAAATACAGGAAAATAGAACGCAAATCCTAGCAAAATCGTTCAGTTGTATTGAAAAGAGTGTCAAAATGAACGACTGAGTCTATTTTATTATACAAATTTACCATTCTTCTGCAATAACGACTCGATTTTGTCAAGAATGCGACAAAATTCAGGAAAATAGAACGCAAATGATAGCAATATCGTTCAGTTGTATTGAAAACCGTGTTAAAATGAACGACTGAGTCTATTTTATTACCCAATTTTACCATTCTTCTGCAATAACGACTCGATTTTGTCAAAAATGTGACAAAATAATGGAAAGTTCAACGCGAATGCTAGCAAAATCGTTCAGTTGTATTGAAAAGCGTGTCAAAATGAACGAGCGAGTCTATTTTATTGTACAATTTTACCATTCTACTGCAGTAACGGCTCGATTTTGTCAAGAATGCGACAAAATTCAGGAAAATAGAACGCAAATGATAGCAATATCGTTCAGTTGTATTGAAAAGCGTGTTAAAATGAACGACTGAGTCTATTTCATTATGCAATTTTACCATTCTTCTGCAATAACGACTCGATTTTGTCAAAAATGTGACAAAATAATGGAAAATTCAACGCGAATGCTAGCAAAATCGTTCAGTTGTATTGAAAAGCGTGTTAAAATGAACGACTGAGTCTATTTCATTATGCAATTTTACCATTCTTCTGCAATAACGACTCGATTTTGTCAAAAATGTGACAAAATAATGGAAAATAGAACGCAAATGATAGCAATATCGTTCAGTTGTATTGAAAAGCGTGTTAAAATGAACGACTGAGTCTATTTCATTATGCAATTTTACCATTCTTCTGCAATAACGACTCGATTTTGTCAAAAATGTGACAAAATAATGGAAAATTCAACGCGAATGCTAGCAATATCGTTCAGTTGTATTGAAAAGCGTGTCGAATTGAACGACTGAGTCTATTTTATTATACAATTTTACCATTCTTCTTCAAAAACGGCTCGATTTTGTCAAGAATGCGACCAGATACAGGAAAATAGAACGAAAATGACAGCAATATGGTTCAGTTGTATTGAAAAGCGTGTCAAAATGAACGAGTGAGTCTATTTTATTGTACAATTTTACCATTCTTCTGCAGTAACGGCTCGATTTTGTCAAGAATGCGACAAAATTCAGGAAAATAGAACGCAAATGGTAGCATTATCGTTCAGTTGTATTGAAAAGCGTGTCAAAATGAACGACTGAGTCTATTTTATTACACAATTTTACCATTCTTCTGCAATAACGGCTCGATTTTGTCAAGAATGCGACAAAATTCAGGAAAATAGAACGCAAATGGTAGCATTATCGTTCAGTTGTATTGAAAAGCGTGTTAAAATGAACGACTGAGTCTATTTCATTATGCAATTTTACCATTCTTCTGCAATAACGACTCGATTTTGTCAAAAATGTGACAAAATAATGGAAAATTCAACGCGAATGCTAGCAAAATCGTTCAGTTGTATTGAAAAGCTTGTCGAATCGAACGACTGAGTCTATTTTATTATACAATTTTACCATTCTTCTTCACTAACGGCTCGATTTTGTCAAGAATGCGACAAAATTCAGGAAAATAGAACGCAAATGATAGCAATATCGTTCAGTTGTATTGAAAACCGTGTTAAAATGAACGACTGAGTCTATTTTATTACACAATTTTACCATTCTTCTGCAATAACGATTCGATTTTGTTAAAAATGTGACAAAATACAGGAAAATAAAATGCAAATGCTAGCAAAATCGTTCAGTTGTATTGAAAAGCGTGTCAAAATGAACGACTGAGTCTATTTTATTATACAAATTTACCATTCTTCTGCAATAACGGCTCAATTTTGTCAAGAATGCGACAAAATTCAGGAAAATAGAACGCAAATGACAGCAATATCGTTCAGTTGTATTGAAAAGCGTGTCAAAATGAACGAGTGAGTCTATTTTATTGTACAATTTTACCATTCTACTGCAATAAAGACTCGATTTTGTCAAAAATGTGACAAAATAACGGAAAATTCAACGCGAATGCTAGCAATATCGTTCAGTTGTATTGAAAAGCGTGTCCAATCGAACGACTGAGTCTATTCTATTATACAATTTTACCATTCTTCTTCAATAACGGCTCGATTTTGTCAAGAATGCGACGAAATACAGGAAAATAGAACGCAAATGCTAGCAAAATCGTTCAGTTGTATTGAAAAGCGTGTCAAAATGAACGAGTGAGTCTATTTTATTGTACAATTTTACCATTCTTCTGCAGTAACGGCTCGATTTTGTCAAGAATGCGACAAAATACAGGAAAATAGAACGCAAATGGTAGCAATATCGTTCAGTTGTATTGAAAAGCGTGTCAAAATGAACGACTGAGTCTATTTTATTACACAATTTTACCATTCTTCTGCAATAACGACTCGATTTTGTTAAAAATGTGACAAAATACAGGAAAATTCAACGCAAATGCTAGCAATATCGTTCAGTTGTATTGAAAGCGTGTCAAAATAAGCGAATGAGTCTATTTCATTATGCAATTTTACCATTCTTCTGCAATAAAGACTCGATTTTGTCAAAAATGTGACAAAATAATGGAAAATTCAACGCGAATGCTAGCAAAATCGTTCAGTTGTATTGAAAAGCGTGTCGAATCGAACGACTGAGTCTATTTTATTATACAATTTTACCATTCTTCTTCAAAAACGGCTCGATTTTGTCAAGAATGCGACCAGATACAGGAAAATAGAACGAAAATGACAGCAATATGGTTCAGTTGTATTGAAAAGCGTGTCAAAATGAACGAGTGAGTCTATTTTATTGTACAATTTTACCATTCTTCTGCAGTAACGGCTCGATTTTGTCAAGAATGCGACAAAATTCAGGAAAATAGAACGCAAATGGTAGCATTATCGTTCAGTTGTATTGAAAAGCGTGTCAAAATGAACGACTGAGTCTATTTTATTACACAATTTTACCATTCTTCTGCAATAACGGCTCGATTTTGTCAAGAATGCGACAAAATTCAGGAAAATAGAACGCAAATGGTAGCATTATCGTTCAGTTGTATTGAAAAGCGTGTTAAAATGAACGACTGAGTCTATTTCATTATGCAATTTTACCATTCTTCTGCAATAACGACTCGATTTTGTCAAAAATGTGACAAAATAATGGAAAATTCAACGCGAATGCTAGCAAAATCGTTCAGTTGTATTGAAAAGCTTGTCGAATCGAACGACTGAGTCTATTTTATTATACAATTTTACCATTCTTCTTCACTAACGGCTCGATTTTGTCAAGAATGCGACAAAATTCAGGAAAATAGAACGCAAATGATAGCAATATCGTTCAGTTGTATTGAAAACCGTGTTAAAATGAACGACTGAGTCTATTTTATTACACAATTTTACCATTCTTCTGCAATAACGATTCGATTTTGTTAAAAATGTGACAAAATACAGGAAAATAAAATGCAAATGCTAGCAAAATCGTTCAGTTGTATTGAAAAGCGTGTCAAAATGAACGACTGAGTCTATTTTATTATACAAATTTACCATTCTTCTGCAATAACGGCTCAATTTTGTCAAGAATGCGACAAAATTCAGGAAAATAGAACGCAAATGACAGCAATATCGTTCAGTTGTATTGAAAAGCGTGTCAAAATGAACGAGTGAGTCTATTTTATTGTACAATTTTACCATTCTACTGCAATAAAGACTCGATTTTGTCAAAAATGTGACAAAATAACGGAAAATTCAACGCGAATGCTAGCAATATCGTTCAGTTGTATTGAAAAGCGTGTCCAATCGAACGACTGAGTCTATTCTATTATACAATTTTACCATTCTTCTTCAATAACGGCTCGATTTTGTCAAGAATGCGACGAAATACAGGAAAATAGAACGCAAATGCTAGCAAAATCGTTCAGTTGTATTGAAAAGCGTGTCAAAATGAACGAGTGAGTCTATTTTATTGTACAATTTTACCATTCTTCTGCAGTAACGGCTCGATTTTGTCAAGAATGCGACAAAATACAGGAAAATAGAACGCAAATGGTAGCAATATCGTTCAGTTGTATTGAAAAGCGTGTCAAAATGAACGACTGAGTCTATTTTATTACACAATTTTACCATTCTTCTGCAATAACGACTCGATTTTGTTAAAAATGTGACAAAATACAGGAAAATTCAACGCAAATGCTAGCAATATCGTTCAGTTGTATTGAAAGCGTGTCAAAATAAGCGAATGAGTCTATTTCATTATGCAATTTTACCATTCTTCTGCAATAAAGACTCGATTTTGTCAAAAATGTGACAAAATAATGGAAAATTCAACGCGAATGCTAGCAAAATCGTTCAGTTGTATTGAAAAGCGTGTCGAATCGAACGACTGAGTCTATTTTATTATACAATTTTACCATTCTTCTGCAATAACGGCTCGATTTTGTCAAGAATGCGACCAGATACAGGAAAATAGAACGCAAATGACAGCAATATGGTTCAGTTGTATTGAAAAGCGTGTCAAAATGGACGACTGAGTCTACTTTATTATAAATATTTACCATTCTTCTGCAATAACGGCTCGATTTTGTCAAGAATGCGACAAAATTCAGGAAAATAGAACGCAAATGATGGCAATATCGTTCAGTTCTATTGAAAAGCGTGTTAAACTGAACGACTGAGTCTATTTTATTACACAATTTTACCATTCTTCTGCAATCACGATTCGATTTTGTTAAAAATGCGACAAAATACAGGAAAATAGAACGCAAATCCTAGCAAAATCGTTCAGTTGTATTGAAAAGAGTGTCAAAATGAACGACTGAGTCTATTTTATTATACAAATTTACCATTCTTCTGCAATAACGACTCGATTTTGTCAAAAATGTGACAAAATAATGGAAAATTCAACGCGAATGCTAGCAAAATCGTTCAGTTGTATTGAAAAGCTTGTCGAATCGAACGACTGAGTCTATTTTATTATACAATTTTACCATTCTTCTTCAATAACGGCTCGATTTTGTCAAGAATGCGACAAAATTCAGGAAAATAGAACGCAAATGATAGCAATATCGTTCAGTTGTATTGAAAAGCGTGTCGAATTGAACGACTGAGTCTATTTTATTATACAATTTTACCATTCTTCTTCAAAAACGGCTCGATTTTGTCAAGAATGCGACAAAATACAGGAAAATAGAACGCAAATGGTAGCATTATCGTTCAGTTGTATTGAAAAGCGTGTCAAAATGAACGAGTGAGTCTATTTTATTGTACAATTTTGCCATTCTTCTGCAGTAACGGCTCGATTTTGTCAAGAATGCGACAAAATTCAGGAAAGTAGAACGCAAATGGTAGCATTATCGTTCAGTTGTATTGAAAAGCGTGTCAAAATGAACGACTGAGTCTATTTTATTACACAATTTTACCATTCTTCTGCAATAACGGCTCGATTTTGTCAAGAATGCGACAAAAATCAGGAAAATAGAACGCAAATGATAGCAATATCGTTCAGTTGTATTGAAAAGCGTGTTAAAATGAACGACTGAGTCTATTTCATTATGCAATTTTACCATTCTTCTGCAATAACGACTCGATTTTGTCAAAAATTTGACAAAATAATGGAAAATTCAACGCGAATGCTAGCAAAATCGTTCAGTTGTATTGAAAAGCGTGTCGAATCGAACGACTGAGTCTATTTTATTATACAATTTTACCATTCTTCTTCAATAACGGCTCGATTTTGTCAAAAATGTGACAAAATAATGGAAAATTCAACGCGAATGCTAGCAATATCGTTCAGTTGTATTGAAAAGCGTGTCGAATTGAACGACTGAGTCTATTTTATTATACAATTTTACCATTCTTCTTCAAAAACGGCTCGATTTTGTCAAGAATGCGACAAAATACAGGAAAATAGAACGCAAATGGTAGCATTATCGTTCAGTTGTATTGAAAAGCGTGTCAAAATGAACGACTGAGTCTATTTTATTACACAATTTTACCATTCTTCTTCAATAACGGCTCGATTTTGTCAAGAATGCGACAAAAATCAGGAAAATAGAACGCAAATGATAGCAATATCGTTCAGTTGTATTGAAAAGCGTGTTAAAATGAACGACTGAGTCTATTTCATTATGCAATTTTACCATTCTTCTGCAATAACGACTCGATTTTGTCAAAAATGTGACAAAATAATGGAAAATTCAACGCGAATGCTAGCAAAATCGTTCAGTTGTATTGAAAAGCTTGTCGAATCGAACGACTGAGTCTATTTTATTATACAATTTTACCATTCTTCTTCAATAACGGCTCGATTTTGTCAAGAATGCGACAAAATTCAGGAAAATAGAACGCAAATGATAGCAATATCGTTCAGTTGTATTGAAAAGCGTGTCGAATTGAACGACTGAGTCTATTTTATTATACAATTTTACCATTCTTCTTCAAAAACGGCTCGATTTTGTCAAGAATGCTACAAAATACAGGAAAATAGAACGCAAATGGTAGCATTATCGTTCAGGTGTATTGAAAAGCGTGTCAAAATGAACGAGTGAGTCTATTTTATTGTACAATTTTACCATTCTTCTGCAGTAACGGCTCGATTTTGTCAAGAATGCGACAAAATTCAGGAAAATAGAACGCAAATGGTAGCATTATCGTTCAGTTGTATTGAAAAGCGTGTCAAAATGAACGACTGAGTCTATTTTATTACACAATTTTACCATTCTTCTGCAATAACGGCTCGATTTTGTCAAGAATGCGACAAAAATCAGGAAAATAGAACGCAAATGATAGCAATATCGTTCAGTTGTATTGAAAAGCGTGTTAAAATGAACGACTGAGTCTATTTCATTATGCAATTTTACCATTCTTCTGCAATAACGACTCGATTTTGTCAAAAATGTGACAAAATAATGGAAAATTCAACGCGAATGCTAGCAAAATCGTTCAGTTGTATTGAAAAGCGTGTCGAATCGAACGACTGAGTCTATTTTATTATACAATTTTACCATTCTTCTTCAATAACGGCTCGATTTTGTCAAAAATGTGACAAAATAATGGAAAATTCAACGCGAATGCTAGCAATATCGTTCAGTTGTATTGAAAAGCGTGTCGAATTGAACGACTGAGTCTATTTTATTATACAATTATACCATTCTTCTTCAGAAACGGCTCGATTTTGTCAAGAATGCGACAAAATACAGGAAAATAGAACGCAAATGGTAGCATTATCGTTCAGTTGTATTGAAAAGCGTGTCAAAATGAACGAGTGAGTCTATTTTATTGTACAATTTTACCATTCTTCTGCAGTAACGGCTCGATTTTGTCAAGAATGCGACAAAATTCAGGAAAATAGAACGCAAATGGTAGCATTATCGTTCAGTTGTATTGAAAAGCGTGTCAAAATGAACGACTGAGTCTATTTTATTACACAATTTTACCATTCTTCTGCAATAACGGCTCGATTTTGTCAAGAATGCGACAAAAATCAGGAAAATAGAACGCAAATGATAGCAATATCGTTCAGTTGTATTGAAAAGCGTGTTAAAATGAACGACTGAGTCTATTTCATTATGCAATTTTACCATTCTTCTGCAATAACGACTCGATTTTGTCAAAAATGTGACAAAAGAATGGAAAATTCAACGCGAATGCTAGCAAAATCGTTCACTTGTATTGAAAAGCTTGTCGAATCGAACGACTGAGTCTATTTTATTATACAATTTTACCATTCTTCTTCAATAACGGCTCGATTTTGTCAAGAATGCGACAAAATTCACGAAAATAGAACGCAAATGATAGCAATATCGTTCAGTTGTATTGAAAACCGTGTTAAAATGAACGACTGAGTCTATTTTATTACACAATTTTACCATTCTTCTGCAATAACGATTCGATTTTGTTAAAAATGTGACAAAATACAGGAAAATTCAACGCAAATGCTAGCAATATCGTTCAGTTGTATTGAAAGCGTGTCCAAATAAGCGACTGAGTCTATTTCATTATGCAATTTTACCATTCTTCTGCAATAACGACTCGATTTTGTCAAAAATGTGACAAAATAATGGAAAATTCAACGCGAATGCTAGCAATATCGTTCAGTTGTATTGAAAAGCGTGTCGAATCGAACGACTGAGTCTATTTTATTATACAATTTTACCATTCTTCTTCAAAAACGGCTCGATTTTGTCAAGAATGCGACAAAATACAGGAAAATAAAATGCAAATGCTAGCAAAATCGTTCAGTTGTATTGAAAAGCGTGTCAAAATGAACGACTGAGTCTATTTTATTATACAAATTTACCATTGTTCTGCAATAACGGCTCGATTTTGTCAAGAATGCGACAAAATTCAGGAAAATAGAACGCAAATGACAGCAATATCGTTCAGTTGTATTGAAAAGCGTGTCAAAATGGACGACTGAGTCTATTTTATTATACAAATTTACCATTCTTCTGCAATAACGACTCGATTTTGTCAAAAATGTGACAAAATAATGGAAAATTCAACGCGAATGCTAGCAAAATCGTTCAGTTGTATTGAAAAGCGTGTCAAAATGAACGAGCGAGTCTATTTTATTGTACAATTTTACCATTCTACTGCAGTAACGGCTCGATTTTGTCAAGAATGCGACAAAATTCAGGAAAATAGAACGCAAATGATAGCAATATCGTTCAGTTGTATTGAAAAGCGTGTTAAAATGAACGACTGAGTCTATTTCATTATGCAATTTTACCATTCTTCTGCAATAACGACTCGATTTTGTCAAAAATGTGACAAAATAATGGAAAATTCAACGCGAATGCTAGCAAAATCGTTCAGTTGTATTGAAAAGCGTGTCAAAATAAACGACTGAGTCTATTTTATTACACAATTTTACCATTCTTCTGCAATAACGGCTCGATTTTGTCAAGAATGCGACAAAATTCAGGAAAATAGAACGCAAATGATAGCAATATCGTTCAGTTGTATTGAAAAGCGTGTTAAAATGAACGACTGAGTCTATTTCATTATGCAATTTTACCATTCTTCTGCAATAACGACTCGATTTTGTCAAAAATGTGACAAAATATGGAAAATTCAACGCGAATGCTAGCAAAATCGTTCAGTTGTATTGAAAAGCGTGTCGAATCGAACGACTGAGTCTATTTTATTATACAATTTTACCATTCTTCTTCAATAACGGCTCGATTTTGTCAAAAATGTGACAAAATAATGGAAAATTCAACGCGAATGCTAGCAATATCGTTCAGTTGTATTGAAAAGCGTGTCGAATTGAACGACTGAGTCTATTTTATTATACAATTTTACCATTCTTCTTCAAAAACGGCTCGATTTTGTCAAGAATGCGACAAAATACAGGAAAATAGAACGCAAATGGTAGCATTATCGTTCAGTTGTATTGAAAAGCGTTTCAAAATGAACGAGTGAGTCTATTTTATTGTACAATTTTACCATTCTTCTGCAGTAACGGCTCGATTTTGTCAAGAATGCGACAAAATTCAGGAAAATAGAACGCAAATGGTAGCATTATCGTTCAGTTGTATTGAAAAGCGTGTCAAAATGAACGACTGAGTCTATTTTATTACACAATTTTACCATTCTTCTGCAATAACGGCTCGATTTTGTCAAGAATGCGACAAAAATCAGGAAAATAGAACGCAAATGATGGCAATATCGTTCAGTTGTATTGAAAAGCGTGTTAAAATGAACGACTGAGTCTATTTCATTATGCAATTTTACCATTCTTCTGCAATAACGGCTCGATTTTGTCAAAAATGTGACAAAATAATGGAAAATTCAACGCGAATGCTAGCAATATCGTTCAGTTGTATTGAAAAGCGTGTCGAATTGAACGACTGAGTCTATTTTATTATACAATTTTACCATTCTTCTTCAGAAACGGCTCGATTTTGTCAAGAATGCGACAAAATACAGGAAAATAGAACGCAAATGGTAGCATTATCGTTCAGTTGTATTGAAAAGCGTGTCAAAATGAACGAGTGAGTCTATTTTATTGTACAATTTTACCATTCTTCTGCAGTAACGGCTCGATTTTGTCAAGAATGCGACAAAATTCAGGAAAATAGAACGCAAATGGTAGCATTATCGTTCAGTTGTATTGAAAAGCGTGTCAAAATGAACGACTGAGTCTATTTTATTACACAATTTTACCATTCTTCTGCAATAACGGCTCGATTTTGTCAAGAATGCGACAAAAATCAGGAAAATAGAACGCAAATGATAGCAATATCGTTCAGTTGTATTGAAAAGCGTGTTAAAATGAACGACTGAGTCTATTTCATTATGCAATTTTACCATTCTTCTGCAATAACGACTCGATTTTGTCAAAAATGTGACAAAATAATGGAAAATTCAACGCGAATGCTAGCAAAATCGTTCAGTTGTATTGAAAAGCGTGTCGAATTGAACGACTGAGTCTATTTTATTATACAATTTTACCATTCTTCTTCAAAAACGGCTCGATTTTGTCAAGAATGCGACAAAATACAGGAAAATAGAACGCAAATGGTAGCATTATCGTTCAGTTGTATTGAAAAGCGTGTCAAAATGAACGACTGAGTCTATTTTATTACACAATTTTACCATTCTTCTTCAATAACGGCTCGATTTTGTCAAGAATGCGACAAAAATCAGGAAAATAGAACGCAAATGATAGCAATATCGTTCAGTTGTATTGAAAAGCGTGTTAAAATGAACGACTGAGTCTATTTCATTATGCAATTTTACCATTCTTCTGCAATAACGACTCGATTTTGTCAAAAATGTGACAAAATAATGGAAAATTCAACGCGAATGCTAGCAAAATCGTTCAGTTGTATTGAAAAGCTTGTCGAATCGAACGACTGAGTCTATTTTATTATACAATTTTACCATTCTTCTTCAATAACGGCTCGATTTTGTCAAGAATGCGACAAAATTCAGGAAAATAGAACGCAAATGATAGCAATATCGTTCAGTTGTATTGAAAAGCGTGTCGAATTGAACGACTGAGTCTATTTTATTATACAATTTTACCATTCTTCTTCAAAAACGGCTCGATTTTGTCAAGAATGCTACAAAATACAGGAAAATAGAACGCAAATGGTAGCATTATCGTTCAGGTGTATTGAAAAGCGTGTCAAAATGAACGAGTGAGTCTATTTTATTGTACAATTTTACCATTCTTCTGCAGTAACGGCTCGATTTTGTCAAGAATGCGACAAAATTCAGGAAAATAGAACGCAAATGGTAGCATTATCGTTCAGTTGTATTGAAAAGCGTGTCAAAATGAACGACTGAGTCTATTTTATTACACAATTTTACCATTCTTCTGCAATAACGGCTCGATTTTGTCAAGAATGCGACAAAAATCAGGAAAATAGAACGCAAATGATAGCAATATCGTTCAGTTGTATTGAAAAGCGTGTTAAAATGAACGACTGAGTCTATTTCATTATGCAATTTTACCATTCTTCTGCAATAACGACTCGATTTTGTCAAAAATGTGACAAAATAATGGAAAATTCAACGCGAATGCTAGCAAAATCGTTCAGTTGTATTAAAAAGCGTGTCGAATCGAACGACTGAGTCTATTTTATTATACAATTTTACCATTCTTCTTCAATAACGGCTCGATTTTGTCAAAAATGTGACAAAATAATGGAAAATTCAACGCAAATGCTAGCAATATCGTTCAGTTGTATTGAAAGCTTGTCAAAATAAGCGACTGAGTCTATTTCATAATGCAATTTTACCATTCTTCTGCAATAACGACTCCATTTTGTCAAAAATGTGACAAAATAATGGAAAATTCAACGCAAATGCTAGCAAAATCGTTCAGTTGTATTGAAAAGCGTGTCAAAATGAACGAGTGGGTCTATTTTATTATACAAATTTACCATTCTTCTGCAGTAACGGCTCGATTTTGTCAAGAATGCGACAAAATACAGGAAAATAGAACGCAAATGGTAGCAATATCGTTCAGTTGTATTGAAAAGCGTGTCAAAATCAACGACTGAGTCTATTTAATTATATAATTTTACCATTCTTCTTCAAAAACGGCCCGATTTTGTCAAGAATGCGACAAAATACAGGAAAATAAAATGCAAGTGCTAGCAAAATCGTTCAGTTGTATTGAAAAGCGTGTCAAAATGAACGACTGAGTCTATTTTATTATACAAATTTACCATTCTTCTGCAATAACGGCTCGATTTTGTCAAGAATGCGACGAAATTCACGAAAATAGAACGCAAATGACAGCAATATCGTTCAGTTGTATTGAAAAGCGTGTCAAAATGGACGACTGAGTCTATTTTATTATACAAATTTACCATTCTTCTGCAATAACGGCTCGATTTTGTCAAGAATGCGACAAAATTCACGAAAATAGAACGCAAATGACAGCAATATCGTTCAGTTGTATTGAAAAGCGTGTCAAAATGGACGACTGAGTCTATTTTATTATACAAATTTACCATTCTTCTGCAATAACGGCTCGATTTTGTCAAGAATGCGACAAAATTCAGGAAAATAGAACGCAAATGATAGCAATATCGTTCAGTTGTATTGAAAAGCGTGTTAAAATGAACGACTGAGTCTATTTTATTATACAAATTTACCATTCTTCTGCAATAACGACTCGATTTTGTTAAAAATGTGACAAAATACAGGAAAATTCAACGCAAATGCTAGCAATATCGTTCAGTTGTATTGAAAGCTTGTCAGAATAAGCGACTGAGTCTATTTCATAATGCAATTTTACCATTCTTCTGCAATAACGACTCGATTTTGTCAAAAATGTGACAAAATAATGGAAAATTCAACGCAAATGCTAGCAAAATCGTTCAGTTGTATTGAAAAGCGTGTCAAAATGAACGAGTGAGTCTATTTTATTGTACAATTTTACCATTCTACTGCAGTAACGGCTCGATTTTGTCAAGAAAGCGACAAAATACAGGAAAATAGAACGCAAATGGTGGCAATATCGTTCAGTTGTATTGAAAAGCGTGTCAAAATAAACGACTGAGTCTATTTAATTATACAATTTTACCATTCTTCTTCAAAAACGGCCCGATTTTGTCAAGAATGCGACAAAATACAGGAAAATAAAATGCAAATGCTAGCAAAATCGTTCAGTTGTATTGAAAAGCGTGTCAAAATGAACCACTGAGTCTATTTTATTATACAAATTTACCATTCTTCTGCAATAACGGCTCGATTTTGTCAAGAATGCGACAAAATTCACGAAAATAGAACGCAAATGACAGCAATATCGTTCAGTTGTATTGAAAAGCGTGTCAAAATGGACGACTGAGTCTATTTTATTATACAAATTCACCATTCTTCTGCAATAACGGCTCGATTTTGTCAAGAATGCGACAAAATTCAGGAAAATAGAACGCAAATGATAGCAATATCGTTCAGTTGTATTGAAAAGCGTGTTAAAATGAACGACTGAGTCTATTTTATTATACAAATTTACCATTCTTCTGCAATAACGACTCGATTTTGTTAAAAATGTGACAAAATACAGGAAAATTCAACGCAAATGCTAGCAATATCGTTCAGTTGTATTGAAAGCGTGTCAAAATAAGCGACTGAATCTATTTCATAATGCAATTTTACCATTCTTCTGCAATAACGACTCGATTTTGTCAAAAATGTGACAAAATAATGGAAAATTCAACGCAAATGCTAGCAAAATCGTTCAGTTGTATTGAAAAGCGTGTCAAAATGAACGACTGAGTCTATTTTATTATACAAATTTACCATTCTTCTGCAATAACGGCTCGATTTTGTCAAGAATGCGACAAAATTCAGGAAAATAGAACGCAAATGACAGCAATATCGTTCAGTTGTATTGAAAAGCGTGTCAAAATGGACGACTGAGTCTATTTTATTATACAAATTTACCATTCTTCTGCAATAACGGCTCGATTTTGTCAAGAATGCGACAAAATTCAGGAAAATAGAACGCAAATGATAGCAATATCGTTCAGTTGTATTGAAAAGCGTGTTAAAATGAACGACTGAGTCTATTTTATTATACAAATTTACCATTCTTCTGCAATAACGACTCGATTTTGTTAAAAATGTGACAAAATACAGGAAAATTCAACGCAAATGCTGGCAATATCGTTCAGTTGTATTGAAAGCTTGTCAAAATAAGCGACTGAGTCTATTTCATAATGCAATTTTACCATTCTTCTGCAATAACGACTCGATTTTGTCAAAAATGTGACAAAATAATGGAAAATTCAACGCAAATGCTAGCAAAATTGTTCAGTTGTATTGAAAAGCGTGTCAAAATGAACGAGTGAGTCTATTTTATTGTACAATTTTACCATTCTACTGCAGTAACGGCTCGATTTTGTCAAGAATGCGACAAAATACAGGAAAATAGAACGCAAATGGTAGCAATATCGTTCAGTTGTATTGAAAAGCGTGTCAAAATAAACGACTGAGTCTATTTAATTATACAATTTTACCATTCTTCTTCAAAAACGGCCCGATTTTGTCAAGAATGCGACAAAATACAGGAAAATAAAATGCAAATGCTAGCAAAATCGTTCAGTTGTATTGAAAAGCGTGTCAAAATGAACGACTGAGTCTATTTTATTATACAAATTTACCATTCTTCTGCAATAACGGCTCGATTTTGTCAAGAATGCGACAAAATTCACGAAAATAGAACGCAAATGACAGCAATATCGTTCAGTTGTATTGAAAAGCGTGTCAAAATGGACGACTGAGTCTATTTTATTATACAAATTTACCATTCTTCTGCAATAACGGCTCGATTTTGTCAAGAATGCGACAAAATTCAGGAAAATAGAACGCAAATGACAGCAATATCGTTCAGTTGTATTGAAAAGCGTGTCAAAATGGACGACTGAGTCTATTTTATTATACAAATTTACCATTCTTCTGCAATAACGGCTCGATTTTGTCAAGAATGCGACAAAATTCAGGAAAATAGAACGCAAATGATAGCAATATCGTTCAGTTGTATTGAAAAGCGCGTTAAAATGAACGACTGAGTCTATTTTATTATACAAATTTACCATTCTTCTGCAATAACGACTCGATTTTGTTAAAAATGTGACAAAATACAGGAAAATTCAACGCAAATGCTAGCAATATCGTTCAGTTGTATTGAAAGCGTGTCAAAATAAGCGACTGAATCTATTTCATAATGCAATTTTACCATTCTTCTGCAATAACGACTCGATTTTGTCAAAAATGTGACAAAATAATGGAAAATTCAACGCAAATGCTAGCAAAATCGTTCAGTTGTATTGAAAAGCGTGTCAAAATGAACGAGTGAGTCTATTTTATTGTACAATTTTACCATTCTACTGCAGTAACGGCTCGATTTTGTCAAGAATGCGACAAAATACAGGAAAATAGAACGCAAATGGTAGCAATATCGTTCAGTTGTATTGAAAAGCGTGTCAAAATAAACGACTGAGTCTATTTAATTATACAATTTTACCATTCTTCTTCAAAAACGGCCCGATTTTGTCAAGAATGCGACAAAATACAGGAAAATAAAATGCAAATGCTAGCAAAATCGTTCAGTTGTATTGAAAAGCGTGTCAAAATGAACGACTGAGTCTATTTTATTATACAAATTTACCATTCTTCTGCAATAACGGCTCGATTTTGTCAAGAATGCGACAAAATTCACGAAAATAGAACGCAAATGACAGCAATATCGTTCAGTTGTATTGAAAAGCGTGTCAAAATGGACGACTGAGTCTATTTTATTATACAAATTTACCATTCTTCTGCAATAACGGCTCGATTTTGTCAAGAATGCGACAAAATTCAGGAAAATAGAACGCAAATGATAGCAATATCGTTTAGTTGTATTGAAAAGCGTGTCAAAATGAACGACTGAGTCTATTTTATTATACAAATTTACCATTCTTCTGCAATAACGACTCGATTTTGTTAAAAATGTGACAAAATACAGGAAAATTCAACGCAAATGCTAGCAATATCGTTCAGTTGTATTGAAAGCGTGTCAAAATAAGCGACTGAGTCTATTTCATAATGCAATTTTACCATTCTTCTGCAATAACGACTCGATTTTGTCAAAAATGTGACAAAATAATGGAAAATTCAACGCAAATGCTACCAAAATCGTTCAGTTGTATTGAAAAGCGTGTCAAAATGAACGAGTGAGTCTATTTTATTGTACAATTTTACCATTCTACTGCAGTAACGGCTCGATTTTGTCAAGAATGCGACAAAATACAGGAAAATAGAACGCAAATGGTAGCAATATCGTTCAGTTGTATTGAAAAGCGTGTCAAACTAAACGACTGAGTCTATTTTATTACACAATTTTACCATTCTTCTGCAATAACGGCTCGATTTTGTCAAGAATGCGACGAAATTCACGAAAATAGAACGCAAATGACAGCAATATCGTTCAGTTGTATTGAAAAGCGTGTCAAAATGGACGACTGAGTCTATTTTATTATACAAATTTACCATTCTTCTGCAATAACGGCTCGATTTTGTCAAGAATGCGACGAAATTCACGAAAATAGAACGCAAATGACAGCAATATCGTTCAGTTGTATTGAAAAGCGTGTCAAAATGGACGACTGAGTCTATTTTATTATACAAATTTACCATTCTTCTGCAATAACGGCTCGATTTTTTGTCAAGAATGCGACGAAATTCACGAAAATAGAACGCAAATGACAGCAATATCGTTCAGTTGTATTGAAAAGCGTGTCAAAATGAACGACTGAGTCTATTTTATTATACAAATTTACCATTCTTCTGCAATAACGGCTCGATTTTGTCAAGAATGCGACGAAATTCACGAAAATAGAACGCAAATGACAGCAATATCGTTCAGTTGTATTGAAAAGCGTGTCAAAATGGACGACTGAGTCTATTTTATTACACAATTTTACCATTCTTCTGCAATAACGGCTCGATTTTGTCAAGAATGCGACGAAATTCACGAAAATAGAACGCAAATGACAGCAATATCGTTCAGTTGTATTGAAAAGCGTGTCAAAATGGACGACTGAGTCTATTTTATTATACAAATTTACCATTCTTCTGCAATAACGGCTCGATTTTGTCAAGAATGCGACGAAATTCACGAAAATAGAACGCAAATGACAGCAATATCGTTCAGTTGTATTGAAAAGCGTGTCAAAATGAACGACTGAGTCTATTTTATTATACAAATTTACCATTCTTCTGCAATAACGGCTCGATTTTGTCAAGAATGCGACGAAATTCACGAAAATAGAACGCAAATGACAGCAATATCGTTCAGTTGTATTGAAAAGCGTGTCAAAATGGACGACTGAGTCTATTTTATTATACAAATTTACCATTCTTCTGCAATAACGGCTCGATTTTGTCAAGAATGCGACAAAATTCAGGAAAATAGAACGCAAATGACAGCAATATCGTTCAGTTGTATTGAAAAGCGTGTCAAAATGGACGACTGAGTCTATTTTATTATACAAATTTACCATTCTTCTGCAATAACGGCTCGATTTTGTCAAGAATGCGACAAAATTCAGGAAAATAGAACGCAAATGATAGCAATATCGTTCAGTTGTATTGAAAAGCGTGTTAAAATGAACGACTGAGTCTATTTTATTATACAAATTTACCATTCTTCTGCAATAACGACTCGATTTTGTTAAAAATGTGACAAAATACAGGAAAATTCAACGCAAATGCTAGCAATATCGTTCAGTTGTATTGAAAGCTTGTCAGAATAAGCGACTGAGTCTATTTCATAATGCAATTTTACCATTCTTCTGCAATAACGACTCGATTTTGTCAAAAATGTGACAAAATAATGGAAAATTCAACGCAAATGCTAGCAAAATCGTTCAGTTGTATTGAAAAGCGTGTCAAAATGAACGAGTGAGTCTATTTTATTGTACAATTTTACCATTCTACTGCAGTAACGGCTCGATTTTGTCAAGAATGCGACAAAATACAGGAAAATAGAACGCAAATGGTAGCAATATCGTTCAGTTGTATTGAAAAGCGTGTCAAAATCAACGACTGAGTCTATTTAATTATATAATTTTACCATTCTTCTTCAAAAACGGCCCGATTTTGTCAAGAATGCGACAAAATACAGGAAAATAAAATGCAAATGCTAGCAAAATCGTTCAGTTGTATTGAAAAGCGTGTCAAAATGAACGACTGAGTCTATTTTATTATACAAATTTACCATTCTTCTGCAATAACGGCTCGATTTTGTCAAGAATGCGACAAAATTCACGAAAATAGAACGCAAATGACAGCAATATCGTTCAGTTGTATTGAAAAGCGTGTCAAAATGGACGACTGAGTCTATTTTATTATACAAATTTACCATTCTTCTGCAATAACGGCTCGATTTTGTCAAGAATGCGACGAAATTCACGAAAATAGAACGCAAATGACAGCAATATCGTTCAGTTGTATTGAAAAGCGTGTCAAAATGGACGACTGAGTCTATTTTATTATACAAATTTACCATTCTTCTGCAATAACGGCTCGATTTTGTCAAGAATGCGACGAAATTCACGAAAATAGAACGCAAATGACAGCAATATCGTTCAGTTGTATTGAAAAGCGTGTCAAAATGAACGACTGAGTCTATTTTATTATACAAATTTACCATTCTTCTGCAATAACGGCTCGATTTTGTCAAGAATGCGACGAAATTCACGAAAATAGAACGCAAATGACAGCAATATCGTTCAGTTGTATTGAAAAGCGTGTCAAAATGGACGACTGAGTCTATTTTATTATACAAATTTACCATTCTTCTGCAATAACGGCTCGATTTTGTCAAGAATGCGACAAAATTCAGGAAAATAGAACGCAAATGACAGCAATATCGTTCAGTTGTATTGAAAAGCGTGTCAAAATGGACGACTGAGTCTATTTTATTATACAAATTTACCATTCTTCTGCAATAACGGCTCGATTTTGTCAAGAATGCGACAAAATTCAGGAAAATAGAACGCAAATGATAGCAATATCGTTCAGTTGTATTGAAAAGCGTGTTAAAATGAACGACTGAGTCTATTTTATTATACAAATTTACCATTCTTCTGCAATAACGACTCGATTTTGTTAAAAATGTGACAAAATACAGGAAAATTCAACGCAAATGCTAGCAATATCGTTCAGTTGTATTGAAAGCTTGTCAGAATAAGCGACTGAGTCTATTTCATAATGCAATTTTACCATTCTTCTGCAATAACGACTCGATTTTGTCAAAAATGTGACAAAATAATGGAAAATTGAACGCAAATGCTAGCAAAATCGTTCAGTTGTATTGAAAAGCGTGTCAAAATGAACGAGTGAGTCTATTTTATTGTACAATTTTACCATTCTACTGCAGTAACGGCTCGATTTTGTCAAGAATGCGACAAAATACAGGAAAATAGAACGCAAATGGTAGCAATATCGTTCAGTTGTATTGAAAAGCGTGTCAAAATCAACGACTGAGTCTATTTAATTATATAATTTTACCATTCTTCTTCAAAAACGGCCCGATTTTGTCAAGAATGCGACAAAATACAGGAAAATAAAATGCAAGTGCTAGCAAAATCGTTCAGTTGTATTGAAAAGCGTGTCAAAATGAACGACTGAGTCTATTTTATTATACAAATTTACCATTCTTCTGCAATAACGGCTCGATTTTGTCAAGAATGCGACGAAATTCACGAAAATAGAACGCAAATGACAGCAATATCGTTCAGTTGTATTGAAAAGCGTGTCAAAATGGACGACTGAGTCTATTTTATTATACAAATTTACCATTCTTCTGCAATAACGGCTCGATTTTGTCAAGAATGCGACAAAATTCACGAAAATAGAACGCAAATGACAGCAATATCGTTCAGTTGTATTGAAAAGCGTGTCAAAATGGACGACTGAGTCTATTTTATTATACAAATTTACCATTCTTCTGCAATAACGGCTCGATTTTGTCAAGAATGCGACAAAATTCAGGAAAATAGAACGCAAATGATAGCAATATCGTTCAGTTGTATTGAAAAGCGTGTTAAAATGAACGACTGAGTCTATTTTATTATACAAATTTACCATTCTTCTGCAATAACGACTCGATTTTGTTAAAAATGTGACAAAATACAGGAAAATTCAACGCAAATGCTAGCAATATCGTTCAGTTGTATTGAAAGCTTGTCAGAATAAGCGACTGAGTCTATTTCATAATGCAATTTTACCATTCTTCTGCAATAACGACTCGATTTTGTCAAAAATGTGACAAAATAATGGAAAATTCAACGCAAATGCTAGCAAAATCGTTCAGTTGTATTGAAAAGCGTGTCAAAATGAACGAGTGAGTCTATTTTATTGTACAATTTTACCATTCTACTGCAGTAACGGCTCGATTTTGTCAAGAAAGCGACAAAATACAGGAAAATAGAACGCAAATGGTAGCAATATCGTTCAGTTGTATTGAAAAGCGTGTCAAAATAAACGACTGAGTCTATTTAATTATACAATTTTACCATTCTTCTTCAAAAACGGCCCGATTTTGTCAAGAATGCGACAAAATACAGGAAAATAAAATGCAAATGCTAGCAAAATCGTTCAGTTGTATTGAAAAGCGTGTCAAAATGGACGACTGAGTCTATTTTATTATACAAATTTACCATTCTTCTGCAATAACGGCTCGATTTTGTCAAGAATGCGACAAAATTCAGGAAAATAGAACGCAAATGACAGCAATATCGTTCAGTTGTATTGAAAAGCGTGACAAAATGGACGACTGAGTCTATTTTATTATACAAATTAACCATTCTTCTGCAATAACGGCTCGATTTTGTCAAGAATGCGACAAAATTCAGGAAAATAGAACGCAAATGATAGCAATATCGTTCAGTTGTATTGAAAAGCGTGTTAAAATGAACGACTGAGTCTATTTTATTATACAAATTTACCATTCTTCTGCAATAACGACTCGATTTTGTTAAAAATGTGACAAAATACAGGAAAATTCAACGCAAATGCTAGCAATATCGTTCAGTTGTATTGAAAGCGTGTCAAAATAAGCGACTGAATCTATTTCATAATGCAATTTTACCATTCTTCTGCAATAACGACTCGATTTTGTCAAAAATGTGACAAAATAATGGAAAATTCAACGCAAATGCTAGCAAAATCGTTCAGTTGTATTGAAAAGCGTGTCAAAATGAACGACTGAGTCTATTTTATTATACAAATTTACCATTCTTCTGCAATAACGGCTCGATTTTGTCAAGAATGCGACAAAATTCAGGAAAATAGAACGCAAATGACAGCAATATCGTTCAGTTGTATTGAAAAGCGTGTCAAAATGGACGACTGAGTCTATTTTATTATACAAATTTACCATTCTTCTGCAATAACGGCTCGATTTTGTCAAGAATGCGACAAAATTCAGGAAAATAGAACGCAAATGATAGCAATATCGTTCAGTTGTATTGAAAAGCGTGTTAAAATGAACGACTGAGTCTATTTTATTATACAAATTTACCATTCTTCTGCAATAACGACTCGATTTTGTTAAAAATGTGACAAAATACAGGAAAATTCAACGCAAATGCTGGCAATATCGTTCAGTTGTATTGAAAGCTTGTCAAAATAAGCGACTGAGTCTATTTCATAATGCAATTTTACCATTCTTCTGCAATAACGACTCGATTTTGTCAAAAATGTGACAAAATAATGGAAAATTCAACGCAAATGCTAGCAAAATTGTTCAGTTGTATTGAAAAGCGTGTCAAAATGAACGAGTGAGTCTATTTTATTGTACAATTTTACCATTCTACTGCAGTAACGGCTCGATTTTGTCAAGAATGCGACAAAATACAGGAAAATAGAACGCAAATGGTAGCAATATCGTTCAGTTGTATTGAAAAGCGTGTCAAAATAAACGACTGAGTCTATTTAATTATACAATTTTACCATTCTTCTTCAAAAACGGCCCGATTTTGTCAAGAATGCGACAAAATACAGGAAAATAAAATGCAAATGCTAGCAAAATCGTTCAGTTGTATTGAAAAGCGTGTCAAAATGAACGACTGAGTCTATTTTATTATACAAATTTACCATTCTTCTGCAATAACGGCTCGATTTTGTCAAGAATGCGACAAAATTCACGAAAATAGAACGCAAATGACAGCAATATCGTTCAGTTGTATTGAAAAGCGTGTCAAAATGGACGACTGAGTCTATTTTATTATACAAATTTACCATTCTTCTGCAATAACGGCTCGATTTTGTCAAGAATGCGACAAAATTCAGGAAAATAGAACGCAAATGACAGCAATATCGTTCAGTTGTATTGAAAAGCGTGTCAAAATGGACGACTGAGTCTATTTTATTATACAAATTTACCATTCTTCTGCAATAACGGCTCGATTTTGTCAAGAATGCGACAAAATTCAGGAAAATAGAACGCAAATGATAGCAATATCGTTCAGTTGTATTGAAAAGCGTGTTAAAATGAACGACTGAGTCTATTTTATTATACAAATTTACCATTCTTCTGCAATAACGACTCGATTTTGTTAAAAATGTGACAAAATACAGGAAAATTCAACGCAAATGCTAGCAATATCGTTCAGTTGTATTGAAAGCGTGTCAAAATAAGCGACTGAATCTATTTGATAATGCAATTTTACCATTCTTCTGCAATAACGACTCGATTTTGTCAAAAATGTGACAAAATAATGGAAAATTCAACGCAAATGCTAGCAAAATCGTTCAGTTGTATTGAAAAGCGTGTCAAAATGAACGAGTGAGTCTATTTTATTGTACAATTTTACCATTCTACTGCAGTAACGGCTCGATTTTGTCAAGAATGCGACAAAATACAGGAAAATAGAACGCAAATGGTAGCAATATCGTTCAGTTGTATTGAAAAGCGTGTCAAAATAAACGACTGAGTCTATTTAATTATACAATTTTACCATTCTTCTTCAAAAACGGCCCGATTTTGTCAAGAATGCGACAAAATACAGGAAAATAAAATGCAAATGCTAGCAAAATCGTTCAGTTGTATTGAAAAGCGTGTCAAAATGAACGACTGAGTCTATTTTATTATACAAATTTACCATTCTTCTGCAATAACGGCTCGATTTTGTCAAGAATGCGACAAAATTCACGAAAATAGAACGCAAATGACAGCAATATCGTTCAGTTGTATTGAAAAGCGTGTCAAAATGGACGACTGAGTCTATTTTATTATACAAATTTACCATTCTTCTGCAATAACGGCTCGATTTTGTCAAGAATGCGACAAAATTCAGGAAAATAGAACGCAAATGATAGCAATATCGTTTAGTTGTATTGAAAAGCGTGTCAAAATGAACGACTGAGTCTATTTTATTATACAAATTTACCATTCTTCTGCAATAACGACTCGATTTTGTTAAAAATGTGACAAAATACAGGAAAATTCAACGCAAATGCTAGCAATATCGTTCAGTTGTATTGAAAGCGTGTCAAAATAAGCGACTGAGTCTATTTCATAATGCAATTTTACCATTCTTCTGCAATAACGACTCGATTTTGTCAAAAATGTGACAAAATAATGGAAAATTCAACGCAAATGCTACCAAAATCGTTCAGTTGTATTGAAAAGCGTGTCAAAATGAACGAGTGAGTCTATTTTATTGTACAATTTTACCATTCTACTGCAGTAACGGCTCGATTTTGTCAAGAATGCGACAAAATACAGGAAAATAGAACGCAAATGGTAGCAATATCGTTCAGTTGTATTGAAAAGCGTGTCAAACTAAACGACTGAGTCTATTTTATTACACAATTTTACCATTCTTCTGCAATAACGGCTCGATTTTGTCAAGAATGCGACGAAATTCACGAAAATAGAACGCAAATGACAGCAATATCGTTCAGTTGTATTGAAAAGCGTGTCAAAATGGACGACTGAGTCTATTTTATTATACAAATTTACCATTCTTCTGCAATAACGGCTCGATTTTGTCAAGAATGCGACGAAATTCACGAAAATAGAACGCAAATGACAGCAATATCGTTCAGTTGTATTGAAAAGCGTGTCAAAATGGACGACTGAGTCTATTTTTTTATACAAATTTACCATTCTTCTGCAATAACGGCTCGATTTTTTGTCAAGAATGCGACGAAATTCACGAAAATAGAACGCAAATGACAGCAATATCGTTCAGTTGTATTGAAAAGCGTGTCAAAATGAACGACTGAGTCTATTTTATTATACAAATTTACCATTCTTCTGCAATAACGGCTCGATTTTGTCAAGAATGCGACGAAATTCACGAAAATAGAACGCAAATGACAGCAATATCGTTCAGTTGTATTGAAAAGCGTGTCAAAATGAACGACTGAGTCTATTTAATTATACAATTTTACCATTCTTCTTCAAAAACGGCCCGATTTTGTCAAGAATGCGACAAAATACAGGAAAATAAAATGCAAATGCTAGCAAAATCGTTCAGTTGTATTGAAAAGCGTGTCAAAATGAACGACTGAGTCTATTTTATTATACAAATTTACCATTCTTCTGCAATAACGGCTCGATTTTGTCAAGAATGCGACAAAATTCACGAAAATAGAACGCAAATGACAGCAATATCGTTCAGTTGTATTGAAAAGCGTGTCAAAATGGACGACTGAGTCTATTTTATTATACAAATTTACCATTCTTCTGCAATAACGGCTCGATTTTGTCAAGAATGCGACAAAATTCAGGAAAATAGAACGCAAATGATAGCAATATCGTTTAGTTGTATTGAAAAGCGTGTCAAAATGAACGACTGAGTCTATTTTATTATACAAATTTACCATTCTTCTGCAATAACGACTCGATTTTGTTAAAAATGTGACAAAATACAGGAAAATTCAACGCAAATGCTAGCAATATCGTTCAGTTGTATTGAAAGCGTGTCAAAATAAGCGACTGAGTCTATTTCATAATGCAATTTTACCATTCTTCTGCAATAACGACTCGATTTTGTCAAAAATGTGACAAAATAATGGAAAATTCAACGCAAATGCTACCAAAATCGTTCAGTTGTATTGAAAAGCGTGTCAAAATGAACGAGTGAGTCTATTTTATTGTACAATTTTACCATTCTACTGCAGTAACGGCTCGATTTTGTCAAGAATGCGACAAAATACAGGAAAATAGAACGCAAATGGTAGCAATATCGTTCAGTTGTATTGAAAAGCGTGTCAAACTAAACGACTGAGTCTATTTTATTACACAATTTTACCATTCTTCTGCAATAACGGCTCGATTTTGTCAAAAATGCGACGAAATTCACGAAAATAGAACGCAAATGACAGCAATATCGTTCAGTTGTATTGAAAAGCGTGTCAAAATGGACGACTGAGTCTATTTTATTATACAAATTTACCATTCTTCTGCAATAACGGCTCGATTTTGTCAAGAATGCGACGAAATTCACGAAAATAGAACGCAAATGACAGCAATATCGTTCAGTTGTATTGAAAAGCGTGTCAAAATGGACGACTGAGTCTATTTTATTATACAAATTTACCATTCTTCTGCAATAACGGCTCGATTTTTTGTCAAGAATGCGACGAAATTCACGAAAATAGAACGCAAATGACAGCAATATCGTTCAGTTGTATTGAAAAGCGTGTCAAAATGAACGACTGAGTCTATTTTATTATACAATTTTACCATTCTTCTTCAAAAACGGCCCGAT
The DNA here is from genome assembly GCA_947389935.1 of Agrilus cyanescens. NCBI lineage: Eukaryota > Metazoa > Arthropoda > Insecta > Coleoptera > Buprestidae > Agrilus > Agrilus cyanescens. The sequence goes on from OX376704.1 coordinate 21,610,068, forward strand.
TTTGTCAAGAATGCGACAAAATACAGGAAAATAAAATGCAAATGCTAGCAAAATCGTTCAGTTGTATTGAAAAGCGTGTCAAAATGAACGACTGAGTCTATTTTATTATACAAATTTACCATTCTTCTGCAATAACGGCTCGATTTTGTCAAGAATGCGACAAAATTCACGAAAATAGAACGCAAATGACAGCAATATCGTTCAGTTGTATTGAAAAGCGTGTCAAAATGGACGACTGAGTCTATTTTATTATACAAATTTACCATTCTTCTGCAATAACGGCTCGATTTTGTCAAGAATGCGACAAAATTCAGGAAAATAGAACGCAAATGATAGCAATATCGTTTAGTTGTATTGAAAAGCGTGTCAAAATGAACGACTGAGTCTATTTTATTATACAAATTTACCATTCTTCTGCAATAACGACTCGATTTTGTTAAAAATGTGACAAAATACAGGAAAATTCAACGCAAATGCTAGCAATATCGTTCAGTTGTATTGAAAGCGTGTCAAAATAAGCGACTGAGTCTATTTCATAATGCAATTTTACCATTCTTCTGCAATAACGACTCGATTTTGTCAAAAATGTGACAAAATAATGGAAAATTCAACGCAAATGCTACCAAAATCGTTCAGTTGTATTGAAAAGCGTGTCAAAATGAACGAGTGAGTCTATTTTATTGTACAATTTTACCATTCTACTGCAGTAACGGCTCGATTTTGTCAAGAATGCGACAAAATACAGGAAAATAGAACGCAAATGGTAGCAATATCGTTCAGTTGTATTGAAAAGCGTGTCAAACTAAACGACTGAGTCTATTTTATTACACAATTTTACCATTCTTCTGCAATAACGGCTCGATTTTGTCAAGAATGCGACGAAATTCACGAAAATAGAACGCAAATGACAGCAATATCGTTCAGTTGTATTGAAAAGCGTGTCAAAATGGACGACTGAGTCTATTTTATTATACAAATTTACCATTCTTCTGCAATAACGGCTCGATTTTGTCAAGAATGCGACGAAATTCACGAAAATAGAACGCAAATGACAGCAATATCGTTCAGTTGTATTGAAAAGCGTGTCAAAATGGACGACTGAGTCTATTTTTTTATACAAATTTACCATTCTTCTGCAATAACGGCTCGATTTTTTGTCAAGAATGCGACGAAATTCACGAAAATAGAACGCAAATGACAGCAATGTCGTTCAGTTGTATTGAAAAGCGTGTCAAAATGAACGACTGAGTCTATTTTATTATACAAATTTACCATTCTTCTGCAATAACGGCTCGATTTTGTCAAGAATGCGACGAAATTCACGAAAATAGAACGCAAATGACAGCAATATCGTTCAGTTGTATTGAAAAGCGTGTCAAAATGAACGACTGAGTCTATTTAATTATACAATTTTACCATTCTTCTTCAAAAACGGCCCGATTTTGTCAAGAATGCGACAAAATACAGGAAAATAAAATGCAAATGCTAGCAAAATCGTTCAGTTGTATTGAAAAGCGTGTCAAAATGAACGACTGAGTCTATTTTATTATACAAATTTACCATTCTTCTGCAATAACGGCTCGATTTTGTCAAGAATGCGACAAAATTCACGAAAATAGAACGCAAATGACAGCAATATCGTTCAGTTGTATTGAAAAGCGTGTCAAAATGGACGACTGAGTCTATTTTATTATACAAATTTACCATTCTTCTGCAATAACGGCTCGATTTTGTCAAGAATGCGACAAAATTCAGGAAAATAGAACGCAAATGATAGCAATATCGTTTAGTTGTATTGAAAAGCGTGTCAAAATGAACGACTGAGTCTATTTTATTATACAAATTTACCATTCTTCTGCAATAACGACTCGATTTTGTTAAAAATGTGACAAAATACAGGAAAATTCAACGCAAATGCTAGCAATATCGTTCAGTTGTATTGAAAGCGTGTCAAAATAAGCGACTGAGTCTATTTCATAATGCAATTTTACCATTCTTCTGCAATAACGACTCGATTTTGTCAAAAATGTGACAAAATAATGGAAAATTCAACGCAAATGCTACCAAAATCGTTCAGTTGTATTGAAAAGCGTGTCAAAATGAACGAGTGAGTCTATTTTATTGTACAATTTTACCATTCTACTGCAGTAACGGCTCGATTTTGTCAAGAATGCGACAAAATACAGGAAAATAGAACGCAAATGGTAGCAATATCGTTCAGTTGTATTGAAAAGCGTGTCAAACTAAACGACTGAGTCTATTTTATTACACAATTTTACCATTCTTCTGCAATAACGGCTCGATTTTGTCAAGAATGCGACGAAATTCACGAAAATAGAACGCAAATGACAGCAATATCGTTCAGTTGTATTGAAAAGCGTGTCAAAATGGACGACTGAGTCTATTTTATTATACAAATTTACCATTCTTCTGCAATAACGGCTCGATTTTGTCAAGAATGCGACGAAATTCACGAAAATAGAACGCAAATGACAGCAATATCGTTCAGTTGTATTGAAAAGCGTGTCAAAATGGACGACTGAGTCTATTTTATTATACAAATTTACCATTCTTCTGCAATAACGGCTCGATTTTTTGTCAAGAATGCGACGAAATTCACGAAAATAGAACGCAAATGACAGCAATATCGTTCAGTTGTATTGAAAAGCGTGTCAAAATGAACGACTGAGTCTATTTTATTATACAAATTTACCATTCTTCTGCAATAACGGCTCGATTTTGTCAAGAATGCGACGAAATTCACGAAAATAGAACGCAAATGACAGCAATATCGTTCAGTTGTATTGAAAAGCGTGTCAAAATGGACGACTGAGTCTATTTTATTACACAATTTTACCATTCTTCTGCAATAACGGCTCGATTTTGTCAAGAATGCGACGAAATTCACGAAAATAGAACGCAAATGACAGCAATATCGTTCAGTTGTATTGAAAAGCGTGTCAAAATGGACGACTGAGTCTATTTTATTATACAAATTTACCATTCTTCTGCAATAACGGCTCGATTTTGTCAAGAATGCGACGAAATTCACGAAAATAGAACGCAAATGACAGCAATATCGTTCAGTTGTATTGAAAAGCGTGTCAAAATGAACGACTGAGTCTATTTTATTATACAAATTTACCATTCTTCTGCAATAACGGCTCGATTTTGTCAAGAATGCGACGAAATTCACGAAAATAGAACGCAAATGACAGCAATATCGTTCAGTTGTATTGAAAAGCGTGTCAAAATGGACGACTGAGTCTATTTTATTATACAAATTTACCATTCTTCTGCAATAACGGCTCGATTTTGTCAAGAATGCGACAAAATTCAGGAAAATAGAACGCAAATGACAGCAATATCGTTCAGTTGTATTGAAAAGCGTGTCAAAATGGACGACTGAGTCTATTTTATTATACAAATTTACCATTCTTCTGCAATAACGGCTCGATTTTGTCAAGAATGCGACAAAATTCAGGAAAATAGAACGCAAATGATAGCAATATCGTTCAGTTGTATTGAAAAGCGTGTTAAAATGAACGACTGAGTCTATTTTATTATACAAATTTACCATTCTTCTGCAATAACGACTCGATTTTGTTAAAAATGTGACAAAATACAGGAAAATTCAACGCAAATGCTAGCAATATCGTTCAGTTGTATTGAAAGCTTGTCAGAATAAGCGACTGAGTCTATTTCATAATGCAATTTTACCATTCTTCTGCAATAACGACTCGATTTTGTCAAAAATGTGACAAAATAATGGAAAATTCAACGCAAATGCTAGCAAAATCGTTCAGTTGTATTGAAAAGCGTGTCAAAATGAACGAGTGAGTCTATTTTATTGTACAATTTTACCATTCTACTGCAGTAACGGCTCGATTTTGTCAAGAAAGCGACAAAATACAGGAAAATAGAACGCAAATGGTAGCAATATCGTTCAGTTGTATTGAAAAGCGTGTCAAAATAAACGACTGAGTCTATTTAATTATACAATTTTACCATTCTTCTTCAAAAACGGCCCGATTTTGTCAAGAATGCGACAAAATACAGGAAAATAAAATGCAAATGCTAGCAAAATCGTTCAGTTGTATTGAAAAGCGTGTCAAAATGAACGACTGAGTCTATTTTATTATACAAATTTACCATTCTTCTGCAATAACGGCTCGATTTTGTCAAGAATGCGACAAAATTCACGAAAATAGAACGCAAATGACAGCAATATCGTTCAGTTGTATTGAAAAGCGTGTCAAAATGGACGACTGAGTCTATTTTATTATACAAATTTACCATTCTTCTGCAATAACGGCTCGATTTTGTCAAGAATGCGACAAAATTCAGGAAAATAGAACGCAAATGATAGCAATATCGTTCAGTTGTATTGAAAAGCGTGTTAAAATGAACGACTGAGTCTATTTTATTATACAAATTTACCATTCTTCTGCAATAACGACTCGATTTTGTTAAAAATGTGACAAAATACAGGAAAATTCAACGCAAATGCTAGCAATATCGTTCAGTTGTATTGAAAGCTTGTCAGAATAAGCGACTGAGTCTATTTCATAATGCAATTTTACCATTCTTCTGCAATAACGACTCGATTTTGTCAAAAATGTGACAAAATAATGGAAAATTCAACGCAAATGCTAGCAAAATCGTTCAGTTGTATTGAAAAGCGTGTCAAAATGAACGAGTGAGTCTATTTTATTGTACAATTTTACCATTCTACTGCAGTAACGGCTCGATTTTGTCAAGAAAGCGACAAAATACAGGAAAATAGAACGCAAATGGTAGCAATATCGTTCAGTTGTATTGAAAAGCGTGTCAAAATAAACGACTGAGTCTATTTAATTATACAATTTTACCATTCTTCTTCAAAAACGGCCCGATTTTGTCAAGAATGCGACAAAATACAGGAAAATAAAATGCAAATGCTAGCAAAATCGTTCAGTTGTATTGAAAAGCGTGTCAAAATGAACGACTGAGTCTATTTTATTATACAAATTTACCATTCTTCTGCAATAACGGCTCGATTTTGTCAAGAATGCGACAAAATTCACGAAAATAGAACGCAAATGACAGCAATATCGTTCAGTTGTATTGAAAAGCGTGTCAAAATGGACGACTGAGTCTATTTTATTATACAAATTTACCATTCTTCTGCAATAACGGCTCGATTTTGTCAAGAATGCGACAAAATTCAGGAAAATAGAACGCAAATGATAGCAATATCGTTCAGTTGTATTGAAAAGCGTGTTAAAATGAACGACTGAGTCTATTTTATTATACAAATTTACCATTCTTCTGCAATAACGACTCGATTTTGTTAAAAATGTGACAAAATACAGGAAAATTCAACGCAAATGCTAGCAATATCGTTCAGTTGTATTGAAAGCGTGTCAAAATAAGCGACTGAATCTATTTCATAATGCAATTTTACCATTCTTCTGCAATAACGACTCGATTTTGTCAAAAATGTGACAAAATAATGGAAAATTCAACGCAAATGCTAGCAAAATCGTTCAGTTGTATTGAAAAGCGTGTCAAAATGAACGACTGAGTCTATTTTATTATACAAATTTACCATTCTTCTGCAATAACGGCTCGATTTTGTCAAGAATGCGACAAAATTCAGGAAAATAGAACGCAAATGACAGCAATATCGTTCAGTTGTATTGAAAAGCGTGTCAAAATGGACGACTGAGTCTATTTTATTATACAAATTTACCATTCTTCTGCAATAACGGCTCGATTTTGTCAAGAATGCGACAAAATTCAGGAAAATAGAACGCAAATGATAGCAATATCGTTCAGTTGTATTGAAAAGCGTGTTAAAATGAACGACTGAGTCTATTTTATTATACAAATTTACCATTCTTCTGCAATAACGACTCGATTTTGTTAAAAATGTGACAAAATACAGGAAAATTCAACGCAAATGCTGGCAATATCGTTCAGTTGTATTGAAAGCTTGTCAAAATAAGCGACTGAGTCTATTTCATAATGCAATTTTACCATTCTTCTGCAATAACGACTCGATTTTGTCAAAAATGTGACAAAATAATGGAAAATTCAACGCAAATGCTAGCAAAATTGTTCAGTTGTATTGAAAAGCGTGTCAAAATGAACGAGTGAGTCTATTTTATTGTACAATTTTACCATTCTACTGCAGTAACGGCTCGATTTTGTCAAGAATGCGACAAAATACAGGAAAATAGAACGCAAATGGTAGCAATATCGTTCAGTTGTATTGAAAAGCGTGTCAAAATAAACGACTGAGTCTATTTAATTATACAATTTTACCATTCTTCTTCAAAAACGGCCCGATTTTGTCAAGAATGCGACAAAATACAGGAAAATAAAATGCAAATGCTAGCAAAATCGTTCAGTTGTATTGAAAAGCGTGTCAAAATGAACGACTGAGTCTATTTTATTATACAAATTTACCATTCTTCTGCAATAACGGCTCGATTTTGTCAAGAATGCGACAAAATTCACGAAAATAGAACGCAAATGACAGCAATATCGTTCAGTTGTATTGAAAAGCGTGTCAAAATGGACGACTGAGTCTATTTTATTATACAAATTTACCATTCTTCTGCAATAACGGCTCGATTTTGTCAAGAATGCGACAAAATTCAGGAAAATAGAACGCAAATGACAGTAATATCGTTCAGTTGTATTGAAAAGCGTGTCAAAATGGACGACTGAGTCTATTTTATTATACAAATTTACCATTCTTCTGCAATAACGGCTCGATTTTGTCAAGAATGCGACAAAATTCAGGAAAATAGAACGCAAATGATAGCAATATCGTTCAGTTGTATTGAAAAGCGTGTTAAAATGAACGACTGAGTCTATTTTATTATACAAATTTACCATTCTTCTGCAATAACGACTCGATTTTGTTAAAAATGTGACAAAATACAGGAAAATTCAACGCAAATGCTGGCAATATCGTTCAGTTGTATTGAAAGCTTGTCAAAATAAGCGACTGAGTCTATTTCATAATGCAATTTTACCATTCTTCTGCAATAACGACTCGATTTTGTCAAAAATGTGACAAAATAATGGAAAATTCAACGCAAATGCTAGCAAAATTGTTCAGTTGTATTGAAAAGCGTGTCAAAATGAACGAGTGAGTCTATTTTATTGTACAATTTTACCATTCTACTGCAGTAACGGCTCGATTTTGTCAAGAATGCGACAAAATACAGGAAAATAGAACGCAAATGGTAGCAATATCGTTCAGTTGTATTGAAAAGCGTGTCAAAATAAACGACTGAGTCTATTTAATTATACAATTTTACCATTCTTCTTCAAAAACGGCCCGATTTTGTCAAGAATGCGACAAAATACAGGAAAATAAAATGCAAATGCTAGCAAAATCGTTCAGTTGTATTGAAAAGCGTGTCAAAATGAACGACTGAGTCTATTTTATTATACAAATTTACCATTCTTCTGCAATAACGGCTCGATTTTGTCAAGAATGCGACAAAATTCACGAAAATAGAACGCAAATGACAGCAATATCGTTCAGTTGTATTGAAAAGCGTGTCAAAATGGACGACTGAGTCTATTTTATTATACAAATTTACCATTCTTCTGCAATAACGGCTCGATTTTGTCAAGAATGCGACAAAATTCAGGAAAATAGAACGCAAATGATAGCAATATCGTTTAGTTGTATTGAAAAGCGTGTCAAAATGAACGACTGAGTCTATTTTATTATACAAATTTACCATTCTTCTGCAATAACGACTCGATTTTGTTAAAAATGTGACAAAATACAGGAAAATTCAACGCAAATGCTAGCAATATCGTTCAGTTGTATTGAAAGCGTGTCAAAATAAGCGACTGAGTCTATTTCATAATGCAATTTTACCATTCTTCTGCAATAACGACTCGATTTTGTCAAAAATGTGACAAAATAATGGAAAATTCAACGCAAATGCTACCAAAATCGTTCAGTTGTATTGAAAAGCGTGTCAAAATGAACGAGTGAGTCTATTTTATTGTACAATTTTACCATTCTACTGCAGTAACGGCTCGATTTTGTCAAGAATGCGACAAAATACAGGAAAATAGAACGCAAATGGTAGCAATATCGTTCAGTTGTATTGAAAAGCGTGTCAAACTAAACGACTGAGTCTATTTTATAACACAATTTTACCATTCTTCTGCAATAACGGCTCGATTTTGTCAAGAATGCGACAAAATTCAGGAAAACAGAACGCAAATGATAGCAATATTGTTCAGTTGTATTGAAAGCCTGTCAAAATAAGCGACTGAGTCTATTTCATAATGCAATTTTACCATTCTTCTGCAATAACGACTCGATTTTGTCAAAAATGTGACAAAATAATGGAAAATTCAACGCAAATGCTAGCAAAATCGTTCAGTTGTATTGAAAAGCGTGTCAAAATGAACGAGTGAGTCTATTTTATTGTAAAATTTTACCATTCTACTGCAGTAACGGCTCGATTTTGTCAAGAATGCGACAAAATACTGGAAAATAGAAAGCAAATGCTAGCAAAATCGTTCAGTTGTATTGAAAAGCGTGTCAAAATGAACGAGTGAGTCTATTTTATTGTACAATTTTACCATTCCACTGCAGTAACGGCTCGATTTTGTCAAGAATGCGACAAAATACAGGAAAATAGAACGCAAATGGTAGCAATATCGTTCAGTTGTATTGAAAAGCGTGTCAAAATAAACGACTGAGTCTATTTTATTACACAATTTTACCATTCTTCTGCAATAACGGCTCGATTTTGTCAAGAATGCGACAAAATACAGGAAAATAGAACGCGAATGCTAGCAAAATCGTTCAGTTGTATTGAAAAGCGTGTCAAAATGAACGACTGAGTCTATTTTATTATACAATTTTACCATTCTTCTGCAATAACGGCTCGATTTTGTCAAGAATGCGACCAAATACAGGAAAATAGAACGCAAATGACAGCAATATCGTTCAGTTGTATTGACAAGCGTGTCAAAATGGACGACTGAGTCTATTTTATTATACAAATTTACCATTCTTCTGCAATAACGGCTCGATTTTGTCAAGAATGCGACAAAATTCAGGAAAATAGAACGCAAATGGTAGCATTATCGTTCAGTTGTATTGAAAAGCGTGTCAAAATGAACGACTGAGTCTATTTTATTACACAATTTTACCATTCTTCTGCAATAACGATTCGATTTTGTTAAAAATGTGACAAAATACAGGAAAATTCAACGCAAATGCTAGCAATATCGTTCAGTTGTATTGAAAGCGTGTCAAAATAAGCGACTGAGTCTATTTCATTATGCAATTTTACCATTCTTCTGCAATAACGACTCGATTTTGTCAAAAATGTGACAAAATAATGGAAAATTCAACGCTAATGCTAGCAATATCGTTCAGTTGTATTGAAAAGCGTGTCGAATCGAACGACTGAGTCTATTTTATTATACAATTTTACCATTCTTCTTCAAAAACGGCTCGATTTTGTCAAGAATGCGACAAAATACAGGAAAATAGAACGCAAATGCTAGCGAAATCGTTCAGTTGTATTGAAAAGCGTGTCAAAATGAACGAGTGAGTCTATTTTATTGTACAATTTTACCATTCTACTGCAGTAACGGCTCGATTTTGTCAAGAATGCGACAAAATACAGGAGAATAGAACGCAAATGCTAGCAAAATCGTTCAGTTGTATTGAAAAGCGTGTCAAAATGAACGAGTGAGTCTATTTTATTGTACAATTTTACCATTCTACTGCAGTAACGGCTCGATTTTGTCAAGAATGCGACAAAATACAGGAAAATAGAACGCAAATGCTAGCAAAATCGTTCAGTTGTATTGAAAAGCGTGTCAAAATGAACGACTGAGTCTATTTTATTATACAATTTTACCATTCTTCTGCAATAACGGCTCGATTTTGTCAAGAAAGCGACAAAATACAGGAAAATAGAACGCAAATGGTAGCAATATCGTTCAGTTGTATTGAAAAGCGTGTCAAAATAAACGACTGAGTCTATTTAATTATACAATTTTACCATTCTTCTTCAAAAACGGCCCGATTTTGTCAAGAATGCGACAAAATACAGGAAAATAAAATGCAAATGCTAGCAAAATCGTTCAGTTGTATTGAAAAGCGTGTCAAAATGAACGACTGAGTCTATTTTATTATACAAATTTACCATTCTTCTGCAATAACGGCTCGATTTTGTCAAGAATGCGACAAAATTCACGAAAATAGAACGCAAATGACAGCAATATCGTTCAGTTGTATTGAAAAGCGTGTCAAAATGGACGACTGAGTCTATTTTATTATACAAATTTACCATTCTTCTGCAATAACGGCTCGATTTTGTCAAGAATGCGACAAAATTCAGGAAAATAGAACGCAAATGACAGCAATATCGTTCAGTTGTATTGAAAAGCGTGTCAAAATGGACGACTGAGTCTATTTTATTATACAAATTTACCATTCTTCTGCAATAACGGCTCGATTTTGTCAAGAATGCGACAAAATTCAGGAAAATAGAACGCAAATGATAGCAATATCGTTCAGTTGTATTGAAAAGCGTGTTAAAATGAACGACTGAGTCTATTTTATTATACAAATTTACCATTCTTCTGCAATAACGACTCGATTTTGTTAAAAATGTGACAAAATACAGGAAAATTCAACGCAAATGCTAGCAATATCGTTCAGTTGTATTGAAAGCGTGTCAAAATAAGCGACTGAATCTATTTCATAATGCAATTTTACCATTCTTCTGCAATAACGACTCGATTTTGTCAAAAATGTGACAAAATAATGGAAAATTCAACGCAAATGCTAGCAAAATCGTTCAGTTGTATTGAAAAGCGTGTCAAAATGAACGACTGAGTCTATTTTATTATACAAATTTACCATTCTTCTGCAATAACGGCTCGATTTTGTCAAGAATGCGACAAAATTCAGGAAAATAGAACGCAAATGACAGCAATATCGTTCAGTTGTATTGAAAAGCGTGTCAAAATGGACGACTGAGTCTATTTTATTATACAAATTTACCATTCTTCTGCAATAACGGCTCGATTTTGTCAAGAATGCGACAAAATTCAGGAAAATAGAACGCAAATGATAGCAATATCGTTCAGTTGTATTGAAAAGCGTGTTAAAATGAACGACTGAGTCTATTTTAATATACAAATTTACCATTCTTCTGCAATAACGACTCGATTTTGTTAAAAATGTGACAAAATACAGGAAAATTCAACGCAAATGCTGGCAATATCGTTCAGTTGTATTGAAAGCTTGTCAAAATAAGCGACTGAGTCTATTTCATAATGCAATTTTACCATTCTTCTGCAATAACGACTCGATTTTGTCAAAAATGTGACAAAATAATGGAAAATTCAACGCAAATGCTAGCAAAATCGTTCAGTTGTATTGAAAAGCGTGTCAAAATGAACGAGTGAGTCTATTTTATTGTACAATTTTACCATTCTACTGCAGTAACGGCTCGATTTTGTCAAAAATGTGACAAAATAATGGAAAATTCAACGCTAATGCTAGCAATATCGTTCAGTTGTATTGAAAAGCGTGTCGAATCGAACGACTGAGTCTATTTTATTATACAATTTTACCATTCTTCTTCAAAAACGGCTCGATTTTGTCAAGAATGCGACAAAATACAGGAAAATAGAACGCAAATGCTAGCGAAATCGTTCAGTTGTATTGAAAAGCGTGTCAAAATGAACGAGTGAGTCTATTTTATTGTACAATTTTACCATTCTACTGCAGTAACGGCTCGATTTTGTCAAGAATGCGACAAAATACAGGAAAATAGAACGCAAATGCTAGCAAAATCGTTCAGTTGTATTGAAAAGCGTGTCAAAATAAACGACTGAGTCTATTTTATTACACAATTTTACCATTCTTCTGCAATAACGATTCGATTTTGTTAAAAATGTGACAAAATACAGGAAAATTCAACGCAAATGCTAGCAATTTCGTTCAGTTGTATTGAAAGCGTGTCAAAATAAGCGACTGAGTCTATTTCATTATGCAATTTTACCATTCTTCTGCAATAACGACTCGATTTTGTCAAAAATGTGACAAAATAATGGAAAATTCAACGCGAATGCTAGCAATATCGTTCAGTTGTATTGAAAAGCGTGTCGAATCGAACGACTGAGTCTATTTTATTGTACAATTTTACCATTCTTCTGCAGTAACGGCTCGATTTTGTCAAGAATGCGACAAAATACAGGAAAATAGAACGCAAATGCTAGCAAAATCGTTCAGTTGTATTGAAAAGCGTGTCAAAATGAACGAGTGAGTCTATTTTATTGTACAATTTTACCATTCTACAGCAGTAACGGCTCGATTTTGTCAAGAATGCGACAAAATACAGGAAAATAGAACGCAAATGGTAGGAATATCGTTCAGTTATATTGAAAAGCGTGTCAAAATAAACGACTCAGTCTATTTTATAACACAATTTTACCATTCTTCTGCAATAACGGCTCGATTTTGTCAAGAATGCGACAAAATTCAGGAAAATAGAACGCAAATGATGGCAATATCGTTCAGTTGTATTGAAAAGCGTGTTAAAATGAACGACTGAGTATTTCATTATGCAATTTCACCATTCTTCTGCAATAACGACTCGATTTTGTCAAAAATGTGACAAAATAATGGAAAATTCAACGCGAATGCTAGCAAAATCGTTCAGTTGTATTGAAAAGCGTGTCAAAATGAGCGACTGAGTCTATTTTATTATACAATTTTACCATTCTTCTGCAATAACGGCTCGATTTTGTCAAGAAAGCGACAAAATACAGGAAAATAGAACGCAAATGGTAGCAATATCGTTCAGTTGTATTGAAAAGCGTGTCAAAATAAACGACTGAGTCTATTTAATTATACAATTTTACCATTCTTCTTCAAAAACGGCCCGATTTTGTCAAGAATGCGACAAAATACAGGAAAATAAAATGCAAATGCTAGCAAAATCGTTCAGTTGTATTGAAAAGCGTGTCAAAATGAACGACTGAGTCTATTTTATTATACAAATTTACCATTCTTCTGCAATAACGGCTCGATTTTGTCAAGAATGCGACAAAATTCACGAAAATAGAACGCAAATGACAGCAATATCGTTCAGTTGTATTGAAAAGCGTGTCAAAATGGACGACTGAGTCTATTTTATTATACAAATTTACCATTCTTCTGCAATAACGGCTCGATTTTGTCAAGAATGCGACAAAATTCAGGAAAATAGAACGCAAATGACAGCAATATCGTTCAGTTGTATTGAAAAGCGTGTCAAAATGGACGACTGAGTCTAGTTTATTATACAAATTTACCATTCTTCTGCAATAACGGCTCGATTTTGTCAAGAATGCGACAAAATTCAGGAAAATAGAACGCAAATGATAGCAATATCGTTCAGTTGTATTGAAAAGCGTGTTAAAATGAACGACTGAGTCTATTTTATTATACAAATTTACCATTCTTCTGCAATAACGACTCGATTTTGTTAAAAATGTGACAAAATACAGGAAAATTCAACGCAAATGCTAGCAATATCGTTCAGTTGTATTGAAAGCGTGTCAAAATAAGCGACTGAATCTATTTCATAATGCAATTTTACCATTCTTCTGCAATAACGACTCGATTTTGTCAAAAATGTGACAAAATAATGGAAAATTCAACGCAAATGCTAGCAAAATCGTTCAGTTGTATTGAAAAGCGTGTCAAAATGAACGACTGAGTCTATTTTATTATACAAATTTACCATTCTTCTGCAATAACGGCTCGATTTTGTCAAGAATGCGACAAAATTCAGGAAAATAGAACGCAAATGACAGCAATATCGTTCAGTTGTATTGAAAAGCGTGTCAAAATGGACGACTGAGTCTATTTTATTATACAAATTTACCATTCTTCTGCAATAACGGCTCGATTTTGTCAAGAATGCGACAAAATTCAGGAAAATAGAACGCAAATGATAGCAATATCGTTCAGTTGTATTGAAAAGCGTGTTAAAATGAACGACTGAGTCTATTTTATTATACAAATTTACCATTCTTCTGCAATAACGACTCGATTTTGTTAAAAATGTGACAAAATACAGGAAAATTCAACGCAAATGCTGGCAATATCGTTCAGTTGTATTGAAAGCTTGTCAAAATAAGCGACTGAGTCTATTTCATAATGCAATTTAACCATTCTTCTGCAATAACGACTCGATTTTGTCAAAAATGTGACAAAATAATGGAAAATTCAACGCAAATGCTAGCAAAATCGTTCAGTTGTATTGAAAAGCGTGTCAAAATGAACGAGTGAGTCTATTTTATTGTACAATTTTACCATTCTACTGCAGTAACGGCTCGATTTTGTCAAGAATGCGACAAAATACAGGAAAATAGAACGCAAATGGTAGCAATATCGTTCAGTTGTATTGAAAAGCGTGTCAAAATAAACGACTGAGTCTATTTAATTATACAATTTTACCATTCTTCTTCAAAAACGGCCCGATTTTGTCAAGAATGCTACAAAATACAGGAAAATAAAATGCAAATGCTAGCAAAATCGTTCAGTTGTATTGAAAAGCGTGTCAAAATGAACGACTGAGTCTATTTTATTATACAAATTTACCATTCTTCTGCAATAACGGCTCGATTTTGTCAAGAATGCGACAAAATTCACGAAAATAGAACGCAAATGGTAGCAATATCGTTCAGTTGTATTGAAAAGCGTGTCAAAATAAACGACTGAGTCTATTTAATTATACAATTTTACCATTCTTCTTCAAAAACGGCCCGATTTTGTCAAGAATGCGACAAAATACAGGAAAATAAAATGCAAATGCTAGCAAAATCGTTCAGTTGTATTGAAAAGCGTGTCAAAATGAACGACTGAGTCTATTTTATTATACAAATTTACCATTCTTCTGCAATAACGACTCGATTTTGTTAAAAATGTCACAAAATACAGGAAAATTCAACGCAAATGCTAGCAATATCGTTCAGTTGTATTGAAAGCGTGTCAAAATAAGCGACTGAGTCTATTTCATAATGCAATTTTAACATTCTTCTGCAATAACGACTCGATTTTGTCAAAAATGTGACAAAATAATGGAAAATTCAACGCAAATGCTAGCAAAATCGTTCAGTTGTATTGAAAAGCGTGTCAAAATGAACGAGTGAGTCTATTTTATTGTACAATTTTACCATTCTTCTTCAATAACGGCTCGATTTTGTCAAGAATGCGACAAAATACAGGAAAATAGAACGCAAATGGTAGCAATATCGTTCAGTTGTATTGAAAAGCGTGTCAAAATAAACGACTGAGTCTATTTAATTATACAATTTTACCATTCTTCTTCAAAAACGGCCCGATTTTGTCAAGAATGCGACAAAATACAGGAAAATAAAATGCAAATGCTAGCAAAATCGTTCAGTTGTATTGAAAAGCGTGTCAAAATGAACGACTGAGTCTATTTTATTATACAAATTTACCATTCTTCTGCAATAACGGCTCGATTTTGTCAAGAATGCGACAAAATTCACGAAAATAGAACGCAAATGACAGCAATATCGTTCAGTTGTATTGAAAAGCGTGTCAAAATGGACGACTGAGTCTATTTTATTATACAAATTTACCATTCTTCTGCAATAACGGCTCGATTTTGTCAAGAATGCGACAAAATTCAGGAAAATAGAACGCAAATGATAGCAATATCGTTTAGTTGTATTGAAAAGCGTGTCAAAATGAACGACTGAGTCTATTTTATTATACAAATTTACCATTCTTCTGCAATAACGACTCGATTTTGTTAAAAATGTGACAAAATACAGGAAAATTCAACGCAAATGCTAGCAATATCGTTCAGTTGTATTGAAAGCGTGTCAAAATAAGCGACTGAGTCTATTTCATAATGCAATTTTACCATTCTTCTGCAATAACGACTCGATTTTGTCAAAAATGTGACAAAATAATGGAAAATTCAACGCAAATGCTACCAAAATCGTTCAGTTGTATTGAAAAGCGTGTCAAAATGAACGAGTGAGTCTATTTTATTGTACAATTTTACCATTCTACTGCAGTAACGGCTCGATTTTGTCAAGAATGCGACAAAATACAGGAAAATAGAACGCAAATGGTAGCAATATCGTTCAGTTGTATTGAAAAGCGTGTCAAAATAAACGACTGAGTCTATTTTATTACACAATTTTACCATTCTTCTGCAATAACGGCTCGATTTTGTCAAGAATGCGACAAAATTCAGGAAAACAGAACGCAAATGATAGCAATATTGTTCAGTTGTATTGAAAGCCTGTCAAAATAAGCGACTGAGTCTATTTCATAATGCAATTTTACCATTCTTCTGCAATAACGACTCGATTTTGTCAAAAATGTGACAAAATAATGGAAAATTCAACGCAAATGCTAGCAAAATCGTTCAGTTGTATTGAAAAGCGTGTCAAAATGAACGAGTGAGTCTATTTTATTGTACAATTTTACCATTCTACTGCAGTAACGGCTCGATTTTGTCAAGAATGCGACAAAATACAGGAAAATAGAACGCAAATGCTAGCAAAATCGTTCAGTTGTATTGAAAAGCGTGTCAAAATGAACGAGTGAGTCTATTTTATTGTACAATTTTACCATTCCACTGCAGTAACGGCTCGATTTTGTCAAGAATGCGACAAAATACAGGAAAATAGAACGCGAATGCTAGCAAAATCGTTCAGTTGTATTGAAAAGCGTGTCAAAATGAACGACTGAGTCTATTTTATTATACAATTTTACCATTCTTCTGCAATAACGGCTCGATTTTGTCAAGAATGCGACCAAATACAGGAAAATAGAACGCAAATGACAGCAATATCGTTCAGTTGTATTGACAAGCGTGTCAAAATGGACGACTGAGTCTATTTTATTATACAAATTTACCATTCTTCTGCAATAACGGCTCGATTTTGTCAAGAATGCGACAAAATTCAGGAAAATAGAACGCAAATGGTAGCATTATCGTTCAGTTGTATTGAAAAGCGTGTCAAAATGAACGACTGAGTCTATTTTATTACACAATTTTACCATTCTTCTGCAATAACGATTCGATTTTGTTAAAAATGTGACAAAATACAGGAAAATTCAACGCAAATGCTAGCAATATCGTTCAGTTGTATTGAAAGCGTGTCAAAATAAGCGACTGAGTCTATTTCATTATGCAATTTTACCATTCTTCTGCAATAACGACTCGATTTTGTCAAAAATGTGACAAAATAATGGAAAATTCAACGCTAATGCTAGCAATATCGTTCAGTTGTATTGAAAAGCGTGTCGAATCGAACGACTGAGTCTATTTTATTATACAATTTTACCATTCTTCTTCAAAAACGGCTCGATTTTGTCAAGAATGCGACAAAATACAGGAAAATAGAACGCAAATGCTAGCGAAATCGTTCAGTTGTATTGAAAAGCGTGTCAAAATGAAAGAGTGAGTCTATTTTATTGTACAATTTTACCATTCTACTGCAGTAACGGCTCGATTTTGTCAAGAATGCGACAAAATACAGGAAAATAGAACGCAAATGCTAGCAAAATCGTTCAGTTGTATTGAAAAGCGTGTCAAAATGAACGAGTGAGTCTATTTTATTGTACAATTTTACCATTCTACTGCAGTAACGGCTCGATTTTGTCAAGAATGCGACAAAATACAGGAAAATAGAACGCAAATGCTAGCAAAATCGTTCAGTTGTATTGAAAAGCGTGTCAAAATAAACGACTGAGTCTATTTTATTACACAATTTTACCATTCTTCTGCAATAACGATTCGATTTTGTTAAAAATGTGACAAAATACAGGAAAATTCAACGCAAATGCTAGCAATTTCGTTCAGTTGTATTGAAAGCGTGTCAAAATAAGCGACTGAGTCTATTTCATTATGCAATTTTACCATTCTTCTGCAATAACGACTCGATTTTGTCAAAAATGTGACAAAATAATGGAAAATTCAACGCGAATGCTAGCAATATCGTTCAGTTGAATTGAAAAGCGTGTCGAATCGAACGACTGAGTCTATTTTATTGTACAATTTTACCATTCTTCTGCAGTAACGGCTCGATTTTGTCAAGAATGCGACAAAATACAGGAAAATAGAACGCAAATGCTAGCAAAATCGTTCAGTTGTATTGAAAAGCGTGTCAAAATGAACGAGTGAGTCTATTTTATTGTACAATTTTACCATTCTACTGCAGTAACGGCTCGATTTTGTCAAGAATGCGACAAAATACAGGAAAATAGAACGCAAATGGTAGGAATATCGTTCAGTTATATTGAAAAGCGTGTCAAAATAAACGACTCAGTCTATTTTATAACACAATTTTACCATTCTTCTGCAATAACGGCTCGATTTTGTCAAGAATGCGACAAAATTCAGGAAAATAGAACGCAAATGATAGCAATATCGTTCAGTTGTATTGAAAAGCGTGTTAAAATGAACGACTGAGTATTTCATTATGCAATTTCACCATTCTTCTGCAATAACGACTCGATTTTGTCAAAAATGTGACAAAATAATGGAAAATTCAACGCGAATGCTAGCAAAATCGTTCAGTTGTATTGAAAAGCGTGTCAAAATGAACGACTGAGTCTATTTTATTATACAATTTTACCATTCTTCTGCAATAACGGCTCGATTTTGTCAAGAATGCGACAAAATACAGGAAAATTCAACGCAAATGCTAGCAAAATCGTTCAGTTGTATTGAAAAGCGTGTCGAATCGAACGACTGAGTCTAATTTATTATACAATTTTACCATTCTTCTTCAAAAACGGCTCGATTTTGTCAAGAATGCGACAAAATACAGGAAAATAGAACGCAAATGCTAGCAAAATCGTTCAGTTGTATTGAAAAGCGTGTCAAAATGAACGAGTGAGTCTATTTTATTGTACAATTTTACCATTCCACTGCAGTAACGGCTCGATTTTGTCAAGAATGCGACAAAATACAGGAAAATAGAACGCAAATGGTAGCAATATCGTTCAGTTGTATTGAAAAGCGTGACAAAATAAACGACTGAGTCTATTTTATTACACAATTTTACCATTCTTCTGCAATAACGGCTCGATTTTGTCAAGAATGCGACCAAATACAGGAAAATAGAACGCAAATGACAGCAATATCGTTCAGTTGTATTGACAAGCGTGTCAAAATGGACGACTGAGTCTATTTCATTATACAATTTTACCATTCTTCTGCAATAACGGCTCGATTTTGTCAAGAATGCGACCAAATACAGGAAAATAGAACGCAAATGACAGCAATATCGTTCAGTTGTATTGACAAGCGTGTCAAAATGGACGACTGAGTCTATTTTATTATACAAATTTACCATTCTTCTGCAATAACGGCTCGATTTTGTCAAGAATGCGACAAAATTCAGGAAAATAGAACGCAAATGATAGCAATATCGTTCAGTTGTATTGAAAACCGTGTTAAAATGAACGACTGAGTCTATTTTATTACACAATTTTACCATTCTTCTGCAATAACGATTCGATTTTGTTAAAAATGTGACAAAATACAGGAAAATTCAACGCAAATGCTAGCAATATCGTTCAGTTGTATTGAAAGCGTGTCAAAATAAGCGACTGAGTCTATTTCATTATGCAATTTGACCATTCTTCTGCAATAACGACTCGATTTTGTCAAAAATGTGACAAAATAATGGAAAATTCAACGCGAATGCTAGCAATATCGTTCAGTTGTATTGAAAAGCGTGTCGAATCGAACGACTGAGTCTATTTTATTGTACAATTTTACCATTCTTCTGCACTAACGGCTCGATTTTGTCAAGAATGCGACAAAATACAGGAAAATAGAACGCAAATGCTAGCAAAATCGTTCAGTTGTATTGAAAAGCGTGTCAAAATGAACGAGTGAGTCTATTTTATTGTACAATTTTACCATTCCACTGCAGTAACGGCTCGATTTTGTCAAGAATGCGACAAAATACAGGAAAATAGAACGCAAATGGTAGCAATATCGTTCAGTTATATTGAAAAGCGTGTCAAAATAAACCACTGAGTCTATTTTATTACACAATTTTACCATTCTTCTGCAATAACGGCTCGATTTTGTCAAGAATGCGACAAAATTCAGGAAAATAGAACGCAAATGATAGCAATATCGTTCAGTTGTATTGACAAGCGTGTCAAAATGGACGACTGAGTCTATTTTATTATACAAATTTACCATTCTTCTGCAATAACGGCTCGATTTTGTCAAGAATGCGACCAAATACAGGAAAATAGAACGCGAATGCTACCGAAATCGTTCAGTTGTATTGAAAAGCGTGTCAAAATGAACGACTGAGTCTATTTTATTATACAATTTTACCATTCTTCTGCAATAACGATTCGATTTTGTTAAAAATGTGACAAAATACAGGAAAATTCAACGCAAATGCTAGCAATATCGTTCAGTTGAATTGAAAAGCGTGTTAAAATGAACGACTGAGTATTTCATTACGCAATTTCACCATTCTTCTGCAATAACGACTCGATTTTGTCAAAAATGTGACAAAATAATGGAAAATTCAACGCGAATGCTAGCAAAATCGTTCAGTTGTATTGAAAAGCGTGTCAAAATGAACGACTGAGTCTATTTTATTATACAATTTTACCATTCTTCTTCAAAAACGGCTCGATTTTGTCAAGAATGCGACAAAATACAGGAAAATAGAACGCATATGCTAGCAAAATCGTTCAGTTGTATTGAAAAGCGTGTCAAAATGAACGAGTGAGTCTATTTTATTGTACAATTTTACCATTCCACTGCAGTAACGGCTCGATTTTGTCAAGAATGCGACAAAATACAGGAAAATAGAACGCAAATGGTAGCAATATCGTTCAGTTGTATTGAAAAGCGTGTCAAAATAAACGACTGAGTCTATTTTATTACACAATTTTACCATTCTTCTGCAATAACGGCTCGATTTTGTCAAGAATGCGACCAAATACAGGAAAATAGAACGCAAATGACAGCAATATCGTTCAGTTGTATTGACAAGCGTGTCAAAATGGACGACTGAGTCTATTTTATTATACAAATTTACCATTCTTCTGCAATAACGGCTCGATTTTGTCAAGAATGCGACCAAATACAGGAAAATAGAACGCGAATGCTACCGAAATCGTTCAGTTGTATTGAAAAGCGTGTCAAAATGAACGACTGAGTCTATTTTATTATACAATTTTACCATTCTTCTGCAATAACGGCTCGATTTTGTAAAGAATGCGACCAAATACAGGAAAATAGAACGCAAATGACAGCAATATCGTTCAGTTGTATTGACAAGCGTGTCAAAATGGACGACTGAGTCTATTTTATTATACAAATTTACCATTCTTCTGCAATAACGGCTCGATTTTGTAAAGAATGCGACCAAATACAGGAAAATAGAACGCAAATGACAGCAATATCGTTCAGTTGTATTGACAAGCGTGTCAAAATGGACGACTGAGTCTATTTTATTATACAAATTTACCATTCTTCTGCAATAACGGCTCGATTTTGTCAAGAATGCGACCAAATACAGGAAAATAGAACGCAAATGACAGCAATATCGTTCAGTTGTATTGACAAGCGTGTCAAAATGGACGACTGAGTCTATTTTATTATACAAATTTACCATTCTTCTGCAATAACGGCTCGATTTTGTCAAGAATGCGACCAAATACAGGAAAATAGAACGCGAATGCTACCGAAATCGTTCAGTTGTATTGAAAAGCGTGTCAAAATGAACGACTGAGTCTATTTTATTATACAATTTTACCATTCTTCTGCAATAACGGCTCGATTTTGTAAAGAATGCGACCAAATACAGGAAAATAGAACGCAAATGACAGCAATATCGTTCAGTTGTATTGACAAGCGTGTCAAAATGGACGACTGAGTCTATTTTATTATACAAATTTACCATTCTTCTGCAATAACGGCTCGATTTTGTCAAGAATGCGACCAAATACAGGAAAATAGAACGCGAATGCTACCGAAATCGTTCAGTTGTATTGAAAAGCGTGTCAAAATGAACGACTGAGTCTATTTTATTATACAAATTTACCATTCTTCTGCAATAACGGCTCGATTTTGTCAAGAATGCGACAAAATACAGGAAAATAGAACGCAAATGACAGCAATATCGTTCAGTTGTATTGACAAGCGTGTCAAAATGGACGACTGAGTCTATTTTATTATACAAATTTACCATTCTTCTGCAATAACGGCTCGATTTTGTCAAGAATGCGACAAAATACAGGAAAATAGAACGCAAATGGTAGCAATATCGTTCAGTTGAATTGAAAAGCGTGTCAAAATAAACGACTGAGTCTATTTTATTACACAATTTTACCATTCTTCTGCAATAACGGCTCGATTTTGTCAAGAATGCGACCAAATACAGGAAAATAGAACGCAAATGACAGCAATATCGTTCAGTTGTATTGACAAGCGTGTCAAAATGGACGACTGAGTCTATTTTATTATACAAATTTACCATTCTTCTGCAATAACGGCTCGATTTTGTCAAGAATGCGACCAAATACAGGAAAATAGAACGCGAATGCTACCGAAATCGTTCAGTTGTATTGAAAAGCGTGTCAAAATGAACGACTGAGTCTATTTTATTATACAATTTTACCATTCTTCTGCAATAACGGCTCGATTTTGTAAAGAATGCGACCAAATACAGGAAAATAGAACGCAAATGACAGCAATATCGTTCAGTTGTATTGACAAGCGTGTCAAAATGGACGACTGAGTCTATTTTATTATACAAATTTACCATTCTTCTGCAATAACGGCTCGATTTTGTAAAGAATGCGACCAAATACAGGAAAATAGAACGCAAATGACAGCAATATCGTTCAGTTGTATTGAAAACCGTGTTAAAATGAACGACTGAGTCTATTTTATTACACAATTTTACCATTCTTCTGCAATAACGACTCGATTTTGTTAAAAATGTGACAAAATACAGGAAAATTCAACGCAAATGCTAGCAATATCGTTCAGTTGTATTGAAAGCGTGTCAAAATAAGCGACTGAGTCTATTTCATTATGCAATTTTACCATTCTTCTGCAATAACGACTCGATTTTGTCAAAAATGTGACAAAATAATGGAAAATTCAACGCGAATGCTAGCAATATCGTTCAGTTGTATTGAAAAGCGTGTCGAATCGAACGACTGAGTCTTTTTTATTGTACAATTTTACCATTCTTCTGCACTAACGGCTCGATTTTGTCAAGAATGCGACAAAATACAGGAAAATAGAACGCAAATGCTAGCAAAATCGTTCAGTTGTATTGAAAAGCGTGTCAAAATGAACGAGTGAGTCTATTTTATTGTACAATTTTACCATTCCACTGCAGTAACGGCTCGATTTTGTCAAGAATGCGACAAAATACAGGAAAATAGAACGCAAATGGTAGCAATATCGTTCAGTTATATTGAAAAGCGTGTCAAAATAAACGACTGAGTCTATTTTATTACACAATTTTACCATTCTTCTGCAATAACGGCTCGATTTTGTCAAGAATGCGACAAAATTCAGGAAAATAGAATGCAAATGATAGCAATATCGTTCAGTTGTATTGAAAAGCGTGTTAAAATGAACGACTGAGTATTTCATTATGCAATTTCACCATTCTTCTGCAATAACGACTCGATTTTGTCAAAAATGTGACAAAATAATGGAAAATTCAACGCGAATGCTAGCAAAATCGTTCAGTTGTATTGAAAAGCGTGTCAAAATGAACGACTGAGTCTATTTTATTATACAATTTTACCATTCTTCTTCAAAAACGGCTCGATTTTGTCAAGAATGCGACAAAATACAGGAAAATAGAACGCAAATGCTAGCAAAATCGTTCAGTTGTATTGAAAAGCGTGTCAAAATGAACGAGTGAGTCTATTTTATTGTACAATTTTACCATTCCACTGCAGTAACGGCTCGATTTTGTCAAGAATGCGACAAAATACAGGAAAATAGAACGCAAATGGTAGCAATATCGTTCAGTTATATTGAAAAGCGTGTCAAAATAAACGACTGAGTCTATTTTATTACACAATTTTACCATTCTTCTGCAATAACGGCTCGATTTTGTCAAGAATGCGACCAAATACAGGAAAATAGAACGCAAATGACAGCAATATCGTTCAGTTGTATTGACAAGCGTGTCAAAATGGACGACTGAGTCTATTTTATTATACAAATTTACCATTCTTCTGCAATAACGGCTCGATTTTGTCAAGAATGCGACCAAATACAGGAAAATAGAAGGCGAATGCTACCGAAATCGTTCAGTTGTATTGAAAAGCGTGTCAAAATGGACGACTGAGTCTATTTTATTATACAAATTTACCATTCTTCTGCAATAACGGCTCGATTTTGTCAAGAATGCGACAAAATTCAGGAAAATAGAACGCAAATGATAGCAATATCGTTCAGTTCTATTGAAAAGCGTGTTAAAATGAACGACTGAGTCTATTTTATTACACAATTTTACCATTCTTCTGCAATCACGGTTCGATTTTGTTAAAAATGTGACAAAATACAGGAAAATTCAACGCAAATGCTAGCAATATCGTTCAGTTGTATTGAAAGCGTGTCAAAATAAGCGACTGAGTCTATTTCATTATGCAATTTTACCATTCTTCTGCAATAACGACTCGATTTTGTCAAAAATGTGACAAAATAATGGAAAATTCAACGCGAATGCTAGCAAAATCGTTCAGTTATATTCAAAATGAACGACTGAGTCTATTTTATTATACAATTTTACCATTCTTCTGCAATAACGGCTCGATTTTGTCAAGAATGCGACCAAATACAGGAAAATAGAACGCAAATGACAGCAATATCGTTCAGTTGGATTGAAAAGCGTGTCAAAATGGACGACTGAGTCTATTCTATTATACAATTTTACCATTCTTCTTCAATAACGGCTCGATTTTGTCAAGAATGCGACAAAATACAGGAAAATAGAACGCAAATGCTAGCAAAATCGTTCAGTTGTATTGAAAAGCGTGTCAAAATGAACGAGTGAGTCTATTTTATTGTACAATTTTACCATTCTTCTGCAATAACGGCTCGATTTTGTCAAGAATGCGACAAAATACAGGAAAATAGAACGCAAATGATAGCAATATCGTTCAGTTGTATTGAAAAGCGTGTCAAAATGAACGAGTGAGTCTATTTTATTGTACAATTTTACCATTCTTCTGCAATAACGGCTCGATTTTGTCAAGAATGCGACAAAATACAGGAAAATAGAACGCAAATGATAGCAATATTGTTCAGTTGTATTGAAAGCGTGTCAGAATAAGCGACTGAGTCTATTTCATTATGCAATTTTACCATTCTTCTGCAATAACGACTCGATTTTGTCAAAAATGTGACAAAATAATGGAAAATTCAACGCGAATGCTAGCAAAATCGTTCAGTTGTATTGAAAAGCGTGTCAAAATGAACGACTGAGTCTATTTTATTATACAATTTTACCATTCTTCTGCAATAACGGCTCGATTTTGTCAAGAATGCGACCAAATACAGGAAAATAGAACGCAAATGACAGCAATATCGTTCAGTTGTATTGAAAAGCGTGTCAAAATGGACGACTGAGTCTATTTTATTATACAATTTTACCATTCTTCTGCAATAAGGGCTCGATTTTGTCAAGAATGCGACAAAATTCAGGAAAATAGAACGCAAATGATAGCAATATCGTTCAGTTCTATTGAAAAGCGTGTTAAAATGAACGACTGAGTCTATTTTATTACACAATTTTACCATTCTTCTGCAATCACGATTCGATTTTGTTAAAAATGTGACAAAATACAGGAAAATTCAACGCAAATGATAGCAATATCGTTCAGTTCTATTGAAAAGCGTGTTAAAATAAGCGACTGAGTCTATTTCATTATGCAATTTTACCATTCTTCTGCAATTACGACTCGATTTTGTCAAAAATGTGACAAAATAATGGAAAATTCAACGCGAATGCTAGCAAAATCGTTCAGTTGTGTATTGAAAAGCATGTCAAAATGGACGACTGAGTCTATTTTATTATACAAATTTACCATTCTTCTGCAATAACGGCTCGATTTTGTTAAAAATGTGACAAAATACAGGAAAATTCAACGCAAATGATAGCAATATCGTTCAGTTGTATTGAAAGCGTGTCAAAATAAGCGACTGAGTCTATTTCATTATGCAATTTTACCATTCTTCTGCAATAACGACTCGATTTTGTCAAAAATGTGACAAAATAATGGAAAATTCAACGCGAATGCTAGCAATATCGTTCAGTTGTATTGAAAAGCGTGTCGAATCGAACGACTGAGTCTATTTTATTATACAATTTTACCATTCTTCTTCAATAACGGCTGGATTTTGTCAAGAATGCGACAAAATACAGGAAAATAAAACGCAAATGGTAGCAATATCGTTCAGTTTTATTGAAAAGCGTGTCAAAATGGACGACTGAGTCTATTTTATTATACAATTTTACAATTCTTCTGCAATAACGGCTCGATTTTGTCAAGAATGCGACAAAATTCAGGAAAATAGAACGCAAATGATAGCAATATCGTTCAGTTCTATTGAAAAGCGTGTTAAAATGAACGACTGAGTCTATTTTATTACACAATTTTACCATTCTTCTGCAATCACGATTCGATTTTGTTAAAAATGTGACAAAATACAGGAAAATTCAACGCAAATGCTAGCAATATCGTTCAGTTGTATTGAAAGCGTGTCAAAATAGGCGACTGAGTCTATTTCATTATGCAATTTTACCATTCTTTTGCAATAACGGCTCGATTTTGTTAAAAATGTGACAAAATACAGGAAAATTCAACGCAAATGCTAGCAATATCGTTCAGTTATATTCAAAATGAACGACTGAGTCTATTTTATTATACAATTTTACCATTCTTCTGCAATAACGGCTCGATTTTGTCAAGAATGCGACCAAATACAGGAAAATAGAACGCAAATGACAGCAATATCGTTCAGTTGGATTGAAAAGCGTGTCAAAATGGACGACTGAGTCTATTCTATTATACAATTTTACCATTCTTCTTCAATAACGGCTCGATTTTGTCAAGAATGCGACAAAATACAGGAAAATAGAACGCAAATGCTAGCAAAATCGTTCAGTTGTATTGAAAAGCGTGTCAAAATGAACGAGTGAGTCTATTTTATTGTACAATTTTACCATTCTTCTGCAATAACGGCTCGATTTTGTCAAGAATGCGACAAAATACAGGAAAATAGAACGCAAATGATAGCAATATTGTTCAGTTGTATTGAAAGCGTGTCAAAATAAGCGACTGAGTCTATTTCATTATGCAATTTTACCATTCTTCTGCAATAACGACTCGATTTTGTCAAAAATGTGACAAAATAATGGAAAATTCAACGCGAATGCTAGCAAAATCGTTCAGTTGTATTGAAGAGCGTGTCAAAATGAACGACTGAGTCTATTTTATTATACAATTTTACCATTCTTCTGCAATAACGACTCGATTTTGTCAAAAATGTGACAAAATAATGGAAAATTCAACGCGAATGCTAGCAATATCGTTCAGTTGTATTGAAAAGCGTGTCGAATCGAACGACTGAGTCTATTTTATTATACAATTTCACCATTCTTCTTCAATAACGGCTCGATTTTGCCAAGAATGCGACAAAATACAGGAAAATAGAACGCAAATGATAGCAATATCGTTCAGTTGTATTGAAAAGCGTGTCAAAATGAACGAGTGAGTCTATTTTATTGTACAATTTTACCATTCTTCTGCAATAACGGCTCGATTTTGTCAAGAATGCGACAAAATAATGGAAAATTCAACGCGAATGCTAGCAAAATCGTTCAGTTGTGTATTGAAAGCGTGTCAGAATAAGCGACTGAGTCTATTTCATTATGCAATTTTACCATTCTTCTGCAATAACGACTCGATTTTGTCAAAAATGTGACAAAATAATGGAAAATTCAACGCGAATGCTAGCAAAATCGTTCAGTTGTATTGAAAAGCGTGTCAAAATGAACGACTGAGTCTATTTCATTATGCAATTTTACCATTCTTCTGCAATAACGGCTCGATTTTGTCAAGAATGCGACAAAATAATGGAAAATTCAACGCGAATGCTAGCAAAATCGTTCAGTTGTGTATTGAAAGCGTGTCAGAATAAGCGACTGAGTCTATTTCATTATGCAATTTTACCATTCTTCTGCAATAACGGCTCGATTTTGTCAAGAATGCGACCAAATACAGGAAAATAGAACGCAAATGATAGCAATATCGTTCAGTTGTATTGAAAAGCGTGTCAAAATGGACGACTGAGTCTATTTTATTATACAATTTTACCATTCTTCTGCAATAAGGGCTCGATTTTGTCAAGAATGCGACAAAATTCAGGAAAATAGAACGCAAATGATAGCAATATCGTTCAGTTCTATTGAAAAGCGTGTTAAAATGAACGACTGAGTCTATTTTATTACACAATTTTACCATTCTTCTGCAATCACGATTCGATTTTGTTAAAAATGTGACAAAATACAGGAAAATTCAACGCAAATGATAGCAATATCGTTCAGTTCTATTGAAAAGCGTGTTAAAATAAGCGACTGAGTCTATTTCATTATGCAATTTTACCATTCTTCTGCAATTACGACTCGATTTTGTCAAAAATGTGACAAAATAATGGAAAATTCAACGCGAATGCTAGCAAAATCGTTCAGTTGTGTATTGAAAAGCATGTCAAAATGGACGACTGAGTCTATTTTATTATACAAATTTACCATTCTTCTGCAATAACGGCTCGATTTTGTTAAAAATGTGACAAAATACAGGAAAATAAAATGCAAATGCTAGCAAAATCGTTCAGTTGTATTGAAAAGCGTGTCAAAATGAACGACTGAGTCTATTTTATTATACAAATTTACCATTCTTCTGCAATAACGGCTCAATTTTGTCAAGAATGCGACAAAATTCAGGAAAATAGAACGCAAATGACAGCAATATCGTTCAGTTGTATTGAAAAGCGTGTCAAAATGAACGAGTGAGTCTATTTTATTACACAATTTTACCATTCTTCTGCAATAACGATTCGATTTTGTTAAAAATGTGACAAAATACAGGAAAATAAAATGCAAATGCTAGCAAAATCGTTCAGTTGTATTGAAAAGCGTGTCAAAATGAACGACTGAGTCTATTTTATTATACAAATTTACCATTCTTCTGCAATAACGGCTCAATTTTGTCAAGAATGCGACAAAATTCAGGAAAATAGAACGCAAATGACAGCAATATCGTTCAGTTGTATTGAAAAGCGTGTCAAAATGAACGAGTGAGTCTATTTTATTGTACAATTTTACCATTCTACTGCAATAAAGACTCGATTTTGTCAAAAATGTGACAAAATAACGGAAAATTCAACGCGAATGCTAGCAATATCGTTCAGTTGTATTGAAAAGCGTGTCCAATCGAACGACTGAGTCTATTCTATTATACAATTTTACCATTCTTCTTCAATAACGGCTCGATTTTGTCAAGAATGCGACGAAATACAGGAAAATAGAACGCAAATGCTAGCAAAATCGTTCAGTTGTATTGAAAAGCGTGTCAAAATGAACGAGTGAGTCTATTTTATTGTACAATTTTACCATTCTTCTGCAGTAACGGCTCGATTTTGTCAAGAATGCGACAAAATACAGGAAAATAGAACGCAAATGGTAGCAATATCGTTCAGTTGTATTGAAAAGCGTGTCAAAATGAACGACTGAGTCTATTTTATTACACAATTTTACCATTCTTCTGCAATAACGACTCGATTTTGTTAAAAATGTGACAAAATACAGGAAAATTCAACGCAAATGCTAGCAATATCGTTCAGTTGTATTGAAAGCGTGTCAAAATAAGCGAATGAGTCTATTTCATTATGCAATTTTACCATTCTTCTGCAATAAAGACTCGATTTTGTCAAAAATGTGACAAAATAATGGAAAATTCAACGCGAATGCTAGCAAAATCGTTCAGTTGTATTGAAAAGCGTGTCGAATCGAACGACTGAGTCTATTTTATTATACAATTTTACCATTCTTCTGCAATAACGGCTCGATTTTGTCAAGAATGCGACCAGATACAGGAAAATAGAACGCAAATGACAGCAATATGGTTCAGTTGTATTGAAAAGCGTGTCAAAATGGACGACTGAGTCTACTTTATTATAAATATTTACCATTCTTCTGCAATAACGGCTCGATTTTGTCAAGAATGCGACAAAATTCAGGAAAATAGAACGCAAATGATGGCAATATCGTTCAGTTCTATTGAAAAGCGTGTTAAACTGAACGACTGAGTCTATTTTATTACACAATTTTACCATTCTTCTGCAATCACGATTCGATTTTGTTAAAAATGCGACAAAATACAGGAAAATAGAACGCAAATCCTAGCAAAATCGTTCAGTTGTATTGAAAAGAGTGTCAAAATGAACGACTGAGTCTATTTTATTATACAAATTTACCATTCTTCTGCAATAACGACTCGATTTTGTCAAAAATGTGACAAAATAATGGAAAATTCAACGCGAATGCTAGCAAAATCGTTCAGTTGTATTGAAAAGCTTGTCGAATCGAACGACTGAGTCTATTTTATTATACAATTTTACCATTCTTCTTCAATAACGGCTCGATTTTGTCAAGAATGCGACAAAATTCAGGAAAATAGAACGCAAATGATAGCAATATCGTTCAGTTGTATTGAAAAGCGTGTCGAATTGAACGACTGAGTCTATTTTATTATACAATTTTACCATTCTTCTTCAAAAACGGCTCGATTTTGTCAAGAATGCGACAAAATACAGGAAAATAGAACGCAAATGGTAGCATTATCGTTCAGTTGTATTGAAAAGCGTGTCAAAATGAACGAGTGAGTCTATTTTATTGTACAATTTTACCATTCTTCTGCAGTAACGGCTCGATTTTGTCAAGAATGCGACAAAATTCAGGAAAGTAGAACGCAAATGGTAGCATTATCGTTCAGTTGTATTGAAAAGCGTGTCAAAATGAACGACTGAGTCTATTTTATTACACAATTTTACCATTCTTCTGCAATAACGGCTCGATTTTGTCAAGAATGCGACAAAAATCAGGAAAATAGAACGCAAATGATAGCAATATCGTTCAGTTGTATTGAAAAGCGTGTTAAAATGAACGACTGAGTCTATTTCATTATGCAATTTTACCATTCTTCTGCAATAACGACTCGATTTTGTCAAAAATGTGACAAAATAATGGAAAATTCAACGCGAATGCTAGCAAAATCGTTCAGTTGTATTGAAAAGCGTGTCGAATCGAACGACTGAGTCTATTTTATTATACAATTTTACCATTCTTCTTCAATAACGGCTCGATTTTGTCAAAAATGTGACAAAATAATGGAAAATTCAACGCGAATGCTAGCAATATCGTTCAGTTGTATTGAAAAGCGTGTCGAATTGAACGACTGAGTCTATTTTATTATACAATTTTACCATTCTTCTTCAAAAACGGCTCGATTTTGTCAAGAATGCGACAAAATACAGGAAAATAGAACGCAAATGGTAGCATTATCGTTCAGTTGTATTGAAAAGCGTGTCAAAATGAACGACTGAGTCTATTTTATTACACAATTTTACCATTCTTCTTCAATAACGGCTCGATTTTGTCAAGAATGCGACAAAAATCAGGAAAATAGAACGCAAATGATAGCAATATCGTTCAGTTGTATTGAAAAGCGTGTTAAAATGAACGACTGAGTCTATTTCATTATGCAATTTTACCATTCTTCTGCAATAACGACTCGATTTTGTCAAAAATGTGACAAAATAATGGAAAATTCAACGCGAATGCTAGCAAAATCGTTCAGTTGTATTGAAAAGCTTGTCGAATCGAACGACTGAGTCTATTTTATTATACAATTTTACCATTCTTCTTCAATAACGGCTCGATTTTGTCAAGAATGCGACAAAATTCAGGAAAATAGAACGCAAATGATAGCAATATCGTTCAGTTGTATTGAAAAGCGTGTCGAATTGAACGACTGAGTCTATTTTATTATACAATTTTACCATTCTTCTTCAAAAACGGCTCGATTTTGTCAAGAATGCTACAAAATACAGGAAAATAGAACGCAAATGGTAGCATTATCGTTCAGGTGTATTGAAAAGCGTGTCAAAATGAACGAGTGAGTCTATTTTATTGTACAATTTTACCATTCTTCTGCAGTAACGGCTCGATTTTGTCAAGAATGCGACAAAATTCAGGAAAATAGAACGCAAATGGTAGCATTATCGTTCAGTTGTATTGAAAAGCGTGTCAAAATGAACGACTGAGTCTATTTTATTACACAATTTTACCATTCTTCTGCAATAACGGCTCGATTTTGTCAAGAATGCGACAAAAATCAGGAAAATAGAACGCAAATGATAGCAATATCGTTCAGTTGTATTGAAAAGCGTGTTAAAATGAACGACTGAGTCTATTTCATTATGCAATTTTACCATTCTTCTGCAATAACGACTCGATTTTGTCAAAAATGTGACAAAATAATGGAAAATTCAACGCGAATGCTAGCAAAATCGTTCAGTTGTATTGAAAAGCGTGTCGAATCGAACGACTGAGTCTATTTTATTATACAATTTTACCATTCTTCTTCAATAACGGCTCGATTTTGTCAAAAATGTGACAAAATAATGGAAAATTCAACGCGAATGCTAGCAATATCGTTCAGTTGTATTGAAAAGCGTGTCGAATTGAACGACTGAGTCTATTTTATTATACAATTTTACCATTCTTCTTCAGAAACGGCTCGATTTTGTCAAGAATGCGACAAAATTCACGAAAATAGAACGCAAATGATAGCAATATCGTTCAGTTGTATTGAAAACCGTGTTAAAATGAACGACTGAGTCTATTTTATTACACAATTTTACCATTCTTCTGCAATAACGATTCGATTTTGTTAAAAATGTGACAAAATACAGGAAAATTCAACGCAAATGCTAGCAATATCGTTCAGTTGTATTGAAAGCGTGTCCAAATAAGCGACTGAGTCTATTTCATTATGCAATTTTACCATTCTTCTGCAATAACGACTCGATTTTGTCAAAAATGTGACAAAATAATGGAAAATTCAACGCGAATGCTAGCAATATCGTTCAGTTGTATTGAAAAGCGTGTCGAATCGAACGACTGAGTCTATTTTATTATACAATTTTACCATTCTTCTTCAAAAACGGCTCGATTTTGTCAAGAATGCGACAAAATACAGGAAAATAAAATGCAAATGCTAGCAAAATCGTTCAGTTGTATTGAAAAGCGTGTCAAAATGAACGACTGAGTCTATTTTATTATACAAATTTACCATTGTTCTGCAATAACGGCTCGATTTTGTCAAGAATGCGACAAAATTCAGGAAAATAGAACGCAAATGACAGCAATATCGTTCAGTTGTATTGAAAAGCGTGTCAAAATGGACGACTGAGTCTATTTTATTATACAAATTTACCATTCTTCTGCAATAACGACTCGATTTTGTCAAAAATGTGACAAAATAATGGAAAATTCAACGCGAATGCTAGCAAAATCGTTCAGTTGTATTGAAAAGCGTGTCAAAATGAACGAGCGAGTCTATTTTATTGTACAATTTTACCATTCTACTGCAGTAACGGCTCGATTTTGTCAAGAATGCGACAAAATTCAGGAAAATAGAACGCAAATGATAGCAATATCGTTCAGTTGTATTGAAAAGCGTGTTAAAATGAACGACTGAGTCTATTTCATTATGCAATTTTACCATTCTTCTGCAATAACGACTCGATTTTGTCAAAAATGTGACAAAATAATGGAAAATTCAACGCGAATGCTAGCAAAATCGTTCAGTTGTATTGAAAAGCGTGTCAAAATAAACGACTGAGTCTATTTTATTACACAATTTTACCATTCTTCTGCAATAACGGCTCGATTTTGTCAAGAATGCGACAAAATTCAGGAAAATAGAACGCAAATGATAGCAATATCGTTCAGTTGTATTGAAAAGCGTGTTAAAATGAACGACTGAGTCTATTTCATTATGCAATTTTACCATTCTTCTGCAATAACGACTCGATTTTGTCAAAAATGTGACAAAATATGGAAAATTCAACGCGAATGCTAGCAAAATCGTTCAGTTGTATTGAAAAGCGTGTCGAATCGAACGACTGAGTCTATTTTATTATACAATTTTACCATTCTTCTTCAATAACGGCTCGATTTTGTCAAAAATGTGACAAAATAATGGAAAATTCAACGCGAATGCTAGCAATATCGTTCAGTTGTATTGAAAAGCGTGTCGAATTGAACGACTGAGTCTATTTTATTATACAATTTTACCATTCTTCTTCAAAAACGGCTCGATTTTGTCAAGAATGCGACAAAATACAGGAAAATAGAACGCAAATGGTAGCATTATCGTTCAGTTGTATTGAAAAGCGTTTCAAAATGAACGAGTGAGTCTATTTTATTGTACAATTTTACCATTCTTCTGCAGTAACGGCTCGATTTTGTCAAGAATGCGACAAAATTCAGGAAAATAGAACGCAAATGGTAGCATTATCGTTCAGTTGTATTGAAAAGCGTGTCAAAATGAACGACTGAGTCTATTTTATTACACAATTTTACCATTCTTCTGCAATAACGGCTCGATTTTGTCAAGAATGCGACAAAAATCAGGAAAATAGAACGCAAATGATGGCAATATCGTTCAGTTGTATTGAAAAGCGTGTTAAAATGAACGACTGAGTCTATTTCATTATGCAATTTTACCATTCTTCTGCAATAACGGCTCGATTTTGTCAAAAATGTGACAAAATAATGGAAAATTCAACGCGAATGCTAGCAATATCGTTCAGTTGTATTGAAAAGCGTGTCGAATTGAACGACTGAGTCTATTTTATTATACAATTTTACCATTCTTCTTCAGAAACGGCTCGATTTTGTCAAGAATGCGACAAAATACAGGAAAATAGAACGCAAATGGTAGCATTATCGTTCAGTTGTATTGAAAAGCGTGTCAAAATGAACGAGTGAGTCTATTTTATTGTACAATTTTACCATTCTTCTGCAGTAACGGCTCGATTTTGTCAAGAATGCGACAAAATTCAGGAAAATAGAACGCAAATGGTAGCATTATCGTTCAGTTGTATTGAAAAGCGTGTCAAAATGAACGACTGAGTCTATTTTATTACACAATTTTACCATTCTTCTGCAATAACGGCTCGATTTTGTCAAGAATGCGACAAAAATCAGGAAAATAGAACGCAAATGATAGCAATATCGTTCAGTTGTATTGAAAAGCGTGTTAAAATGAACGACTGAGTCTATTTCATTATGCAATTTTACCATTCTTCTGCAATAACGACTCGATTTTGTCAAAAATGTGACAAAATAATGGAAAATTCAACGCGAATGCTAGCAAAATCGTTCAGTTGTATTGAAAAGCGTGTCGAATTGAACGACTGAGTCTATTTTATTATACAATTTTACCATTCTTCTTCAAAAACGGCTCGATTTTGTCAAGAATGCGACAAAATACAGGAAAATAGAACGCAAATGGTAGCATTATCGTTCAGTTGTATTGAAAAGCGTGTCAAAATGAACGACTGAGTCTATTTTATTACACAATTTTACCATTCTTCTTCAATAACGGCTCGATTTTGTCAAGAATGCGACAAAAATCAGGAAAATAGAACGCAAATGATAGCAATATCGTTCAGTTGTATTGAAAAGCGTGTTAAAATGAACGACTGAGTCTATTTCATTATGCAATTTTACCATTCTTCTGCAATAACGACTCGATTTTGTCAAAAATGTGACAAAATAATGGAAAATTCAACGCGAATGCTAGCAAAATCGTTCAGTTGTATTGAAAAGCTTGTCGAATCGAACGACTGAGTCTATTTTATTATACAATTTTACCATTCTTCTTCAATAACGGCTCGATTTTGTCAAGAATGCGACAAAATTCAGGAAAATAGAACGCAAATGATAGCAATATCGTTCAGTTGTATTGAAAAGCGTGTCGAATTGAACGACTGAGTCTATTTTATTATACAATTTTACCATTCTTCTTCAAAAACGGCTCGATTTTGTCAAGAATGCTACAAAATACAGGAAAATAGAACGCAAATGGTAGCATTATCGTTCAGGTGTATTGAAAAGCGTGTCAAAATGAACGAGTGAGTCTATTTTATTGTACAATTTTACCATTCTTCTGCAGTAACGGCTCGATTTTGTCAAGAATGCGACAAAATTCAGGAAAATAGAACGCAAATGGTAGCATTATAGTTCAGTTGTATTGAAAAGCGTGTCAAAATGAACGACTGAGTCTATTTTATTACACAATTTTACCATTCTTCTGCAATAACGGCTCGATTTTGTCAAGAATGCGACAAAAATCAGGAAAATAGAACGCAAATGATAGCAATATCGTTCAGTTGTATTGAAAAGCGTGTTAAAATGAACGACTGAGTCTATTTCATTATGCAATTTTACCATTCTTCTGCAATAACGACTCGATTTTGTCAAAAATGTGACAAAATAATGGAAAATTCAACGCGAATGCTAGCAAAATCGTTCAGTTGTATTGAAAAGCGTGTCGAATCGAACGACTGAGTCTATTTTATTATACAATTTTACCATTCTTCTTCAATAACGGCTCGATTTTGTCAAAAATGTGACAAAATAATGGAAAATTCAACGCAAATGCTAGCAATATCGTTCAGTTGTATTGAAAGCTTGTCAAAATAAGCGACTGAGTCTATTTCATAATGCAATTTTACCATTCTTCTGCAATAACGACTCGATTTTGTCAAAAATGTGACAAAATAATGGAAAATTCAACGCAAATGCTAGCAAAATCGTTCAGTTGTATTGAAAAGCGTGTCAAAATGAACGAGTGGGTCTATTTTATTATACAAATTTACCATTCTTCTGCAGTAACGGCTCGATTTTGTCAAGAATGCGACAAAATACAGGAAAATAGAACGCAAATGGTAGCAATATCGTTCAGTTGTATTGAAAAGCGTGTCAAAATCAACGACTGAGTCTATTTAATTATATAATTTTACCATTCTTCTTCAAAAACGGCCCGATTTTGTCAAGAATGCGACAAAATACAGGAAAATAAAATGCAAGTGCTAGCAAAATCGTTCAGTTGTATTGAAAAGCGTGTCAAAATGAACGACTGAGTCTATTTTATTATACAAATTTACCATTCTTCTGCAATAACGGCTCGATTTTGTCAAGAATGCGACGAAATTCACGAAAATAGAACGCAAATGACAGCAATATCGTTCAGTTGTATTGAAAAGCGTGTCAAAATGGACGACTGAGTCTATTTTATTATACAAATTTACCATTCTTCTGCAATAACGGCTCGATTTTGTCAAGAATGCGACAAAATTCACGAAAATAGAACGCAAATGACAGCAATATCGTTCAGTTGTATTGAAAAGCGTGTCAAAATGGACGACTGAGTCTATTTTATTATACAAATTTACCATTCTTCTGCAATAACGGCTCGATTTTGTCAAGAATGCGACAAAATTCAGGAAAATAGAACGCAAATGATAGCAATATCGTTCAGTTGTATTGAAAAGCGTGTTAAAATGAACGACTGAGTCTATTTTATTATACAAATTTACCATTCTTCTGCAATAACGACTCGATTTTGTTAAAAATGTGACAAAATACAGGAAAATTCAACGCAAATGCTAGCAATATCGTTCAGTTGTATTGAAAGCTTGTCAGAATAAGCGACTGAGTCTATTTCATAATGCAATTTTACCATTCTTCTGCAATAACGACTCGATTTTGTCAAAAATGTGACAAAATAATGGAAAATTCAACGCAAATGCTAGCAAAATCGTTCAGTTGTATTGAAAAGCGTGTCAAAATGAACGAGTGAGTCTATTTTATTGTACAATTTTACCATTCTACTGCAGTAACGGCTCGATTTTGTCAAGAAAGCGACAAAATACAGGAAAATAGAACGCAAATGGTAGCAATATCGTTCAGTTGTATTGAAAAGCGTGTCAAAATAAACGACTGAGTCTATTTAATTATACAATTTTACCATTCTTCTTCAAAAACGGCCCGATTTTGTCAAGAATGCGACAAAATACAGGAAAATAAAATGCAAATGCTAGCAAAATCGTTCAGTTGTATTGAAAAGCGTGTCAAAATGAACGACTGAGTCTATTTTATTATACAAATTTACCATTCTTCTGCAATAACGGCTCGATTTTGTCAAGAATGCGACAAAATTCACGAAAATAGAACGCAAATGACAGCAATATCGTTCAGTTGTATTGAAAAGCGTGTCAAAATGGACGACTGAGTCTATTTTATTATACAAATTCACCATTCTTCTGCAATAACGGCTCGATTTTGTCAAGAATGCGACAAAATTCAGGAAAATAGAACGCAAATGATAGCAATATCGTTCAGTTGTAATGAAAAGCGTGTTAAAATGAACGACTGAGTCTATTTTATTATACAAATTTACCATTCTTCTGCAATAACGACTCGATTTTGTTAAAAATGTGACAAAATACAGGAAAATTCAACGCAAATGCTAGCAATATCGTTCAGTTGTATTGAAAGCGTGTCAAAATAAGCGACTGAATCTATTTCATAATGCAATTTTACCATTCTTCTGCAATAACGACTCGATTTTGTCAAAAATGTGACAAAATAATGGAAAATTCAACGCAAATGCTAGCAAAATCGTTCAGTTGTATTGAAAAGCGTGTCAAAATGAACGACTGAGTCTATTTTATTATACAAATTTACCATTCTTCTGCAATAACGGCTCGATTTTGTCAAGAATGCGACAAAATTCAGGAAAATAGAACGCAAATGACAGCAATATCGTTCAGTTGTATTGAAAAGCGTGTCAAAATGGACGACTGAGTCTATTTTATTATACAAATTTACCATTCTTCTGCAATAACGGCTCGATTTTGTCAAGAATGCGACAAAATTCAGGAAAATAGAACGCAAATGATAGCAATATCGTTCAGTTGTATTGAAAAGCGTGTTAAAATGAACGACTGAGTCTATTTTATTATACAAATTTACCATTCTTCTGCAATAACGACTCGATTTTGTTAAAAATGTGACAAAATACAGGAAAATTCAACGCAAATGCTGGCAATATCGTTCAGTTGTATTGAAAGCTTGTCAAAATAAGCGACTGAGTCTATTTCATAATGCAATTTTACCATTCTTCTGCAATAACGACTCGATTTTGTCAAAAATGTGACAAAATAATGGAAAATTCAACGCAAATGCTAGCAAAATTGTTCAGTTGTATTGAAAAGCGTGTCAAAATGAACGAGTGAGTCTATTTTATTGTACAATTTTACCATTCTACTGCAGTAACGGCTCGATTTTGTCAAGAATGCGACAAAATACAGGAAAATAGAACGCAAATGGTAGCAATATCGTTCAGTTGTATTGAAAAGCGTGTCAAAATAAACGACTGAGTCTATTTAATTATACAATTTTACCATTCTTCTTCAAAAACGGCCCGATTTTGTCAAGAATGCGACAAAATACAGGAAAATAAAATGCAAATGCTAGCAAAATCGTTCAGTTGTATTGAAAAGCGTGTCAAAATGAACGACTGAGTCTATTTTATTATACAAATTTACCATTCTTCTGCAATAACGGCTCGATTTTGTCAAGAATGCGACAAAATTCACGAAAATAGAACGCAAATGACAGCAATATCGTTCAGTTGTATTGAAAAGCGTGTCAAAATGGACGACTGAGTCTATTTTATTATACAAATTTACCATTCTTCTGCAATAACGGCTCGATTTTGTCAAGAATGCGACAAAATTCAGGAAAATAGAACGCAAATGACAGCAATATCGTTCAGTTGTATTGAAAAGCGTGTCAAAATGGACGACTGAGTCTATTTTATTATACAAATTTACCATTCTTCTGCAATAACGGCTCGATTTTGTCAAGAATGCGACAAAATTCAGGAAAATAGAACGCAAATGATAGCAATATCGTTCAGTTGTATTGAAAAGCGTGTTAAAATGAACGACTGAGTCTATTTTATTATACAAATTTACCATTCTTCTGCAATAACGACTCGATTTTGTTAAAAATGTGACAAAATACAGGAAAATTCAACGCAAATGCTAGCAATATCGTTCAGTTGTATTGAAAGCGTGTCAAAATAAGCGACTGAATCTATTTCATAATGCAATTTTACCATTCTTCTGCAATAACGACTCGATTTTGTCAAAAATGTGACAAAATAATGGAAAATTCAACGCAAATGCTAGCAAAATCGTTCAGTTGTATTGAAAAGCGTGTCAAAATGAACGAGTGAGTCTATTTTATTGTACAATTTTACCATTCTACTGCAGTAACGGCTCGATTTTGTCAAGAATGCGACAAAATACAGGAAAATAGAACGCAAATGGTAGCAATATCGTTCAGTTGTATTGAAAAGCGTGTCAAAATAAACGACTGAGTCTATTTAATTATACAATTTTACCATTCTTCTTCAAAAACGGCCCGATTTTGTCAAGAATGCGACAAAATACAGGAAAATAAAATGCAAATGCTAGCAAAATCGTTCAGTTGTATTGAAAAGCGTGTCAAAATGAACGACTGAGTCTATTTTATTATACAAATTTACCATTCTTCTGCAATAACGGCTCGATTTTGTCAAGAATGCGACAAAATTCACGAAAATAGAACGCAAATGACAGCAATATCGTTCAGTTGTATTGAAAAGCGTGTCAAAATGGACGACTGAGTCTATTTTATTATACAAATTTACCATTCTTCTGCAATAACGGCTCGATTTTGTCAAGAATGCGACAAAATTCAGGAAAATAGAACGCAAATGATAGCAATATCGTTTAGTTGTATTGAAAAGCGTGTCAAAATGAACGACTGAGTCTATTTTATTATACAAATTTACCATTCTTCTGCAATAACGACTCGATTTTGTTAAAAATGTGACAAAATACAGGA
Organism: Agrilus cyanescens; assembly: GCA_947389935.1. Classification (NCBI taxonomy): domain Eukaryota; kingdom Metazoa; phylum Arthropoda; class Insecta; order Coleoptera; family Buprestidae; genus Agrilus; species Agrilus cyanescens. Next base: position 21,651,225 of record OX376704.1, read on the forward strand.
AAATTCAACGCAAATGCTAGCAATATCGTTCAGTTGTATTGAAAGCGTGTCAAAATAAGCGACTGAGTCTATTTCATAATGCAATTTTACCATTCTTCTGCAATAACGACTCGATTTTGTCAAAAATGTGACAAAATAATGGAAAATTCAACGCAAATGCTACCAAAATCGTTCAGTTGTATTGAAAAGCGTGTCAAAATGAACGAGTGAGTCTATTTTATTGTACAATTTTACCATTCTACTGCAGTAACGGCTCGATTTTGTCAAGAATGCGACAAAATACAGGAAAATAGAACGCAAATGGTAGCAATATCGTTCAGTTGTATTGAAAAGCGTGTCAAACTAAACGACTGAGTCTATTTTATTACACAATTTTACCATTCTTCTGCAATAACGGCTCGATTTTGTCAAGAATGCGACGAAATTCACGAAAATAGAACGCAAATGACAGCAATATCGTTCAGTTGTATTGAAAAGCGTGTCAAAATGGACGACTGAGTCTATTTTATTATACAAATTTACCATTCTTCTGCAATAACGGCTCGATTTTGTCAAGAATGCGACGAAATTCACGAAAATAGAACGCAAATGACAGCAATATCGTTCAGTTGTATTGAAAAGCGTGTCAAAATGGACGACTGAGTCTATTTTATTATACAAATTTACCATTCTTCTGCAATAACGGCTCGATTTTTTGTCAAGAATGCGACGAAATTCACGAAAATAGAACGCAAATGACAGCAATATCGTTCAGTTGTATTGAAAAGCGTGTCAAAATGAACGACTGAGTCTATTTTATTATACAAATTTACCATTCTTCTGCAATAACGGCTCGATTTTGTCAAGAATGCGACGAAATTCACGAAAATAGAACGCAAATGACAGCAATATCGTTCAGTTGTATTGAAAAGCGTGTCAAAATGGACGACTGAGTCTATTTTATTACACAATTTTACCATTCTTCTGCAATAACGGCTCGATTTTGTCAAGAATGCGACGAAATTCACGAAAATAGAACGCAAATGACAGCAATATCGTTCAGTTGTATTGAAAAGCGTGTCAAAATGGACGACTGAGTCTATTTTATTATACAAATTTACCATTCTTCTGCAATAACGGCTCGATTTTGTCAAGAATGCGACGAAATTCACGAAAATAGAACGCAAATGACAGCAATATCGTTCAGTTGTATTGAAAAGCGTGTCAAAATGAACGACTGAGTCTATTTTATTATACAAATTTACCATTCTTCTGCAATAACGGCTCGATTTTGTCAAGAATGCGACGAAATTCACGAAAATAGAACGCAAATGACAGCAATATCGTTCAGTTGTATTGAAAAGCGTGTCAAAATGGACGACTGAGTCTATTTTATTATACAAATTTACCATTCTTCTGCAATAACGGCTCGATTTTGTCAAGAATGCGACAAAATTCAGGAAAATAGAACGCAAATGACAGCAATATCGTTCAGTTGTATTGAAAAGCGTGTCAAAATGGACGACTGAGTCTATTTTATTATACAAATTTACCATTCTTCTGCAATAACGGCTCGATTTTGTCAAGAATGCGACAAAATTCAGGAAAATAGAACGCAAATGATAGCAATATCGTTCAGTTGTATTGAAAAGCGTGTTAAAATGAACGACTGAGTCTATTTTATTATACAAATTTACCATTCTTCTGCAATAACGACTCGATTTTGTTAAAAATGTGACAAAATACAGGAAAATTCAACGCAAATGCTAGCAATATCGTTCAGTTGTATTGAAAGCTTGTCAGAATAAGCGACTGAGTCTATTTCATAATGCAATTTTACCATTCTTCTGCAATAACGACTCGATTTTGTCAAAAATGTGACAAAATAATGGAAAATTCAACGCAAATGCTACCAAAATCGTTCAGTTGTATTGAAAAGCGTGTCAAAATGAACGAGTGAGTCTATTTTATTGTACAATTTTACCATTCTACTGCAGTAACGGCTCGATTTTGTCAAGAATGCGACAAAATACAGGAAAATAGAACGCAAATGGTAGCAATATCGTTCAGTTGTATTGAAAAGCGTGTCAAACTAAACGACTGAGTCTATTTTATTACACAATTTTACCATTCTTCTGCAATAACGGCTCGATTTTGTCAAGAATGCGACGAAATTCACGAAAATAGAACGCAAATGACAGCAATATCGTTCAGTTGTATTGAAAAGCGTGTCAAAATGGACGACTGAGTCTATTTTATTATACAAATTTACCATTCTTCTGCAATAACGGCTCGATTTTGTCAAGAATGCGACGAAATTCACGAAAATAGAACGCAAATGACAGCAATATCGTTCAGTTGTATTGAAAAGCGTGTCAAAATGGACGACTGAGTCTATTTTATTATACAAATTTACCATTCTTCTGCAATAACGGCTCGATTTTTTGTCAAGAATGCGACGAAATTCACGAAAATAGAACGCAAATGACAGCAATATCGTTCAGTTGTATTGAAAAGCGTGTCAAAATGAACGACTGAGTCTATTTTATTATACAAATTTACCATTCTTCTGCAATAACGGCTCGATTTTGTCAAGAATGCGACGAAATTCACGAAAATAGAACGCAAATGACAGCAATATCGTTCAGTTGTATTGAAAAGCGTGTCAAAATGGACGACTGAGTCTATTTTATTACACAATTTTACCATTCTTCTGCAATAACGGCTCGATTTTGTCAAGAATGCGACGAAATTCACGAAAATAGAACGCAAATGACAGCAATATCGTTCAGTTGTATTGAAAAGCGTGTCAAAATGGACGACTGAGTCTATTTTATTATACAAATTTACCATTCTTCTGCAATAACGGCTCGATTTTGTCAAGAATGCGACGAAATTCACGAAAATAGAACGCAAATGACAGCAATATCGTTCAGTTGTATTGAAAAGCGTGTCAAAATGAACGACTGAGTCTATTTTATTATACAAATTTACCATTCTTCTGCAATAACGGCTCGATTTTGTCAAGAATGCGACGAAATTCACGAAAATAGAACGCAAATGACAGCAATATCGTTCAGTTGTATTGAAAAGCGTGTCAAAATGGACGACTGAGTCTATTTTATTATACAAATTTACCATTCTTCTGCAATAACGGCTCGATTTTGTCAAGAATGCGACAAAATTCAGGAAAATAGAACGCAAATGACAGCAATATCGTTCAGTTGTATTGAAAAGCGTGTCAAAATGGACGACTGAGTCTATTTTATTATACAAATTTACCATTCTTCTGCAATAACGGCTCGATTTTGTCAAGAATGCGACAAAATTCAGGAAAATAGAACGCAAATGATAGCAATATCGTTCAGTTGTATTGAAAAGCGTGTTAAAATGAACGACTGAGTCTATTTTATTATACAAATTTACCATTCTTCTGCAATAACGACTCGATTTTGTTAAAAATGTGACAAAATACAGGAAAATTCAACGCAAATGCTAGCAATATCGTTCAGTTGTATTGAAAGCTTGTCAGAATAAGCGACTGAGTCTATTTCATAATGCAATTTTACCATTCTTCTGCAATAACGACTCGATTTTGTCAAAAATGTGACAAAATAATGGAAAATTCAACGCAAATGCTAGCAAAATCGTTCAGTTGTATTGAAAAGCGTGTCAAAATGAACGAGTGAGTCTATTTTATTGTACAATTTTACCATTCTACTGCAGTAACGGCTCGATTTTGTCAAGAATGCGACAAAATACAGGAAAATAGAACGCAAATGGTAGCAATATCGTTCAGTTGTATTGAAAAGCGTGTCAAAATCAACGACTGAGTCTATTTAATTATATAATTTTACCATTCTTCTTCAAAAACGGCCCGATTTTGTCAAGAATGCGACAAAATACAGGAAAATAAAATGCAAATGCTAGCAAAATCGTTCAGTTGTATTGAAAAGCGTGTCAAAATGAACGACTGAGTCTATTTTATTATACAAATTTACCATTCTTCTGCAATAACGGCTCGATTTTGTCAAGAATGCGACAAAATTCACGAAAATAGAACGCAAATGACAGCAATATCGTTCAGTTGTATTGAAAAGCGTGTCAAAATGGACGACTGAGTCTATTTTATTATACAAATTTACCATTTTTCTGCAATAACGGCTCGATTTTGTCAAGAATGCGACGAAATTCACGAAAATAGAACGCAAATGACAGCAATATCGTTCAGTTGTATTGAAAAGCGTGTCAAAATGGACGACTGAGTCTATTTTATTATACAAATTTACCATTCTTCTGCAATAACGGCTCGATTTTGTCAAGAATGCGACGAAATTCACGAAAATAGAACGCAAATGACAGCAATATCGTTCAGTTGTATTGAAAAGCGTGTCAAAATGAACGACTGAGTCTATTTTATTATACAAATTTACCATTCTTCTGCAATAACGGCTCGATTTTGTCAAGAATGCGACGAAATTCACGAAAATAGAACGCAAATGACAGCAATATCGTTCAGTTGTATTGAAAAGCGTGTCAAAATGGACGACTGAGTCTATTTTATTATACAAATTTACCATTCTTCTGCAATAACGGCTCGATTTTGTCAAGAATGCGACAAAATTCAGGAAAATAGAACGCAAATGACAGCAATATCGTTCAGTTGTATTGAAAAGCGTGTCAAAATGGACGACTGAGTCTATTTTATTATACAAATTTACCATTCTTCTGCAATAACGGCTCGATTTTGTCAAGAATGCGACAAAATTCAGGAAAATAGAACGCAAATGATAGCAATATCGTTCAGTTGTATTGAAAAGCGTGTTAAAATGAACGACTGAGTCTATTTTATTATACAAATTTACCATTCTTCTGCAATAACGACTCGATTTTGTTAAAAATGTGACAAAATACAGGAAAATTCAACGCAAATGCTAGCAATATCGTTCAGTTGTATTGAAAGCTTGTCAGAATAAGCGACTGAGTCTATTTCATAATGCAATTTTACCATTCTTCTGCAATAACGACTCGATTTTGTCAAAAATGTGACAAAATAATGGAAAATTCAACGCAAATGCTAGCAAAATCGTTCAGTTGTATTGAAAAGCGTGTCAAAATGAACGAGTGAGTCTATTTTATTGTACAATTTTACCATTCTACTGCAGTAACGGCTCGATTTTGTCAAGAATGCGACAAAATACAGGAAAATAGAACGCAAATGGTAGCAATATCGTTCAGTTGTATTGAAAAGCGTGTCAAAATCAACGACTGAGTCTATTTAATTATATAATTTTACCATTCTTCTTCAAAAACGGCCCGATTTTGTCAAGAATGCGACAAAATACAGGAAAATAAAATGCAAGTGCTAGCAAAATCGTTCAGTTGTATTGAAAAGCGTGTCAAAATGAACGACTGAGTCTATTTTATTATACAAATTTACCATTCTTCTGCAATAACGGCTCGATTTTGTCAAGAATGCGACGAAATTCACGAAAATAGAACGCAAATGACAGCAATATCGTTCAGTTGTATTGAAAAGCGTGTCAAAATGGACGACTGAGTCTATTTTATTATACAAATTTACCATTCTTCTGCAATAACGGCTCGATTTTGTCAAGAATGCGACAAAATTCACGAAAATAGAACGCAAATGACAGCAATATCGTTCAGTTGTATTGAAAAGCGTGTCAAAATGGACGACTGAGTCTATTTTATTATACAAATTTACCATTCTTCTGCAATAACGGCTCGATTTTGTCAAGAATGCGACAAAATTCAGGAAAATAGAACGCAAATGATAGCAATATCGTTCAGTTGTATTGAAAAGCGTGTTAAAATGAACGACTGAGTCTATTTTATTATACAAATTTACCATTCTTCTGCAATAACGACTCGATTTTGTTAAAAATGTGACAAAATACAGGAAAATTCAACGCAAATGCTAGCAATATCGTTCAGTTGTATTGAAAGCTTGTCAGAATAAGCGACTGAGTCTATTTCATAATGCAATTTTACCATTCTTCTGCAATAACGACTCGATTTTGTCAAAAATGTGACAAAATAATGGAAAATTCAACGCAAATGCTAGCAAAATCGTTCAGTTGTATTGAAAAGCGTGTCAAAATGAACGAGTGAGTCTATTTTATTGTACAATTTTACCATTCTACTGCAGTAACGGCTCGATTTTGTCAAGAAAGCGACAAAATACAGGAAAATAGAACGCAAATGGTAGCAATATCGTTCAGTTGTATTGAAAAGCGTGTCAAAATAAACGACTGAGTCTATTTAATTATACAATTTTACCATTCTTCTTCAAAAACGGCCCGATTTTGTCAAGAATGCGACAAAATACAGGAAAATAAAATGCAAATGCTAGCAAAATCGTTCAGTTGTATTGAAAAGCGTGTCAAAATGAACGACTGAGTCTATTTTATTATACAAATTTACCATTCTTCTGCAATAACGGCTCGATTTTGTCAAGAATGCGACAAAATTCACGAAAATAGAACGCAAATGACAGCAATATCGTTCAGTTGTATTGAAAAGCGTGTCAAAATGGACGACTGAGTCTATTTTATTATACAAATTTACCATTCTTCTGCAATAACGGCTCGATTTTGTCAAGAATGCGACAAAATTCAGGAAAATAGAACGCAAATGACAGCAATATCGTTCAGTTGTATTGAAAAGCGTGTCAAAATGGACGACTGAGTCTATTTTATTATACAAATTTACCATTCTTCTGCAATAACGGCTCGATTTTGTCAAGAATGCGACAAAATTCAGGAAAATAGAACGCAAATGATAGCAATATCGTTCAGTTGTATTGAAAAGCGTGTTAAAATGAACGACTGAGTCTATTTTATTATACAAATTTACCATTCTTCTGCAATAACGACTCGATTTTGTTAAAAATGTGACAAAATACAGGAAAATTCAACGCAAATGCTAGCAATATCGTTCAGTTGTATTGAAAGCGTGTCAAAATAAGCGACTGAATCTATTTCATAATGCAATTTTACCATTCTTCTGCAATAACGACTCGATTTTGTCAAAAATGTGACAAAATAATGGAAAATTCAACGCAAATGCTAGCAAAATCGTTCAGTTGTATTGAAAAGCGTGTCAAAATGAACGACTGAGTCTATTTTATTATACAAATTTACCATTCTTCTGCAATAACGGCTCGATTTTGTCAAGAATGCGACAAAATTCAGGAAAATAGAACGCAAATGACAGCAATATCGTTCAGTTGTATTGAAAAGCGTGTCAAAATGGACGACTGAGTCTATTTTATTATACAAATTTACCATTCTTCTGCAATAACGGCTCGATTTTGTCAAGAATGCGACAAAATTCAGGAAAATAGAACGCAAATGATAGCAATATCGTTCAGTTGTATTGAAAAGCGTGTTAAAATGAACGACTGAGTCTATTTTATTATACAAATTTACCATTCTTCTGCAATAACGGCTCGATTTTGTCAAGAATGCGACAAAATTCAGGAAAATAGAACGCAAATGATAGCAATATCGTTCAGTTGTATTGAAAAGCGTGTTAAAATGAACGACTGAGTCTATTTTATTATACAAATTTACCATTCTTCTGCAATAACGACTCGATTTTGTTAAAAATGTGACAAAATACAGGAAAATTCAACGCAAATGCTGGCAATATCGTTCAGTTGTATTGAAAGCTTGTCAAAATAAGCGACTGAGTCTATTTCATAATGCAATTTTACCATTCTTCTGCAATAACGACTCGATTTTGTCAAAAATGTGACAAAATAATGGAAAATTCAACGCAAATGCTAGCAAAATTGTTCAGTTGTATTGAAAAGCGTGTCAAAATGAACGAGTGAGTCTATTTTATTGTACAATTTTACCATTCTACTGCAGTAACGGCTCGATTTTGTCAAGAATGCGACAAAATACAGGAAAATAGAACGCAAATGGTAGCAATATCGTTCAGTTGTATTGAAAAGCGTGTCAAAATAAACGACTGAGTCTATTTAATTATACAATTTTACCATTCTTCTTCAAAAACGGCCCGATTTTGTCAAGAATGCGACAAAATACAGGAAAATAAAATGCAAATGCTAGCAAAATCGTTCAGTTGTATTGAAAAGCGTGTCAAAATGAACGACTGAGTCTATTTTATTATACAAATTTACCATTCTTCTGCAATAACGGCTCGATTTTGTCAAGAATGCGACAAAATTCACGAAAATAGAACGCAAATGACAGCAATATCGTTCAGTTGTATTGAAAAGCGTGTCAAAATGGACGACTGAGTCTATTTTATTATACAAATTTACCATTCTTCTGCAATAACGGCTCGATTTTGTCAAGAATGCGACAAAATTCAGGAAAATAGAACGCAAATGACAGCAATATCGTTCAGTTGTATTGAAAAGCGTGTCAAAATGGACGACTGAGTCTATTTTATTATACAAATTTACCATTCTTCTGCAATAACGGCTCGATTTTGTCAAGAATGCGACAAAATTCAGGAAAATAGAACGCAAATGATAGCAATATCGTTCAGTTGTATTGAAAAGCGTGTTAAAATGAACGACTGAGTCTATTTTATTATACAAATTTACCATTCTTCTGCAATAACGACTCGATTTTGTTAAAAATGTGACAAAATACAGGAAAATTCAACGCAAATGCTAGCAATATCGTTCAGTTGTATTGAAAGCGTGTCAAAATAAGCGACTGAATCTATTTGATAATGCAATTTTACCATTCTTCTGCAATAACGACTCGATTTTGTCAAAAATGTGACAAAATAATGGAAAATTCAACGCAAATGCTAGCAAAATCGTTCAGTTGTATTGAAAAGCGTGTCAAAATGAACGAGTGAGTCTATTTTATTGTACAATTTTACCATTCTACTGCAGTAACGGCTCGATTTTGTCAAGAATGCGACAAAATACAGGAAAATAGAACGCAAATGGTAGCAATATCGTTCAGTTGTATTGAAAAGCGTGTCAAAATAAACGACTGAGTCTATTTAATTATACAATTTTACCATTCTTCTTCAAAAACGGCCCGATTTTGTCAAGAATGCGACAAAATACAGGAAAATAAAATGCAAATGCTAGCAAAATCGTTCAGTTGTATTGAAAAGCGTGTCAAAATGAACGACTGAGTCTATTTTATTATACAAATTTACCATTCTTCTGCAATAACGGCTCGATTTTGTCAAGAATGCGACAAAATTCACGAAAATAGAACGCAAATGACAGCAATATCGTTCAGTTGTATTGAAAAGCGTGTCAAAATGGACGACTGAGTCTATTTTATTATACAAATTTACCATTCTTCTGCAATAACGGCTCGATTTTGTCAAGAATGCGACAAAATTCAGGAAAATAGAACGCAAATGATAGCAATATCGTTTAGTTGTATTGAAAAGCGTGTCAAAATGAACGACTGAGTCTATTTTATTATACAAATTTACCATTCTTCTGCAATAACGACTCGATTTTGTTAAAAATGTGACAAAATACAGGAAAATTCAACGCAAATGCTAGCAATATCGTTCAGTTGTATTGAAAGCGTGTCAAAATAAGCGACTGAGTCTATTTCATAATGCAATTTTACCATTCTTCTGCAATAACGACTCGATTTTGTCAAAAATGTGACAAAATAATGGAAAATTCAACGCAAATGCTACCAAAATCGTTCAGTTGTATTGAAAAGCGTGTCAAAATGAACGAGTGAGTCTATTTTATTGTACAATTTTACCATTCTACTGCAGTAACGGCTCGATTTTGTCAAGAATGCGACAAAATACAGGAAAATAGAACGCAAATGGTAGCAATATCGTTCAGTTGTATTGAAAAGCGTGTCAAACTAAACGACTGAGTCTATTTTATTACACAATTTTACCATTCTTCTGCAATAACGGCTCGATTTTGTCAAGAATGCGACGAAATTCACGAAAATAGAACGCAAATGACAGCAATATCGTTCAGTTGTATTGAAAAGCGTGTCAAAATGGACGACTGAGTCTATTTTATTATACAAATTTACCATTCTTCTGCAATAACGGCTCGACTTTGTCAAGAATGCGACGAAATTCACGAAAATAGAACGCAAATGACAGCAATATCGTTCAGTTGTATTGAAAAGCGTGTCAAAATGGACGACTGAGTCTATTTTTTTATACAAATTTACCATTCTTCTGCAATAACGGCTCGATTTTTTGTCAAGAATGCGACGAAATTCACGAAAATAGAACGCAAATGACAGCAATATCGTTCAGTTGTATTGAAAAGCGTGTCAAAATGAACGACTGAGTCTATTTTATTATACAAATTTACCATTCTTCTGCAATAACGGCTCGATTTTGTCAAGAATGCGACGAAATTCACGAAAATAGAACGCAAATGACAGCAATATCGTTCAGTTGTATTGAAAAGCGTGTCAAAATGAACGACTGAGTCTATTTAATTATACAATTTTACCATTCTTCTTCAAAAACGGCCCGATTTTGTCAAGAATGCGACAAAATACAGGAAAATAAAATGCAAATGCTAGCAAAATCGTTCAGTTGTATTGAAAAGCGTGTCAAAATGAACGACTGAGTCTATTTTATTATACAAATTTACCATTCTTCTGCAATAACGGCTCGATTTTGTCAAGAATGCGACAAAATTCACGAAAATAGAACGCAAATGACAGCAATATCGTTCAGTTGTATTGAAAAGCGTGTCAAAATGGACGACTGAGTCTATTTTATTATACAAATTTACCATTCTTCTGCAATAACGGCTCGATTTTGTCAAGAATGCGACAAAATTCAGGAAAATAGAACGCAAATGATAGCAATATCGTTTAGTTGTATTGAAAAGCGTGTCAAAATGAACGACTGAGTCTATTTTATTATACAAATTTACCATTCTTCTGCAATAACGACTCGATTTTGTTAAAAATGTGACAAAATACAGGAAAATTCAACGCAAATGCTAGCAATATCGTTCAGTTGTATTGAAAGCGTGTCAAAATAAGCGACTGAGTCTATTTCATAATGCAATTTTACCATTCTTCTGCAATAACGACTCGATTTTGTCAAAAATGTGACAAAATAATGGAAAATTCAACGCAAATGCTACCAAAATCGTTCAGTTGTATTGAAAAGCGTGTCAAAATGAACGAGTGAGTCTATTTTATTGTACAATTTTACCATTCTACTGCAGTAACGGCTCGATTTTGTCAAGAATGCGACAAAATACAGGAAAATAGAACGCAAATGGTAGCAATATCGTTCAGTTGTATTGAAAAGCGTGTCAAACTAAACGACTGAGTCTATTTTATTACACAATTTTACCATTCTTCTGCAATAACGGCTCGATTTTGTCAAGAATGCGACGAAATTCACGAAAATAGAACGCAAATGACAGCAATATCGTTCAGTTGTATTGAAAAGCGTGTCAAAATGGACGACTGAGTCTATTTTATTATACAAATTTACCATTCTTCTGCAATAACGGCTCGATTTTGTCAAGAATGCGACGAAATTCACGAAAATAGAACGCAAATGACAGCAATATCGTTCAGTTGTATTGAAAAGCGTGTCAAAATGGACGACTGAGTCTATTTTATTATACAAATTTACCATTCTTCTGCAATAACGGCTCGATTTTTTGTCAAGAATGCGACGAAATTCACGAAAATAGAACGCAAATGACAGCAATATCGTTCAGTTGTATTGAAAAGCGTGTCAAAATGAACGACTGAGTCTATTTTATTATACAATTTTACCATTCTTCTTCAAAAACGGCCCGATTTTGTCAAGAATGCGACAAAATACAGGAAAATAAAATGCAAATGCTAGCAAAATCGTTCAGTTGTATTGAAAAGCGTGTCAAAATGAACGACTGAGTCTATTTTATTATACAAATTTACCATTCTTCTGCAATAACGGCTCGATTTTGTCAAGAATGCGACAAAATTCACGAAAATAGAACGCAAATGACAGCAATATCGTTCAGTTGTATTGAAAAGCGTGTCAAAATGGACGACTGAGTCTATTTTATTATACAAATTTACCATTCTTCTGCAATAACGGCTCGATTTTGTCAAGAATGCGACAAAATTCAGGAAAATAGAACGCAAATGATAGCAATATCGTTTAGTTGTATTGAAAAGCGTGTCAAAATGAACGACTGAGTCTATTTTATTATACAAATTTACCATTCTTCTGCAATAACGACTCGATTTTGTTAAAAATGTGACAAAATACAGGAAAATTCAACGCAAATGCTAGCAATATCGTTCAGTTGTATTGAAAGCGTGTCAAAATAAGCGACTGAGTCTATTTCATAATGCAATTTTACCATTCTTCTGCAATAACGACTCGATTTTGTCAAAAATGTGACAAAATAATGGAAAATTCAACGCAAATGCTACCAAAATCGTTCAGTTGTATTGAAAAGCGTGTCAAAATGAACGAGTGAGTCTATTTTATTGTACAATTTTACCATTCTACTGCAGTAACGGCTCGATTTTGTCAAGAATGCGACAAAATACAGGAAAATAGAACGCAAATGGTAGCAATATCGTTCAGTTGTATTGAAAAGCGTGTCAAACTAAACGACTGAGTCTATTTTATTACACAATTTTACCATTCTTCTGCAATAACGGCTCGATTTTGTCAAGAATGCGACGAAATTCACGAAAATAGAACGCAAATGACAGCAATATCGTTCAGTTGTATTGAAAAGCGTGTCAAAATGGACGACTGAGTCTATTTTATTATACAAATTTACCATTCTTCTGCAATAACGGCTCGATTTTGTCAAGAATGCGACGAAATTCACGAAAATAGAACGCAAATGACAGCAATATCGTTCAGTTGTATTGAAAAGCGTGTCAAAATGGACGACTGAGTCTATTTTTTTATACAAATTTACCATTCTTCTGCAATAACGGCTCGATTTTTTGTCAAGAATGCGACGAAATTCACGAAAATAGAACGCAAATGACAGCAATATCGTTCAGTTGTATTGAAAAGCGTGTCAAAATGAACGACTGAGTCTATTTTATTATACAAATTTACCATTCTTCTGCAATAACGGCTCGATTTTGTCAAGAATGCGACGAAATTCACGAAAATAGAACGCAAATGACAGCAATATCGTTCAGTTGTATTGAAAAGCGTGTCAAAATGAACGACTGAGTCTATTTAATTATACAATTTTACCATTCTTCTTCAAAAACGGCCCGATTTTGTCAAGAATGCGACAAAATACAGGAAAATAAAATGCAAATGCTAGCAAAATCGTTCAGTTGTATTGAAAAGCGTGTCAAAATGAACGACTGAGTCTATTTTATTATACAAATTTACCATTCTTCTGCAATAACGGCTCGATTTTGTCAAGAATGCGACAAAATTCACGAAAATAGAACGCAAATGACAGCAATATCGTTCAGTTGTATTGAAAAGCGTGTCAAAATGGACGACTGAGTCTATTTTATTATACAAATTTACCATTCTTCTGCAATAACGGCTCGATTTTGTCAAGAATGCGACAAAATTCAGGAAAATAGAACGCAAATGATAGCAATATCGTTTAGTTGTATTGAAAAGCGTGTCAAAATGAACGACTGAGTCTATTTTATTATACAAATTTACCATTCTTCTGCAATAACGACTCGATTTTGTTAAAAATGTGACAAAATACAGGAAAATTCAACGCAAATGCTAGCAATATCGTTCAGTTGTATTGAAAGCGTGTCAAAATAAGCGACTGAGTCTATTTCATAATGCAATTTTACCATTCTTCTGCAATAACGACTCGATTTTGTCAAAAATGTGACAAAATAATGGAAAATTCAACGCAAATGCTACCAAAATCGTTCAGTTGTATTGAAAAGCGTGTCAAAATGAACGAGTGAGTCTATTTTATTGTACAATTTTACCATTCTACTGCAGTAACGGCTCGATTTTGTCAAGAATGCGACAAAATACAGGAAAATAGAACGCAAATGGTAGCAATATCGTTCAGTTGTATTGAAAAGCGTGTCAAACTAAACGACTGAGTCTATTTTATTACACAATTTTACCATTCTTCTGCAATAACGGCTCGATTTTGTCAAGAATGCGACGAAATTCACGAAAATAGAACGCAAATGACAGCAATATCGTTCAGTTGTATTGAAAAGCGTGTCAAAATGGACGACTGAGTCTATTTTATTATACAAATTTACCATTCTTCTGCAATAACGGCTCGATTTTGTCAAGAATGCGACGAAATTCACGAAAATAGAACGCAAATGACAGCAATATCGTTCAGTTGTATTGAAAAGCGTGTCAAAATGGACGACTGAGTCTATTTTATTATACAAATTTACCATTCTTCTGCAATAACGGCTCGATTTTTTGTCAAGAATGCGACGAAATTCACGAAAATAGAACGCAAATGACAGCAATATCGTTCAGTTGTATTGAAAAGCGTGTCAAAATGAACGACTGAGTCTATTTTATTATACAAATTTACCATTCTTCTGCAATAACGGCTCGATTTTGTCAAGAATGCGACGAAATTCACGAAAATAGAACGCAAATGACAGCAATATCGTTCAGTTGTATTGAAAAGCGTGTCAAAATGGACGACTGAGTCTATTTTATTACACAATTTTACCATTCTTCTGCAATAACGGCTCGATTTTGTCAAGAATGCGACGAAATTCACGAAAATAGAACGCAAATGACAGCAATATCGTTCAGTTGTATTGAAAAGCGTGTCAAAATGGACGACTGAGTCTATTTTATTATACAAATTTACCATTCTTCTGCAATAACGGCTCGATTTTGTCAAGAATGCGACGAAATTCACGAAAATAGAACGCAAATGACAGCAATATCGTTCAGTTGTATTGAAAAGCGTGTCAAAATGAACGACTGAGTCTATTTTATTATACAAATTTACCATTCTTCTGCAATAACGGCTCGATTTTGTCAAGAATGCGACGAAATTCACGAAAATAGAACGCAAATGACAGCAATATCGTTCAGTTGTATTGAAAAGCGTGTCAAAATGGACGACTGAGTCTATTTTATTATACAAATTTACCATTCTTCTGCAATAACGGCTCGATTTTGTCAAGAATGCGACAAAATTCAGGAAAATAGAACGCAAATGACAGCAATATCGTTCAGTTGTATTGAAAAGCGTGTCAAAATGGACGACTGAGTCTATTTTATTATACAAATTTACCATTCTTCTGCAATAACGGCTCGATTTTGTCAAGAATGCGACAAAATTCAGGAAAATAGAACGCAAATGATAGCAATATCGTTCAGTTGTATTGAAAAGCGTGTTAAAATGAACGACTGAGTCTATTTTATTATACAAATTTACCATTCTTCTGCAATAACGACTCGATTTTGTTAAAAATGTGACAAAATACAGGAAAATTCAACGCAAATGCTAGCAATATCGTTCAGTTGTATTGAAAGCTTGTCAGAATAAGCGACTGAGTCTATTTCATAATGCAATTTTACCATTCTTCTGCAATAACGACTCGATTTTGTCAAAAATGTGACAAAATAATGGAAAATTCAACGCAAATGCTAGCAAAATCGTTCAGTTGTATTGAAAAGCGTGTCAAAATGAACGAGTGAGTCTATTTTATTGTACAATTTTACCATTCTACTGCAGTAACGGCTCGATTTTGTCAAGAAAGCGACAAAATACAGGAAAATAGAACGCAAATGGTAGCAATATCGTTCAGTTGTATTGAAAAGCGTGTCAAAATAAACGACTGAGTCTATTTAATTATACAATTTTACCATTCTTCTTCAAAAACGGCCCGATTTTGTCAAGAATGCGACAAAATACAGGAAAATAAAATGCAAATGCTAGCAAAATCGTTCAGTTGTATTGAAAAGCGTGTCAAAATGAACGACTGAGTCTATTTTATTATACAAATTTACCATTCTTCTGCAATAACGGCTCGATTTTGTCAAGAATGCGACAAAATTCACGAAAATAGAACGCAAATGACAGCAATATCGTTCAGTTGTATTGAAAAGCGTGTCAAAATGGACGACTGAGTCTATTTTATTATACAAATTTACCATTCTTCTGCAATAACGGCTCGATTTTGTCAAGAATGCGACAAAATTCAGGAAAATAGAACGCAAATGATAGCAATATCGTTCAGTTGTATTGAAAAGCGTGTTAAAATGAACGACTGAGTCTATTTTATTATACAAATTTACCATTCTTCTGCAATAACGACTCGATTTTGTTAAAAATGTGACAAAATACAGGAAAATTCAACGCAAATGCTAGCAATATCGTTCAGTTGTATTGAAAGCTTGTCAGAATAAGCGACTGAGTCTATTTCATAATGCAATTTTACCATTCTTCTGCAATAACGACTCGATTTTGTCAAAAATGTGACAAAATAATGGAAAATTCAACGCAAATGCTAGCAAAATCGTTCAGTTGTATTGAAAAGCGTGTCAAAATGAACGAGTGAGTCTATTTTATTGTACAATTTTACCATTCTACTGCAGTAACGGCTCGATTTTGTCAAGAAAGCGACAAAATACAGGAAAATAGAACGCAAATGGTAGCAATATCGTTCAGTTGTATTGAAAAGCGTGTCAAAATAAACGACTGAGTCTATTTAATTATACAATTTTACCATTCTTCTTCAAAAACGGCCCGATTTTGTCAAGAATGCGACAAAATACAGGAAAATAAAATGCAAATGCTAGCAAAATCGTTCAGTTGTATTGAAAAGCGTGTCAAAATGAACGACTGAGTCTATTTTATTATACAAATTTACCATTCTTCTGCAATAACGGCTCGATTTTGTCAAGAATGCGACAAAATTCACGAAAATAGAACGCAAATGACAGCAATATCGTTCAGTTGTATTGAAAAGCGTGTCAAAATGGACGACTGAGTCTATTTTATTATACAAATTTACCATTCTTCTGCAATAACGGCTCGATTTTGTCAAGAATGCGACAAAATTCAGGAAAATAGAACGCAAATGATAGCAATATCGTTCAGTTGTATTGAAAAGCGTGTTAAAATGAACGACTGAGTCTATTTTATTATACAAATTTACCATTCTTCTGCAATAACGACTCGATTTTGTTAAAAATGTGACAAAATACAGGAAAATTCAACGCAAATGCTAGCAATATCGTTCAGTTGTATTGAAAGCGTGTCAAAATAAGCGACTGAATCTATTTCATAATGCAATTTTACCATTCTTCTGCAATAACGACTCGATTTTGTCAAAAATGTGACAAAATAATGGAAAATTCAACGCAAATGCTAGCAAAATCGTTCAGTTGTATTGAAAAGCGTGTCAAAATGAACGACTGAGTCTATTTTATTATACAAATTTACCATTCTTCTGCAATAACGGCTCGATTTTGTCAAGAATGCGACAAAATTCAGGAAAATAGAACGCAAATGACAGCAATATCGTTCAGTTGTATTGAAAAGCGTGTCAAAATGGACGACTGAGTCTATTTTATTATACAAATTTACCATTCTTCTGCAATAACGGCTCGATTTTGTCAAGAATGCGACAAAATTCAGGAAAATAGAACGCAAATGATAGCAATATCGTTCAGTTGTATTGAAAAGCGTGTTAAAATGAACGACTGAGTCTATTTTATTATACAAATTTACCATTCTTCTGCAATAACGACTCGATTTTGTTAAAAATGTGACAAAATACAGGAAAATTCAACGCAAATGCTGGCAATATCGTTCAGTTGTATTGAAAGCTTGTCAAAATAAGCGACTGAGTCTATTTCATAATGCAATTTTACCATTCTTCTGCAATAACGACTCGATTTTGTCAAAAATGTGACAAAATAATGGAAAATTCAACGCAAATGCTAGCAAAATTGTTCAGTTGTATTGAAAAGCGTGTCAAAATGAACGAGTGAGTCTATTTTATTGTACAATTTTACCATTCTACTGCAGTAACGGCTCGATTTTGTCAAGAATGCGACAAAATACAGGAAAATAGAACGCAAATGGTAGCAATATCGTTCAGTTGTATTGAAAAGCGTGTCAAAATAAACGACTGAGTCTATTTAATTATACAATTTTACCATTCTTCTTCAAAAACGGCCCGATTTTGTCAAGAATGCGACAAAATACAGGAAAATAAAATGCAAATGCTAGCAAAATCGTTCAGTTGTATTGAAAAGCGTGTCAAAATGAACGACTGAGTCTATTTTATTATACAAATTTACCATTCTTCTGCAATAACGGCTCGATTTTGTCAAGAATGCGACAAAATTCACGAAAATAGAACGCAAATGACAGCAATATCGTTCAGTTGTATTGAAAAGCGTGTCAAAATGGACGACTGAGTCTATTTTATTATACAAATTTACCATTCTTCTGCAATAACGGCTCGATTTTGTCAAGAATGCGACAAAATTCAGGAAAATAGAACGCAAATGACAGCAATATCGTTCAGTTGTATTGAAAAGCGTGTCAAAATGGACGACTGAGTCTATTTTATTATACAAATTTACCATTCTTCTGCAATAACGGCTCGATTTTGTCAAGAATGCGACAAAATTCAGGAAAATAGAACGCAAATGATAGCAATATCGTTCAGTTGTATTGAAAAGCGTGTTAAAATGAACGACTGAGTCTATTTTATTATACAAATTTACCATTCTTCTGCAATAACGACTCGATTTTGTTAAAAATGTGACAAAATACAGGAAAATTCAACGCAAATGCTGGCAATATCGTTCAGTTGTATTGAAAGCTTGTCAAAATAAGCGACTGAGTCTATTTCATAATGCAATTTTACCATTCTTCTGCAATAACGACTCGATTTTGTCAAAAATGTGACAAAATAATGGAAAATTCAACGCAAATGCTAGCAAAATTGTTCAGTTGTATTGAAAAGCGTGTCAAAATGAACGAGTGAGTCTATTTTATTGTACAATTTTACCATTCTACTGCAGTAACGGCTCGATTTTGTCAAGAATGCGACAAAATACAGGAAAATAGAACGCAAATGGTAGCAATATCGTTCAGTTGTATTGAAAAGCGTGTCAAAATAAACGACTGAGTCTATTTAATTATACAATTTTACCATTCTTCTTCAAAAACGGCCCGATTTTGTCAAGAATGCGACAAAATACAGGAAAATAAAATGCAAATGCTAGCAAAATCGTTCAGTTGTATTGAAAAGCGTGTCAAAATGAACGACTGAGTCTATTTTATTATACAAATTTACCATTCTTCTGCAATAACGGCTCGATTTTGTCAAGAATGCGACAAAATTCACGAAAATAGAACGCAAATGACAGCAATATCGTTCAGTTGTATTGAAAAGCGTGTCAAAATGGACGACTGAGTCTATTTTATTATACAAATTTACCATTCTTCTGCAATAACGGCTCGATTTTGTCAAGAATGCGACAAAATTCAGGAAAATAGAACGCAAATGATAGCAATATCGTTTAGTTGTATTGAAAAGCGTGTCAAAATGAACGACTGAGTCTATTTTATTATACAAATTTACCATTCTTCTGCAATAACGACTCGATTTTGTTAAAAATGTGACAAAATACAGGAAAATTCAACGCAAATGCTAGCAATATCGTTCAGTTGTATTGAAAGCGTGTCAAAATAAGCGACTGAGTCTATTTCATAATGCAATTTTACCATTCTTCTGCAATAACGACTCGATTTTGTCAAAAATGTGACAAAATAATGGAAAATTCAACGCAAATGCTACCAAAATCGTTCAGTTGTATTGAAAAGCGTGTCAAAATGAACGAGTGAGTCTATTTTATTGTACAATTTTACCATTCTACTGCAGTAACGGCTCGATTTTGTCAAGAATGCGACAAAATACAGGAAAATAGAACGCAAATGGTAGCAATATCGTTCAGTTGTATTGAAAAGCGTGTCAAACTAAACGACTGAGTCTATTTTATAACACAATTTTACCATTCTTCTGCAATAACGGCTCGATTTTGTCAAGAATGCGACAAAATTCAGGAAAACAGAACGCAAATGATAGCAATATTGTTCAGTTGTATTGAAAGCCTGTCAAAATAAGCGACTGAGTCTATTTCATAATGCAATTTTACCATTCTTCTGCAATAACGACTCGATTTTGTCAAAAATGTGACAAAATAATGGAAAATTCAACGCAAATGCTAGCAAAATCGTTCAGTTGTATTGAAAAGCGTGTCAAAATGAACGAGTGAGTCTATTTTATTGTAAAATTTTACCATTCTACTGCAGTAACGGCTCGATTTTGTCAAGAATGCGACAAAATACTGGAAAATAGAAAGCAAATGCTAGCAAAATCGTTCAGTTGTATTGAAAAGCGTGTCAAAATGAACGAGTGAGTCTATTTTATTGTACAATTTTACCATTCCACTGCAGTAACGGCTCGATTTTGTCAAGAATGCGACAAAATACAGGAAAATAGAACGCAAATGGTAGCAATATCGTTCAGTTGTATTGAAAAGCGTGTCAAAATAAACGACTGAGTCTATTTTATTACACAATTTTACCATTCTTCTGCAATAACGGCTCGATTTTGTCAAGAATGCGACAAAATACAGGAAAATAGAACGCGAATGCTAGCAAAATCGTTCAGTTGTATTGAAAAGCGTGTCAAAATGAACGACTGAGTCTATTTTATTATACAATTTTACCATTCTTCTGCAATAACGGCTCGATTTTGTCAAGAATGCGACCAAATACAGGAAAATAGAACGCAAATGACAGCAATATCGTTCAGTTGTATTGACAAGCGTGTCAAAATGGACGACTGAGTCTATTTTATTATACAAATTTACCATTCTTCTGCAATAACGGCTCGATTTTGTCAAGAATGCGACAAAATTCAGGAAAATAGAACGCAAATGGTAGCATTATCGTTCAGTTGTATTGAAAAGCGTGTCAAAATGAACGACTGAGTCTATTTTATTACACAATTTTACCATTCTTCTGCAATAACGATTCGATTTTGTTAAAAATGTGACAAAATACAGGAAAATTCAACGCAAATGCTAGCAATATCGTTCAGTTGTATTGAAAGCGTGTCAAAATAAGCGACTGAGTCTATTTCATTATGCAATTTTACCATTCTTCTGCAATAACGACTCGATTTTGTCAAAAATGTGACAAAATAATGGAAAATTCAACGCTAATGCTAGCAATATCGTTCAGTTGTATTGAAAAGCGTGTCGAATCGAACGACTGAGTCTATTTTATTATACAATTTTACCATTCTTCTTCAAAAACGGCTCGATTTTGTCAAGAATGCGACAAAATACAGGAAAATAGAACGCAAATGCTAGCGAAATCGTTCAGTTGTATTGAAAAGCGTGTCAAAATGAACGAGTGAGTCTATTTTATTGTACAATTTTACCATTCTACTGCAGTAACGGCTCGATTTTGTCAAGAATGCGACAAAATACAGGAGAATAGAACGCAAATGCTAGCAAAATCGTTCAGTTGTATTGAAAAGCGTGTCAAAATGAACGAGTGAGTCTATTTTATTGTACAATTTTACCATTCTACTGCAGTAACGGCTCGATTTTGTCAAGAATGCGACAAAATACAGGAAAATAGAACGCAAATGCTAGCAAAATCGTTCAGTTGTATTGAAAAGCGTGTCAAAATGAACGACTGAGTCTATTTTATTATACAATTTTACCATTCTTCTGCAATAACGGCTCGATTTTGTCAAGAAAGCGACAAAATACAGGAAAATAGAACGCAAATGGTAGCAATATCGTTCAGTTGTATTGAAAAGCGTGTCAAAATAAACGACTGAGTCTATTTAATTATACAATTTTACCATTCTTCTTCAAAAACGGCCCGATTTTGTCAAGAATGCGACAAAATACAGGAAAATAAAATGCAAATGCTAGCAAAATCGTTCAGTTGTATTGAAAAGCGTGTCAAAATGAACGACTGAGTCTATTTTATTATACAAATTTACCATTCTTCTGCAATAACGGCTCGATTTTGTCAAGAATGCGACAAAATTCACGAAAATAGAACGCAAATGACAGCAATATCGTTCAGTTGTATTGAAAAGCGTGTCAAAATGGACGACTGAGTCTATTTTATTATACAAATTTACCATTCTTCTGCAATAACGGCTCGATTTTGTCAAGAATGCGACAAAATTCAGGAAAATAGAACGCAAATGACAGCAATATCGTTCAGTTGTATTGAAAAGCGTGTCAAAATGGACGACTGAGTCTATTTTATTATACAAATTTACCATTCTTCTGCAATAACGGCTCGATTTTGTCAAGAATGCGACAAAATTCAGGAAAATAGAACGCAAATGATAGCAATATCGTTCAGTTGTATTGAAAAGCGTGTTAAAATGAACGACTGAGTCTATTTTATTATACAAATTTACCATTCTTCTGCAATAACGACTCGATTTTGTTAAAAATGTGACAAAATACAGGAAAATTCAACGCAAATGCTAGCAATATCGTTCAGTTGTATTGAAAGCGTGTCAAAATAAGCGACTGAATCTATTTCATAATGCAATTTTACCATTCTTCTGCAATAACGACTCGATTTTGTCAAAAATGTGACAAAATAATGGAAAATTCAACGCAAATGCTAGCAAAATCGTTCAGTTGTATTGAAAAGCGTGTCAAAATGAACGACTGAGTCTATTTTATTATACAAATTTACCATTCTTCTGCAATAACGGCTCGATTTTGTCAAGAATGCGACAAAATTCAGGAAAATAGAACGCAAATGACAGCAATATCGTTCAGTTGTATTGAAAAGCGTGTCAAAATGGACGACTGAGTCTATTTTATTATACAAATTTACCATTCTTCTGCAATAACGGCTCGATTTTGTCAAGAATGCGACAAAATTCAGGAAAATAGAACGCAAATGATAGCAATATCGTTCAGTTGTATTGAAAAGCGTGTTAAAATGAACGACTGAGTCTATTTTAATATACAAATTTACCATTCTTCTGCAATAACGACTCGATTTTGTTAAAAATGTGACAAAATACAGGAAAATTCAACGCAAATGCTGGCAATATCGTTCAGTTGTATTGAAAGCTTGTCAAAATAAGCGACTGAGTCTATTTCATAATGCAATTTTACCATTCTTCTGCAATAACGACTCGATTTTGTCAAAAATGTGACAAAATAATGGAAAATTCAACGCAAATGCTAGCAAAATCGTTCAGTTGTATTGAAAAGCGTGTCAAAATGAACGAGTGAGTCTATTTTATTGTACAATTTTACCATTCTACTGCAGTAACGGCTCGATTTTGTCAAAAATGTGACAAAATAATGGAAAATTCAACGCTAATGCTAGCAATATCGTTCAGTTGTATTGAAAAGCGTGTCGAATCGAACGACTGAGTCTATTTTATTATACAATTTTACCATTCTTCTTCAAAAACGGCTCGATTTTGTCAAGAATGCGACAAAATACAGGAAAATAGAACGCAAATGCTAGCGAAATCGTTCAGTTGTATTGAAAAGCGTGTCAAAATGAACGAGTGAGTCTATTTTATTGTACAATTTTACCATTCTACTGCAGTAACGGCTCGATTTTGTCAAGAATGCGACAAAATACAGGAAAATAGAACGCAAATGCTAGCAAAATCGTTCAGTTGTATTGAAAAGCGTGTCAAAATAAACGACTGAGTCTATTTTATTACACAATTTTACCATTCTTCTGCAATAACGATTCGATTTTGTTAAAAATGTGACAAAATACAGGAAAATTCAACGCAAATGCTAGCAATTTCGTTCAGTTGTATTGAAAGCGTGTCAAAATAAGCGACTGAGTCTATTTCATTATGCAATTTTACCATTCTTCTGCAATAACGACTCGATTTTGTCAAAAATGTGACAAAATAATGGAAAATTCAACGCGAATGCTAGCAATATCGTTCAGTTGTATTGAAAAGCGTGTCGAATCGAACGACTGAGTCTATTTTATTGTACAATTTTACCATTCTTCTGCAGTAACGGCTCGATTTTGTCAAGAATGCGACAAAATACAGGAAAATAGAACGCAAATGCTAGCAAAATCGTTCAGTTGTATTGAAAAGCGTGTCAAAATGAACGAGTGAGTCTATTTTATTGTACAATTTTACCATTCTACAGCAGTAACGGCTCGATTTTGTCAAGAATGCGACAAAATACAGGAAAATAGAACGCAAATGGTAGGAATATCGTTCAGTTATATTGAAAAGCGTGTCAAAATAAACGACTCAGTCTATTTTATAACACAATTTTACCATTCTTCTGCAATAACGGCTCGATTTTGTCAAGAATGCGACAAAATTCAGGAAAATAGAACGCAAATGATAGCAATATCGTTCAGTTGTATTGAAAAGCGTGTTAAAATGAACGACTGAGTATTTCATTATGCAATTTCACCATTCTTCTGCAATAACGACTCGATTTTGTCAAAAATGTGACAAAATAATGGAAAATTCAACGCGAATGCTAGCAAAATCGTTCAGTTGTATTGAAAAGCGTGTCAAAATGAACGACTGAGTCTATTTTATTATACAATTTTACCATTCTTCTGCAATAACGGCTCGATTTTGTCAAGAAAGCGACAAAATACAGGAAAATAGAACGCAAATGGTAGCAATATCGTTCAGTTGTATTGAAAAGCGTGTCAAAATAAACGACTGAGTCTATTTAATTATACAATTTTACCATTCTTCTTCAAAAACGGCCCGATTTTGTCAAGAATGCGACAAAATACAGGAAAATAAAATGCAAATGCTAGCAAAATCGTTCAGTTGTATTGAAATGCGTGTCAAAATGAACGACTGAGTCTATTTTATTATACAAATTTACCATTCTTCTGCAATAACGGCTCGATTTTGTCAAGAATGCGACAAAATTCACGAAAATAGAACGCAAATGACAGCAATATCGTTCAGTTGTATTGAAAAGCGTGTCAAAATGGACGACTGAGTCTATTTTATTATACAAATTTACCATTCTTCTGCAATAACGGCTCGATTTTGTCAAGAATGCGACAAAATTCAGGAAAATAGAACGCAAATGACAGCAATATCGTTCAGTTGTATTGAAAAGCGTGTCAAAATGGACGACTGAGTCTAGTTTATTATACAAATTTACCATTCTTCTGCAATAACGGCTCGATTTTGTCAAGAATGCGACAAAATTCAGGAAAATAGAACGCAAATGATAGCAATATCGTTCAGTTGTATTGAAAAGCTTGTTAAAATGAACGACTGAGTCTATTTTATTATACAAATTTACCATTCTTCTGCAATAACGACTCGATTTTGTTAAAAATGTGACAAAATACAGGAAAATTCAACGCAAATGCTAGCAATATCGTTCAGTTGTATTGAAAGCGTGTCAAAATAAGCGACTGAATCTATTTCATAATGCAATTTTACCATTCTTCTGCAATAACGACTCGATTTTGTCAAAAATGTGACAAAATAATGGAAAATTCAACGCAAATGCTAGCAAAATCGTTCAGTTGTATTGAAAAGCGTGTCAAAATGAACGACTGAGTCTATTTTATTATACAAATTTACCATTCTTCTGCAATAACGGCTCGATTTTGTCAAGAATGCGACAAAATTCAGGAAAATAGAACGCAAATGACAGCAATATCGTTCAGTTGTATTGAAAAGCGTGTCAAAATGGACGACTGAGTCTATTTTATTATACAAATTTACCATTCTTCTGCAATAACGGCTCGATTTTGTCAAGAATGCGACAAAATTCAGGAAAATAGAACGCAAATGATAGCAATATCGTTCAGTTGTATTGAAAAGCGTGTTAAAATGAACGACTGAGTCTATTTTATTATACAAATTTACCATTCTTCTGCAATAACGACTCGATTTTGTTAAAAATGTGACAAAATACAGGAAAATTCAACGCAAATGCTGGCAATATCGTTCAGTTGTATTGAAAGCTTGTCAAAATAAGCGACTGAGTCTATTTCATAATGCAATTTAACCATTCTTCTGCAATAACGACTCGATTTTGTCAAAAATGTGACAAAATAATGGAAAATTCAACGCAAATGCTAGCAAAATCGTTCAGTTGTATTGAAAAGCGTGTCAAAATGAACGAGTGAGTCTATTTTATTGTACAATTTTACCATTCTACTGCAGTAACGGCTCGATTTTGTCAAGAATGCGACAAAATACAGGAAAATAGAACGCAAATGGTAGCAATATCGTTCAGTTGTATTGAAAAGCGTGTCAAAATAAACGACTGAGTCTATTTAATTATACAATTTTACCATTCTTCTTCAAAAACGGCCCGATTTTGTCAAGAATGCTACAAAATACAGGAAAATAAAATGCAAATGCTAGCAAAATCGTTCAGTTGTATTGAAAAGCGTGTCAAAATGAACGACTGAGTCTATTTTATTATACAAATTTACCATTCTTCTGCAATAACGGCTCGATTTTGTCAAGAATGCGACAAAATTCACGAAAATAGAACGCAAATGGTAGCAATATCGTTCAGTTGTATTGAAAAGCGTGTCAAAATAAACGACTGAGTCTATTTAATTATACAATTTTACCATTCTTCTTCAAAAACGGCCCGATTTTGTCAAGAATGCGACAAAATACAGGAAAATAAAATGCAAATGCTAGCAAAATCGTTCAGTTGTATTGAAAAGCGTGTCAAAATGAACGACTGAGTCTATTTTATTATACAAATTTACCATTCTTCTGCAATAACGACTCGATTTTGTTAAAAATGTCACAAAATACAGGAAAATTCAACGCAAATGCTAGCAATATCGTTCAGTTGTATTGAAAGCGTGTCAAAATAAGCGACTGAGTCTATTTCATAATGCAATTTTAACATTCTTCTGCAATAACGACTCGATTTTGTCAAAAATGTGACAAAATAATGGAAAATTCAACGCAAATGCTAGCAAAATCGTTCAGTTGTATTGAAAAGCGTGTCAAAATGAACGAGTGAGTCTATTTTATTGTACAATTTTACCATTCTTCTTCAATAACGGCTCGATTTTGTCAAGAATGCGACAAAATACAGGAAAATAGAACGCAAATGGTAGCAATATCGTTCAGTTGTATTGAAAAGCGTGTCAAAATAAACGACTGAGTCTATTTAATTATACAATTTTACCATTCTTCTTCAAAAACGGCCCGATTTTGTCAAGAATGCGACAAAATACAGGAAAATAAAATGCAAATGCTAGCAAAATCGTTCAGTTGTATTGAAAAGCGTGTCAAAATGAACGACTGAGTCTATTTTATTATACAAATTTACCATTCTTCTGCAATAACGGCTCGATTTTGTCAAGAATGCGACAAAATTCACGAAAATAGAACGCAAATGACAGCAATATCGTTCAGTTGTATTGAAAAGCGTGTCAAAATGGACGACTGAGTCTATTTTATTATACAAATTTACCATTCTTCTGCAATAACGGCTCGATTTTGTCAAGAATGCGACAAAATTCAGGAAAATAGAACGCAAATGATAGCAATATCGTTTAGTTGTATTGAAAAGCGTGTCAAAATGAACGACTGAGTCTATTTTATTATACAAATTTACCATTCTTCTGCAATAACGACTCGATTTTGTTAAAAATGTGACAAAATACAGGAAAATTCAACGCAAATGCTAGCAATATCGTTCAGTTGTATTGAAAGCGTGTCAAAATAAGCGACTGAGTCTATTTCATAATGCAATTTTACCATTCTTCTGCAATAACGACTCGATTTTGTCAAAAATGTGACAAAATAATGGAAAATTCAACGCAAATGCTACCAAAATCGTTCAGTTGTATTGAAAAGCGTGTCAAAATGAACGAGTGAGTCTATTTTATTGTACAATTTTACCATTCTACTGCAGTAACGGCTCGATTTTGTCAAGAATGCGACAAAATACAGGAAAATAGAACGCAAATGGTAGCAATATCGTTCAGTTGTATTGAAAAGCGTGTCAAAATAAACGACTGAGTCTATTTTATTACACAATTTTACCATTCTTCTGCAATAACGGCTCGATTTTGTCAAGAATGCGACAAAATTCAGGAAAACAGAACGCAAATGATAGCAATATTGTTCAGTTGTATTGAAAGCCTGTCAAAATAAGCGACTGAGTCTATTTCATAATGCAATTTTACCATTCTTCTGCAATAACGACTCGATTTTGTCAAAAATGTGACAAAATAATGGAAAATTCAACGCAAATGCTAGCAAAATCGTTCAGTTGTATTGAAAAGCGTGTCAAAATGAACGAGTGAGTCTATTTTATTGTACAATTTTACCATTCTACTGCAGTAACGGCTCGATTTTGTCAAGAATGCGACAAAATACAGGAAAATAGAACGCAAATGCTAGCAAAATCGTTCAGTTGTATTGAAAAGCGTGTCAAAATGAACGAGTGAGTCTATTTTATTGTACAATTTTACCATTCCACTGCAGTAACGGCTCGATTTTGTCAAGAATGCGACAAAATACAGGAAAATAGAACGCGAATGCTAGCAAAATCGTTCAGTTGTATTGAAAAGCGTGTCAAAATGAACGACTGAGTCTATTTTATTATACAATTTTACCATTCTTCTGCAATAACGGCTCGATTTTGTCAAGAATGCGACCAAATACAGGAAAATAGAACGCAAATGACAGCAATATCGTTCAGTTGTATTGACAAGCGTGTCAAAATGGACGACTGAGTCTATTTTATTATACAAATTTACCATTCTTCTGCAATAACGGCTCGATTTTGTCAAGAATGCGACAAAATTCAGGAAAATAGAACGCAAATGGTAGCATTATCGTTCAGTTGTATTGAAAAGCGTGTCAAAATGAACGACTGAGTCTATTTTATTACACAATTTTACCATTCTTCTGCAATAACGATTCGATTTTGTTAAAAATGTGACAAAATACAGGAAAATTCAACGCAAATGCTAGCAATATCGTTCAGTTGTATTGAAAGCGTGTCAAAATAAGCGACTGAGTCTATTTCATTATGCAATTTTACCATTCTTCTGCAATAACGACTCGATTTTGTCAAAAATGTGACAAAATAATGGAAAATTCAACGCTAATGCTAGCAATATCGTTCAGTTGTATTGAAAAGCGTGTCGAATCGAACGACTGAGTCTATTTTATTATACAATTTTACCATTCTTCTTCAAAAACGGCTCGATTTTGTCAAGAATGCGACAAAATACAGGAAAATAGAACGCAAATGCTAGCGAAATCGTTCAGTTGTATTGAAAAGCGTGTCAAAATGAAAGAGTGAGTCTATTTTATTGTACAATTTTACCATTCTACTGCAGTAACGGCTCGATTTTGTCAAGAATGCGACAAAATACAGGAAAATAGAACGCAAATGCTAGCAAAATCGTTCAGTTGTATTGAAAAGCGTGTCAAAATGAACGAGTGAGTCTATTTTATTGTACAATTTTACCATTCTACTGCAGTAACGGCTCGATTTTGTCAAGAATGCGACAAAATACAGGAAAATAGAACGCAAATGCTAGCAAAATCGTTCAGTTGTATTGAAAAGCGTGTCAAAATAAACGACTGAGTCTATTTTATTACACAATTTTACCATTCTTCTGCAATAACGATTCGATTTTGTTAAAAATGTGACAAAATACAGGAAAATTCAACGCAAATGCTAGCAATTTCGTTCAGTTGTATTGAAAGCGTGTCAAAATAAGCGACTGAGTCTATTTCATTATGCAATTTTACCATTCTTCTGCAATAACGACTCGATTTTGTCAAAAATGTGACAAAATAATGGAAAATTCAACGCGAATGCTAGCAATATCGTTCAGTTGAATTGAAAAGCGTGTCGAATCGAACGACTGAGTCTATTTTATTGTACAATTTTACCATTCTTCTGCAGTAACGGCTCGATTTTGTCAAGAATGCGACAAAATACAGGAAAATAGAACGCAAATGCTAGCAAAATCGTTCAGTTGTATTGAAAAGCGTGTCAAAATGAACGAGTGAGTCTATTTTATTGTACAATTTTACCATTCTACTGCAGTAACGGCTCGATTTTGTCAAGAATGCGACAAAATACAGGAAAATAGAACGCAAATGGTAGGAATATCGTTCAGTTATATTGAAAAGCGTGTCAAAATAAACGACTCAGTCTATTTTATAACACAATTTTACCATTCTTCTGCAATAACGGCTCGATTTTGTCAAGAATGCGACAAAATTCAGGAAAATAGAACGCAAATGATAGCAATATCGTTCAGTTGTATTGAAAAGCGTGTTAAAATGAACGACTGAGTATTTCATTATGCAATTTCACCATTCTTCTGCAATAACGACTCTATTTTGTCAAAAATGTGACAAAATAATGGAAAATTCAACGCGAATGCTAGCAAAATCGTTCAGTTGTATTGAAAAGCGTGTCAAAATGAACGACTGAGTCTATTTTATTATACAATTTTACCATTCTTCTGCAATAACGGCTCGATTTTGTCAAGAATGCGACAAAATACAGGAAAATTCAACGCAAATGCTAGCAAAATCGTTCAGTTGTATTGAAAAGCGTGTCGAATCGAACGACTGAGTCTAATTTATTATACAATTTTACCATTCTTCTTCAAAAACGGCTCGATTTTGTCAAGAATGCGACAAAATACAGGAAAATAGAACGCAAATGCTAGCAAAATCGTTCAGTTGTATTGAAAAGCGTGTCAAAATGAACGAGTGAGTCTATTTTATTGTACAATTTTACCATTCCACTGCAGTAACGGCTCGATTTTGTCAAGAATGCGACAAAATACAGGAAAATAGAACGCAAATGGTAGCAATATCGTTCAGTTGTATTGAAAAGCGTGACAAAATAAACGACTGAGTCTATTTTATTACACAATTTTACCATTCTTCTGCAATAACGGCTCGATTTTGTCAAGAATGCGACCAAATACAGGAAAATAGAACGCAAATGACAGCAATATCGTTCAGTTGTATTGACAAGCGTGTCAAAATGGACGACTGAGTCTATTTCATTATACAATTTTACCATTCTTCTGCAATAACGGCTCGATTTTGTCAAGAATGCGACCAAATACAGGAAAATAGAACGCAAATGACAGCAATATCGTTCAGTTGTATTGACAAGCGTGTCAAAATGGACGACTGAGTCTATTTTATTATACAAATTTACCATTCTTCTGCAATAACGGCTCGATTTTGTCAAGAATGCGACAAAATTCAGGAAAATAGAACGCAAATGATAGCAATATCGTTCAGTTGTATTGAAAACCGTGTTAAAATGAACGACTGAGTCTATTTTATTACACAATTTTACCATTCTTCTGCAATAACGATTCGATTTTGTTAAAAATGTGACAAAATACAGGAAAATTCAACGCAAATGCTAGCAATATCGTTCAGTTGTATTGAAAGCGTGTCAAAATAAGCGACTGAGTCTATTTCATTATGCAATTTGACCATTCTTCTGCAATAACGACTCGATTTTGTCAAAAATGTGACAAAATAATGGAAAATTCAACGCGAATGCTAGCAATATCGTTCAGTTGTATTGAAAAGCGTGTCGAATCGAACGACTGAGTCTATTTTATTGTACAATTTTACCATTCTTCTGCACTAACGGCTCGATTTTGTCAAGAATGCGACAAAATACAGGAAAATAGAACGCAAATGCTAGCAAAATCGTTCAGTTGTATTGAAAAGCGTGTCAAAATGAACGAGTGAGTCTATTTTATTGTACAATTTTACCATTCCACTGCAGTAACGGCTCGATTTTGTCAAGAATGCGACAAAATACAGGAAAATAGAACGCAAATGGTAGCAATATCGTTCAGTTATATTGAAAAGCGTGTCAAAATAAACCACTGAGTCTATTTTATTACACAATTTTACCATTCTTCTGCAATAACGGCTCGATTTTGTCAAGAATGCGACAAAATTCAGGAAAATAGAACGCAAATGATAGCAATATCGTTCAGTTGTATTGACAAGCGTGTCAAAATGGACGACTGAGTCTATTTTATTATACAAATTTACCATTCTTCTGCAATAACGGCTCGATTTTGTCAAGAATGCGACCAAATACAGGAAAATAGAACGCGAATGCTACCGAAATCGTTCAGTTGTATTGAAAAGCGTGTCAAAATGAACGACTGAGTCTATTTTATTATACAATTTTACCATTCTTCTGCAATAACGATTCGATTTTGTTAAAAATGTGACAAAATACAGGAAAATTCAACGCAAATGCTAGCAATATCGTTCAGTTGAATTGAAAAGCGTGTTAAAATGAACGACTGAGTATTTCATTACGCAATTTCACCATTCTTCTGCAATAACGACTCGATTTTGTCAAAAATGTGACAAAATAATGGAAAATTCAACGCGAATGCTAGCAAAATCGTTCAGTTGTATTGAAAAGCGTGTCAAAATGAACGACTGAGTCTATTTTATTATACAATTTTACCATTCTTCTTCAAAAACGGCTCGATTTTGTCAAGAATGCGACAAAATACAGGAAAATAGAACGCATATGCTAGCAAAATCGTTCAGTTGTATTGAAAAGCGTGTCAAAATGAACGAGTGAGTCTATTTTATTGTACAATTTTACCATTCCACTGCAGTAACGGCTCGATTTTGTCAAGAATGCGACAAAATACAGGAAAATAGAACGCAAATGGTAGCAATATCGTTCAGTTGTATTGAAAAGCGTGTCAAAATAAACGACTGAGTCTATTTTATTACACAATTTTACCATTCTTCTGCAATAACGGCTCGATTTTGTCAAGAATGCGACCAAATACAGGAAAATAGAACGCAAATGACAGCAATATCGTTCAGTTGTATTGACAAGCGTGTCAAAATGGACGACTGAGTCTATTTTATTATACAAATTTACCATTCTTCTGCAATAACGGCTCGATTTTGTCAAGAATGCGACCAAATACAGGAAAATAGAACGCGAATGCTACCGAAATCGTTCAGTTGTATTGAAAAGCGTGTCAAAATGAACGACTGAGTCTATTTTATTATACAATTTTACCATTCTTCTGCAATAACGGCTCGATTTTGTAAATAATGCGACCAAATACAGGAAAATAGAACGCAAATGACAGCAATATCGTTCAGTTGTATTGACAAGCGTGTCAAAATGGACGACTGAGTCTATTTTATTATACAAATTTACCATTCTTCTGCAATAACGGCTCGATTTTGTAAAGAATGCGACCAAATACAGGAAAATAGAACGCAAATGACAGCAATATCGTTCAGTTGTATTGACAAGCGTGTCAAAATGGACGACTGAGTCTATTTTATTATACAAATTTACCATTCTTCTGCAATAACGGCTCGATTTTGTCAAGAATGCGACCAAATACAGGAAAATAGAACGCAAATGACAGCAATATCGTTCAGTTGTATTGACAAGCGTGTCAAAATGGACGACTGAGTCTATTTTATTATACAAATTTACCATTCTTCTGCAATAACGGCTCGATTTTGTCAAGAATGCGACCAAATACAGGAAAATAGAACGCGAATGCTACCGAAATCGTTCAGTTGTATTGAAAAGCGTGTCAAAATGAACGACTGAGTCTATTTTATTATACAATTTTACCATTCTTCTGCAATAACGGCTCGATTTTGTAAAGAATGCGACCAAATACAGGAAAATAGAACGCAAATGACAGCAATATCGTTCAGTTGTATTGACAAGCGTGTCAAAATGGACGACTGAGTCTATTTTATTATACAAATTTACCATTCTTCTGCAATAACGGCTCGATTTTGTCAAGAATGCGACCAAATACAGGAAAATAGAACGCGAATGCTACCGAAATCGTTCAGTTGTATTGAAAAGCGTGTCAAAATGAACGACTGAGTCTATTTTATTATACAAATTTACCATTCTTCTGCAATAACGGCTCGATTTTGTAAAGAATGCGACCAAATACAGGAAAATAGAACGCAAATGACAGCAATATCGTTCAGTTGTATTGACAAGCGTGTCAAAATGGACGACTGAGTCTATTTTATTATACAAATTTACCATTCTTCTGCAATAACGGCTCGATTTTGTCAAGAATGCGACAAAATACAGGAAAATAGAACGCAAATGACAGCAATATCGTTCAGTTGTATTGACAAGCGTGTCAAAATGGACGACTGAGTCTATTTTATTATACAAATTTACCATTCTTCTGCAATAACGGCTCGATTTTGTCAAGAATGCGACAAAATACAGGAAAATAGAACGCAAATGGTAGCAATATCGTTCAGTTGAATTGAAAAGCGTGTCAAAATAAACGACTGAGTCTATTTTATTACACAATTTTACCATTCTTCTGCAATAACGGCTCGATTTTGTCAAGAATGCGACCAAATACAGGAAAATAGAACGCAAATGACAGCAATATCGTTCAGTTGTATTGACAAGCGTGTCAAAATGGACGACTGAGTCTATTTTATTATACAAATTTACCATTCTTCTGCAATAACGGCTCGATTTTGTCAAGAATGCGACCAAATACAGGAAAATAGAACGCGAATGCTACCGAAATCGTTCAGTTGTATTGAAAAGCGTGTCAAAATGAACGACTGAGTCTATTTTATTATACAATTTTACCATTCTTCTGCAATAACGGCTCGATTTTGTAAAGAATGCGACCAAATACAGGAAAATAGAACGCAAATGACAGCAATATCGTTCAGTTGTATTGACAAGCGTGTCAAAATGGACGACTGAGTCTATTTTATTATACAAATTTACCATTCTTCTGCAATAACGGCTCGATTTTGTAAAGAATGCGACCAAATACAGGAAAATAGAACGCAAATGACAGCAATATCGTTCAGTTGTATTGAAAACCGTGTTAAAATGAACGACTGAGTCTATTTTATTACACAATTTTACCATTCTTCTGCAATAACGACTCGATTTTGTTAAAAATGTGACAAAATACAGGAAAATTCAACGCAAATGCTAGCAATATCGTTCAGTTGTATTGAAAGCGTGTCAAAATAAGCGACTGAGTCTATTTCATTATGCAATTTTACCATTCTTCTGCAATAACGACTCGATTTTGTCAAAAATGTGACAAAATAATGGAAAATTCAACGCGAATGCTAGCAATATCGTTCAGTTGTATTGAAAAGCGTGTCGAATCGAACGACTGAGTCTTTTTTATTGTACAATTTTACCATTCTTCTGCACTAACGGCTCGATTTTGTCAAGAATGCGACAAAATACAGGAAAATAGAACGCAAATGCTAGCAAAATCGTTCAGTTGTATTGAAAAGCGTGTCAAAATGAACGAGTGAGTCTATTTTATTGTACAATTTTACCATTCCACTGCAGTAACGGCTCGATTTTGTCAAGAATGCGACAAAATACAGGAAAATAGAACGCAAATGGTAGCAATATCGTTCAGTTATATTGAAAAGCGTGTCAAAATAAACGACTGAGTCTATTTTATTACACAATTTTACCATTCTTCTGCAATAACGGCTCGATTTTGTCAAGAATGCGACAAAATTCAGGAAAATAGAATGCAAATGATAGCAATATCGTTCAGTTGTATTGAAAAGCGTGTTAAAATGAACGACTGAGTATTTCATTATGCAATTTCACCATTCTTCTGCAATAACGACTCGATTTTGTCAAAAATGTGACAAAATAATGGAAAATTCAACGCGAATGCTAGCAAAATCGTTCAGTTGTATTGAAAAGCGTGTCAAAATGAACGACTGAGTCTATTTTATTATACAATTTTACCATTCTTCTTCAAAAACGGCTCGATTTTGTCAAGAATGCGACAAAATACAGGAAAATAGAACGCAAATGCTAGCAAAATCGTTCAGTTGTATTGAAAAGCGTGTCAAAATGAACGAGTGAGTCTATTTTATTGTACAATTTTACCATTCCACTGCAGTAACGGCTCGATTTTGTCAAGAATGCGACAAAATACAGGAAAATAGAACGCAAATGGTAGCAATATCGTTCAGTTATATTGAAAAGCGTGTCAAAATAAACGACTGAGTCTATTTTATTACACAATTTTACCATTCTTCTGCAATAACGGCTCGATTTTGTCAAGAATGCGACCAAATACAGGAAAATAGAACGCAAATGACAGCAATATCGTTCAGTTGTATTGACAAGCGTGTCAAAATGGACGACTGAGTCTATTTTATTATACAAATTTACCATTCTTCTGCAATAACGGCTCGATTTTGTCAAGAATGCGACCAAATACAGGAAAATAGAAGGCGAATGCTACCGAAATCGTTCAGTTGTATTGAAAAGCGTGTCAAAATGAACGACTGAGTCTATTTTATTATACAATTTTACCATTCTTCTGCAATAACGGCTCGATTTTGTCAAAAATGTGACAAAATAATGGAAAATTAAACGCGAATGCTAGCAAAATCGTTCAGTTATATTCAAAATGAACGACTGAGTCTATTTTATTATACAATTTTACCATTCTTCTGCAATAACGGCTCGATTTTGTCAAGAATGCGACCAAATACAGGAAAATAGAACGCAAATGACAGCAATATCGTTCAGTTGGATTGAAAAGCGTGTCAAAATGGACGACTGAGTCTATTCTATTATACAATTTTACCATTCTTCTTCAATAACGGCTCGATTTTGTCAAGAATGCGACAAAATACAGGAAAATAGAACGCAAATGCTAGCAAAATCGTTCAGTTGTATTGAAAAGCGTGTCAAAATGAACGAGTGAGTCTATTTTATTGTACAATTTTACCATTGTTCTGCAATAACGGCTCGATTTTGTCAAGAATGCGACAAAATACAGGAAAATAGAACGCAAATGATAGCAATATTGTTCAGTTGTATTGAAAGCGTGTCAAAATAAGCGACTGAGTCTATTTCATTATGCAATTTTACCATTCTTCTGCAATAACGACTCGATTTTGTCAAAAATGTGACAAAATAATGGAAAATTCAACGCGAATGCTAGCAAAATCGTTCAGTTGTATTGAAAAGCGTGTCAAAATAAGCGACTGAGTCTATTTCATTATGCAATTTTACCATTCTTCTGCAATAACGGCTCGATTTTGTCAAGAATGCGACAAAATACAGGAAAATTCAACGCAAATGCTAGCAATATCGTTCAGTTGTATTGAATGCGTGTCAAAATAAGCGACTGAGTCTATTTCATTATGCAATTTTACCATTCTTCTGCAATAACGACTCGATTTTGTCAAAAATGTGACAAAATAATGGAAAATTCAACGCGAATGCTAGCAAAATCGTTCAGTTGTATTGAAAAGCGTGTCAAAATGAACGACTGAGTCTATTTTATTATAGAATTTTACCATTCTTCTGCAATAACGGCTCGATTTTGTCAAGAATGCGTCCAAATACAGGAGAATAGAACGCAAATGACAGCAATTTCGTTCAGTTGTATTGAAAAGCGTGTCAAAATGGACGACTGAGTCTATTTTATTATACAAATTTACCATTCTTCTGCAATAACGGCTCGATTTTGTCAAGAATGCGACAAAATTCAGGAAAATAGAACGCAAATGATAGCAATATCGTTCAGTTCTATTGAAAAGCGTGTTAAAATGAACGACTGAGTCTATTTTATTACACAATTTTACCATTCTTCTGCAATCACGGTTCGATTTTGTTAAAAATGTGACAAAATACAGGAAAATTCAACGCAAATGCTAGCAATATCGTTCAGTTGTATTGAAAGCGTGTCAAAATAAGCGACTGAGTCTATTTCATTATGCAATTTTACCACTCTTCTGCAATAACGACTCGATTTTGTCAAAAATGTGACAAAATAATGGAAAATTCAACGCGAATGCTAGCAAAATCGTTCAGTTATATTCAAAATGAACGACTGAGTCTATTTTATTATACAATTTTACCATTCTTCTGCAATAACGGCTCGATTTTGTCAAGAATGCGACCAAATACAGGAAAATAGAACGCAAATGACAGCAATATCGTTCAGTTGGATTGAAAAGCGTGTCAAAATGGACGACTGAGTCTATTCTATTATACAATTTTACCATTCTTCTTCAATAACGGCTCGATTTTGTCAAGAATGCGACAAAATACAGGAAAATAGAACGCAAATGCTAGCAAAATCGTTCAGTTGTATTGAAAAGCGTGTCAAAATGAACGAGTGAGTCTATTTTATTGTACAATTTTACCATTCTTCTGCAATAACGGCTCGATTTTGTCAAGAATGCGACAAAATACAGGAAAATAGAACGCAAATGATAGCAATATTGTTCAGTTGTATTGAAAGCGTGTCAAAATAAGCGACTGAGTCTATTTCATTATGCAATTTTACCATTCTTCTGCAATAACGACTCGATTTTGTCAAAAATGTGACAAAATAATATAAAATTCAACGCGAATGCTAGCAAAATCGTTCAGTTGTATTGAAGAGCGTGTCAAAATGAACGACTGAGTCTATTTTATTATACAATTTTACCATTCTTCTGCAATAACGACTCGATTTTGTCAAAAATGTGACAAAATAATGGAAAATTCAACGCGAATGCTAGCAATATCGTTCAGTTGTATTGAAAAGCGTGTCGAATCGAACGACTGAGTCTATTTTATTATACAATTTCACCATTCTTCTTCAATAACGGCTCGATTTTGCCAAGAATGCGACAAAATACAGGAAAATAGAACGCAAATGATAGCAATATCGTTCAGTTGTATTGAAAAGCGTGTCAAAATGAACGAGTGAGTCTATTTTATTGTACAATTTTACCATTCTTCTGCAATAACGGCTCGATTTTGTCAAGAATGCGACAAAATACAGGAAAATAGAACGCAAATGATAGCAATATTGTTCAGTTGTATTGAAAGCGTGTCAGAATAAGCGACTGAGTCTATTTCATTATGCAATTTTACCATTCTTCTGCAATAACGACTCGATTTTGTCAAAAATGTGACAAAATAATGGAAAATTCAACGCGAATGCTAGCAAAATCGTTCAGTTGTATTGAAAAGCGTGTCAAAATGAACGACTGAGTCTATTTTATTATACAATTTTACCATTCTTCTGCAATAACGGCTCGATTTTGTCAAGAATGCGACCAAATACAGGAAAATAGAACGCAAATGACAGCAATATCGTTCAGTTGTATTGAAAAGCGTGTCAAAATGGACGACTGAGTCTATTTTATTATACAATTTTACCATTCTTCTGCAATAAGGGCTCGATTTTGTCAAGAATGCGACAAAATTCAGGAAAATAGAACGCAAATGATAGCAATATCGTTCAGTTCTATTGAAAAGCGTGTTAAAATAAGCGACTGAGTCTATTTCATTATGCAATTTTACCATTCTTCTGCAATTACGACTCGATTTTGTCAAAAATGTGACAAAATAATGGAAAATTCAACGCGAATGCTAGCAAAATCGTTCAGTTGTGTATTGAAAAGCATGTCAAAATGGACGACTGAGTCTATTTTATTATACAAATTTACCATTCTTCTGCAATAACGGCTCGATTTTGTTAAAAATGTGACAAAATACAGGAAAATTCAACGCAAATGATAGCAATATCGTTCAGTTGTATTGAAAGCGTGTCAAAATAAGCGACTGAGTCTATTTCATTATGCAATTTTACCATTCTTCTGCAATAACGACTCGATTTTGTCAAAAATGTGACAAAATAATGGAAAATTCAACGCGAATGCTAGCAATATCGTTCAGTTGTATTGAAAAGCGTGTCGAATCGAACGACTGAGTCTATTTTATTATACAATTTTACCATTCTTCTTCAATAACGGCTGGATTTTGTCAAGAATGCGACAAAATACAGGAAAATAAAACGCAAATGGTAGCAATATCGTTCAGTTTTATTGAAAAGCGTGTCAAAATGGACGACTGAGTCTATTTTATTATACAATTTTACAATTCTTCTGCAATAACGGCTCGATTTTGTCAAGAATGCGACAAAATTCAGGAAAATAGAACGCAAATGATAGCAATATCGTTCAGTTCTATTGAAAAGCGTGTTAAAATGAACGACTGAGTCTATTTTATTACACAATTTTACCATTCTTCTGCAATCACGATTCGATTTTGTTAAAAATGTGACAAAATACAGGAAAATTCAACGCAAATGCTAGCAATATCGTTCAGTTGTATTGAAAGCGTGTCAAAATAGGCGACTGAGTCTATTTCATTATGCAATTTTACCATTCTTTTGCAATAACGGCTCGATTTTGTTAAAAATGTGACAAAATACAGGAAAATTCAACGCAAATGCTAGCAATATCGTTCAGTTATATTCAAAATGAACGACTGAGTCTATTTTATTATACAATTTTACCATTCTTCTGCAATAACGGCTCGATTTTGTCAAGAATGCGACCAAATACAGGAAAATAGAACGCAAATGACAGCAATATCGTTCAGTTGGATTGAAAAGCGTGTCAAAATGGACGACTGAGTCTATTCTATTATACAATTTTACCATTCTTCTTCAATAACGGCTCGATTTTGTCAAGAATGCGACAAAATACAGGAAAATAGAACGCAAATGCTAGCAAAATCGTTCAGTTGTATTGAAAAGCGTGTCAAAATGAACGAGTGAGTCTATTTTATTGTACAATTTTACCATTCTTCTGCAATAACGGCTCGATTTTGTCAAGAATGCGACAAAATACAGGAAAATAGAACGCAAATGATAGCAATATTGTTCAGTTGTATTGAAAGCGTGTCAAAATAAGCGACTGAGTCTATTTCATTATGCAATTTTACCATTCTTCTGCAATAACGACTCGATTTTGTCAAAAATGTGACAAAATAATGGAAAATTCAACGCGAATGCTAGCAAAATCGTTCAGTTGTATTGAAGAGCGTGTCAAAATGAACGACTGAGTCTATTTTATTATACAATTTTACCATTCTTCTGCAATAACGACTCGATTTTGTCAAAAATGTGACAAAATAATGGAAAATTCAACGCGAATGCTAGCAATATCGTTCAGTTGTATTGAAAAGCGTGTCGAATCGAACGACTGAGTCTATTTTATTATACAATTTCACCATTCTTCTTCAATAACGGCTCGATTTTGCCAAGAATGCGACAAAATACAGGAAAATAGAACGCAAATGATAGCAATATCGTTCAGTTGTATTGAAAAGCGTGTCAAAATGAACGAGTGAGTCTATTTTATTGTACAATTTTACCATTCTTCTGCAATAACGGCTCGATTTTGTCAAGAATGCGACAAAATAATGGAAAATTCAACGCGAATGCTAGCAAAATCGTTCAGTTGTGTATTGAAAGCGTGTCAGAATAAGCGACTGAGTCTATTTCATTATGCAATTTTACCATTCTTCTGCAATAACGACTCGATTTTGTCAAAAATGTGACAAAATAATGGAAAATTCAACGCGAATGCTAGCAAAATCGTTCAGTTGTATTGAAAAGCGTGTCAAAATGAACGACTGAGTCTATTTCATTATGCAATTTTACCATTCTTCTGCAATAACGGCTCGATTTTGTTAAGAATGCGACAAAATAATGGAAAATTCAACGCGAATGCTAGCAAAATCGTTCAGTTGTGTATTGAAAGCGTGTCAGAATAAGCGACTGAGTCTATTTCATTATGCAATTTTACCATTCTTCTGCAATAACGGCTCGATTTTGTCAAGAATGCGACCAAATACAGGAAAATAGAACGCAAATGATAGCAATATCGTTCAGTTGTATTGAAAAGCGTGTCAAAATGGACGACTGAGTCTATTTTATTATACAATTTTACCATTCTTCTGCAATAAGGGCTCGATTTTGTCAAGAATGCGACAAAATTCAGGAAAATAGAACGCAAATGATAGCAATATCGTTCAGTTCTATTGAAAAGCGTGTTAAAATGAACGACTGAGTCTATTTTATTACACAATTTTACCATTCTTCTGCAATCACGATTCGATTTTGTTAAAAATGTGACAAAATACAGGAAAATTCAACGCAAATGATAGCAATATCGTTCAGTTCTATTGAAAAGCGTGTTAAAATAAGCGACTGAGTCTATTTCATTATGCAATTTTACCATTCTTCTGCAATTACGACTCGATTTTGTCAAAAATGTGACAAAATAATGGAAAATTCAACGCGAATGCTAGCAAAATCGTTCAGTTGTGTATTGAAAAGCATGTCAAAATGGACGACTGAGTCTATTTTATTATACAAATTTACCATTCTTCTGCAATAACGGCTCGATTTTGTTAAAAATGTGACAAAATACAGGAAAATTCAACGCAAATGATAGCAATATCGTTCAGTTGTATTGAAAGCGTGTCAAAATAAGCGACTGAGTCTATTTCATTATGCAATTTTACCATTCTTCTGCAATAACGACTCGATTTTGTCAAAAATGTGACAAAATAATGGAAAATTCAACGCGAATGCTAGCAATATCGTTCAGTTGTATTGAAAAGCGTGTCGAATCGAACGACTGAGTCTATTTTATTATACAATTTTACCATTCTTCTTCAATAACGGCTGGATTTTGTCAAGAATGCGACAAAATACAGGAAAATAAAACGCAAATGGTAGCAATA
Source organism: Agrilus cyanescens (assembly GCA_947389935.1). NCBI lineage: Eukaryota > Metazoa > Arthropoda > Insecta > Coleoptera > Buprestidae > Agrilus > Agrilus cyanescens. The sequence goes on from OX376704.1 coordinate 21,693,810, forward strand.
TCGTTCAGTTTTATTGAAAAGCGTGTCAAAATGGACGACTGAGTCTATTTTATTATACAATTTTACAATTCTTCTGCAATAACGGCTCGATTTTGTCAAGAATGCGACAAAATTCAGGAAAATAGAACGCAAATGATAGCAATATCGTTCAGTTCTATTGAAAAGCGTGTTAAAATGAACGACTGAGTCTATTTTATTACACAATTTTACCATTCTTCTGCAATCACGATTCGATTTTGTTAAAAATGTGACAAAATACAGGAAAATTCAACGCAAATGCTAGCAATATCGTTCAGTTGTATTGAAAGCGTGTCAAAATAGGCGACTGAGTCTATTTCATTATGCAATTTTACCATTCTTTTGCAATAACGGCTCGATTTTGTTAAAAATGTGACAAAATACAGGAAAATTCAACGCAAATGCTAGCAATATCGTTCAGTTGTATTGAAAGCGTGTCAAAATAAGCGACTGAGTCTATTTAATTATGCAATTTTACCATTCTTCTGCAATAACGACTCGATTTTGTCAAAAATGTGACAAAATAATGGAAAATTCGACGCGAATGCTAGCAAAATCGTTCAGTTGTATTGAAAAGCGTGTCAAAATGAACGACTGAGTCTATTTTATTATACAATTTTACCATTCTTCTGCAATAACGTCTCGATTTTGTCAAGAATGCGACCAAATACAGGAAAATAGAACGCAAATGACAGCAATATCGTTCAGTTGTATTGAAAAGCGTGCCAAATAAGCGACTGAGTCTATTTTATAATACAAATTTACCATTCTTTTGCAATAACGGCTCGATTTTGTTAAAAATGTGACAAAATACAGGAAAATTCAACGCAAATGCTAGCAATATCGTTCAGTTGTATTGAAAGCGTGTCAAAATAAGCGACTGAGTCTATTTCATTATGCAATTTTACCATTCTTCTGCAATAACGACTCGATTTTGTGAAAAATGTGACAAAATAATGGAAAATTCAACGCGAATGCTAGCAAAATCGTTCAGTTGTATTGAAAAGCGTGTCAAAATGAACGACTGAGTCCATTTTATTATACAATTTTACCATTCTTCTGCAATAACGGCTCGATTTTGTCAAGAATGCGACCAAATACAGGAAAATAGAACGCAAATGACAGCAATATCGTTCAGTTGTATTGAAAAGCGTGTCAAAATGGACGACTGAGTCTATTTTATTATACAAATTTACCATTCTTCTGCAATAACGGCTCGATTTTGTTAAAAATGTGACAAAATAATGGAAAATTCAACGCGAATGCTAGCAATATCGTTCAGTTGTATTGAAAAGCGTGTCGAATCGAACGACTGAGTCTATTTTATTATACAATTTTACCATTCTTCTTCAATAACGGCTCGATTTTGCCAAGAATGCGACAAAATACAGGAAAATAGAACGCAAATGCTAGCAAAATCGTTCAGTTGTATTGAAAAGCGTGTCAAAATGAACGAGAGAGTCTATTTTATTATACAATTTTACCATTCTTCTGCAATAACGGCTCGATTTTGTCAAGAATGCGAGAAAATACAGGAAAATAGAACGCAAATGATAACAATATTGTTCAGTTGTATTGAAAGCGCGTCAAAATAAGCGACTGAGTCTATTTCATTATGCAATTTTACCATTCTTCTGCAATAATGACTCGATTTTGTCAAAAATGTGACAAAATAATGGAAAATTCAACGCGAATGCTAGCAATATCGTTCAGTTGTATTGAAAGGCGTGTCGAATCGAACGACTGAGTCTATTTTATTATACAATTTTACCATTCTTCTTCAATAACGGCTGGATTTTGTCAAGAATGCGACAAAATACAGGAAAATAGAACGCAAATGGTAGCAATATCGTTCAGTTGTATTGAAAAGCGTGTCAAAATGGACGACTGAGTCTATTTTATTATACAATTTTACCATTCTTCTGCAATAACGGCTCGATTTTGTCAAGAATGCGACAAAATTCAGGAAAATAGAACGCAAATGATAGCAATATCGTTCAGTTCTATTGAAAAGCGTGTTAAAATGAACGACTGAGTCTATTTTATTACACAATTTTACCATTCTTCTGCAATCACGATTCGATTTTGTTAAAAATGTGACAAAATACAGGAAAATTCAACGCAAATGCTAGCAATATCGTTCAGTTGTATTGAATGCGTGTCAAAATAAGCGACTGAGTCTATTTCATTATGCAATTTTACCATTCTTCTGCAATAACGACTCGATTTTGTCAAAAATGTGACAAAATATTGAAAAATTCAACGCGAATGCTAGCAAAATCGTTCAGTTGTGTATTGAAAAGCGTGTCAAAATGAACGACTGAGTCTATTTTATTATACAACTTTACCATTCTTCTGCAATAACGGCTCGATTTTGTCAAGAATGCGACCAAATACAGGAAAATAGAACGCAAATGACAGCAATATCGTTCAGTTGTATTGAAAAGCGTGTCAAAATGGACGACTGAGTCTATTTTATTATACAAATTTACCATTCTTTTGCAATAACGGCTCGATTTTGTTAAAAATGTGACAAAATACAGGAAAATTCAACGCAAATGCTAGCAATATCGTTCAGTTGTATTGAAAGCGTGTCAAAATAAGCGACTGAGTCTATTTCATTATGCAATTTTACCATTCTTCTGCAATAACGACTCGATTTTGTCAAAAATGTGACAAAATAATGGAAAATTCAACGCGAATGCTAGCAAAATCGTTCAGTTGTATTGAAAAGCGTGTCAAAATGAACGACTGAGTCTATTTTATTATACAATTTTACCATTCTTCTGCAATAACGGCTCGATTTTGTCAAGAATGCGACCAAATACAGGAAAATAGAACGCAAATGACAGCAATATCGTTCAGTTGTATTGAAAAGCGTGTCAAAATGGACGACTGAGTCTATTTTATTATACAAATTTACCATTCTTCTGCAATAACGACTCGATTTTGTCAAAAATGTGACAAAATAATGGAAAATTCAACGCGAATGCTAGCAATATCGTTCAGTTGTATTGAAAAGCGTGTCGAATCGAACGACTGAGTCTATTTTATTATACAATTTTACCATTCTTCTTCAATAACGGCTGGATTTTGTCAAGAATGCGACAAAATACAGGAAAATAAAACGCAAATGGTAGCAATATCGTTCAGTTTTATTGAAAAGCGTGTCAAAATGGACGACTGAGTCTATTTTATTATACAATTTTACAATTCTTCTGCAATAACGGCTCGATTTTGTCAAGAATGCGACAAAATTCAGGAAAATAGAACGCAAATGATAGCAATATCGTTCAGTTCTATTGAAAAGCGTGTTAAAATGAACGACTGAGTCTATTTTATTACACAATTTTACCATTCTTCTGCAATCACGATTCGATTTTGTTAAAAATGTGACAAAATACAGGAAAATTCAACGCAAATGCTAGCAATATCGTTCAGTTGTATTGAAAGCGTGTCAAAATAGGCGACTGAGTCTATTTCATTATGCAATTTTACCATTCTTTTGCAATAACGGCTCGATTTTGTTAAAAATGTGACAAAATACAGGAAAATTCAACGCAAATGCTAGCAATATCGTTCAGTTGTATTGAAAGCGTGTCAAAATAAGCGACTGAGTCTATTTAATTATGCAATTTTACCATTCTTCTGCAATAACGACTCGATTTTGTCAAAAATGTGACAAAATAATGGAAAATTCGACGCGAATGCTAGCAAAATCGTTCAGTTGTAATGAAAAGCGTGTCAAAATGAACGACTGAGTCTATTTTATTATACAATTTTACCATTCTTCTGCAATAACGTCTCGATTTTGTCAAGAATGCGACCAAATACAGGAAAATAGAACGCAAATGACAGCAATATCGTTCAGTTGTATTGAAAAGCGTGCCAAATAAGCGACTGAGTCTATTTTATAATACAAATTTACCATTCTTTTGCAATAACGGCTCGATTTTGTTAAAAATGTGACAAAATACAGGAAAATTCAACGCAAATGCTAGCAATATCGTTCAGTTGTATTGAAAGCGTGTCAAAATAAGCGACTGAGTCTATTTCATTATGCAATTTTACCATTCTTCTGCAATAACGACTCGATTTTGTGAAAAATGTGACAAAATAATGGAAAATTCAACGCGAATGCTAGCAAAATCGTTCAGTTGTATTGAAAAGCGTGTCAAAATGAACGACTGAGTCCATTTTATTATACAATTTTACCATTCTTCTGCAATAACGGCTCGATTTTGTTAAAAATGTGACAAAATAATGGAAAATTCAACGCGAATGCTAGCAATATCGTTCAGTTGTATTGAAAAGCGTGTCGAATCGAACGACTGAGTCTATTTTATTATACAATTTTACCATTCTTCTTCAATAACGGCTCGATTTTGCCAAGAATGCGACAAAATACAGGAAAATAGAACGCAAATGCTAGCAAAATCGTTCAGTTGTATTGAAAAGCGTGTCAAAATGAACGAGAGAGTCTATTTTATTATACAATTTTACCATTCTTCTGCAATAACGGCTCGATTTTGTCAAGAATGCGAGAAAATACAGGAAAATAGAACGCAAATGATAACAATATTGTTCAGTTGTATTGAAAGCGCGTCAAAATAAGCGACTGAGTCTATTTCATTATGCAATTTTACCATTCTTCTGCAATAATGACTCGATTTTGTCAAAAATGTGACAAAATAATGGAAAATTCAACGCGAATGCTAGCAATATCGTTCAGTTGTATTGAAAGGCGTGTCGAATCGAACGACTGAGTCTATTTTATTATACAATTTTACCATTCTTCTTCAATAACGGCTGGATTTTGTCAAGAATGCGACAAAATACAGGAAAATAGAACGCAAATGGTAGCAATATCGTTCAGTTGTATTGAAAAGCGTGTCAAAATGGACGACTGAGTCTATTTTATTATACAATTTTACCATTCTTCTGCAATAACGGCTCGATTTTGTCAAGAATGCGACAAAATTCAGGAAAATAGAACGCAAATGATAGCAATATCGTTCAGTTCTATTGAAAAGCGTGTTAAAATGAACGACTGAGTCTATTTTATTACACAATTTTACCATTCTTCTGCAATCACGATTCGATTTTGTTAAAAATGTGACAAAATACAGGAAAATTCAACGCAAATGCTAGCAATATCGTTCAGTTGTATTGAATGCGTGTCAAAATAAGCGACTGAGTCTATTTCATTATGCAATTTTACCATTCTTCTGCAATAACGACTCGATTTTGTCAAAAATGTGACAAAATATTGAAAAATTCAACGCGAATGCTAGCAAAATCGTTCAGTTGTGTATTGAAAAGCGTGTCAAAATGAACGACTGAGTCTATTTTATTATACAACTTTACCATTCTTCTGCAATAACGGCTCGATTTTGTCAAGAATGCGACCAAATACAGGAAAATAGAACGCAAATGACAGCAATATCGTTCAGTTGTATTGAAAAGCGTGTCAAAATGGACGACTGAGTCTATTTTATTATACAAATTTACCATTCTTTTGCAATAACGGCTCGATTTTGTTAAAAATGTGACAAAATACAGGAAAATTCAACGCAAATGCTAGCAATATCGTTCAGTTGTATTGAAAGCGTGTCAAAATAAGCGACTGAGTCTATTTCATTATGCAATTTTACCATTCTTCTGCAATAACGACTCGATTTTGTCAAAAATGTGACAAAATAATGGAAAATTCAACGCGAATGCTAGCAAAATCGTTCAGTTGTATTGAAAAGCGTGTCAAAATGAACGACTGAGTCTATTTTATTATACAATTTTACCATTCTTCTGCAATAACGGCTCGATTTTGTCAAGAATGCGACCAAATACAGGAAAATAGAACGCAAATGACAGCAATATCGTTCAGTTGTATTGAAAAGCGTGTCAAAATGGACGACTGAGTCTATTTTATTATACAAATTTACCATTCTTCTGCAATAACGGCTCGATTTTGTTAAAAATGTGACAAAATAATGGAAAATTCAACGCGAATGCTAGCAAAATCGTTCAGTTGTATTGAAAAGCGTGTCAAAATGAACGACTGAGTCTATTTTATAATACAATTTTACCATTCTTCTGCAATAACGGCTCGATTTTGTCAAGAATGCGACCAAATACAGGAAAATAGAACGCAAATGACAGCAATATCGTTCAGTTGTATTGAAAAGCGTGTCAAAATGGACGACTGAGTCTATTTTATTATACAAATTTACCATTCTTCTGCAATAACGGCTCGATTTTGTTAAAAATGTGACAAAATAATGGAAAATTCAACGCGAATGCTAGCAAAATCGTTCAGTTGTATTGAAAAGCGTGTCAAAATGAACGACTGAGTCTATTTTATTATACAATTTTACCATTCTTCTGCAATAACGACTCGATTTTGTCAAAAATGTGACAAAATAATGGAAAATTCAACGCGAATGGTAGCAACATCGTTCAGTTGTATTGAAAAGCGTGTCGAATCGAACGACTGAGTCTATTTTATTATACAATTTTACTATTCTTCTTCAATAACGGCTCGATTTTGCCAAAAATGCGACAAAATACAGGAAAATAGAACGCAAATGCTAGCAAAATCGTTCAGTTGTATTGAAAAGCGTGTCAAAATGAACGAGTGAGTCTATTTTATTATACAATTTTACCATTCTTCTGCAATAACGGCTCGATTTTGTCAAGAATGCGACAAAATACAGGAAAATAGAACGCAAATGATAGCAATATTGTTCAGTTATATTGAAAGCGTGTCAAAATAAGCGACTGAGTCTATTTCATTATGCAATTTTACCATTCTTCTGCAATAACGACTCGATTTTGTCAAAAATGTGACAAAATAATGGAAAATTCAGCAAGAATGCTAGCAATATCGTTCAGTTGTATTGAAAAGCGTGTCGAATCGAACGACTGAGTCTATTTTATTATACAATTTTACCATTCTTCTTCAATAACGGCTCGATTTTGTCAAGAATGCGACAAAATACAGGAAAATAGAACGCAATGCTAGCAAAATCGTTCAGTTGTATTGAAAAGCGTGTCAAAATGAACGTGTGAGTCTATTTTATTGTACAATTTCATCATTCTTCTGCAATAACGGCTGGATTTTGTCAAGAATGCGACAAAATACAGGAAAATAGAACGCAAATGGTGGCAATATCGTTCAGTTGTATTGAAAAGCGTGACAAAATGAACGACTGAGTCTACTTTATTACACAATTTTACCATTCTTCTGCAATAACGACTCGATTTTGTTAAAAATGTGACAAAATACAGGAAAATTCAACGCAAATGCTAGCAATATCGTTCAGTTGTATTGAAAGCGTGTCAAAATAAGCGACTGAGTCTATTTCATTATGCAATTTTACCATTCTTCTGCAATAATGACTCGATTTTGTCAAAAATGTGACAAAATAATGGAAAATTCAACGCGAATGCTAGCAATATCGTTCAGTTGTCTTGAAAAGCGTGTCGAATCGAACGACTGAGTCTATTTTATTATACAATTTTACCATTCTTCTTCAATAACGGCTGGATTTTGTCAAGAATGCGACAAAATACAGGAAAATAGAACGCAAATGGTAGCAATATCGTTCAGTTGTATTGAAAAGCGTGTCAAAATGGACGACTGAGTCTATTTTATTATACAATTTTACCATTCTTCTGCAATAACGACTCGATTTTGTCAAGAATGCGACCAAATACAGGAAAATAGAACGCAAATGACAGCAATATCGTTCAGTTGTATTGAAAAGCGTGTCAAAATGGACGACTGAGTCTATTTTATTATACAAATTTACCGTTCTTTTGCAATAACGGCTCGATTTTGTTAAAAATGTGACAAAATACAGGAAAATTCAAGGCAAATGCTAGCAATATCGTTCAGTTGTATTGAAAGCGTGTCAAAATAAGCGACTGAGTCTATTTCATTATGCAATTTTACCATTCTTCTGCAATAACGACTCGATTTTGTCAAAAATGTGACAAAATAATGGAAAATTCAACGCGAATGCTAGCAAAATCGTTCAGTTGTATTGAAAAGCGTGTCAAAATGAACGACTGAGTCTATTTTATTATACAATTTTACCATTCTTCTGCAATAACGGCTCGATTTTGTCAAGAATGCGACCAAATACAGGAAAATAGAACGCAAATGACAGCAATAGCGTTCAGTTGTATTGAAAAGCGTGTCAAAATGGACGACTGAGTCTATTCTATTATACAAATTTACCATTCTTTTGCAATAACGGCTCGATTTTGTTAAAAATGTGACAAAATACAGGAAAATTCAAGGCAAATGCTAGCAATATCGTTCAGTTGTATTGAAAGCGTGTCAAAATAAGCGACTGAGTCTATTTCATTATGCAATTTTACCATTCTTCTGCAATAACGACTCGATTTTGTCAAAAATGTGACAAAATAATGGAAAATTCAACGCGAATGCTAGCAAAATCGTTCAGTTGTATTGAAAAGCGTGTCAAAATGAACGACTGAATCTATTTTATTATACAATTTTACCATTCTTCTGCAATAACGGCTCGATTTTGTCAAGAATGCGACCAAATACAGGAAAATAGAACGCAAATGACAGCAATATCGTTCAGTTGTATTGAAAAGCGTGTCAAAATGGACGACTGAGTCTATTCTATTATACAATTTTACCATTCTTCTGCAATAACGACTCGATTTTGTCAAAAATGTGACAAAATAATGGAAAATTCAACGCGAATGTTAGCAACATCGTTCAGTTGTATTGAAAAGCGTGTCAAAATGGACGACTGAGTCTATTTTATTATACAATTTTACCATTCTTCTGCAATAACGGCTCGATTTTGTCAAGAATGCGACCAAATACAGGAAAATAGAACGCAAATGACAGCAATATCGTTCAGTTGTATTGAAAAGCGTGTCAAAATGGACGACTGAGTCTATTTTATTATACAAATTTACCATTCTTCTGCAATAACGGCTCGATTTTGTTAAAAATGTGACAAAATAATGGAAAATTCAACGCGAATGCTAGCAAACTCGTTCAGTTGTATTGAAAAGCGTGTCAAAATGAACGACTGAGTCTATTTTATTATACAATTTTACCATTCTTCTGCAATAACGACTCGATTTTGTCAAAAATGTGACAAAATAATGGAAAATTCAACGCGAATGCTAGCAAAATCGTTCAGTTGTATTGAAAAGCGTGTCAAAATGAACGACTGAATCTATTTTATTATACAATTTTACCATTCTTCTGCAATAACGGCTCGATTTTGTCAAGAATGCGACCAAATACAGGAAAATAGAACGCAAATGACAGCAATATCGTTCAGTTGTATTGAAAAGCGTGTCAAAATGGACGACTGAGTCTATTCTATTATACAATTTTACCATTCTTCTGCAATAACGACTCGATTTTGTCAAAAATGTGACAAAATAATGGAAAATTCAACGCGAATGTTAGCAACATCGTTCAGTTGTATTGAAAAGCGTGTCAAAATGGACGACTGAGTCTATTTTATTATACAATTTTACCATTCTTCTGCAATAACGGCTCGATTTTGTCAAGAATGCGACCAAATACAGGAAAATAGAACGCAAATGACAGCAATATCGTTCAGTTGTATTGAAAAGCGTGTCAAAATGGACGACTGAGTCTATTTTATTATACAAATTTACCATTCTTCTGCAATAACGGCTCGATTTTGTTAAAAATGTGACAAAATAATGGAAAATTCAACGCGAATGCTAGCAAACTCGTTCAGTTGTATTGAAAAGCGTGTCAAAATGAACGACTGAGTCTATTTTATTATACAATTTTACCATTCTTCTGCAATAACGACTCGATTTTGTCAAAAATGTGACAAAATAATGGAAAATTCAACGCGAATGGTAGCAACATCGTTCAGTTGTATTGAAAAGCGTGTCGAATCGAACGACTGAGTCTATTTTATTATACAATTTTACCATTCTTCTTCAATAACGGCTCGATTTTGCCAAAAATGCGACAAAATACAGGAAAATAGAACGCAAATGCTAGCAAAATCGTTCAGTTGTATTGAAAAGCGTGTCAAAATGAACGAGTGAGTCTATTTTATTATACAATTTTACCATTCTTCTGCAATAACTGCTCGATTTTGTCAAGAATGCGACAAAATACAGGAAAATAGAACGCAAATGATAGCAATATTGTTCAGTTATATTGAAAGCGTGTCAAAATAAGCGACTGAGTCTATTTCATTATGCAATTTTACCATTCTTCTGCAATAACGACTCGATTTTGTCAAAAATGTGACAAAATAATGGAAAATTCAGCGCGAATGCTAGCAATATCGTTCAGTTGTATTGAAAAGCGTGTCGAATCGAACGACTGAGTCTATTTTATTATACAATTTTACCATTCTTCTTCAATAACGGCTCGATTTTGTCAAGAATGCGACAAAATACATGAAAATAGAACGCAATGCTAGCAAAATCGTTCAGTTGTATTGAAAAGCGTGTCAAAATGAACGAGTGAGTCTATTTTATTGTACAATTTCATCATTCTTCTGCAATAACGGCTGGATTTTGTCAAGAATGCGACAAAATACAGGAAAATAGAACGCAAATGGTAGCAATATCGTTCAGTTGTATTGAAAAGCGTGACAAAATGAACGACTGAGTCCACTTTATTACACAATTTTACCATTCTTCTGCAATAACGACTCGATTTTGTTAAAAATGTGACAAAATACAGGAAAATTCAACGCAAATGCTAGCAATATCGTTCAGTTGTATTGAAAGCGTGTCAAAATAAGCGACTGAGTCTATTTCATTATTCAATTTTACCATTCTTCTGCAATAATGACTCGATTTTGTCAAAAATGTGACAAAATAATGGAAAATTCAACGCGAATGCTAGCAATATCGTTCAGTTGTCTTGAAAAGCGTGTCGAATCGAACGACTGAGTCTATTTTATTATACAATTTTACCATTCTTCTTCAATAACGGCTGGATTTTGTCAAGAATGCGACAAAATACAGGAAAATAGAACGCAAATGGTAGCAATATCGTTCAGTTGTATTGAAAAGCGTGTCAAAATGGACGACTGAGTCTATTTTATTATACAATTTTACCATTCTTCTGCAATAACGACTCGATTTTGTCAAAAATGTGACAAAATAATGGAAAATTCAACGCGAATGCTAGCAAAATCGTTCAGTTGTGTATTGAAAAGCGTGTCACAATGAACGACTGAGTCTATTTTATTATACAATTTTACCATTCTTCTGCAATAACGGCTCGATTTTGTCAAGAATGCGACCAAATACAGGAAAATAGAACGCAAATGACAGCAATATCGTTCAGTTGTATTGAAAAGCGTGTCAAAATGGACGACTGAGTCTATTTTATTATACAAATTTACCATTCTTTTGCAATAACGTCTCGATTTTGTCAAGAATGCGACCAAATACAGGAAAATAGAACGCAAATGACAGCAATATCGTTCAGTTGTATTGAAAAGCGTGCCAAATAAGCGACTGAGTCTATTTTATAATACAAATTTACCATTCTTTTGCAATAACGGCTCGATTTTGTTAAAAATGTGACAAAATACAGGAAAATTCAACGCAAATGCTAGCAATATCGTTCAGTTGTATTGAAAGCGTGTCAAAATAAGCGACTGAGTCTATTTCATTATGCAATTTTACCATTCTTCTGCAATAACGACTCGATTTTGTGAAAAATGTGACAAAATAATGGAAAATTCAACGCGAATGCTAGCAAAATCGTTCAGTTGTATTGAAAAGCGTGTCAAAATGAACGACTGAGTCCATTTTATTATACAATTTTACCATTCTTCTGCAATAACGGCTCGATTTTGTTAAAAATGTGACAAAATAATGGAAAATTCAACGCGAATGCTAGCAATATCGTTCAGTTGTATTGAAAAGCGTGTCGAATCGAACGACTGAGTCTATTTTATTATACAATTTTACCATTCTTCTTCAATAACGGCTCGATTTTGCCAAGAATGCGACAAAATACAGGAAAATAGAACGCAAATGCTAGCAAAATCGTTCAGTTGTATTGAAAAGCGTGTCAAAATGAACGAGAGAGTCTATTTTATTATACAATTTTACCATTCTTCTGCAATAACGGCTCGATTTTGTCAAGAATGCGAGAAAATACAGGAAAATAGAACGCAAATGATAACAATATTGTTCAGTTGTATTGAAAGCGCGTCAAAATAAGCGACTGAGTCTATTTCATTATGCAATTTTACCATTCTTCTGCAATAATGACTCGATTTTGTCAAAAATGTGACAAAATAATGGAAAATTCAACGCGAATGCTAGCAATATCGTTCAGTTGTATTGAAAGGCGTGTCGAATCGAACGACTGAGTCTATTTTATTATACAATTTTACCATTCTTCTTCAATAACGGCTGGATTTTGTCAAGAATGCGACAAAATACAGGAAAATAGAACGCAAATGGTAGCAATATCGTTCAGTTGAATTGAAAAGCGTGTCAAAATGGACGACTGAGTCTATTTTATTATACAATTTTACCATTCTTCTGCAATAACGGCTCGATTTTGTCAAGAATGCGACAAAATTCAGGAAAATAGAACGCAAATGATAGCAATATCGTTCAGTTCTATTGAAAAGCGTGTTAAAATGAACGACTGAGTCTATTTTATTACACAATTTTACCATTCTTCTGCAATCACGATTCGATTTTGTTAAAAATGTGACAAAATACAGGAAAATTCAACGCAAATGCTAGCAATATCGTTCAGTTGTATTGAATGCGTGTCAAAATAAGCGACTGAGTCTATTTCATTATGCAATTTTACCATTCTTCTGCAATAACGACTCGATTTTGTCAAAAATGTGACAAAATATTGAAAAATTCAACGCGAATGCTAGCAAAATCGTTCAGTTGTGTATTGAAAAGCGTGTCAAAATGAACGACTGAGTCTATTTTATTATACAACTTTACCATTCTTCTGCAATAACGGCTCGATTTTGTCAAGAATGCGACCAAATACAGGAAAATAGAACGCAAATGACAGCAATATCGTTCAGTTGTATTGAAAAGCGTGTCAAAATGGACGACTGAGTCTATTTTATTATACAAATTTACCATTCTTTTGCAATAACGGCTCGATTTTGTTAAAAATGTGACAAAATACAGGAAAATTCAACGCAAATGCTAGCAATATCGTTCAGTTGTATTGAAAGCGTGTCAAAATAAGCGACTGAGTCTATTTCATTATGCAATTTTACCATTCTTCTGCAATAACGACTCGATTTTGTCAAAAATGTGACAAAATAATGGAAAATTCAACGCGAATGCTAGCAAAATCGTTCAGTTGTATTGAAAAGCGTGTCAAAATGAACGACTGAGTCTATTTTATTATACAATTTTACCATTCTTCTGCAATAACGGCTCGATTTTGTCAAGAATGCGACCAAATACAGGAAAATAGAACGCAAATGACAGCAATATCGTTCAGTTGTATTGAAAAGCGTGTCAAAATGGACGACTGAGTCTATTTTATTATACAAATTTACCATTCTTCTGCAATAACGGCTCGATTTTGTTAAAAATGTGACAAAATAATGGAAAATTCAACGCGAATGCTAGCAAAATCGTTCAGTTGTATTGAAAAGCGTGTCAAAATGAACGACTGAGTCTATTTTATAATACAATTTTACCATTCTTCTGCAATAACGGCTCGATTTTGTCAAGAATGCGACCAAATACAGGAAAATAGAACGCAAATGACAGCAATATCGTTCAGTTGTATTGAAAAGCGTGTCAAAATGGACGACTGAGTCTATTTTATTATACAAATTTACCATTCTTCTGCAATAACGGCTCGATTTTGTTAAAAATGTGACAAAATAATGGAAAATTCAACGCGAATGCTAGCAAAATCGTTCAGTTGTATTGAAAAGCGTGTCAAAATGAACGACTGAGTCTATTTTATTATACAATTTTACCATTCTTCTGCAATAACGACTCGATTTTGTCAAAAATGTGACAAAATAATGGAAAATTCAACGCGAATGGTAGCAACATCGTTCAGTTGTATTGAAAAGCGTGTCGAATCGAACGACTGAGTCTATTTTATTATACAATTTTACTATTCTTCTTCAATAACGGCTCGATTTTGCCAAAAATGCGACAAAATACAGGAAAATAGAACGCAAATGCTAGCAAAATCGTTCAGTTGTATTGAAAAGCGTGTCAAAATGAACGAGTGAGTCTATTTTATTATACAATTTTACCATTCTTCTGCAATAACGGCTCGATTTTGTCAAGAATGCGACAAAATACAGGAAAATAGAACGCAAATGATAGCAATATTGTTCAGTTATATTGAAAGCGTGTCAAAATAAGCGACTGAGTCTATTTCATTATGCAATTTTACCATTCTTCTGCAATAACGACTCGATTTTGTCAAAAATGTGACAAAATAATGGAAAATTCAGCAAGAATGCTAGCAATATCGTTCAGTTGTATTGAAAAGCGTGTCGAATCGAACGACTGAGTCTATTTTATTATACAATTTTACCATTCTTCTTCAATAACGGCTCGATTTTGTCAAGAATGCGACAAAATACAGGAAAATAGAACGCAATGCTAGCAAAATCGTTCAGTTGTATTGAAAAGCGTGTCAAAATGAACGTGTGAGTCTATTTTATTGTACAATTTCATCATTCTTCTGCAATAACGGCTGGATTTTGTCAAGAATGCGACAAAATACAGGAAAATAGAACGCAAATGGTGGCAATATCGTTCAGTTGTATTGAAAAGCGTGACAAAATGAACGACTGAGTCTACTTTATTACACAATTTTACCATTCTTCTGCAATAACGACTCGATTTTGTTAAAAATGTGACAAAATACAGGAAAATTCAACGCAAATGCTAGCAATATCGTTCAGTTGTATTGAAAGCGTGTCAAAATAAGCGACTGAGTCTATTTCATTATGCAATTTTACCATTCTTCTGCAATAATGACTCGATTTTGTCAAAAATGTGACAAAATAATGGAAAATTCAACGCGAATGCTAGCAATATCGTTCAGTTGTCTTGAAAAGCGTGTCGAATCGAACGACTGAGTCTATTTTATTATACAATTTTACCATTCTTCTTCAATAACGGCTGGATTTTGTCAAGAATGCGACAAAATACAGGAAAATAGAACGCAAATGGTAGCAATATCGTTCAGTTGTATTGAAAAGCGTGTCAAAATGGACGACTGAGTCTATTTTATTATACAATTTTACCATTCTTCTGCAATAACGACTCGATTTTGTCAAGAATGCGACCAAATACAGGAAAATAGAACGCAAATGACAGCAATATCGTTCAGTTGTATTGAAAAGCGTGTCAAAATGGACGACTGAGTCTATTTTATTATACAAATTTACCGTTCTTTTGCAATAACGGCTCGATTTTGTTAAAAATGTGACAAAATACAGGAAAATTCAAGGCAAATGCTAGCAATATCGTTCAGTTGTATTGAAAGCGTGTCAAAATAAGCGACTGAGTCTATTTCATTATGCAATTTTACCATTCTTCTGCAATAACGACTCGATTTTGTCAAAAATGTGACAAAATAATGGAAAATTCAACGCGAATGCTAGCAAAATCGTTCAGTTGTATTGAAAAGCGTGTCAAAATGAACGACTGAGTCTATTTTATTATACAATTTTACCATTCTTCTGCAATAACGGCTCGATTTTGTCAAGAATGCGACCAAATACAGGAAAATAGAACGCAAATGACAGCAATAGCGTTCAGTTGTATTGAAAAGCGTGTCAAAATGGACGACTGAGTCTATTCTATTATACAAATTTACCATTCTTTTGCAATAACGGCTCGATTTTGTTAAAAATGTGACAAAATACAGGAAAATTCAAGGCAAATGCTAGCAATATCGTTCAGTTGTATTGAAAGCGTGTCAAAATAAGCGACTGAGTCTATTTCATTATGCAATTTTACCATTCTTCTGCAATAACGACTCGATTTTGTCAAAAATGTGACAAAATAATGGAAAATTCAACGCGAATGCTAGCAAAATCGTTCAGTTGTATTGAAAAGCGTGTCAAAATGAACGACTGAATCTATTTTATTATACAATTTTACCATTCTTCTGCAATAACGGCTCGATTTTGTCAAGAATGCGACCAAATACAGGAAAATAGAACGCAAATGACAGCAATATCGTTCAGTTGTATTGAAAAGCGTGTCAAAATGGACGACTGAGTCTATTCTATTATACAATTTTACCATTCTTCTGCAATAACGACTCGATTTTGTCAAAAATGTGACAAAATAATGGAAAATTCAACGCGAATGTTAGCAACATCGTTCAGTTGTATTGAAAAGCGTGTCAAAATGGACGACTGAGTCTATTTTATTATACAATTTTACCATTCTTCTGCAATAACGGCTCGATTTTGTCAAGAATGCGACCAAATACAGGAAAATAGAACGCAAATGACAGCAATATCGTTCAGTTGTATTGAAAAGCGTGTCAAAATGGACGACTGAGTCTATTTTATTATACAAATTTACCATTCTTCTGCAATAACGGCTCGATTTTGTTAAAAATGTGACAAAATAATGGAAAATTCAACGCGAATGCTAGCAAACTCGTTCAGTTGTATTGAAAAGCGTGTCAAAATGAACGACTGAGTCTATTTTATTATACAATTTTACCATTCTTCTGCAATAACGACTCGATTTTGTCAAAAATGTGACAAAATAATGGAAAATTCAACGCGAATGGTAGCAACATCGTTCAGTTGTATTGAAAAGCGTGTCGAATCGAACGACTGAGTCTATTTTATTATACAATTTTACCATTCTTCTTCAATAACGGCTCGATTTTGCCAAAAATGCGACAAAATACAGGAAAATAGAACGCAAATGCTAGCAAAATCGTTCAGTTGTATTGAAAAGCGTGTCAAAATGAACGAGTGAGTCTATTTTATTATACAATTTTACCATTCTTCTGCAATAACTGCTCGATTTTGTCAAGAATGCGACAAAATACAGGAAAATAGAACGCAAATGATAGCAATATTGTTCAGTTATATTGAAAGCGTGTCAAAATAAGCGACTGAGTCTATTTCATTATGCAATTTTACCATTCTTCTGCAATAACGACTCGATTTTGTCAAAAATGTGACAAAATAATGGAAAATTCAGCGCGAATGCTAGCAATATCGTTCAGTTGTATTGAAAAGCGTGTCGAATCGAACGACTGAGTCTATTTTATTATACAATTTTACCATTCTTCTTCAATAACGGCTCGATTTTGTCAAGAATGCGACAAAATACATGAAAATAGAACGCAATGCTAGCAAAATCGTTCAGTTGTATTGAAAAGCGTGTCAAAATGAACGAGTGAGTCTATTTTATTGTACAATTTCATCATTCTTCTGCAATAACGGCTGGATTTTGTCAAGAATGCGACAAAATACAGGAAAATAGAACGCAAATGGTAGCAATATCGTTCAGTTGTATTGAAAAGCGTGACAAAATGAACGACTGAGTCCACTTTATTACACAATTTTACCATTCTTCTGCAATAACGACTCGATTTTGTTAAAAATGTGACAAAATACAGGAAAATTCAACGCAAATGCTAGCAATATCGTTCAGTTGTATTGAAAGCGTGTCAAAATAAGCGACTGAGTCTATTTCATTATTCAATTTTACCATTCTTCTGCAATAATGACTCGATTTTGTCAAAAATGTGACAAAATAATGGAAAATTCAACGCGAATGCTAGCAATATCGTTCAGTTGTCTTGAAAAGCGTGTCGAATCGAACGACTGAGTCTATTTTATTATACAATTTTACCATTCTTCTTCAATAACGGCTGGATTTTGTCAAGAATGCGACAAAATACAGGAAAATAGAACGCAAATGGTAGCAATATCGTTCAGTTGTATTGAAAAGCGTGTCAAAATGGACGACTGAGTCTATTTTATTATACAATTTTACCATTCTTCTGCAATAACGACTCGATTTTGTCAAAAATGTGACAAAATAATGGAAAATTCAACGCGAATGCTAGCAAAATCGTTCAGTTGTGTATTGAAAAGCGTGTCACAATGAACGACTGAGTCTATTTTATTATACAATTTTACCATTCTTCTGCAATAACGGCTCGATTTTGTCAAGAATGCGACCAAATACAGGAAAATAGAACGCAAATGACAGCAATATCGTTCAGTTGTATTGAAAAGCGTGTCAAAATGGACGACTGAGTCTATTTTATTATACAAATTTACCATTCTTTTGCAATAACGGCTCGATTTTGTTAAAAATGTGACAAAATACAGGAAAATTCAAGGCAAATGCTAGCAATATCGTTCAGTTGTATTGAAAGCGTGTCAAAATAAGCGACTGAGTCTATTTCATTATGCAATTTTACCATTCTTCTGCAATAACGACTCGATTTTGTCAAAAATGTGACAAAATAATGGAAAATTCAACGCGAACGCTAGCAAAATCGTTCAGTTGTATTGAAAAGCGTGTCAAAATGAACGACTGAGTCTATTTTATTATACAATTTTACCATTCTTCTGCAATAACGGCTCGATTTTGTCAAGAATGCGACCAAATACAGGAAAATAGAACGCAAATGACAGCAATATCGTTCAGTTGTATTGAAAAGCGTGTCAAAATGGACGACTGAGTCTATTCTATTATACAAATTTACCATTCTTTTGCAATAACGGCTCGATTTTGTTAAAAATGTGACAAAATACAGGAAAATTCAAGGCAAATGCTAGCAATATCGTTCAGTTGTATTGAAAGCGTGTCAAAATAAGCGACTGAGTCTATTTCATTATGCAATTTTACCATTCTTCTGCAATAACGACTCGATTTTGTCAAAAATGTGACAAAATAATGGAAAATTCAACGCGAATGCTAGCAAAATCGTTCAGTTGTATTGAAAAGCGTGTCAAAATGAACGACTGAGTCTATTTTATTATACAATTTTACCATTCTTCTGCAATAACGGCTCGATTTTGTCAAGAATGCGACCAAATACAGGAAAATAGAACGCAAATGACAGCAATTTCGTTCAGTTGTATTGAAAAGCGTGTCAAAATGGACGACTGAGTCTATTTTATAATACAAATTTACCATTCTTCTGCAATAACGGCTCGATTTTGTTCAAAATGTGACAAAATAATGGAAAATTCAACGCGAATGCTAGCAAAATCGTTCAGTTGTATTGAAAAACGTGTCAAAATGAACGACTGAGTCTATTTTATTATACAAATTTACCATTCTTCTGCAATAACGGCTCGATTTTGCCAAGAATGCGACAAAATACAGGAAAATAGAACGCAAATGCTAGCAAAATCGTTCTGTTGTATTGAAAAGCGTGTCAAAATGAACGAGTGAGTCTATTTTATTATACAAATTTACCATTCTTTTGCAATAACGGCTCGATTTTGTTAAAAATGTGACAAAATACAGGAAAATTCAACGCGAATGCTAGCAAAATCGTTCAGTTGTGTATTGAAAAGCGTGTCAAAATGAACGACTGAGTCTATTTTATTATACAATTTTACCATTCTTCTGCAATAACGGCTCGATTTTGTCAAGAATGCCACCAAATACAGGAAAATAGAACGCAAATGACAGCAATATCGTTCAGTTGTATTGAAAAGCGTGTCAAAATGGACGACTGAGTCTATTTTATTATACAAATTTACCATTCTTTTGCAATAACGGCTCGATTTTGTTAAAAATGTGACAAAATACAGGAAAATTCAACGCAAATGCTAGCAATATCGTTCAGTTGTATTGAAAGCGTGTCAAAATAAGCGACTGAGTCTATTTCATTATGCAATTTTACCATTCTTCTGCAATAACGACTCGATTTTGTCAAAAATGTGACAAAATAATGGAAAATTCAACGCGAATGCTAGCAAAATCGTTCAGTTGTATTGAAAAGCGTGTCAAAATGAACGACTGAGTCTATTTTATTATACAATTTTACCATTCTTCTGCAATAACGGCTCGATTTTGTCAAGAATGCGACCAAATACAGGAAAATAGAACGCAAATGACAGCAATATCGTTCAGTTGTATTGAAAAGCGTGTCAAAATGGACGACTGAGTCTATTTTATTATACAAATTTACCATTCTTCTGCAATAACGGCTCGATTTTGTTAAAAATGTGACAAAATACAGGAAAATTCAATGCAAATGCTAGCAATATCGTTCAGTTGTATTGAAAGCGTGTCAAAATAAGCGACTGAGTCTATTTCATTATGCAATTTTACCATTCTTCTGCAATAATGACTCGATTTTGTCAAAAATGTGACAAAATAATGGAAAATTCAACGCGAATGC
The DNA here is from genome assembly GCA_947389935.1 of Agrilus cyanescens. Taxonomy (NCBI): domain Eukaryota; kingdom Metazoa; phylum Arthropoda; class Insecta; order Coleoptera; family Buprestidae; genus Agrilus; species Agrilus cyanescens. The sequence goes on from OX376704.1 coordinate 21,714,223, forward strand.
TAGCAATATCGTTCAGTTGTATTGAAAAGCGTGTCGAATCGAACGACTGAGTCTATTTTATTATACAATTTTACCATTCTTCTTCAATAACGGCTGGATTTTGTCAAGAATGCGACAAAATACAGGAAAATAGAACGCAAATGGTAGCAATATCGTTCAGTTGTATTGAAAAGCGTGTCAAAATGGACGACTGAGTCTATTTTATTATACAATTTTACCATTCTTCTGCAATAACGGCTCGATTTTGTCAAGAATGCGACAAAATTCAGGAAAATAGAACGCAAATGATAGCAATATCGTTCAGTTCTATTGAAAAGCGTGTTAAAATGAACGACTGAGTCTATTTTATTACACAATTTTACCATTCTTCTGCAATCACGATTCGATTTTGTTAAAAATGTGACAAAATACAGGAAAATTCAACGCAAATGCTAGCAATATCGTTCAGTTGTATTGAAAGCGTGTCAAAATAAGCGACTGAGTCTATTTCATTATGCAATTTTACCATTCTTCTGCAATAACGACTCGATTTTGTCAAAAATGTGACAAAATAATGGAAAATTCAACGCGAATGCTGGCAAAATCGTTCAGTTGTGTATTGAAAAGCGTGTCAAAATGAACGACTGAGTCTATTTTATTATACAATTTTACCATTCTTCTGCAAAAACGGCTCGATTTTGTCAAGAATGCGACCAAATACAGGAAAATAGAACGCAAATGACAGCAATATCGTTCAGTTGTATTGAAAAGCGTGTCAAAATGGACGACTGAGTCTATTTTATTATACAAATTTACCATTCTTTTGCAATAACGGCTCGATTTTGTTAAAAATGTGACAAAATACAGGAAAATTCAACGCAAATGCTAGCAATATCGTTCAGTTGTATTGAAAGCGTGTCAAAATAAGCGACTGAGTCTATTTCATTATGCAATTTTACCATTCTTCTGCAATAACGACTCGATTTTGTCAAAAATGTGACAAAATAATGGAAAATTCAACGCGAATGCTAGCAAAATCGTTCAGTTGTATTGAAAAGCGTGTCAAAATGAACGACTGAGTCTATTTTATTATACAATTTTACCATTCTTCTGCAATAACGGCTCGATTTTGTCAAGAATGCGACCAAATACAGGAAAATAGAACGCAAATGACAGCAATTTCGTTCAGTTGTATAGAAAAGCGTGTCAAAATGGACGACTGAGTCTATTTTATTATACAAATTTACCATTCTTCTGCAATAACGGCTCGATTTTGTTAAAAATGTGACAAAATAATGGAAAATTCAACGCGAATGCTAGCAAAATCGTTCAGTTGTATTGAAAAGCGTGTCAAAATGAACGACTGAGTCTATTTTATTATACAAATTTACCATTCTTTTTCAATAACGGCTCGATTTTGCCAAGAATGCGACAAAATACAGGAAAATAGAACGCAAATGCTAGCAAAATCGTTCTGTTGTATTGAAAAGCGTGTCAAAATGAACGAGTGAGTCTATTTTATTATACAAATTTACCATTCTTTTGCAATAACGGCTCGATTTTGTTAAAAATGTGACAAAATACAGGAAAATTCAACGCAAATGCTAGCAATATCGTTCAGTTGTATTGAAAGCGTGTCAAAATAAGCGACTGAGTCTATTTCATTATGCAATTTTACCATTCTTCTGCAATAACGACTCGATTTTGTCAAAAATGTGACAAAATAATGAAAAATTCAACGCGAATGCTAGCAAAATCGTTCAGTTGTATTGAAAAGCGTGTCAAAATGAACGACTGAGTCTATTTTATTATACAATTTTACCATTCTTCTGCAATAACGGCTCGATTTTGTCAAGAATGCGACCAAATACAGGAAAATAGAACGCAAATGACAGCAATATCGTTCAGTTGTATTGAAAAGCGTGTCAAAATGGACGACTGAGTCTATTTTATTATACAAATTTACCATTCTTCTGCAATAACGGCTCGATTTTGTTAAAAATGTGACAAAATAATGGAAAATTCAACGGGAATGCTAGCAAAATCGTTCAGTTGTATTGAAAAGCGTGTCAAAATGAACGACTGAGTCTATTTTATTATACAAATTTACCATTCTTCTTCAATAACAGCTCGATTTTGCCAAGAATGCGACAAAATACAGGAAAATAGAACGCAAATGCTAGCAATATCGTTCAGTTGTATTGAAAGCGTGTCAAAATAAGCGACTGAGTCTATTTCATTATTCAATTTTACCATTCTTCTGCAATAATGACTCGATTTTGTCAAAAATGTGACAAAATAATGGAAAATTCAACGCGAATGCTAGCAATATCGTTCAGTTGTATTGAAAAGCGTGTCGAATCGAACGACTGAGTCTATTTTATTATACAATTTTACCATTCTTCTTCAATAACGGCTGGATTTTGTCAAGAATGCGACAAAATACAGGAAAATAGAACGCAAATGGTAGCAATATCGTTCAGTTGTATTGAAAAGCGTGTCAAAATGGACGACTGAGTCTATTTTATTATACAATTTTACCATTCTTCTGCAATAACGACTCGATTTTGTCAAAAATGTGACAAAATAATGGAAAATTCAACGCGAATGCTAGCAAAATCGTTCAGTTGTGTATTGAAAAGCGTGTCACAATGAACGACTGAGTCTATTTTATTATACAATTTTACCATTCTTCTGCAATAACGGCTCGATTTTGTCAAGAATGCGACCAAATACAGGAAAATAGAACGCAAATGACAGCAATATCGTTCAGTTGTATTGAAAAGCGTGTCAAAATGGACGACTGAGTCTATTTTATTATACAAATTTACCATTCTTTTGCAATAACGGCTCGATTTTGTTAAAAATGTGACAAAATACAGGAAAATTCAAGGCAAATGCTAGCAATATCGTTCAGTTGTATTGAAAGCGTGTCAAAATAAGCGACTGAGTCCATTTCATTATGCAATTTTACCATTCTTCTGCAATAACGACTCGATTTTGTCAAAAATGTGACAAAATAATGGAAAATTCAACGCGAATGCTAGCAAAATCGTTCAGTTGTATTGAAAAGCGTGTCAAAATGAACGACTGAGTCTATTTTATTATACAATTTTACCATTCTTCTGCAATAACGGCTCGATTTTGTCAAGAATGCGACCAAATACAGGAAAATAGAACGCAAATGACAGCAATATCGTTCAGTTGTATTGAAAAGCGTGTCAAAATGGACGACTGAGTCTATTCTATTATACAAATTTACCATTCTTTTGCAATAACGGCTCGATTTTGTTAAAAATGTGACAAAATACAGGAAAATTCAAGGCAAATGCTAGCAATATCGTTCAGTTGTATTGAAAGCGTGTCAAAATAAGCGACTGAGTCTATTTCATTATGCAATTTTACCATTCTTCTGCAATAACGACTCGATTTTGTCAAAAATGTGACAAAATAATGGAAAATTCAACGCGAATGCTAGCAAAATCGTTCAGTTGTATTGAAAAGCGTGTCAAAATGAACGACTGAGTCTATTTTATTATACAATTTTACCATTCTTCTGCAATAACGGCTCGATTTTGTCAAGAATGCGACCAAATACAGGAAAATAGAACGCAAATGACAGCAATTTCGTTCAGTTGTATTGAAAAGCGTGTCAAAATGGACGACTGAGTCTATTTTATTATACAAATTTACCATTCTTCTGCAATAACGGCTCGATTTTGTTAAAAATGTGACAAAATAATGGAAAATTCAACGCGAATGCTAGCAAAATCGTTCAGTTGTATTGAAAAGCGTGTCAAAATGAACGACTGAGTCTATTTTATTATACAAATTTACCATTCTTCTGCAATAACGGCTCGATTTTGCCAAGAATGCGACAAAATACAGGAAAATAGAACGCAAATGCTAGCAAAATCGTTCTGTTGTATTGAAAAGCGTGTCAAAATGAATGAGTGAGTCTATTTTATTATACAAATTTACCATTCTTTTGCAATAACGGCTCGATTTTGTTAAAAATGTGACAAAATACAGGAAAATTCAACGCAAATGCTAGCAATATCGTTCAGTTGTATTGAAAGCGTGTCAAAATAAGCGACTGAGTCTATTTCATTATGCAATTTTACCATTCTTCTGCAATAACGACTCGATTTTGTCAAAAATGTGACAAAATAATGGAAAATTCAACGCGAATGCTAGCAAAATCGTTCAGTTGTATTGAAAAGCGTGTCAAAATGAACGACTGAGTCTATTTTATTATACAATTTTACCATTCTTCTGCAATAACGGCTCGATTTTGTCAAGAATGCGACCAAATACAGGAAAATAGAACGCAAATGACAGCAATATCGTTCAGTTGTATTGAAAAGCGTGTCAAAATGGACGACTGAGTCTATTTTATTATACAAATTTACCATTCTTCTGCAATAATGGCTCGATTTTGTTAAAAATGTGACGAAATAATGGAAAATTCAACGCGAATGCTAGCAAAATCGTTCAGTTGTATTGAAAAGCGTGTCAAAATGAACGACTGAGTCTATTTTATTATACAAATTTACCATTCTTCTTCAATAACGGCTCGATTTTGCCAAGAATGCGACAAAATACAGGAAAATAGAACGCAAATGCTAGCAAAATCGTTCTGTTGTATTGAAAAGCGTGTCAAAATGAACGAGTGAGTCTATTTTATTATACAATTTTACCATTCTTCTGCAATAACGGCTCGATTTTGTCAAGAATGCGACAAAATACAGGAAAATAGAACGCAAATGATAGCAATATTGTTCAGTTATATTGAAAGCGTGTCAAAATAAGCGACTGAGTCTATTTCATTATGCAATTTTACCATTCTTATGCAATAATGACTCGATTTTGTCAAAAATGTGACAAAATAATGGAAAATTCAACGCGAATGCTAGCAAAATCGTTCAGTTGTGTATTGAAAAGCGTGTCAAAATGAACGACTGAGTCTATTTTATTATACAATTTTACCATTCTTCTGCAATAACGGCTCGATTTTGTCAAGAATGCGACCAAATACAGGAAAATAGAACGCAAATGACAGCAATATCGTTCAGTTGTATTGAAAAGCGTGTCAAAATGGACGACTGAGTCTATTCTATTATACAAATTTACCATTCTTTTGCAATAACGGCTCGATTTTGTTAAAAATGTGACAAAATACAGGAAAATTCAAGGCAAATGCTAGCAATATCGTTCAGTTGTATTGAAAGCGTGTCAAAATAAGCGACTGAGTCTATTTCATTATGCAATTTTACCATTCTTCTGCAATAACGACTCGATTTTGTCAAAAATGTGACAAAATAATGGAAAATTCAACGCGAATGCTAGCAAAATCGTTCAGTTGTATTGAAAAGCGTGTCAAAATGAACGACTGAGTCTATTTTATTATACAATTTTACCATTCTTCTGCAATAACGGCTCGATTTTGTCAAGAATGCGACCAAATACAGGAAAATAGAACGCAAATGACAGCAATATCGTTCAGTTGTATTGAAAAGCGTGTCAAAATGGACGACTGAGTCTATTTTATTATACAAATTTACCATTCTTCTGCAATAACGGCTCGATTTTGTTAAAAATGTGACAAAATACAGGAAAATTCAAGGCAAATGCTAGCAATATCGTTCAGTTGTATTGAAAGCGTGTCAAAATAAGCGACTGAGTCTATTTCATTATGCAATTTTACCATTCTTCTGCAATAATGACTCGATTTTGTCAAAAATGTGACAAAATAATGGAAAATTCAACGCGAATGCTAGCAATATCGTTCAGTTGTATTGAAAAGCGTGTCGAATCGAACGACTGAGTCTATTTTATTATACAATTTTACCATTCTTCTTCAATAACGGCTGGATTTTGTCAAGAATGCGACAAAATACAGGAAAATAGAACGCAAATGGTAGCAATATCGTTCAGTTGTATTGAAAAGCGTGTCAAAATGGACGACTGAGTCTATTTTATTATACAATTTTACCATTCTTCTGCAATAACGGCTCGATTTTGTCAAGAATGCGACAAAATTCAGGAAAATAGAACGCAAATGATAGCAATATCGTTCAGTTCTATTGAAAAGCGTGTTAAAATGAACGACTGAGTCTATTTTATTACACAATTTTACCATTCTTCTGCAATCACGATTCGATTTTGTTAAAAATGTGACAAAATACAGGAAAATTCAACGCAAATGCTAGCAATATCGTTCAGTTGTATTGAAAGCGTGTCAAAATGAACGACTGAGTCTATTTTATTATACAATTTTACCATTCTTCTGCAATAACGGCTCGATTTTGTCAAGAATGCGACCAAATACAGGAAAATAGAACGCAAATGACAGCAATTTCGTTCAGTTGTATTGAAAAGCGTGTCAAAATGGACGACTGAGTCTATTTTATTATACAAATTTACCATTCTTCTGCAATAACGGCTCGATTTTGTTAAAAATGTGACAAAATAATGGAAAATTCAACGCGAATGCTAGCAAAATCGTTCAGTTGTATTGAAAAGCGTGTCAAAATGAACGACTGAGTCTATTTTATTATACAAATTTACCATTCTTCTGCAATAACGGCTCGATTTTGCCAAGAATGCGACAAAATACAGGAAAATAGAACGCAAATGCTAGCAAAATCGTTCTGTTGTATTGAAAAGCGTGTCAAAATGAACGAGTGAGTCTATTTTATTATACAAATTTACCATTCTTTTGCAATAACGGCTCGATTTTGTTAAAAATGTGACAAAATACAGGAAAATTCAACGCAAATGCTAGCAATATCGTTCAGTTGTATTGAAAGCGTGTCAAAATAAGCGACTGAGTCTATTTCATTATGCAATTTTACCATTCTTCTGCAATAACGACTCGATTTTGTCAAAAATGTGACAAAATAATGGAAAATTCAACGCGAATGCTAGCAAAATCGTTCAGTTGTATTGAAAAGCGTGTCAAAATGAACGACTGAGTCTATTTTATTATACAATTTTACCATTCTTCTGCAATAACGGCTCGATTTTGTCAAGAATGCGACCAAATACAGGAAAATAGAACGCAAATGACAGCAATATCGTTCAGTTGTATTGAAAAGCGTGTCAAAATGGACGACTGAGTCTATTTTATTATACAAATTTACCATTCTTCTGCAATAACGGCTCGATTTTGTTAAAAATGTGACAAAATAATGGAAAATTCAACGCGAATGCTAGCAAAATCGTTCAGTTGTATTGAAAAGCGTGTCAAAATGAACGACTGAGTCTATTTTATTATACAAATTTACCATTCTTCTTCAATAACGGCTCGATTTTGCCAAGAATGCGACAAAATACAGGAAAATAGAACGCAAATGCTAGCAAAATCGTTCTGTTGTATTGAAAAGCGTGTCAAAATGAACGAGTGAGTCTATTTTATTATACAATTTTACCATTCTTCTGCAATAACGGCTCGATTTTGTCAAGAATGCGACAAAATACAGGAAAATAGAACGCAAATGATAGCAATATTGTTCAGTTATATTGAAAGCGTGTCAAAATAAGCGACTGAGTCTATTTCATTATGCAATTTTACCATTCTTCTGCAATAACGACTCGATTTTGTCAAAAATGTGACAAAATAATGGAAAATTCAACGCGAATGCTACCAATATCGTTCAGTTGTATTGAAAAGCGTGTCGAATCGAACGACTGAGTCTATTTTATTATACAATTTTACCATTCTTCTTCAATAACGGCTCGATTTTGTCAAGAATGCGACAAAATACAGGAAAATAGAACGCAATGCTAGCAAAATCGTTCAGTTGTATTGAAAAGCGTGTCAAAATGAACGAGTGAGTCTATTTTATTGTACAATTTCATCATTCTTCTGCAATAACGGCTGGATTTTGTCAAGAATGCGACAAAATACAGGAAAATAGAACGCAAATGGTAGCAATATCGTTCAGTTGTATTGAAAAGAGTGACAAAATGAACGACTGAGTCTACTTTATTACACAATTTTACCATTCTTCTGCAATAACGACTCGATTTTGTTAAAAATGTGACAAAATACAGGAAAATTCAACGCAAATGCTAGCAATATCGTTCAGTTGTATTGAAAGCGTGTCAAAATAAGCGACTGAGTCTATTTCATTATGCAATTTTACCATTCTTATGCAATAATGACTCGATTTTGTCAAAAATGTGACAAAATAATGGAAAATTCAACGCGAATGCTAGCAAAATCGTTCAGTTGTGTATTGAAAAGCGTGTCAAAATGAACGACTGAGTCTATTTTATTATACAATTTTACCATTCTTCTGCAATAACGGCTCGATTTTGTCAAGAATGCCACCAAATACAGGAAAATAGAACGCAAATGACAGCAATATCGTTCAGTTGTATTGAAAAGCGTGTCAAAATGGACGACTGAGTCTATTTTATTATACAAATTTACCATTCTTCTGCAATAACGGCTCGATTTTGTTAAAAATGTGACAAAATACAGGAAAATTCAACGCAAATGATAGCAATATCGTTCAGTTGTATTGAAAGCGTGTCAAAATAAGCGACTGAGTCTATTTCATTATGCAATTTTACCATTCTTCTGCAATAATGACTCGATTTTGTCAAAAATGTGACAAAATAATGGAAAATTCAACGCGAATGCTAGCAATATCGTTCAGTTGTATTGAAAAGCATGTCGAATCGAACGACTGAGTCTATTTTATTATACAATTTTACCATTCTTCTTCAATAACGGCTGGATTTTGTCAAGAATGCGACAAAATACAGGAAAATAGAACGCAAATGGTAGCAATATCGTTCAGTTGTATTGAAAAGCGTGTCAAAATGGACGACTGAGTCTATTTTATTATACAATTTTACCATTCTTCTGCAATAACGGCTCGATTTTGTCAAGAATGCGACCAAATACAGGAAAATAGAACGCAAATGACAGCAATTTCGTTCAGTTGTATAGAAAAGCGTGTCAAAATGGACGACTGAGTCTATTTTATTATACAAATTTACCATTCTTCTGCAATAACGGCTCGATTTTGTTAAAAATGTGACAAAATAATGGAAAATTCAACGCGAATGCTAGCAAAATCGTTCAGTTGTATTGAAAAGCGTGTCAAAATGAACGACTGAGTCTATTTTATTATACAAATTTACCATTCTTCTTCAATAACGGCTCGATTTTGCCAAGAATGCGACAAAATACAGGAAAATAGAACGCAAATGCTAGCAAAATCGTTCTGTTGTATTGAAAAGCGTGTCAAAATGAACGAGTGAGTCTATTTTATTATACAAATTTACCATTCTTTTGCAATAACGGCTCGATTTTGTTAAAAATGTGACAAAATACAGGAAAATTCAACGCAAATGCTAGCAATATCGTTCAGTTGTATTGAAAGCGTGTCAAAATAAGCGACTGAGTCTATTTCATTATGCAATTTTACCATTCTTCTGCAATAACGACTCGATTTTGTCAAAAATGTGACAAAATAATGGAAAATTCAACGCGAATGCTAGCAAAATCGTTCAGTTGTATTGAAAAGCGTGTCAAAATGAACGACTGAGTCTATTTTATTATACAATTTTACCATTCTTCTGCAATAACGGCTCGATTTTGTCAAGAATGCGACCAAATACAGGAAAATAGAACGCAAATGACAGCAATATCGTTCAGTTGTATTGAAAAGCGTGTCAAAATGGACGACTGAGTCTATTTTATTATACAAATTTACCATTCTTCTGCAATAACGGCTCGATTTTGTTAAAAATGTGACAAAATAATGGAAAATTCAACGGGAATGCTAGCAAAATCGTTCAGTTGTATTGAAAAGCGTGTCAAAATGAACGACTGAGTCTATTTTATTATACAAATTTACCATTCTTCTTCAATAACGGCTCGATGTTGCCAAGAATGCGACAAAATACAGGAAAATAGAACGCAAATGCTAGCAAAATCGTTCTGTTGTATTGAAAAGCGTGTCAAAATGAACGAGTGAGTCTATTTTATTATACAAATTTACCATTCTTCTGCAATAACGGCTCGATTTTGTTAAAAATGTGACAAAATAATGGAAAATTCAACGCGAATGCTAGCAAAATCGTTCAGTTGTATTGAAAAGCGTGTCAAAATGAACGACTGAGTCTATTTTATTATACAATTTTACCATTCTTCTGCAATATCGGCTCGATTTTGTCAAGAATGCGACAAAATACAGGAAAATAGAACGCAAATGCTAGCAATATCGTTCAGTTGCATTGAAAGCGTGTCAAAATAAGCGACTGAGTCTATTTCATTATGCAATTTTACCATTCTTCTGCAATAACGACTCGATTTTGTCAAAAATGTGACAAAATAATGGAAAATTCAACGCGAATGCTAGCAATATCGTTCAGTTGTATTGAAAAGCGTGTCGAATCGAACGACTGAGTCTATTTTATTATACAATTTTACCATTCTTCTTCAATAACGGCTCGATTTTGTCAAGAATGCGACAAAATACAGGAAAATAGAACGCAAATGATAGCAATATTGTTCAGTTATATTGAAAGCGTGTCAAAATAAGCGACTGAGTCTATTTCATTATGCAATTTTACCATTCTTCTGCAATAACGACTCGATTTTGTCAAAAATGTGACAAAATAATGGAAAATTCAACGCGAATGCTAGCAATATCGTTCAGTTGTATTGAAAAGCGTGTCGAATCGAACGACTGAGTCTATTTCATTATACAATTTTACCATTCTTCTTCAATAACGGCTCGTTTTTGTCAAGAATGCGACAAAATGCAGGAAAATAGAACGCAATGCTAGCAAAATCGTTCAGTTGTATTGAAAAGCGTGTCAAAATGAACGAGTGAGTCTATTTTATTGTACAATTTCATCATTCTTCTGCAATAACGGCTGGATTTTGTCAAGAATGCGACAAAATACAGGAAAATAGAACGCAAATGGTAGCAATATCGTTCAGTTGTATTGAAAGCGTGTCAAAATAAGCGACTGAGTCTATTTCATTATGCAATTTTACCATTCTTCTGCAATAATGACTCGATTTTGTCAAAAATGTGACAAAATATTGGAAAATTCAACGCGAATGCTAGCAATATCGTTCAGTTGTATTGAAAAGCGTGTCGAATCGAACGACTGAGTCTATTTTATTATACAATTTTACCATTCTTCTTCAATAACGGCTGGATTTTGTCAAGAATGCGACAAAATACAGGAAAATAGAACGCAAATGCTAGCAATATCGTTCAGTTGTATTGAAAGCGTGTCAAAATAAGCGACTGAGTCTATTTCATTATGCAATTTTACCATTCTTCTGCAATAACGACTCGATTTTGTCAAAAATGTGACAAAATAATGGAAAATTCAACGCGAATGCTAGCAAAATCGTTCAGTTGTATTGAAAAGCGTGTCAAAATGAACGACTGAGTCTATTTTATTATACAATTTTACCATTCTTCTGCAATAACGGCTCGATTTTGTCAAGAATGCGACCAAATACAGGAAAATAGAACGCAAATGACAGCAATATCGTTCAGTTGTATTGAAAAGCGTGTCAAAATGGACGACTGAGTCTATTTTATTATACAAATTTACCATTCTTCTGCAATAACGGCTCGATTTTGTTAAAAATGTGACAAAATAATGGAAAATTCAACGCGAATGCTAGCAAAATCGTTCAGTTGTATTGAAAAGCGTGTCAAAATGAACGACTGAGTCTACTTTATTACACAATTTTACCATTCTTCTGCAATAACGACTCGATTTTGTTAAAAATGTGACAAAATACAGGTAAATTCAACGCAAATGCTAGCAATATCGTTCAGTTGTATTGAAAGCGTGTCAAAATAAGCGACTGAGTCTATTTCATTATGCAATTTTACCATTCTTCTGCAATAATGACTCGATTTTGTCAAAAATGTGACAAAATAATGGAAAATTCAACGCGAATGCTAGCAATATCGTTCAGTTGTATTGAAAAGCGTGTCGAATCGAACGACTGAGTCTATTTTATTATACAATTTTACCATTCTTCTTCAATAACGGCTGGATTTTGTCACGAATGCGACAAAATACAGGAAAATAGAACGCAAATGCTAGCAATATCGTTCAGTTGTATTGAAAGCGTGTCAAAATAAGCGACTGAGTCTATTTCATTATGCAATTTTACCATTCTTCTGCAATAACGACTCGATTTTGTCAAAAATGTGACAAAATAATGGAAAATTCAACGCGAATGCTAGCAAAATCGTTCAGTTGTATTGAAAAGCGTGTCAAAATGAACGACTGAGTCTATTTTATTATACAATTTTACCATTCTTCTGCAATAACGGCTCGATTTTGTCAAGAATGCGACCAAATACAGGAAAATAGAACGCAAATGACAGCAATATCGTTCAGTTGTATTGAAAAGCGTGTCAAAATGGACGACTGAGTCTATTTTATTATACAAATTTACCATTCTTCTGCAATAACGGCTCGATTTTGTTAAAAATGTGACAAAATAATGGAAAATTCAACGCGAATGCTAGCAAAATCGTTCAGTTGTATTGAAAAGCGTGTCAAAATGAACGACTGAGTCTATTTTATTATACAAATTTACCATTCTTCTTCAATAACGGCTCGATTTTGCCAAGAATGCGACAAAATACAGGAAAATAGAACGCAAATGATAGCAATATTGTTCAGTTATATTGAAAGCGTGTCAAAATAAGCGACTGAGTCTATTTCATTATGCAATTTTACCATTCTTCTGCAATAACGACTCGATTTTGTCAAAAATGTGACAAAATAATGGAAAATTCAACGCGAATGCTAGCAATATCGTTCAGTTGTATTGAAAAGCGTGTCGAATCGAACGACTGAGTCTATTTTATTATACAATTTTACCATTCTTCTTCAATAACGGCTCGTTTTTGTCAAGAATGCGACAAAATGCAGGAACATAGAACGCAATGCTAGCAAAATCGTTCAGTTGTATTGAAAAGCGTGTCAAAATGAACGAGTGAGTCTATTTTATTGTACAATTTCATCATTCTTCTGCAATAACGGCTGGATTTTGTCAAGAATGCGACAAAATACAGGAAAATAGAACGCAAATGGTAGCAATATCGTTCAGTTGTATTGAAAAGCATGACAAAATGAACGACTGAGTCTACTTTATTACACAATTTTACCATTCTTCTGCAATAACGACTCGATTTTGTTAAAAATGTGACAAAATACAGGTAAATTCAACGCAAATGCTAGCAATATCGTTCAGTTGTATTGAAAGCGTGTCAAAATAAGCGACTGAGTCTATTTCATTATGCAATTTTACCATTCTTCTGCAATAATGACTCGATTTTGTCAAAAATGTGACAAAATAATGGAAAATTCAACGCGAATGCTAGCAATATCGTTCAGTTGTATTGAAAAGCGTGTCGAATCGAACGACTGAGTCTATTTTATTATACAATTTTACCATTCTTCTTCAATAACGGCTGGATTTTGTCAAGAATGCGACAAAATACAGGAAAATAGAACGCAAATGCTAGCAATATCGTTCAGTTGTATTGAAAGCGTGTCAAAATAAGCGACTGAGTCTATTTCATTATGCAATTTTACCATTCTTCTGCAATAACGACTCGATTTTGTCAAAAATGTGACAAAATAATGGAAAATTCAACGCGAATGCTAGCAAAATCGTTCAGTTGTATTGAAAAGCGTGTCAAAATGAACGACTGAGTCTATTTTATTATACAATTTTACCATTCTTCTGCAATAACGGCTCGATTTTGTCAAGAATGCGACCAAATACAGGAAAATAGAACGCAAATGACAGCAATATCGTTCAGTTGTATTGAAAAGCGTGTCAAAATGGACGACTGAGTCTATTTTATTATACAAATTTACCATTCTTCTGCAATAACGGCTCGATTTTGTTAAAAATGTGACAAAATAATGGAAAATTCAACGCGAATGCTAGCAAAATCGTTCAGTTGTATTGAAAAGCGTGTCAAAATGAACGACTGAGTCTATTTTATTATACAAATTTACCATTCTTCTTCAATAACGGCTCGATTTTGCCAAGAATGCGACAAAATACAGGAAAATAGAACGCAAATGATAGCAATATTGTTCAGTTATATTGAAAGCGTGTCAAAATAAGCGACTGAGTCTATTTCATTATGCAATTTTACCATTCTTCTGCAATAACGACTCGATTTTGTCAAAAATGTGACAAAATAATGGAAAATTCAACGCGAATGCTAGCAATATCGTTCAGTTGTATTGAAAAGCGTGTCGAATCGAACGACTGAGTCTATTTTATTATACAATTTTACCATTCTTCTTCAATAACGGCTCGTTTTTGTCAAGAATGCGACAAAATGCAGGAAAATAGAACGCAATGCTAGCAAAATCGTTCAGTTGTATTGAAAAGCGTGTCAAAATGAACGAGTGAGTCTATTTTATTGTACAATTTCATCATTCTTCTGCAATAACGGCTGGATTTTGTCAAGAATGCGACAAAATACAGGAAAATAGAACGCAAATGGTAGCAATATCGTTCAGTTGTATTGAAAAGCATGACAAAATGAACGACTGAGTCTACTTTATTACACAATTTTACCATTCTTCTGCAATAACGACTCGATTTTGTTAAAAATGTGACAAAATACAGGTAAATTCAACGCAAATGCTAGCAATATCGTTCAGTTGTATTGAAAGCGTGTCAAAATAAGCGACTGAGTCTATTTCATTATGCAATTTTACCATTCTTCTGCAATAATGACTCGATTTTGTCAAAAATGTGACAAAATAATGGAAAATTCAACGCGAATGCTAGCAATATCGTTCAGTTGTATTGAAAAGCGTGTCGAATCGAACGACTGAGTCTATTTTATTATACAATTTTACCATTCTTCTTCAATAACGGCTGGATTTTGTCAAGAATGCGACAAAATACAGGAAAATAGAACGCAAATGCTAGCAATATCGTTCAGTTGTATTGAAAGCGTGTCAAAATAAGCGACTGAGTCTATTTCATTATGCAATTTTACCATTCTTCTGCAATAACGACTCGATTTTGTCAAAAATGTGACAAAATAATGGAAAATTCAACGCGAATGCTAGCAATATCGTTCAGTTGTATTGAAAAGCGTGTCAAAATGGACGACTGAGTCTATTTTATTATACAAATTTACCATTCTTCTGCAATAACGGCTCGATTTTGTTAAAAATGTGACAAAATAATGGAAAATTCAACGCGAATGCTAGCAAAATCGTTCAGTTGTATTGAAAAGCGTGTCAAAATGAACGACTGAGTCTATTTTATTATACAAATTTACCATTCTTCTTCAATAACGGCTCGATTTTGTCAAGAATGCGACAAAATACAGGAAAATAGAACGCAAATGCTAGCAAAATCGTTCTGTTGTATTGAAAAGCGTGTCAAAATGAACGAGTGAGTCTATTTTATTATACAAATTTACCATTCTTTTGCAATAACGGCTCGATTTTGTTAAAAATGTGACAAAATACAGGAAAATTCAAGGCAAATGCTAGCAATATCGTTCAGTTGTATTGAAAGCGTGTCAAAATAAGCGACTGAGTCTATTTCATTATGCAATTTTACCATTCTTCTGCAATAACGACTCGATTTTGTCAAAAATGAGACAAAATAATGGAAAATTCAACGCGAATGCTAGCAAAATCGTTCAGTTGTATTGAAAAGCGTGTCAAAATGAACGACTGAGTCTATTTTATTATACAATTTTACCATTCTTCTGCAATAACGGCTCGATTTTGTCAAGAATGCGACCAAATACAGGAAAATAGAACGCAAATGACAGCAATATCGTTCAGTTGTATTGAAAAGCGTGTCAAAATGGACGACTGAGTCTATTTTATTATACCAATTTACCATTCTTCTGCAATAACGGCTCGATTTTGTTAAAAATGTGACAAAATAATGGAAAATTCAACGCGAATGCTAGCAAAATCGTTCAGTTGTATTGAAAAGCGTGTCAAAATGAACGACTGAGTCTATTTTATTATACAAATTTACCATTCTTCTTCAATAACGGCTCGATTTTGCCAAGAATGCGACAAAATACAGGAAAATAGAACGCAAATGCTAGCAAAATCGTTCTGTTGTATTGAAAAGCGTGTCAAAATGAACGAGTGAGTCTATTTTATTATACAAATTTACCATTCTTCTGCAATAACGGCTCGATTTTGTTAAAAATGTGACAAAATAATGGAAAATTCAACGCGAATGCTAGCAAAATCGTTCAGTTGTATTGAAAAGCGTGTCAAAATGAACGACTGAGTCTATTTTATTATACAATTTTACCATTCTTCTGCAATAACGGCTCGATTTTGTCAAGAATGCGACAAAATACAGGAAAATAGAACGCAAATGCTAGCAATATCGTTCAGTTGTATTGAAAGCGTGTCAAAATAAGCGACTGAGTCTATTTCATTATGCAATTTTACCATTCTTCTGCAATAACGACTCGATTTTGTCAAGAATGCGACAAAATACAGGAAAATAGAACGCAAATGCTAGCAAAATCGTTCTGTTGTATTGAAAAGCGTGTCAAAATGAACGAGTGAGTCTATTTTATTATACAAATTTACCATTCTTCTGCAATAACGGCTCGATTTTGTTAAAAATGTGACAAAATAATGGAAAATTCAACGCGAATGCTAGCAAAATCGTTCAGTTGTATTGAAAAGCGTGTCGAATCGAACGACTGAGTCTATTTTATTATACAATTTTACCATTCTTCTTCAATAACGGCTGGATTTTGTCAAGAATGCGACAAAATACAGGAAAATAGAACGCAAATGCTAGCAATATCGTTCAGTTGTATTGAAAGCGTGTCAAAATAAGCGACTGAGTCTATTTCATTATGCAATTTTACCATTCTTCTGCAATAATGACTCGATTTTGTCAAAAATGTGACAAAATAATGGAAAATTCAACGCGAATGCTAGCAATATCGTTCAGTTGTATTGAAAAGCGTGTCGAATCGAACGACTGAGTCTATTTTATTATACAATTTTACCATTCTTCTTCAATAACGGCTGGATTTTGTCAAGAATGCGACAAAATACAGGAAAATAGAACGCAAATGCTAGCAATATCGTTCAGTTGTATTGAAAGCGTGTCAAAATAAGCGACTGAGTCTATTTCATTATGCAATTTTACCATTCTTCTGCAATAACGACTCGATTTTGTCAAAAATGTGACAAAATAATGGAAAATTCAACGCGAATGCTAGCAAAATCGTTCAGTTGTATTGAAAAGCGTGTCAAAATGAACGACTGAGTCTATTTTATTATACAATTTTACCATTCTTCTGCAATAACGGCTCGATTTTGTCAAGAATGCGACCAAATACAGGAAAATAGAACGCAAATGACAGCAATATCGTTCAGTTGTATTGAAAAGCGTGTCAAAATGGACGACTGAGTCTATTTTATTATACAAATTTACCATTCTTCTGCAATAACGGCTCGATTTTGTTAAAAATGTGACAAAATAATGGAAAATTCAACGCGAATGCTAGCAAAATCGTTCAGTTGTATTGAAAAGCGTGTCAAAATGAACGACTGAGTCTACTTTATTACACAATTTTACCATTCTTCTGCAATAACGACTCGATTTTGTTAAAAATGTGACAAAATACAGGTAAATTCAACGCAAATGCTAGCAATATCGTTCAGTTGTATTGAAAGCGTGTCAAAATAAGCGACTGAGTCTATTTCATTATGCAATTTTACCATTCTTCTGCAATAATGACTCGATTTTGTCAAAAATGTGACAAAATAATGGAAAATTCAACGCGAATGCTAGCAATATCGTTCAGTTGTATTGAAAAGCGTGTCGAATCGAACGACTGAGTCTATTTTATTATACAATTTTACCATTCTTCTTCAATAACGGCTGGATTTTGTCAAGAATGCGACAAAATACAGGAAAATAGAACGCAAATGCTAGCAATATCGTTCAGTTGTATTGAAAGCGTGTCAAAATAAGCGACTGAGTCTATTTCATTATGCAATTTTACCATTCTTCTGCAATAACGACTCGATTTTGTCAAAAATGTGACAAAATAATGGAAAATTCAACGCGAATGCTAGCAAAATCGTTCAGTTGTATTGAAAAGCGTGTCAAAATGAACGACTGAGTCTATTTTATTATACAATTTTACCATTCTTCTGCAATAACGGCTCGATTTTGTCAAGAATGCGACCAAATACAGGAAAATAGAACGCAAATGACAGCAATATCGTTCAGTTGTATTGAAAAGCGTGTCAAAATGGACGACTGAGTCTATTTTATTATACAAATTTACCATTCTTCTGCAATAACGGCTCGATTTTGTTAAAAATGTGACAAAATAATGGAAAATTCAACGCGAATGCTAGCAAAATCGTTCAGTTGTATTGAAAAGCGTGTCAAAATGAACGACTGAGTCTATTTTATTATACAAATTTACCATTCTTCTTCAATAACGGCTCGATTTTGCCAAGAATGCGACAAAATACAGGAAAATAGAACGCAAATGATAGCAATATTGTTCAGTTATATTGAAAGCGTGTCAAAATAAGCGACTGAGTCTATTTCATTATGCAATTTTACCATTCTTCTGCAATAACGACTCGATTTTGTCAAAAATGTGACAAAATAATGGAAAATTCAACGCGAATGCTAGCAATATCGTTCAGTTGTATTGAAAAGCGTGTCGAATCGAACGACTGAGTCTATTTTATTATACAATTTTACCATTCTTCTTCAATAACGGCTCGTTTTTGTCAAGAATGCGACAAAATGCAGGAAAATAGAACGCAATGCTAGCAAAATCGTTCAGTTGTATTGAAAAGCGTGTCAAAATGAACGAGTGAGTCTATTTTATTGTACAATTTCATCATTCTTCTGCAATAACGGCTGGATTTTGTCAAGAATGCGACAAAATACAGGAAAATAGAACGCAAATGGTAGCAATATCGTTCAGTTGTATTGAAAAGCATGACAAAATGAACGACTGAGTCTACTTTATTACACAATTTTACCATTCTTCTGCAATAACGACTCGATTTTGTTAAAAATGTGACAAAATACAGGTAAATTCAACGCAAATGCTAGCAATATCGTTCAGTTGTATTGAAAGCGTGTCAAAATAAGCGACTGAGTCTATTTCATTATGCAATTTTACCATTCTTCTGCAATAATGACTCGATTTTGTCAAAAATGTGACAAAATAATGGAAAATTCAACGCGAATGCTAGCAATATCGTTCAGTTGTATTGAAAAGCGTGTCGAATCGAACGACTGAGTCTATTTTATTATACAATTTTACCATTCTTCTTCAATAACGGCTGGATTTTGTCAAGAATGCGACAAAATACAGGAAAATAGAACGCAAATGCTAGCAATATCGTTCAGTTGTATTGAAAGCGTGTCAAAATAAGCGACTGAGTCTATTTCATTATGCAATTTTACCATTCTTCTGCAATAACGACTCGATTTTGTCAAAAATGTGACAAAATAATGGAAAATTCAACGCGAATGCTAGCAATATCGTTCAGTTGTATTGAAAAGCGTGTCAAAATGGACGACTGAGTCTATTTTATTATACAAATTTACCATTCTTCTGCAATAACGGCTCGATTTTGTTAAAAATGTGACAAAATAATGGAAAATTCAACGCGAATGCTAGCAAAATCGTTCAGTTGTATTGAAAAGCGTGTCAAAATGAACGACTGAGTCTATTTTATTATACAAATTTACCATTCTTCTTCAATAACGGCTCGATTTTGTCAAGAATGCGACAAAATACAGGAAAATAGAACGCAAATGCTAGCAAAATCGTTCTGTTGTATTGAAAAGCGTGTCAAAATGAACGAGTGAGTCTATTTTATTATACAAATTTACCATTCTTTTGCAATAACGGCTCGATTTTGTTAAAAATGTGACAAAATACAGGAAAATTCAAGGCAAATGCTAGCAATATCGTTCAGTTGTATTGAAAGCGTGTCAAAATAAGCGACTGAGTCTATTTCATTATGCAATTTTACCATTCTTCTGCAATAACGACTCGATTTTGTCAAAAATGAGACAAAATAATGGAAAATTCAACGCGAATGCTAGCAAAATCGTTCAGTTGTATTGAAAAGCGTGTCAAAATGAACGACTGAGTCTATTTTATTATACAATTTTACCATTCTTCTGCAATAACGGCTCGATTTTGTCAAGAATGCGACCAAATACAGGAAAATAGAAATCAAATGACAGCAATATCGTTCAGTTGTATTGAAAAGCGTGTCAAAATGGACGACTGAGTCTATTTTATTATACCAATTTACCATTCTTCTGCAATAACGGCTCGATTTTGTTAAAAATGTGACAAAATAATGGAAAATTCAACGCGAATGCTAGCAAAATCGTTCAGTTGTATTGAAAAGCGTGTCAAAATGAACGACTGAGTCTATTTTATTATACAAATTTACCATTCTTCTTCAATAACGGCTCGATTTTGCCAAGAATGCGACAAAATACAGGAAAATAGAACGCAAATGCTAGCAAAATCGTTCTGTTGTATTGAAAAGCGTGTCAAAATGAACGAGTGAGTCTATTTTATTATACAAATTTACCATTCTTCTGCAATAACGGCTCGATTTTGTTAAAAATGTGACAAAATAATGGAAAATTCAACGCGAATGCTAGCAAAATCGTTCAGTTGTATTGAAAAGCGTGTCAAAATGAACGACTGAGTCTATTTTATTATACAATTTTACCATTCTTCTGCAATAACGGCTCGATTTTGTCAAGAATGCGACAAAATACAGGAAAATAGAACGCAAATGCTAGCAATATCGTTCAGTTGTATTGAAAGCGTGTCAAAATAAGCGACTGAGTCTATTTCATTATGCAATTTTACCATTCTTCTGCAATAACGACTCGATTTTGTCAAGAATGCGACAAAATACAGGAAAATAGAACGCAAATGCTAGCAAAATCGTTCTGTTGTATTGAAAAGCGTGTCAAAATGAACGAGTGAGTCTATTTTATTATACAAATTTACCATTCTTCTGCAATAACGGCTCGATTTTGTTAAAAATGTGACAAAATAATGGAAAATTCAACGCGAATGCTAGCAAAATCGTTCAGTTGTATTGAAAAGCGTGTCGAATCGAACGACTGAGTCTATTTTATTATACAATTTTACCATTCTTCTTCAATAACGGCTGGATTTTGTCAAGAATGCGACAAAATACAGGAAAATAGAACGCAAATGCTAGCAATATCGTTCAGTTGTATTGAAAGCGTGTCAAAATAAGCGACTGAGTCTATTTCATTATGCAATTTTACCATTCTTCTGCAATAATGACTCGATTTTGTCAAAAATGTGACAAAATAATGGAAAATTCAACGCGAATGCTAGCAATATCGTTCAGTTGTATTGAAAAGCGTGTCGAATCGAACGACTGAGTCTATTTTATTATACAATTTTACCATTCTTCTTCAATAACGGCTGGATTTTGTCAAGAATGCGACAAAATACAGGAAAATAGAACGCAAATGCTAGCAATATCGTTCAGTTGTATTGAAAGCGTGTCAAAATAAGCGACTGAGTCTATTTCATTATGCAATTTTACCATTCTTCTGCAATAACGACTCGATTTTGTCAAAAATGTGACAAAATAATGGAAAATTCAACGCGAATGCTAGCAAAATCGTTCAGTTGTATTGAAAAGCGTGTCAAAATGAACGACTGAGTCTATTTTATTATACAATTTTACCATTCTTCTGCAATAACGGCTCGATTTTGTCAAGAATGCGACCAAATACAGGAAAATAGAACGCAAATGACAGCAATATCGTTCAGTTGTATTGAAAAGCGTGTCAAAATGGACGACTGAGTCTATTTTATTATACAAATTTACCATTCTTCTGCAATAACGGCTCGATTTTGTTAAAAATGTGACAAAATAATGGAAAATTCAACGCGAATGCTAGCAAAATCGTTCAGTTGTATTGAAAAGCGTGTCAAAATGAACGACTGAGTCTACTTTATTACACAATTTTACCATTCTTCTGCAATAACGACTCGATTTTGTTAAAAATGTGACAAAATACAGGTAAATTCAACGCAAATGCTAGCAATATCGTTCAGTTGTATTGAAAGCGTGTCAAAATAAGCGACTGAGTCTATTTCATTATGCAATTTTACCATTCTTCTGCAATAATGACTCGATTTTGTCAAAAATGTGACAAAATAATGGAAAATTCAACGCGAATGCTAGCAATATCGTTCAGTTGTATTGAAAAGCGTGTCGAATCGAACGACTGAGTCTATTTTATTATACAATTTTACCATTCTTCTTCAATAACGGCTGGATTTTGTCAAGAATGCGACAAAATACAGGAAAATAGAACGCAAATGCTAGCAATATCGTTCAGTTGTATTGAAAGCGTGTCAAAATAAGCGACTGAGTCTATTTCATTATGCAATTTTACCATTCTTCTGCAATAACGACTCGATTTTGTCAAAAATGTGACAAAATAATGGAAAATTCAACGCGAATGCTAGCAAAATCGTTCAGTTGTATTGAAAAGCGTGTCAAAATGAACGACTGAGTCTATTTTATTATACAATTTTACCATTCTTCTGCAATAACGGCTCGATTTTGTCAAGAATGCGACCAAATACAGGAAAATAGAACGCAAATGACAGCAATATCGTTCAGTTGTATTGAAAAGCGTGTCAAAATGGACGACTGAGTCTATTTTATTATACAAATTTACCATTCTTCTGCAATAACGGCTCGATTTTGTTAAAAATGTGACAAAATAATGGAAAATTCAACGCGAATGCTAGCAAAATCGTTCAGTTGTATTGAAAAGCGTGTCAAAATGAACGACTGAGTCTATTTTATTATACAAATTTACCATTCTTCTTCAATAACGGCTCGATTTTGCCAAGAATGCGACAAAATACAGGAAAATAGAACGCAAATGATAGCAATATTGTTCAGTTATATTGAAAGCGTGTCAAAATAAGCGACTGAGTCTATTTCATTATGCAATTTTACCATTCTTCTGCAATAACGACTCGATTTTGTCAAAAATGTGACAAAATAATGGAAAATTCAACGCGAATGCAAGCAATATCGTTCAGTTGTATTGAAAAGCGTGTCGAATCGAACGACTGAGTCTATTTTATTATACAATTTTACCATTCTTCTTCAATAACGGCTCGTTTTTGTCAAGAATGCGACAAAATGCAGGAAAATAGAACGCAATGCTAGCAAAATCGTTCAGTTGTATTGAAAAGCGTGTCAAAATGAACGAGTGAGTCTATTTTATTGTACAATTTCATCATTCTTCTGCAATAACGGCTGGATTTTGTCAAGAATGCGACAAAATACAGGAAAATAGAACGCAAATGGTAGCAATATCGTTCAGTTGTATTGAAAAGCATGACAAAATGAACGACTGAGTCTTCTTTATTACACAATTTTACCATTCTTCTGCAATAACGACTCGATTTTGTTAAAAATGTGACAAAATACAGGTAAATTCAACGCAAATGCTAGCAATATCGTTCAGTTGTATTGAAAGCGTGTCAAAATAAGCGACTGAGTCTATTTCATTATGCAATTTTACCATTCTTCTGCAATAATGACTCGATTTTGTCAAAAATGTGACAAAATAATGGAAAATTCAACGCGAATGCTAGCAATATCGTTCAGTTGTATTGAAAAGCGTGTCGAATCGAACGACTGAGTCTATTTTATTATACAATTTTACCATTCTTCTTCAATAACGGCTGGATTTTGTCAAGAATGCGACAAAATACAGGAAAATAGAACGCAAATGCTAGCAATATCGTTCAGTTGTATTGAAAGCGTGTCAAAATAAGCGACTGAGTCTATTTCATAATGCAATTTTACCATTCTTCTGCAATAACGACTCGATTTTGTCAAAAATGTGACAAAATAATGGAAAATTCAACGCGAATGCTAGCAAAATCGTTCAGTTGTATTGAAAAGCGTGTCAAAATGAACGACTGAGTCTATTTTATTATACAATTTTACCATTCTTCTGCAATAACGGCTCGATTTTGTCAAGAATGCGACCAAATACAGGAAAATAGAACGCAAATGACAGCAATATCGTTCAGTTGTATTGAAAAGCGTGTCAAAATGGACGACTGAGTCTATTTTATTATACAAATTTACCATTCTTCTGCAATAACGGCTCGATTTTGTTAAAAATGTGACAAAATAATGGAAAATTCAACGCGAATGCTAGCAAAATCGTTCAGTTGTATTGAAAAGCGTGTCAAAATGAACGACTGAGTCTATTTTATTATACAAATTTACCATTCTTCTTCAATAACGGCTCGATTTTGCCAAGAATGCGACAAAATACAGGAAAATAGAACGCAAATGATAGCAATATTGTTCAGTTATATTGAAAGCGTGTCAAAATAAGCGACTGAGTCTATTTCATTATGCAATTTTACCATTCTTCTGCAATAACGACTCGATTTTGTCAAAAATGTGACAAAATAATGGAAAATTCAACGCGAATGCTAGCAATATCGTTCAGTTGTATTGAAAAGCGTGTCGAATCGAACGACTGAGTCTATTTTATTATACAATTTTACCATTCTTCTTCAATAACGGCTCGTTTTTGTCAAGAATGCGACAAAATGCAGGAAAATAGAACGCAATGCTAGCAAAATCGTTCAGTTGTATTGAAAAGCGTGTCAAAATGAACGAGTGAGTCTATTTTATTGTACAATTTCATCATTCTTCTGCAATAACGGCTGGATTTTGTCAAGAATGCGACAAAATACAGGAAAATAGAACGCAAATGGTAGCAATATCGTTCAGTTGTATTGAAAAGCATGACAAAATGAACGACTGAGTCTACTTTATTACACAATTTTACCATTCTTCTGCAATAACGACTCGATTTTGTTAAAAATGTGACAAAATACAGGTAAATTCAACGCAAATGCTAGCAATATCGTTCAGTTGTATTGAAAGCGTGTCAAAATAAGCGACTGAGTCTATTTCATTATGCAATTTTACCATTCTTCTGCAATAATGACTCGATTTTGTCAAAAATGTGACAAAATAATGGAAAATTCAACGCGAATGCTAGCAATATCGTTCAGTTGTATTGAAAAGCGTGTCGAATCGAACGACTGAGTCTATTTTATTATACAATTTTACCATTCTTCTTCAATAACGGCTGGATTTTGTCAAGAATGCGACAAAATACAGGAAAATAGAACGCAAATGCTAGCAATATCGTTCAGTTGTATTGAAAGCGTGTCAAAATAAGCGACTGAGTCTATTTCATTATGCAATTTTACCATTCTTCTGCAATAACGACTCGATTTTGTCAAGAATGCGACGAAATACAGGAAAATAGAACGCAAATGATAGCAATATTGTTCAGTTATATTGAAAGCGTGTCAAAATAAGCGACTGAGTCTATTTCATTATGCAATTTTACCATTCTTCTGCAATAACGACTCGATTTTGTCAAAAATGTGACAAAATAATGGAAAATTCAAGGCGAATGCTATCAATATCGTTCAGTTGTATTGAAAAGCGTGTCGAATCGAACGACTGAGTCTATTTTAATATACAATTTTACCATTCTTCTGCAATAACGACTCGATTTTGTCAAAAATGTGACAAAATAATGGAAAATTCAACGCGAATGCTAGCAATATCGTTCAGTTGTATTGAAAAGCGTGTCGAATCGAACGACTGAGTCTATTTTATTATACAATTTTACCATTCTTCTTCAATAACGGCTGGATTTTGTCAAGAATGCGACAAAATACAGGAAAATAGAACGCAAATGATAGCAATATTGTTCAGTTATATTGAAAGCGTGTCAAAATAAGCGACTGTCTATTTCATTATGCAATTTTACCATTCTTCTGCAATAACGACTCGATTTTGTCAAAAATGTGACAAAATAATTTAAAATTCAACGCGAATGCTAGCAATATCGTTCAGTTGTATTGAAAAGCGTGTCGAATCGAACGACTGAGTCTATTTTATTATACAATTTTACCATTCTTCTTCAATAACGGCTCGTTTTTGTCAAGAATGCGACAAAATACAGGAAAATAGAACGCAATGCTAGCAAAATCGTTCAGTTGTATTGAAAAGCGTGTCAAAATGAACGAGTGAGTCTATTTTATTGTACAATTTCATCATTCTTCTGCAATAACGGCTGGATTTTGTCAAGAATGCGACAAAATACAGGAAAATAGAACGCAAATGGTAGCAATATCGTTCAGTTGTATTGAAAAGCGTGACAAAATGAACGACTGAGTCTACTTTATTACACAATTTTACCATTCTTCTGCAATAACGACTCGATTTTGTTAAAAATGTGACAAAATACAGGAAAATTCAAGGCAAATGCTAGCAATATCGTTCAGTTGTATTGAAAGCGTGTCAAAATAAGCGACTGAGTCTATTTCATTATGCAATTTTACCATTCTTCTGCAATAACGACTCGATTTTGTCAAAAATGAGACAAAATAATGGAAAATTCAACGCGAATGCTAGCAAAATCGTTCAGTTGTATTGAAAAGCGTGTCAAAATAAGCGACTGAGTCTATTTCATTATGCAATTTTACCATTCTTCTGCAATAATGACTCGATTTTGTCAAAAATGTGACAAAATAATGGAAAATTCAACGCGAATGCTAGCAATATCGTTCAGTTGTATTGAAAAGCGTGTCGAATCGAACGACTGAGTCTATTTTATTATACAATTTTACCATTCTTCTTCAATAACGGCTGGATTTTGTCAAGAATGCGACAAAATACAGGAAAATAGAACGCAAATGCTAGCAATATCGTTCAGTTGTATTGAAAGCGTGTCAAAATAAGCGACTGAGTCTATTTCATTATGCAATTTTACCATTCTTCTGCAATAACGACTCGATTTTGTCAAGAATGCGACAAAATACAGGAAAATAGAACGCAAATGATAGCAATATTGTTCAGTTATATTGAAAGCGTGTCAAAATAAGCGACTGAGTCTATTTCATTATGCAATTTTACCATTCTTCTGCAATAACGACTCGATTTTGTCAAAAATGTGACAAAATAATGGAAAATTCAAGGCGAATGCTATCAATATCGTTCAGTTGTATTGAAAAGCGTGTCGAATCGAACGACTGAGTCTATTTTAATATACAATTTTACCATTCTTCTGCAATAACGACTCGATTTTGTCAAAAATGTGACAAAATAATGGAAAATTCAACGCGAATGCTAGCAATATCGTTCAGTTGTATTGAAAAGCGTGTCGAATCGAACGACTGAGTCTATTTTATTATACAATTTTACCATTCTTCTTCAATAACGGCTGGATTTTGTCAAGAATGCGACAAAATACAGGAAAATAGAACGCAAATGCTAGCAATATCGTTCAGTTGTATTGAAAGCGTGTCAAAATAAGCGACTGAGTCTATTTCATTATGCAATTTTACCATTCTTCTGCAATAACGACTCGATTTTGTCAAAAATGTGACAAAATAATGGAAAATTCAACGCGAATGCTAGCAATATCGTTCAGTTGTATTGAAAAGCGTGTCAAAATGGACGACTGAGTCTATTTTATTATACAAATTTACCATTCTTCTGCAATAACGGCTCGATTTTGTTAAAAATGTGTCAAAATAATGGAAAATTCAACGCGAATGCTAGCAAAATCGTTCAGTTGTATTGAAAAGCGTGTCAAAATGAACGACTGAGTCTATTTTATTATACAAATTTACCATTCTTCTTCAATAACGGCTCGATTTTGTCAAGAATGCGACAAAATACAGGAAAATAGAACGCAAATGCTAGCAAAATCGTTCTGTTGTATTGAAAAGCGTGTCAAAATGAACGAGTGAGTCTATTTTATTATACAAATTTACCATTCTTTTGCAATAACGGCTCGATTTTGTTAAAAATGTGACAAAATACAGGAAAATTCAAGGCAAATGCTAGCAATATCGTTCAGTTGTATTGAAAGCGTGTCAAAATAAGCGACTGAGTCTATTTCATTATGCAATTTTACCATTCTTCTGCAATAACGACTCGATTTTGTCAAAAATGAGACAAAATAATGGAAAATTCAACGCGAATGCTAGCAAAATCGTTCAGTTGTATTGAAAAGCGTGTCAAAATGAACGACTGAGTCTATTTTATTATACAATTTTACCATTCTTCTGCAATAACGGCTCGACTTTGTCAAGAATGCGACCAAATACAGGAAAATAGAACGCAAATGACAGCAATATCGTTCAGTTGTATTGAAAAGCGTGTCAAAATGGACGACTGAGTCTATTTTATTATACAAATTTACCATTCTTCTGCAATAACGGCTCGATTTTGTTAAAAATGTGACAAAATAATGGAAAATTCAACGCGAATGCTAGCAAAATCGTTCAGTTGTATTGAAAAGCGTGTCAAAATGAACGACTGAGTCTATTTTATTATACAAATTTACCATTCTTCTTCAATAACGGCTCGATTTTGCCAAGAATGCGACAAAATACAGGAAAATAGAACGCAAATGCTAGCAAAATCGTTCTGTTGTATTGAAAAGCGTGTCAAAATGAACGAGTGAGTCTATTTTATTATACAAATTTACCATTCTTCTGCAATAACGGCTCGATTTTGTTAAAAATGTGACAAAATAATGGAAAATTCAACGCGAATGCTAGCAAAATCGTTCAGTTGTATTGAAAAGCGTGTCAAAATGAACGACTGAGTCTATTTTATTATACAATTTTACCATTCTTCTGCAATAACGGCTCGATTTTGTCAAGAATGCGACAAAATACAGGAAAATAGAACGCAAATGCTAGCAATATCGTTCAGTTGTATTGAAAGCGTGTCAAAATAAGCGACTGAGTCTATTTCATTATGCAATTTTACCATTCTTCTGCAATAACGACTCGATTTTGTCAAGAATGCGACAAAATACAGGAAAATAGAACGCAAATGATAGCAATATTGTTCAGTTATATTGAAAGCGTGTCAAAATAAGCGACTGAGTCTATTTCATTATGCAATTTTACCATTCTTCTGCAATAACGACTCGATTTTGTCAAAAATGTGACAAAATAATGGAAAATTCAAGGCGAATGCTATCAATATCGTTCAGTTGTATTGAAAAGCGTGTCGAATCGAACGACTGAGTCTATTTTAATATACAATTTTACCATTCTTCTGCAATAACGACTCGATTTTGTCAAAAATGTGACAAAATAATGGAAAATTCAACGCGAATGCTAGCAATATCGTTCAGTTGTATTGAAAAGCGTGTCGAATCGAACGACTGAGTCTATTTTATTATACAATTTTACCATTCTTCTTCAATAACGGCTGGATTTTGTCAAGAATGCGACAAAATACAGGAAAATAGAACGCAAATGATAGCAATATTGTTCAGTTATATTGAAAGCGTGTCAAAATAAGCGACTGAGTCTATTTCATTATGCAATTTTACCATTCTTCTGCAATAACGACTCGATTTTGTCAAAAATGTGACAAAATAATTTAAAATTCAACGCGAATGCTAGCAATATCGTTCAGTTGTATTGAAAAGCGTGTCGAATCGAACGACTGAGTCTATTTTATTATACAATTTTACCATTCTTCTTCAATAACGGCTCGTTTTTGTCAAGAATGCGACAAAATACAGGAAAATAGAACGCAATGCTAGCAAAATCGTTCAGTTGTATTGAAAAGCGTGTCAAAATGAACGAGTGAGTCTATTTTATTGTACAATTTCATCATTCTTCTGCAATAACGGCTGGATTTTGTCAAGAATGCGACAAAATACAGGAAAATAGAACGCAAATGGTAGCAATATCGTTCAGTTGTATTGAAAAGCGTGACAAAATGAACGACTGAGTCTACTTTATTACACAATTTTACCATTCTTCTGCAATAACGACTCGATTTTGTTAAAAATGTGACAAAATACAGGAAAATTCAACGCAAATGCTAGCAAAATCGTTCTGTTGTATTGAAAAGCGTGTCAAAATGAACGAGTGAGTCTATTTTATTATACAAATTTACCATTCTTTTGCAATAACGGCTCGATTTTGTTAAAAATGTGACAAAATACAGGAAAATTCAAGGCAAATGCTAGCAATATCGTTCAGTTGTATTGAAAGCGTGTCAAAATAAGCGACTGAGTCTATTTCATTATGCAATTTTACCATTCTTCTGCAATAACGACTCGATTTTGTCAAAAATGAGACAAAATAATGGAAAATTCAACGCGAATGCTAGCAAAATCGTTCAGTTGTATTGAAAAGCGTGTCAAAATGAACGACTGAGTCTATTTTATTATACAATTTTACCATTCTTCTGCAATAACGGCTCGACTTTGTCAAGAATGCGACCAAATACAGGAAAATAGAACGCAAATGACAGCAATATCGTTCAGTTGTATTGAAAAGCGTGTCAAAATGGACGACTGAGTCTATTTTATTATACAAATTTACCATTCTTCTGCAATAACGGCTCGATTTTGTTAAAAATGTGACAAAATAATGGAAAATTCAACGCGAATGCTAGCAAAATCGTTCAGTTGTATTGAAAAGCGTGTCAAAATGAACGACTGAGTCTATTTTATTATACAAATTTACCATTCTTCTTCAATAACGGCTCGATTTTGCCAAGAATGCGACAAAATACAGGAAAATAGAACGCAAATGCTAGCAAAATCGTTCTGTTGTATTGAAAAGCGTGTCAAAATGAACGAGTGAGTCTATTTTATTATACAAATTTACCATTCTTCTGCAATAACGGCTCGATTTTGTTAAAAATGTGACAAAATAATGGAAAATTCAACGCGAATGCTAGCAAAATCGTTCAGTTGTATTGAAAAGCGTGTCAAAATGAACGACTGAGTCTATTTTATTATACAATTTTACCATTCTTCTGCAATAACGGCTCGATTTTGTCAAGAATGCGACAAAATACAGGAAAATAGAACGCAAATGCTAGCAATATCGTTCAGTTGTATTGAAAGCGTGTCAAAATAAGCGACTGAGTCTATTTCATTATGCAATTTTACCATTCTTCTGCAATAACGACTCGATTTTGTCAAGAATGCGACAAAATACAGGAAAATAGAACGCAAATGATAGCAATATTGTTCAGTTATATTGAAAGCGTGTCAAAATAAGCGACTGAGTCTATTTCATTATGCAATTTTACCATTCTTCTGCAATAACGACTCGATTTTGTCAAAAATGTGACAAAATAATGGAAAATTCAAGGCGAATGCTATCAATATCGTTCAGTTGTATTGAAAAGCGTGTCGAATCGAACGACTGAGTCTATTTTAATATACAATTTTACCATTCTTCTGCAATAACGACTCGATTTTGTCAAAAATGTGACAAAATAATGGAAAATTCAACGCGAATGCTAGCAATATCGTTCAGTTGTATTGAAAAGCGTGTCGAATCGAACGACTGAGTCTATTTTATTATACAATTTTACCATTCTTCTTCAATAACGGCTGGATTTTGTCAAGAATGCGACAAAATACAGGAAAATAGAACGCAAATGATAGCAATATTGTTCAGTTATATTGAAAGCGTGTCAAAATAAGCGACTGAGTCTATTTCATTATGCAATTTTACCATTCTTCTGCAATAACGACTCGATTTTGTCAAAAATGTGACAAAATAATTTAAAATTCAACGCGAATGCTAGCAATATCGTTCAGTTGTATTGAAAAGCGTGTCGAATCGAACGACTGAGTCTATTTTATTATACAATTTTACCATTCTTCTTCAATAACGGCTCGTTTTTGTCAAGAATGCGACAAAATACAGGAAAATAGAACGCAATGCTAGCAAAATCGTTCAGTTGTATTGAAAAGCGTGTCAAAATGAACGAGTGAGTCTATTTTATTGTACAATTTCATCATTCTTCTGCAATAACGGCTGGATTTTGTCAAGAATGCGACAAAATACAGGAAAATAGAACGCAAATGGTAGCAATATCGTTCAGTTGTATTGAAAAGCGTGACAAAATGAACGACTGAGTCTACTTTATTACACAATTTTACCATTCTTCTGCAATAACGACTCGATTTTGTTAAAAATGTGACAAAATACAGGAAAATTCAACGCAAATGCTAGCAATATCGTTCAGTTGTATTGAAAGCGTGTCAAAATAAGCGACTGAGTCTATTTCATTATGCAATTTTACCATTCTTCTGCAATAATGACTCGATTTTGTCAAAAATGTGACAATAAATAATGGAAAATTCAACGCGAATGCTAGCAATATCGTTCAGTTGTATTGAAAAGCGTGTCGAATCGAACGACTGAGTCTATTTTATTATACAATTTTACCATTCTTCTTCAATAACGGCTGGATTTTGTCAAGAATGCGACAAAATACAGGAAAATAGAACGCAAATGGTAGCAATATCATTCAGTTGTATTGAAAAGCGTGTCAAAATGGACGACTGAGTCTATTTTATTATACAATTTTACCATTCTTCTGCAATAACGGCTCGATTTTGTCAAGAATGCGACAGAATTCAGGAAAATAGAACGCAAATGATAGCAATATCGTTCAGTTCTATTGAAAAGAGTGTTAAAATGAACGACTGAGTCTATTTTATTACACAATTTTACCATTCTTCTGCAATCACGATTCGATTTTGTTAAAAATGTGACAAAATACAGGAAAATTCAACGCAAATGCTAGCAATATCGTTCAGTTGTATTGAAAGCGTGTCAAAATAAGCGACTGAGTCTATTTCATTATGCAATTTTACCATTCTGCTGCAATAACGACTCGATTTTGTCAAAAATGTGACAAAATAATGGAAAATTCAACGCGAATGCTAGCAAAATCGTTCAGTTGTGTATTGAAAAGCGTGTCAAAATGAACGACTGAGTCTATTTTATTATACAATTTTACCATTCTTCTGCAAAAACGGCTCGATTTTGTCAAGAATGCGACCAAATACAGGAAAATAGAACGCAAATGACAGCAATATCGTACAGTTGTATTGAAAAGCGTGTCAAAATGGACGACTGAGTCTATTTTATTATACAAATTTACCATTCTTTTGCAATAGCGGCTCGATTTTGTTAAAAATGTGACAAAATACAGGAAAATTCAACGCAAATGCTAGCAATATCGTTCAGTTGTATTGAAAGCGTGTCAAAATAAGCGACTGAGTCTATTTCATTATGCAATTTTACCATTCTTCTGCAATAACGACTCGATTTTGTCAAAAATGTGACAAAATAATGGAAAATTCAACGCGAATGCTAGCAAAATCGTTCAGTTGTGTATTGAAAAGCGTGTCAAAATGAACGACTGAGTCTATTTTATTATACAATTTTACCATTCTTCTGCAAAAACGGCTCGATTTTGTCAAGAATGCGACCAAATACAGGAAAATAGAACGCAAATGACAGCAATATCGTACAGTTGTATTGAAAAGCGTGTCAAAATGGACGACTGAGTCTATTTTATTATACAAATTTACCATTCTTTTGCAATAGCGGCTCGATTTTGTTAAAAATGTGACAAAATACAGGAAAATTCAACGCAAATGCTAGCAATATCGTTCAGTTGTATTGAAAGCGTGTCAAAATAAGCGACTGAGTCTATTTCATTATGCAATTTTACCATTCTTCTGCAATAACGACTCGATTTTGTCAAAAATGTGACAAAATAATGGAAAATTCAACGCGAATGCTAGCAAAATCGTTCAGTTGTATTGAAAAGCGTGTCAAAATGAACGACTGAGTCTATTTTATTATACAAATTTACCATTCTTCTTCAATAACGGCTCGATTTTGCCAAGAATGCGACAAAATACAGGAAAATAGAACGCAAATGCTAGCAAAATCGTTCTGTTGTATTGAAAAGCGTGTCAAAATGAACGAGTGAGTCTATTTTATTATACAAATTTACCATTCTTTTGCAATAACGGCTCGATTTTGTTAAAAATGTGACAAAATACAGGAAAATTCAACGCAAATGCTAGCAATATCGTTCAGTTGTATTGAAAGCGTGTCAAAATAAGCGACTGAGTCTATTTCATTATGCAATTTTACCATTCTTCTGCAATAACGACTCGATTTTGTCAAAAATGTGACAAAATAATGGAAAATTCAACGCGAATGCTAGCAAAATCGTTCAGTTGTGTATTGAAAAGCGTGTCAAAATGAACGACTGAGTCTATTTTATTATACAATTTTACCATTCTTCTGCAAAAACGGCTCGATTTTGTCAAGAATGCGACCAAATACAGGAAAATAGAACGCAAATGACAGCAATATCGTACAGTTGTATTGAAAAGCGTGTCAAAATGGACGACTGAGTCTATTTTATTATACAAATTTACCATTCTTTTGCAATAGCGGCTCGATTTTGTTAAAAATGTGACAAAATACAGGAAAATTCAACGCAAATGCTAGCAATATCGTTCAGTTGTATTGAAAGCGTGTCAAAATAAGCGACTGAGTCTATTTCATTATGCAATTTTACCATTCTTCTGCAATAACGACTCGATTTTGTCAAAAATGTGACAAAATAATGGAAAATTCAACGCGAATGCTAGCAAAATCGTTCAGTTGTATTGAAAAGCGTGTCAAAATGAACGACTGAGTCTATTTTATTATACAAATTTACCATTCTTTTGCAATAACGGCTCGATTTTGTTAAAAATGTGACAAAATACAGGAAAATTCAACGCAAATGCTAGCAATATCGTTCAGTTGTATTAAAAGCGTGTCAAAATAAGCGACTGAGTCTATTTCATTATGCAATTTTACCATTCTTCTGCAATAATGACTCGATTTTGTCAAAAATGTGACAAAATAATGGAAAATTCAACGCGAATGCTAGCAATATCGTTCAGTTGTATTGAAAAGCGTGTCGAATCGAACGACTGAGTCTATTTTATTATACAATTTTACCATTCTTCTTCAATAACGGCTGGATTTTGTCAAGAATGCGACAAAATACAGGAAAATAGAACGCAAATGGTAGCAATATCGTTCAGTTCTATTGAAAAGCGTGTTAAAATGAACGACTGAGTCTATTTTATTACACAATTTTACCATTCTTCTGCAATCACGATTCGATTTTGTTAAAAATGTGACAAAATACAGGAAAATTCAACGCAAATGCTAGCAAAATCGTTCAGTTGTGTATTGAAAAGCGTGTCAAAATGAACGGCTGAGTCTATTTTATTATACAACTTTACCATTCTTCTGCAATAACGGCTCGATTTTGTCAAGAATGCGACCAAATACAGGAAAATAGAACGCAAATGACAACAATATCGTTCAGTTGTATTGAAAAGCGTGTCAAAATGGACGACTGAGTCTATTTTATTATACAAATTTACCATTCTTTTGCAATAACGGCTCGATTTTGTTAAAAATGTGACAAAATACAGGAAAATTCAACGCAAATGCTAGCAATATCGTTCAGTTGTATTGAAAGCGTGTCAAAATAAGCGACTGAGTCTATTTCATTATGCAATTTTACCATTCTTCTGCAATAACGACTCGATTTTGTCAAAAATGTGACAAAATAATGGAAAATTCAACGCGAATGCTAGCAAAATCGTTCAGTTGTGTATTGAAAAGCGTGTCAAAATGAACGACTGAGTCTATTTTATTATACAATTTTACCATTCTTCTGCAATAACGGCTCGATTTTGTCAAGAATGCGACCAAATACAGGAAAATAGAACGCAAATGACAGCAATATCGTTCAGTTGTATTGAAAAGCGTGTCAAAATGGACGACTGAGTCTATTTAATTATACAATTTTACCATTCTTCTGCAATAACGGCACGATTTTGTCAAGAATGCGACCAAATACAGGAAAATTGAACGCAAATGAGAGCAATATCGTTCAGTTGTATTGAAAAGCGTGTCAAAATGGACGACTGAGTCTATTTTATTATACAAATTTACCATTCTTCTGCAATAACGGCTCGATTTTGTTAAAAATGTGACAAAATAATGGAAAATTCAACGCGAATGCTAGCAAAATCGTTAAGTTGTATTGAAAAGCGTGTCAAAATGAACGACTGAGTCTATTTTATTATACAATTTTACCATTCTTCTGCAATAACGACTCGATTTTGTCAAAAATGTGACAAAATAATGGAAAATTCAACGCGAATGCTAGCAATATCGTTCAGTTGTATTGAAAAGCGTGTCGAATCAAACGACTGAGTCTATTTTATTATACAATTTTACCATTCTTCTTCAATAACGGCTCGATTTTGCCAAGAATGCGACAAAATACAGGAAAATCGAACGCAAATGCTAGCAAAATCGTTCAGTTGTATTGAAAAGCGTGTCAAAATGAACGAGTGAGTCTATTTTATTATACAATTTTACCATTCTTCTGCAATAACGGCTCGATTTTGTCAAGAATGCGACAAAATACAGGAAAATAGAACGCAAATGATAGCAATATTGTTCAGTTGTATTGAGAGCGTGTCAAAATAAGCGACTGAGTCTATTTCATTATGTAATTTTACCATTCTTCTGCAATAACGACTCGATTTTGTCAAAAATGTGACAAAATAATGGAAAATTCAACGCGAATGCTAGCAATATCGTTCAGTTGTATTGAAAAGCGTGTCGAATCGAACGACTGAGTCTATTTTATTATACAATTTTACCATTCTTCTTCAATAACGGCTCGATTTTGCCAAGAATGCGACAAAATACAGGAAAATCGAACGCAAATGCTAGCAAAATCGTTCAGTTGTATTGAAAAGCGTGTCAAAATGAACGAGTGAGTCTATTTTATTATACAATTTTACCATTCTTCTGCAATAACGGCTCGATTTTGTCAAGAATGCGACAAAATACAGGAAAATAGAACGCAAATGATAGCAATATGGTTCAGTTGTATTGAAAGCGTGTCAAAATAAGCGACTGAGTCTATTTCATTATGCAATTTTACCATTCTTCTGCAATAACGACTCGATTTTGTCAAAAATGTGACAAAATAATGGAAAATTCAACGCGAATGCTAGCAATATCGTTCAGTTGTATTGAAAAGCGTGTCGAATCGAACGACTGACTCTATTTTATTATACAATTTTACCATTCTTCTTCAATAACGGCTCGATTTTGTCAAGAATGCGACAAAATACAGGAAAATAGAACGCAATGCTAGCAAAATCGTTCAGTTGTATTGAAAAGCGTGTCAAAATGAACGAGTGAGTCTATTTTATTGTACAATTTCATCATTCTTCTGCAAGAACGGCTGGATTTTGTCAAGAATGCGACAAAATACAGGAAAATAGAACGCAAATGGTAGCAATATCGTTCAGTTGTATTGAAAAGCTTGACAAAATGAACGACTGAGTCTACTTTATTACACAATTTTACCATTCTTCTGCAATAACGACTCGATTTTGTCAAAAATGTGACAAAATAATGGAAAATTCAACGCGAATGCTAGCAAAATCCTTCAGTTGTGTATTGAAAAGCGTGTCAAAATGAACGACTGAGTCTATTTTATTATACAATTTTACCATTCTTCTGCAATAACGGCTCGATTTTGTCAAGAATGCGACCAAATACAGGAAAATAGAACGCAAATGACAGCAATATCGTTCAAATGTATTGAAAAGCGTGTCAAAATGGACGACTGAGTCTATTTTATTATACAAATTTACCATTCTTTTGCAATAACGGCTCGATTTTGTTAAAAATGTGACAAAATACAGGAAATTTCAACGCAAATGCTAGCAATATAGTTCAGTTGTATTGAAAGCGTGTCAGAATAAACGACTGAGTCTATTTTATTATACAATTTTACCATTCTTCTGCAATAACGGCTCGATTTTGTCAAGAATGCGACCAAATACAGGAAAATAGAACGCAAATGA
Source organism: Agrilus cyanescens (assembly GCA_947389935.1). Taxonomy (NCBI): domain Eukaryota; kingdom Metazoa; phylum Arthropoda; class Insecta; order Coleoptera; family Buprestidae; genus Agrilus; species Agrilus cyanescens. The sequence continues at coordinate 21,752,174 of OX376704.1, forward strand.
CAGCAATATCGTTCAGTTGTATTGAAAAGCGTGTCAAAATGGACGACTGAGTCTATTTAATTATACAATTTTACCATTCTTCTGCAATAACGGCACGATTTTGTCAAGAATGCGACCAAATACAGGAAAATTGAACGCAAATGAGAGCAATATCGTTCAGTTGTATTGAAAAGCGTGTCAAAATGGACGACTGAGTCTATTTTATTATACAAATTTACCATTCTTCTGCAATAACGGCTCGATTTTGTTAAAAATGTGACAAAATAATGGAAAATTCAACGCGAATGCTAGCAAAATCGTTAAGTTGTATTGAAAAGCGTGTCAAAATGAACGACTGAGTCTATTTTATTATACAATTTTACCATTCTTCTGCAATAACGACTCGATTTTGTCAAAAATGTGACAAAATAATGGAAAATTCAACGCGAATGCTAGCAATATCGTTCAGTTGTATTGAAAAGCGTGTCGAATCAAACGACTGAGTCTATTTTATTATACAATTTTACCATTCTTCTTCAATAACGGCTCGATTTTGCCAAGAATGCGACAAAATACAGGAAAATCGAACGCAAATGCTAGCAAAATCGTTCAGTTGTATTGAAAAGCGTGTCAAAATGAACGAGTGAGTCTATTTTATTATACAATTTTACCATTCTTCTGCAATAACGGCTCGATTTTGTCAAGAATGCGACAAAATACAGGAAAATAGAACGCAAATGATAGCAATATTGTTCAGTTGTATTGAGAGCGTGTCAAAATAAGCGACTGAGTCTATTTCATTATGTAATTTTACCATTCTTCTGCAATAACGACTCGATTTTGTCAAAAATGTGACAAAATAATGGAAAATTCAACGCGAATGCTAGCAATATCGTTCAGTTGTATTGAAAAGCGTGTCGAATCGAACGACTGAGTCTATTTTATTATACAATTTTACCATTCTTTTTCAATAACGGCTCGATTTTGCCAAGAATGCGACAAAATACAGGAAAATCGAACGCAAATGCTAGCAAAATCGTTCAGTTGTATTGAAAAGCGTGTCAAAATGAACGAGTGAGTCTATTTTATTATACAATTTTACCATTCTTCTGCAATAACGGCTCGATTTTGTCAAGAATGCGACAAAATACAGGAAAATAGAACGCAAATGATAGCAATATGGTTCAGTTGTATTGAAAGCGTGTCAAAATAAGCGACTGAGTCTATTTCATTATGCAATTTTACCATTCTTCTGCAATAACGACTCGATTTTGTCAAAAATGTGACAAAATAATGGAAAATTCAACGCGAATGCTAGCAATATCGTTCAGTTGTATTGAAAAGCGTGTCGAATCGAACGACTGACTCTATTTTATTATACAATTTTACCATTCTTCTTCAATAACGGCTCGATTTTGTCAAGAATGCGACAAAATACAGGAAAATAGAACGCAATGCTAGCAAAATCGTTCAGTTGTATTGAAAAGCGTGTCAAAATGAACGAGTGAGTCTATTTTATTGTACAATTTCATCATTCTTCTGCAAGAACGGCTGGATTTTGTCAAGAATGCGACAAAATACAGGAAAATAGAACGCAAATGGTAGCAATATCGTTCAGTTGTATTGAAAAGCTTGACAAAATGAACGACTGAGTCTACTTTATTACACAATTTTACCATTCTTCTGCAATAACGACTCGATTTTGTCAAAAATGTGACAAAATAATGGAAAATTCAACGCGAATGCTAGCAACATCGTTCAGTTGTATTGAAAAGCGTGTCGAATCGAACGACTGAGTCTATTTTATTAAACAATTTTACCATTCTTCTGCAATAACGGCTCGATTTTGTCAAGAATGCGACAAAATACAGGAAAATAGGACGCAAATGATAGCAATATTGTTCAGTTTTATTGAAAGCGTGTCAAAATAAGCGACTGAGTCTATTTCATTATGCAATTTTACCATTCTTCTGCAATCACGATTCGATTTTGTTAAAAATGTGACAAAATACAGGAAAATTCAACGCAAATGCTAGCAATATCGTTCAGTTGTATTGAAAGCGTGTCAAAATAAGCGACTGAGTCTATTTCATTATGCAATTTTACCATTCTTCTGCAATAACGACTCGATTTTGTCAAAAATGTGACAAAATAATGGAAAATTCAACGCGAATGCTAGCAAAATCATTCAGTTGTGTATTGAAAAGCGTGTCAAAATGAACGACTGAGTCTATTTTATTATACAATTTTACCATTCTTCTGCAATAACGGCTCGATTTTGTCAAGAATGCGACCAAATACAGGAAAATAGAACGCAAATGACAGCAATATCGTTCAAATGTATTGAAAAGCGTGTCAAAATGGACGACTGAGTCTATTTTATTATACAAATTTACCATTCTTTTGCAATAACGGCTCGATTTTGTTAAAAATGTGACAAAATACAGGAAATTTCAACGCAAATGCTAGCAATATAGTTCAGTTGTATTGAAAGCGTGTCAGAATAAACGACTGAGTCTATTTTATTATACAATTTTACCATTCTTCTGCAATAACGGCTCGATTTTGTCAAGAATGCGACCAAATACAGGAAAATAGAACGCAAATGACAGCAATATCGTTCAGTTGTATTGAAAAGCGTGTCAAAATGGACGACTGAGTCTATTTAATTATACAATTTTACCATTCTTCTGCAATAACGGCACGATTTTGTCAAGAATGCGACCAAATACAGGAAAATTGAACGCAAATGAGAGCAATATCGTTCAGTTGTATTGAAAAGCGTGTCAAAATGGACGACTGAGTCTATTTTATTATACAAATTTACCATTCTTCTGCAATAACGGCTCGATTTTGTTAAAAATGTGACAAAATAATGGAAAATTCAACGCGAATGCTAGCAAAATCGTTAAGTTGTATTGAAAAGCGTGTCAAAATGAACGACTGAGTCTATTTTATTATACAATTTTACCATTCTTCTGCAATAACGACTCGATTTTGTCAAAAATGTGACAAAATAATGGAAAATTCAACGCGAATGCTAGCAATATCGTTCAGTTGTATTGAAAAGCGTGTCGAATCAAACGACTGAGTCTATTTTATTATACAATTTTACCATTCTTCTTCAATAACGGCTCGATTTTGCCAAGAATGCGACAAAATACAGGAAAATCGAACGCAAATGCTAGCAAAATCGTTCAGTTGTATTGAAAAGCGTGTCAAAATGAACGAGTGAGTCTATTTTATTATACAATTTTACCATTCTTCTGCAATAACGGCTCGATTTTGTCAAGAATGCGACAAAATACAGGAAAATAGAACGCAAATGATAGCAATATTGTTCAGTTGTATTGAGAGCGTGTCAAAATAAGCGACTGAGTCTATTTCATTATGTAATTTTACCATTCTTCTGCAATAACGACTCGATTTTGTCAAAAATGTGACAAAATAATGGAAAATTCAACGCGAATGCTAGCAATATCGTTCAGTTGTATTGAAAAGCGTGTCGAATCGAACGACTGAGTCTATTTTATTATACAATTTTACCATTCTTCTTCAATAACGGCTCGATTTTGCCAAGAATGCGACAAAATACAGGAAAATCGAACGCAAATGCTAGCAAAATCGTTCAGTTGTATTGAAAAGCGTGTCAAAATGAACGAGTGAGTCTATTTTATTATACAATTTTACCATTCTTCTGCAATAACGGCTCGATTTTGTCAAGAATGCGACAAAATACAGGAAAATAGAACGCAAATGATAGCAATATGGTTCAGTTGTATTGAAAGCGTGTCAAAATAAGCGACTGAGTCTATTTCATTATGCAATTTTACCATTCTTCTGCAATAACGACTCGATTTTGTCAAAAATGTGACAAAATAATGGAAAATTCAACGCGAATGCTAGCAATATCGTTCAGTTGTATTGAAAAGCGTGTCGAATCGAACGACTGACTCTATTTTATTATACAATTTTACCATTCTTCTTCAATAACGGCTCGATTTTGTCAAGAATGCGACAAAATACAGGAAAATAGAACGCAATGCTAGCAAAATCGTTCAGTTGTATTGAAAAGCGTGTCAAAATGAACGAGTGAGTCTATTTTATTGTACAATTTCATCATTCTTCTGCAAGAACGGCTGGATTTTGTGAAGAATGCGACAAAATACAGGAAAATAGAACGCAAATGGTAGCAATATCGTTCAGTTGTATTGAAAAGCGTGACAAAATGAACGACTGAGTCTACTTTATTACACAATTTTACCATTCTTCTGCAATAACGACTCGATTTTGTCAAAAATGTGACAAAATAATGGAAAATTCAACGCGAATGCTAGCAACATCGTTCAGTTGTATTGAAAAGCGTGTCGAATCGAACGACTGAGTCTATTTTATTAAACAATTTTACCATTCTTCTGCAATAACGGCTCGATTTTGTCAAGAATGCGACAAAATACAGGAAAATAGGACGCAAATGATAGCAATATTGTTCAGTTTTATTGAAAGCGTGTCAAAATAAGCGACTGAGTCTATTTCATTATGCAATTTTACCATTCTTCTGCAATCACGATTCGATTTTGTTAAAAATGTGACAAAATACAGGAAAATTCAACGCAAATGCTAGCAATATCGTTCAGTTGTATTGAAAGCGTGTCAAAATAAGCGACTGAGTCTATTTCATTATGCAATTTTACCATTCTTCTGCAATAACGACTCGATTTTGTCAAAAATGTGACAAAATAATGGAAAATTCAACGCGAATGCTAGCAAAATCATTCAGTTGTGTATTGAAAAGCGTGTCAAAATGAACGACTGAGTCTATTTTATTATACAATTTTACCATTCTTCTGCAATAACGGCTCGATTTTGTCAAGAATGCGACCAAATACAGGAAAATAGAACGCAAATGACAGCAATATCGTTCAAATGTATTGAAAAGCGTGTCAAAATGGACGACTGAGTCTATTTTATTATACAAATTTACCATTCTTTTGCAATAACGGCTCGATTTTGTTAAAAATGTGACAAAATACAGGAAATTTCAACGCAAATGCTAGCAATATAGTTCAGTTGTATTGAAAGCGTGTCAGAATAAACGACTGAGTCTATTTTATTATACAATTTTACCATTCTTCTGCAATAACGACTCGATTTTGTCAAAAATGTGACAAAATAATGGAAAATTCAACGCGAAAGCTAGCAATATCGTTCAGTTGTATTGAAAAGCGTGTCGAATCGAACGACTGAGTCTATTTTATTATACAATTTTACCATTCTTCTTCAATAACGGCTCGATTTTGCCGAGAATGCGACAAAATACAGGAAAATCGAACGCAAATGCTAGCAAAATCGTTCAGTTGTATTGAAAGCGTGTCAAAATAAGCGACTGAGTCTATTTCATTATGCAATTTTACCATTCTTCTGCAATAACGACTCGATTTTGTCAAAAATGTGACAAAATAATGGAAAATTCAACGCGAATGCTAGCAAAATCGATCAGTTGTATTGAAAAGCGTGTCAAAATGAACGACTGAGTCTATTTTATTATACAAATTTACCATTCTTCTTCAATAACGGCTCGATTTTGCCAAGAATGCGACAAAATACAGGAAAATAGAACGCAAATGCTAGCAAAATCGTTCTGTTGTATTGAAAAGCGTGTCAAAATGAACGAGTGAGTCTATTTTATTATACAAATTTACCATTCTTTTGCAATAACGGCTCGATTTTGTTAAAAATGTGACAAAATACAGGAAAATTCAACGCAAATGCTAGCAAAATCGTTCAGTTGTATTGAAAAGCGTGTCAAAATGAACGACTGAGTCTATTTTATTAGACAATTTTACCATTCTTCTGCAATAACGGCTCGATTTTGTCAAGAATGCGACCAAATACAGGAAAATAGAACGCAAATGACAGCAATATCGTTCAGTTGTATTGAAAAGCGTGTCAAAATGGACGACTGAGTCTATTTTATTATACAAATTTACCATTCTTCTGCAATAACGGCTCGATTTTGTTAAAAATGTGACAAAATAATGGAAAATAGAACGCAAATGCTAGCAAAATCGTTCTGTTGTATTGAAAAGCGTGTCAAAGTGAACGAGTGAGTCTATTTTATTATACAATTTTACCATCCTTCTGCAATAACGGCTCGATTTTGTCAAGAATGCGACAAAATACAGGAAAATAGAACGCAAATGGTAGCAATATCGTTCAGTTGTATTGAAAAGCGTGACACAATGAACGACTGAGTCTACTTAATTACACAATTTTACCATTCTTCTGCAATAACGACTCGATTTTGTTAAAAATGTGACAAAATACAGGAAAATTCAACGCAAATGCTAGCAATATCGTTCAGTTGTATTAAAAGCGTGTCAAAATAAGCGACTGAGTCTATTTCATTATGCAATTTTACCATTCTTCTGCAATAATGACTCGATTTTGTCAAAAATGTGACAAAATAATGGAAAATTCAACGCGAATGCTAGCAATATCGTTCAGTTGTATTGAAAAGCGTGTCGAATCGAACGACTGAGTCTATTTTATTATACAATTTTACCATTCTTCTTCAATAACGGCTGGATTTTGTCAAGAATGCGACAAAATACAGGAAAATAGAACGCAAATGGTAGCAATATCGTTCAGTTGTATTGATAAGCGTGTCAAAATGGACGACTGAGTCTATTTTATTATACAATTTTACCATTCTTCTGCAATAACGGCTCGATTTTGTCAAGAATGCGACAAAATTCAGGAAAATAGAACGCAAATGATAGCAATATCGTTCAGTTCTATTGAAAAGCGTGTTAAAATGAACGACTGAGTCTATTTTATTACACAATTTTACCATTCTTCTGCAATCACGATTCGATTTTGTTAAAAATGTGACAAAATACAGGAAAATTCAACGCAAATGCTAGCAATATCGTTCAGTTGTATTGAAAGCGTGTCAAAATAAGCGACTGAGTCTATTTCATTATGTAATTTTACCATTCTTCTGCAATAACGACTCGATTTTGTCAAAAATGTGACAAAATACAGGAAAATAGAACGCAAATGATAGCAATATTGTTCAGTTGTATTGAAAGCGTGTCAAAATAAGCGACTGAGTCTATTTCATTATGTAATTTTACCATTCTTCTGCAATAACGACTCGATTTTGTCAAAAATGTGACAAAATAATGGAAAATTCAACGCGAATGCTAGCAATATCGTTCAGTTGTATTGAAAAGCGTGTCGAATCGAACGACTGAGTCTATTTTATTATACAATTTTACCATTCTTCTTCAATAACGGCTCGATTTTGCCAAGAATGCGACAAAATACAGGAAAATCGAACGCAAATGCTAGCAAAATCGTTCAGTTGTATTGAAAAGCGTGTCAAAATGAACGAGTGAGTCTATTTTATTATACAATTTTACCATTCTTCTGCAATCACGATTCGATTTTGTTAAAAATGTGACAAAATACAGGAAAATTCAACGCAAATGCTAGCAATATCGTTCAGTTGTATTGAAAGCGTGTCAAAATAAGCGACTGAGTCTATTTCATTATGCAATTTTACCATTCTTCTGCAATAACGACTCGATTTTGTCAAAAATGTGACAAAATAATGGAAAATTCAACGCGAATGCTAGCAAAATCGTTCAGTTGTGTATTGAAAAGCGTGTCAAAATGAACGGCTGAGTCTATTTTATTATACAACTTTACCATTCTTCTGCAATAACGGCTCGATTTTGTCAAGAATGCGACCAAATACAGGAAAATAGAACGCAAATGACAACAATATCGTTCAGTTGTATTGAAAAGCGTGTCAAAATGGACGACTGAGTCTATTTTATTATACAAATTTACCATTCTTTTGCAATAACGGCTCGATTTTGTTAAAAATGTGACAAAATACAGGAAAATTCAACGCAAATGCTAGCAATATCGTTCAGTTGTATTGAAAGCGTGTCAAAATAAGCGACTGAGTCTATTTCATTATGCAATTTTACCATTCTTCTGCAATAACGACTCGATTTTGTCAAAAATGTGACAAAATAATGGAAAATTCAACGCGAATGCTAGCAAAATCGTTCAGTTGTGTATTGAAAAGCGTGTCAAAATGAACGACTGAGTCTATTTTATTATACAATTTTACCATTCTTCTGCAATAACGGCTCGATTTTGTCAAGAATGCGACCAAATACAGGAAAATAGAACGCAAATGACAGCAATATCGTTCAGTTGTATTGAAAAGCGTGTCAAAATGGACGACTGAGTCTATTTAATTATACAATTTTACCATTCTTCTGCAATAACGGCACGATTTTGTCAAGAATGCGACCAAATACAGGAAAATTGAACGCAAATGAGAGCAATATCGTTCAGTTGTATTGAAAAGCGTGTCAAAATGGACGACTGAGTCTATTTTATTATACAAATTTACCATTCTTCTGCAATAACGGCTCGATTTTGTTAAAAATGTGACAAAATAATGGAAAATTCAACGCGAATGCTAGCAAAATCGTTAAGTTATATTGAAAAGCGTGTCAAAATGAACGACTGAGTCTATTTTATTATACAATTTTACCATTCTTCTGCAATAACGACTCGATTTTGTCAAAAATGTGACAAAATAATGGAAAATTCAACGCGAATGCTAGCAATATCGTTCAGTTGTATTGAAAAGCGTGTCGAATCAAACGACTGAGTCTATTTTATTATACAATTTTACCATTCTTCTTCAATAACGGCTCGATTTTGCCAAGAATGCGACAAAATACAGGAAAATCGAACGCAAATGCTAGCAAAATCGTTCAGTTGTATTGAAAAGCGTGTCAAAATGAACGAGTGAGTCTATTTTATTATACAATTTTACCATTCTTCTGCAATAACGGCTCGATTTTGTCAAGAATGCGACAAAATACAGGAAAATAGAACGCAAATGATAGCAATATTGTTCAGTTGTATTGAAAGCGTGTCAAAATAAGCGACTGAGTCTATTTCATTATGTAATTTTACCATTCTTCTGCAATAACGACTCGATTTTGTCAAAAATGTGACAAAATAATGGAAAATTCAACTCGAATGCTAGCAATATCGTTCAGTTGTATTGAAAAGCGTGTCGAATCGAACGACTGAGTCTATTTTATTATACAATTTTACCATTCTTCTTCAATAACGGCTCGATTTTGCCAAGAATGCGACAAAATACAGGAAAATCGAACGCAAATGCTAGCAAAATCGTTCAGTTGTATTGAAAAGCGTGTCAAAATGAACGAGTGAGTCTATTTTATTATACAATTTTACCATTCTTCTGCAATAACGGCTCGATTTTGTCAAGAATGCGACAAAATACAGGAAAATAGAACGCAAATGATAGCAATATTGTTCAGTTGTATTGAAAGCGTGTCAAAATAAGCGACTGAGTCTATTTCATTATGCAATTTTACCATTCTTCTGCAATAACGACTCGATTTTGTCAAAAATGTGACAAAATAATGGAAAATTCAACGCGAATGCTAGCAATATCGTTCAGTTGTATTGAAAAGCGTGTCGAATCGAACGACTGACTCTATTTTATTATACAATTTTACCATTCTTCTTCAATAACGGCTCGATTTTGTCAAGAATGCGACAAAATACAGGAAAATAGAACGCAATGCTAGCAAAATCGTTCAGTTGTATTGAAAAGCGTGTCAAAATGAACGAGTGAGTCTATTTTATTGTACAATTTCATCATTCTTCTGCAATAACGGCTGGATTTTGTCAAGAATGCGACAAAATACAGGAAAATAGAACGCAAATGGTAGCAATATCGTTCAGTTGTATTGAAAAGCGTGACAAAATGAACGACTGAGTCTACTTTATTACACAATTTTACCATTCTTCTGCAATAACGACTCGATTTTGTCAAAAATGTGACAAAATAATGGAAAATTCAACGCGAATGCTAGCAACATCGTTCAGTTGTATTGAAAAGCGTGTCGAATCGAACGACTGAGTCTATTTTATTAAACAATTTTACCATTCTTCTGCAATAACGGCTCGATTTTGTCAAGAATGCGACAAAATACAGGAAAATAGGACGCAAATGATAGCAATATTGTTCAGTTTTATTGAAAGCGTGTCAAAATAAGCGACTGAGTCTATTTCATTATGCAATTTTACCATTCTTCTGCAATCACGATTCGATTTTGTTAAAAATGTGACAAAATACAGGAAAATTCAACGCAAATGCTAGCAATATCGTTCAGTTGTATTGAAAGCGTGTCAAAATAAGCGACTGAGTCTATTTCATTATGCAATTTTACCATTCTTCTGCAATAACGACTCGATTTTGTCAAAAATGTGACAAAATAATGGAAAATTCAACGCGAATGCTAGCAAAATCATTCAGTTGTGTATTGAAAAGCGTGTCAAAATGAACGACTGAGTCTATTTTATTATACAATTTTACCATTCTTCTGCAATAACGGCTCGATTTTGTCAAGAATGCGACCAAATACAGGAAAATAGAACGCAAATGACAGCAATATCGTTCAAATGTATTGAAAAGCGTGTCAAAATGGACGATTGAGTCTATTTTATTATACAAATTTACCATTCTTTTGCAATAACGGCTCGATTTTGTTAAAAATGTGACAAAATACAGGAAATTTCAACGCAAATGCTAGCAATATCGTTCAGTTGTATTGAAAGCGTGTCAGAATAAACGACTGAGTCTATTTTATTATACAATTTTACCATTCTTCTGCAATAACGACTCGATTTTGTCAAAAATGTGACAAAATAATGGAAAATTCAACGCGAATGCTAGCAATATCGTTCAGTTGTATTGAAAAGCGTGTCGAATCGAACGACTGAGTCTATTTTATTATACAATTTTACCATTCTTCTTCAATAACGGCTCGATTTTGCCAAGAATGCGACAAAATACAGGAAAATCGAACGCAAATGCTAGCAAAATCGTTCAGTTGTATTGAAAAGCGTGTCAAAATGAACGAGTGAGTCTATTTTATTATACAATTTTACCATTCTTCTTCAATAACGGCTCGATTTTGCCAAAAATGTGACAAAATAATGGAAAATTCAACGCGAATGCTAGCAATATCGTTCAGTTCTATTGAAAAGCGTGTTAAAATGAACGACTGAGTCTATTTTATTACACAATTTTACCATTCTTCTGCAATCACGATTCGATTTTGTTAAAAATGTGACAAAATACAGGAAAATTCAACGCAAATGCTAGCAATATCGTTCAGTTGTATTGAAAGCGTGTCAAAATAAGCGACTGAGTCTATTTCATTATGCAATTTTACCATTCTTCTGCAATAACGACTCGATTTTGTCAAAAATGTGACAAAATAATGGAAAATTCAACGCGAATGCTAGCAAAATCGTTCAGTTGTGTATTGAAAAGCGTGTCAAAATGAACGACTGAGTCTATTTTATTATACAATTTTACCATTCTTCTGCAATAACGGCTCGATTTTGTCAAGAATGCGACCAAATACAGGAAAATAGAACGCAAATGACAGCAATATCGTTCAGTTGTATTGAAAAGCGTGTCAAAATGGACGACTGAGTCTATTTAATTATACAATTTTACCATTCTTCTGCAATAACGGCACGATTTTGTCAAGAATGCGACCAAATACAGGAAAATTGAACGCAAATGAGAGCAATATCGTTCAGTTGTATTGAAAAGCGTGTCAAAATGGACGACTGAGTCTATTTTATTATACAAATTTACCATTCTTCTGCAATTACGGCTCGATTTTGTTAAAAATGTGACAAAATAATGGAAAATTCAACGCGAATGCTAGCAAAATCGTTAAGTTGTATTGAAAAGCGTGTCAAAATGAACGAGTGAGTCTATTTTATTATACAATTTTACCATTCTTCTGCAATAACGGCTGGATTTTGTCAAGAATGCGACAAAATACAGGAAAATAGAACGCAAATGGTAGCAATATCGTTCAGTTGTATTGAAAAGCGTGACAAAATGAACGACTGAGTCTACTTTATTACACAATTTTACTATTCATCTGCAATAACGACTCGATTTTGTTAAAAATGTGACAAAATACAGGAAAATTCAACGCAAATGCTAGCAATATCGTTCAGTTGTATTGAAAGCGTGTCAAAATAAGCGACTGAGTCTATTTCATTATGCAATTTTACCATTCTTCTGCAATAATGACTCGATTTTGTCAAAAATGTGACAAAATAATGGAAAATTCTACGCGAATGCTAGCAAAATCGTTCAGTTGTATTGAAAAGCGTGTCAAAATGAACGACTGAGTCTATTTTATTATACAATTTTACCATTCTTCTGCAATAACGGCTCGATTTTGTCAAGAATGCGACCAAATACAGGAAAATAGAACGCAAATGACAGCAATATCGTTCAGTTGTATTGAAAAGCGTGTCAAAATGGACGACTGAGTCTATTTTATTATACAAATTTACCATTCTTCTGCAATAACGGCTCGATTTTGTCAAGAATGCGACAAAATTCAGGAAAATAGAACGCAAATGATAGCAATATCGTTCAGTTCTATTGAAAAGCGTGTTAAAATGAACGACTGAGTCTATTTTATGACACAATTTTACCATTCTTCTGCAATCACGATTCGATTTTGTTAAAAATGTGACAAAATACAGGAAAATTCAACGCAACTGCTAGTAATATCCTTCAGTTGTATTGAAAGCGTGTCAAAATAAGCGACTGAGTCTATTTCATTATGCAATTTTACCATTCTTGTGCAATAACGACTCGATTTTGTCAAAAATGTGACAAAATAATGGAAAATTCAACGCGGATGCTAGCAATATCGTTCAGTTGTATTGAAAAGCGTGTCGAATCGAACGACTGAGTCTATTTTATTACACAATTTTACCATTCTTCTTCAATAACGGCTGGATTTTGTCAAGAATGCGACAAAATACAGGAAAATAGAACGCAAATGGTAGCGATATCGTTCAGTTGTATTGAAAAGCGTGTCAAAATGAACGAGTGAGTCTATTTTATTGTACAATTTTACCATTCTTCTGCAATAACGGCTCGATTTTGTCAAGAATGCGACAAAATACAGGAAAATAGAACGCGAATGCTAGCAAAATCGTTCAGTTGTATTGAAAAGCGTGTCAAAATGAACGACTGAGTCTATTTTATTATACAATTTTACCATTCTTCTGCAATAACGGCTCGATTTTGTCAAGAATGCGACCAAATACAGGAAAATAGAACGCAAATGACAGCAATATCGTTCAGTTGTATTGAAAAGCGTGTCAAAATGGACGACTGAGTCTATTTCATTATGCAATTTTACCATTCTTCTGCAATAACGACTCGATTTTGTCAAAAATGTGACAAAATAATGGAAAATTCAACGCGAATGGTAGCAATATCGTTCAGTTGTATTGAAAAGCGTGTCGAATCGAACGACTGAGTCTATTTTATTATACAATTTTACCATTCTTCTGCAATAACGACTCGATATTGTTAAAAATGTGACAAAATACAGGAAAATTCAACGCAAATGCTAGCAATATCGTTCAGTTCTATTGAAAAGCGTGTTAAAATGAACGACTGAGTATTTTATTACACAATTTTACCATTCCTCTGCAATCACGATTCGATTTTGTTAAAAATGTGACAAAATACAGGAAAATTAAACGCAAATGCTAGCAATATCGTTCAGTTGTATTGAAAGCGTGTCAAAATAAGCGACTGAGTCTATTTCATTATGCAATTTTACCATTCTTCTGCAATAACGACTCGATTTTGTCAAAAATGTGACAAAATAATGGAAAATTCAACGCGAATGCTAGCAATATCGTTCAGTTGTATTGAAAAGCGTGTCGAATCGAACGACTGAGTCTATTTTATTATACAATTTTACCATTCTTCTTCAATAACGGCTGGATTTTGTCAAGAATGCGACAAAATACAGGAAAATAGAACGCAAATGGTAGCAATATCGTTCAGTTGTATTGAAAAGCGTGTCAAAATGAACGAGTGAGTCTATTTTATTGTACAATTTTACCATTCTTCTGCAATAACGGCTCGATTTTGCCAAGAATGCGACAAAATACAGGAAAATAGAACGCAAATGATAGCAATATTGTTCAGTTGTATTGAAAGCGTGTCAAAATAAGCGACTGAGTCTATTTCATTATGCAATTTTCCATTCTTCTGCAATAACGACTCGATTTTGTCAAAAATGTGACAAAATAATGGAAAATTCAACGCGAATGCTAGCAAAATCGTTCAGTTGTATTGAAAAGCGTGTCAAAATGAACGACTGAGTCTATTTTATTATACAATTTTACCATTCTTCTGCAATAACGGCTCGATTTTGTCAAGAATGCGACCAAATACAAGAAAATAGAACGCAAATGACAGCAATATCGTTCAGTTGTATTGAAAAGCGTGTCAAAATGGACGACTGAGTCTATTTTATTATACAATTTAACCATTCTTCTGCAATAACGGCTCGATTTTGTCAAGAATGCGACAAAATACAGGAAAATAGAACGCAAATGCTAGCAATATCGTTCAGTTGTATTGAAAGCGTGTCAAAATAAGCGACTGAGTCTATTTCATTATGCAATTTTACCATTCTTCTGCAATAACGACTCGATTTTGTCAAGAATGCGACAAAATACAGGAAAATAGAACGCAAATGATAGCAATATTGTTCAGTTATATTGAAAGCGTGTCAAAATAAGCGACTGAGTCTATTTCATTATGCAATTTTACCATTCTTCTGCAATAACGACTCGATTTTGTCAAAAATGTGACAAAATAATGGAAAATTCAAGGCGAATGCTATCAATATCGTTCAGTTGTATTGAAAAGCGTGTCGAATCGAACGACTGAGTCTATTTTAATATACAATTTTACCATTCTTCTGCAATAACGACTCGATTTTGTCAAAAATGTGACAAAATAATGGAAAATTCAACGCGAATGCTAGCAATATCGTTCAGTTGTATTGAAAAGCGTGTCGAATCGAACGACTGAGTCTATTTTATTATACAATTTTACCATTCTTCTTCAATAACGGCTGGATTTTGTCAAGAATGCGACAAAATACAGGAAAATAGAACGCAAATGATAGCAATATTGTTCAGTTATATTGAAAGCGTGTCAAAATAAGCGACTGAGTCTATTTCATTATGCAATTTTACCATTCTTCTGCAATAACGACTCGATTTTGTCAAAAATGTGACAAAATAATTTAAAATTCAACGCGAATGCTAGCAATATCGTTCAGTTGTATTGAAAAGCGTGTCGAATCGAACGACTGAGTCTATTTTATTATACAATTTTACCATTCTTCTTCAATAACGGCTCGTTTTTGTCAAGAATGCGACAAAATACAGGAAAATAGAACGCAATGCTAGCAAAATCGTTCAGTTGTATTGAAAAGCGTGTCAAAATGAACGAGTGAGTCTATTTTATTGTACAATTTCATCATTCTTCTGCAATAACGGCTGGATTTTGTCAAGAATGCGACAAAATACAGGAAAATAGAACGCAAATGGTAGCAATATCGTTCAGTTGTATTGAAAAGCGTGACAAAATGAACGACTGAGTCTACTTTATTACACAATTTTACCATTCTTCTGCAATAACGACTCGATTTTGTTAAAAATGTGACAAAATACAGGAAAATTCAACGCAAATGCTAGCAATATCGTTCAGTTGTATTGAAAGCGTGTCAAAATAAGCGACTGAGTCTATTTCATTATGCAATTTTACCATTCTTCTGCAATAATGACTCGATTTTGTCAAAAATGTGACAATAAATAATGGAAAATTCAACGCGAATGCTAGCAATATCGTTCAGTTGTATTGAAAAGCGTGTCGAATCGAACGACTGAGTCTATTTTATTATACAATTTTACCATTCTTCTTCAATAACGGCTGGATTTTGTCAAGAATGCGACAAAATACAGGAAAATAGAACGCAAATGGTAGCAATATCATTCAGTTGTATTGAAAAGCGTGTCAAAATGGACGACTGAGTCTATTTTATTATACAATTTTACCATTCTTCTGCAATAACGGCTCGATTTTGTCAAGAATGCGACAGAATTCAGGAAAATAGAACGCAAATGATAGCAATATCGTTCAGTTCTATTGAAAAGAGTGTTAAAATGAACGACTGAGTCTATTTTATTACACAATTTTACCATTCTTCTGCAATCACGATTCGATTTTGTTAAAAATGTGACAAAATACAGGAAAATTCAACGCAAATGCTAGCAATATCGTTCAGTTGTATTGAAAGCGTGTCAAAATAAGCGACTGAGTCTATTTCATTATGCAATTTTACCATTCTGCTGCAATAACGACTCGATTTTGTCAAAAATGTGACAAAATAATGGAAAATTCAACGCGAATGCTAGCAAAATCGTTCAGTTGTGTATTGAAAAGCGTGTCAAAATGAACGACTGAGTCTATTTTATTATACAATTTTACCATTCTTCTGCAAAAACGGCTCGATTTTGTCAAGAATGCGACCAAATACAGGAAAATAGAACGCAAATGACAGCAATATCGTACAGTTGTATTGAAAAGCGTGTCAAAATGGACGACTGAGTCTATTTTATTATACAAATTTACCATTCTTTTGCAATAGCGGCTCGATTTTGTTAAAAATGTGACAAAATACAGGAAAATTCAACGCAAATGCTAGCAATATCGTTCAGTTGTATTGAAAGCGTGTCAAAATAAGCGACTGAGTCTATTTCATTATGCAATTTTACCATTCTTCTGCAATAACGACTCGATTTTGTCAAAAATGTGACAAAATAATGGAAAATTCAACGCGAATGCTAGCAAAATCGTTCAGTTGTGTATTGAAAAGCGTGTCAAAATGAACGACTGAGTCTATTTTATTATACAATTTTACCATTCTTCTGCAAAAACGGCTCGATTTTGTCAAGAATGCGACCAAATACAGGAAAATAGAACGCAAATGACAGCAATATCGTACAGTTGTATTGAAAAGCGTGTCAAAATGGACGACTGAGTCTATTTTATTATACAAATTTACCATTCTTTTGCAATAGCGGCTCGATTTTGTTAAAAATGTGACAAAATACAGGAAAATTCAACGCAAATGCTAGCAATATCGTTCAGTTGTATTGAAAGCGTGTCAAAATAAGCGACTGAGTCTATTTCATTATGCAATTTTACCATTCTTCTGCAATAACGACTCGATTTTGTCAAAAATGTGACAAAATAATGGAAAATTCAACGCGAATGCTAGCAAAATCGTTCAGTTGTATTGAAAAGCGTGTCAAAATGAACGACTGAGTCTATTTTATTATACAAATTTACCATTCTTCTTCAATAACGGCTCGATTTTGCCAAGAATGCGACAAAATACAGGAAAATAGAACGCAAATGCTAGCAAAATCGTTCTGTTGTATTGAAAAGCGTGTCAAAATGAACGAGTGAGTCTATTTTATTATACAAATTTACCATTCTTTTGCAATAACGGCTCGATTTTGTTAAAAATGTGACAAAATACAGGAAAATTCAACGCAAATGCTAGCAATATCGTTCAGTTGTATTGAAAGCGTGTCAAAATAAGCGACTGAGTCTATTTCATTATGCAATTTTACCATTCTTCTGCAATAACGACTCGATTTTGTCAAAAATGTGACAAAATAATGGAAAATTCAACGCGAATGCTAGCAAAATCGTTCAGTTGTGTATTGAAAAGCGTGTCAAAATGAACGACTGAGTCTATTTTATTATACAATTTTACCATTCTTCTGCAAAAACGGCTCGATTTTGTCAAGAATGCGACCAAATACAGGAAAATAGAACGCAAATGACAGCAATATCGTACAGTTGTATTGAAAAGCGTGTCAAAATGGACGACTGAGTCTATTTTATTATACAAATTTACCATTCTTTTGCAATAGCGGCTCGATTTTGTTAAAAATGTGACAAAATACAGGAAAATTCAACGCAAATGCTAGCAATATCGTTCAGTTGTATTGAAAGCGTGTCAAAATAAGCGACTGAGTCTATTTCATTATGCAATTTTACCATTCTTCTGCAATAACGACTCGATTTTGTCAAAAATGTGACAAAATAATGGAAAATTCAACGCGAATGCTAGCAAAATCGTTCAGTTGTATTGAAAAGCGTGTCAAAATGAACGACTGAGTCTATTTTATTATACAAATTTACCATTCTTTTGCAATAACGGCTCGATTTTGTTAAAAATGTGACAAAATACAGGAAAATTCAACGCAAATGCTAGCAATATCGTTCAGTTGTATTAAAAGCGTGTCAAAATAAGCGACTGAGTCTATTTCATTATGCAATTTTACCATTCTTCTGCAATAATGACTCGATTTTGTCAAAAATGTGACAAAATAATGGAAAATTCAACGCGAATGCTAGCAATATCGTTCAGTTGTATTGAAAAGCGTGTCGAATCGAACGACTGAGTCTATTTTATTATACAATTTTACCATTCTTCTTCAATAACGGCTGGATTTTGTCAAGAATGCGACAAAATACAGGAAAATAGAACGCAAATGGTAGCAATATCGTTCAGTTCTATTGAAAAGCGTGTTAAAATGAACGACTGAGTCTATTTTATTACACAATTTTACCATTCTTCTGCAATCACGATTCGATTTTGTTAAAAATGTGACAAAATACAGGAAAATTCAACGCAAATGCTAGCAAAATCGTTCAGTTGTGTATTGAAAAGCGTGTCAAAATGAACGGCTGAGTCTATTTTATTATACAACTTTACCATTCTTCTGCAATAACGGCTCGATTTTGTCAAGAATGCGACCAAATACAGGAAAATAGAACGCAAATGACAACAATATCGTTCAGTTGTATTGAAAAGCGTGTCAAAATGGACGACTGAGTCTATTTTATTATACAAATTTACCATTCTTTTGCAATAACGGCTCGATTTTGTTAAAAATGTGACAAAATACAGGAAAATTCAACGCAAATGCTAGCAATATCGTTCAGTTGTATTGAAAGCGTGTCAAAATAAGCGACTGAGTCTATTTCATTATGCAATTTTACCATTCTTCTGCAATAACGACTCGATTTTGTCAAAAATGTGACAAAATAATGGAAAATTCAACGCGAATGCTAGCAAAATCGTTCAGTTGTGTATTGAAAAGCGTGTCAAAATGAACGACTGAGTCTATTTTATTATACAATTTTACCATTCTTCTGCAATAACGGCTCGATTTTGTCAAGAATGCGACCAAATACAGGAAAATAGAACGCAAATGACAGCAATATCGTTCAGTTGTATTGAAAAGCGTGTCAAAATGGACGACTGAGTCTATTTAATTATACAATTTTACCATTCTTCTGCAATAACGGCACGATTTTGTCAAGAATGCGACCAAATACAGGAAAATTGAACGCAAATGAGAGCAATATCGTTCAGTTGTATTGAAAAGCGTGTCAAAATGGACGACTGAGTCTATTTTATTATACAAATTTACCATTCTTCTGCAATAACGGCTCGATTTTGTTAAAAATGTGACAAAATAATGGAAAATTCAACGCGAATGCTAGCAAAATCGTTAAGTTGTATTGAAAAGCGTGTCAAAATGAACGACTGAGTCTATTTTATTATACAATTTTACCATTCTTCTGCAATAACGACTCGATTTTGTCAAAAATGTGACAAAATAATGGAAAATTCAACGCGAATGCTAGCAATATCGTTCAGTTGTATTGAAAAGCGTGTCGAATCAAACGACTGAGTCTATTTTATTATACAATTTTACCATTCTTCTTCAATAACGGCTCGATTTTGCCAAGAATGCGACAAAATACAGGAAAATCGAACGCAAATGCTAGCAAAATCGTTCAGTTGTATTGAAAAGCGTGTCAAAATGAACGAGTGAGTCTATTTTATTATACAATTTTACCATTCTTCTGCAATAACGGCTCGATTTTGTCAAGAATGCGACAAAATACAGGAAAATAGAACGCAAATGATAGCAATATTGTTCAGTTGTATTGAGAGCGTGTCAAAATAAGCGACTGAGTCTATTTCATTATGTAATTTTACCATTCTTCTGCAATAACGACTCGATTTTGTCAAAAATGTGACAAAATAATGGAAAATTCAACGCGAATGCTAGCAATATCGTTCAGTTGTATTGAAAAGCGTGTCGAATCGAACGACTGAGTCTATTTTATTATACAATTTTACCATTCTTCTTCAATAACGGCTCGATTTTGCCAAGAATGCGACAAAATACAGGAAAATCGAACGCAAATGCTAGCAAAATCGTTCAGTTGTATTGAAAAGCGTGTCAAAATGAACGAGTGAGTCTATTTTATTATACAATTTTACCATTCTTCTGCAATAACGGCTCGATTTTGTCAAGAATGCGACAAAATACAGGAAAATAGAACGCAAATGATAGCAATATGGTTCAGTTGTATTGAAAGCGTGTCAAAATAAGCGACTGAGTCTATTTCATTATGCAATTTTACCATTCTTCTGCAATAACGACTCGATTTTGTCAAAAATGTGACAAAATAATGGAAAATTCAACGCGAATGCTAGCAATATCGTTCAGTTGTATTGAAAAGCGTGTCGAATCGAACGACTGACTCTATTTTATTATACAATTTTACCATTCTTCTTCAATAACGGCTCGATTTTGTCAAGAATGCGACAAAATACAGGAAAATAGAACGCAATGCTAGCAAAATCGTTCAGTTGTATTGAAAAGCGTGTCAAAATGAACGAGTGAGTCTATTTTATTGTACAATTTCATCATTCTTCTGCAAGAACGGCTGGATTTTGTCAAGAATGCGACAAAATACAGGAAAATAGAACGCAAATGGTAGCAATATCGTTCAGTTGTATTGAAAAGCTTGACAAAATGAACGACTGAGTCTACTTTATTACACAATTTTACCATTCTTCTGCAATAACGACTCGATTTTGTCAAAAATGTGACAAAATAATGGAAAATTCAACGCGAATGCTAGCAAAATCCTTCAGTTGTGTATTGAAAAGCGTGTCAAAATGAACGACTGAGTCTATTTTATTATACAATTTTACCATTCTTCTGCAATAACGGCTCGATTTTGTCAAGAATGCGACCAAATACAGGAAAATAGAACGCAAATGACAGCAATATCGTTCAAATGTATTGAAAAGCGTGTCAAAATGGACGACTGAGTCTATTTTATTATACAAATTTACCATTCTTTTGCAATAACGGCTCGATTTTGTTAAAAATGTGACAAAATACAGGAAATTTCAACGCAAATGCTAGCAATATAGTTCAGTTGTATTGAAAGCGTGTCAGAATAAACGACTGAGTCTATTTTATTATACAATTTTACCATTCTTCTGCAATAACGGCTCGATTTTGTCAAGAATGCGACCAAATACAGGAAAATAGAACGCAAATGACAGCAATATCGTTCAGTTGTATTGAAAAGCGTGTCAAAATGGACGACTGAGTCTATTTAATTATACAATTTTACCATTCTTCTGCAATAACGGCACGATTTTGTCAAGAATGCGACCAAATACAGGAAAATTGAACGCAAATGACAGCAAAATCGTTCAGTTGTATTGAAAAGCGTGTCAAAATGGACGACTGAGTCTATTTTATTATACAAATTTACCATTCTTCTGCAATAACGGCTCGATTTTGTTAAAAATGTGACAAAATAATGGAAAATTCAACGCGAATGCTAGCAAAATCGTTAAGTTGTATTGAAAAGCGTGTCAAAATGAACGACTGAGTCTATTTTATTATACAATTTTACCATTCTTCTGCAATAACGACTCGATTTTGTCAAAAATGTGACAAAATAATGGAAAATTCAACGCGAATGCTAGCAATATCGTTCAGTTGTATTGAAAAGCGTGTCGAATCAAACGACTGAGTCTATTTTATTATACAATTTTACCATTCTTCTTCAATAACGGCTCGATTTTGCCAAGAATGCGACAAAATACAGGAAAATCGAACGCAAATGCTAGCAAAATCGTTCAGTTGTATTGAAAAGCGTGTCAAAATGAACGAGTGAGTCTATTTTATTATACAATTTTACCATTCTTCTGCAATAACGGCTCGATTTTGTCAAGAATGCGACAAAATACAGGAAAATAGAACGCAAATGATAGCAATATTGTTCAGTTGTATTGAGAGCGTGTCAAAATAAGCGACTGAGTCTATTTCATTATGTAATTTTACCATTCTTCTGCAATAACGACTCGATTTTGTCAAAAATGTGACAAAATAATGGAAAATTCAACGCGAATGCTAGCAATATCGTTCAGTTGTATTGAAAAGCGTGTCGAATCGAACGACTGAGTCTATTTTATTATACAATTTTACCATTCTTCTTCAATAACGGCTCGATTTTGCCAAGAATGCGACAAAATACAGGAAAATCGAACGCAAATGCTAGCAAAATCGTTCAGTTGTATTGAAAAGCGTGTCAAAATGAACGAGTGAGTCTATTTTATTATACAATTTTACCATTCTTCTGCAATAACGGCTCGATTTTGTCAAGAATGCGACAAAATACAGGAAAATAGAACGCAAATGATAGCAATATGGTTCAGTTGTATTGAAAGCGTGTCAAAATAAGCGACTGAGTCTATTTCATTATGCAATTTTACCATTCTTCTGCAATAACGACTCGATTTTGTCAAAAATGTGACAAAATAATGGAAAATTCAACGCGAATGCTAGCAATATCGTTCAGTTGTATTGAAAAGCGTGTCGAATCGAACGACTGACTCTATTTTATTATACAATTTTACCATTCTTCTTCAATAACGGCTCGATTTTGTCAAGAATGCGACAAAATACAGGAAAATAGAACGCAATGCTAGCAAAATCGTTCAGTTGTATTGAAAAGCGTGTCAAAATGAACGAGTGAGTCTATTTTATTGTACAATTTCATCATTCTTCTGCAAGAACGGCTGGATTTTGTCAAGAATGCGACAAAATACAGGAAAATAGAACGCAAATGGTAGCAATATCGTTCAGTTGTATTGAAAAGCTTGACAAAATGAACGACTGAGTCTACTTTATTACACAATTTTACCATTCTTCTGCAATAACGACTCGATTTTGTCAAAAATGTGACAAAATAATGGAAAATTCAACGCGAATGCTAGCAACATCGTTCAGTTGTATTGAAAAGCGTGTCGAATCGAACGACTGAGTCTATTTTATTAAACAATTTTACCATTCTTCTGCAATAACGGCTCGATTTTGTCAAGAATGCGACAAAATACAGGAAAATAGGACGCAAATGATAGCAATATTGTTCAGTTTTATTGAAAGCGTGTCAAAATAAGCGACTGAGTCTATTTCATTATGCAATTTTACCATTCTTCTGCAATCACGATTCGATTTTGTTAAAAATGTGACAAAATACAGGAAAATTCAACGCAAATGCTAGCAATATCGTTCAGTTGTATTGAAAGCGTGTCAAAATAAGCGACTGAGTCTATTTCATTATGCAATTTTACCATTCTTCTGCAATAACGACTCGATTTTGTCAAAAATGTGACAAAATAATGGAAAATTCAACGCGAATGCTAGCAAAATCATTCAGTTGTGTATTGAAAAGCGTGTCAAAATGAACGACTGAGTCTATTTTATTATACAATTTTACCATTCTTCTGCAATAACGGCTCGATTTTGTCAAGAATGCGACCAAATACAGGAAAATAGAACGCAAATGACAGCAATATCGTTCAAATGTATTGAAAAGCGTGTCAAAATGGACGACTGAGTCTATTTTATTATACAAATTTACCATTCTTTTGCAATAACGGCTCGATTTTGTTAAAAATGTGACAAAATACAGGAAATTTCAACGCAAATGCTAGCAATATAGTTCAGTTGTATTGAAAGCGTGTCAGAATAAACGACTGAGTCTATTTTATTATACAATTTTACCATTCTTCTGCAATAACGGCTCGATTTTGTCAAGAATGCGACCAAATACAGGAAAATAGAACGCAAATGACAGCAATATCGTTCAGTTGTATTGAAAAGCGTGTCAAAATGGACGACTGAGTCTATTTAATTATACAATTTTACCATTCTTCTGCAATAACGGCACGATTTTGTCAAGAATGCGACCAAATACAGGAAAATTGAACGCAAATGAGAGCAATATCGTTCAGTTGTATTGAAAAGCGTGTCAAAATGGACGACTGAGTCTATTTTATTATACAAATTTACCATTCTTCTGCAATAACGGCTCGATTTTGTTAAAAATGTGACAAAATAATGGAAAATTCAACGCGAATGCTAGCAAAATCGTTAAGTTGTATTGAAAAGCGTGTCAAAATGAACGACTGAGTCTATTTTATTATACAATTTTACCATTCTTCTGCAATAACGACTCGATTTTGTCAAAAATGTGACAAAATAATGGAAAATTCAACGCGAATGCTAGCAATATCGTTCAGTTGTATTGAAAAGCGTGTCGAATCAAACGACTGAGTCTATTTTATTATACAATTTTACCATTCTTCTTCAATAACGGCTCGATTTTGCCAAGAATGCGACAAAATACAGGAAAATCGAACGCAAATGCTAGCAAAATCGTTCAGTTGTATTGAAAAGCGTGTCAAAATGAACGAGTGAGTCTATTTTATTATACAATTTTACCATTCTTCTGCAATAACGGCTCGATTTTGTCAAGAATGCGACAAAATACAGGAAAATAGAACGCAAATGATAGCAATATTGTTCAGTTGTATTGAGAGCGTGTCAAAATAAGCGACTGAGTCTATTTCATTATGTAATTTTACCATTCTTCTGCAATAACGACTCGATTTTGTCAAAAATGTGACAAAATAATGGAAAATTCAACGCGAATGCTAGCAATATCGTTCAGTTGTATTGAAAAGCGTGTCGAATCGAACGACTGAGTCTATTTTATTATACAATTTTACCATTCTTCTTCAATAACGGCTCGATTTTGCCAAGAATGCGACAAAATACAGGAAAATCGAACGCAAATGCTAGCAAAATCGTTCAGTTGTATTGAAAAGCGTGTCAAAATGAACGAGTGAGTCTATTTTATTATACAATTTTACCATTCTTCTGCAATAACGGCTCGATTTTGTCAAGAATGCGACAAAATACAGGAAAATAGAACGCAAATGATAGCAATATGGTTCAGTTGTATTGAAAGCGTGTCAAAATAAGCGACTGAGTCTATTTCATTATGCAATTTTACCATTCTTCTGCAATAACGACTCGATTTTGTCAAAAATGTGACAAAATAATGGAAAATTCAACGCGAATGCTAGCAATATCGTTCAGTTGTATTGAAAAGCGTGTCGAATCGAACGACTGACTCTATTTTATTATACAATTTTACCATTCTTCTTCAATAACGGCTCGATTTTGTCAAGAATGCGACAAAATACAGGAAAATAGAACGCAATGCTAGCAAAATCGTTCAGTTGTATTGAAAAGCGTGTCAAAATGAACGAGTGAGTCTATTTTATTGTACAATTTCATCATTCTTCTGCAAGAACGGCTGGATTTTGTCAAGAATGCGACAAAATACAGGAAAATAGAACGCAAATGGTAGCAATATCGTTCAGTTGTATTGAAAAGCGTGACAAAATGAACGACTGAGTCTACTTTATTACACAATTTTACCATTCTTCTGCAATAACGACTCGATTTTGTCAAAAATGTGACAAAATAATGGAAAATTCAACGCGAATGCTAGCAACATCGTTCAGTTGTATTGAAAAGCGTGTCGAATCGAACGACTGAGTCTATTTTATTAAACAATTTTACCATTCTTCTGCAATAACGGCTCGATTTTGTCAAGAATGCGACAAAATACAGGAAAATAGGACGCAAATGATAGCAATATTGTTCAGTTTTATTGAAAGCGTGTCAAAATAAGCGACTGAGTCTATTTCATTATGCAATTTTACCATTCTTCTGCAATCACGATTCGATTTTGTTAAAAATGTGACAAAATACAGGAAAATTCAACGCAAATGCTAGCAATATCGTTCAGTTGTATTGAAAGCGTGTCAAAATAAGCGACTGAGTCTATTTCATTATGCAATTTTACCATTCTTCTGCAATAACGACTCGATTTTGTCAAAAATGTGACAAAATAATGGAAAATTCAACGCGAATGCTAGCAAAATCATTCAGTTGTGTATTGAAAAGCGTGTCAAAATGAACGACTGAGTCTATTTTATTATACAATTTTACCATTCTTCTGCAATAACGGCTCGATTTTGTCAAGAATGCGACCAAATACAGGAAAATAGAACGCAAATGACAGCAATATCGTTCAAATGTATTGAAAAGCGTGTCAAAATGGACGACTGAGTCTATTTTATTATACAAATTTACCATTCTTTTGCAATAACGGCTCGATTTTGTTAAAAATGTGACAAAATACAGGAAATTTCAACGCAAATGCTAGCAATATAGTTCAGTTGTATTGAAAGCGTGTCAGAATAAACGACTGAGTCTATTTTATTATACAATTTTACCATTCTTCTGCAATAACGACTCGATTTTGTCAAAAATGTGACAAAATAATGGAAAATTCAACGCGAAAGCTAGCAATATCGTTCAGTTGTATTGAAAAGCGTGTCGAATCGAACGACTGAGTCTATTTTATTATACAATTTTACCATTCTTCTTCAATAACGGCTCGATTTTGCCGAGAATGCGACAAAATACAGGAAAATCGAACGCAAATGCTAGCAAAATCGTTCAGTTGTATTGAAAGCGTGTCAAAATAAGCGACTGAGTCTATTTCATTATGCAATTTTACCATTCTTCTGCAATAACGACTCGATTTTGTCAAAAATGTGACAAAATAATGGAAAATTCAACGCGAATGCTAGCAAAATCGTTCAGTTGTATTGAAAAGCGTGTCAAAATGAACGACTGAGTCTATTTTATTATACAAATTTACCATTCTTCTTCAATAACGGCTCGATTTTGCCAAGAATGCGACAAAATACAGGAAAATAGAACGCAAATGGTAGCAATATCGTTCAGTTGTATTGAAAAGCTTGACAAAATGAACGACTGAGTCTACTTTATTACACAATTTTACCATTCTTCTGCAATAACGACTCGATTTTGTCAAAAATGTGACAAAATAATGGAAAATTCAACGCGAATGCTAGCAATATCGTTCAGTTGTATTGAAAAGCGTGTCGAATCGAACGACTGACTCTATTTTATTATACAATTTTACCATTCTTCTTCAATAACGGCTCGATTTTGTCAAGAATGCGACAAAATACAGGAAAATAGAACGCAATGCTAGCAAAATCGTTCAGTTGTATTGAAAAGCGTGTCAAAATGAACGAGTGAGTCTATTTTATTGTACAATTTCATCATTCTTCTGCAAGAACGGCTGGATTTTGTCAAGAATGCGACAAAATACAGGAAAATAGAACGCAAATGGTAGCAATATCGTTCAGTTGTATTGAAAAGCTTGACAAAATGAACGACTGAGTCTACTTTATTACACAATTTTACCATTCTTCTGCAATAACGACTCGATTTTGTCAAAAATGTGACAAAATAATGGAAAATTCAACGCGAATGCTAGCAAAATCCTTCAGTTGTGTATTGAAAAGCGTGTCAAAATGAACGACTGAGTCTATTTTATTATACAATTTTACCATTCTTCTGCAATAACGGCTCGATTTTGTCAAGAATGCGACCAAATACAGGAAAATAGAACGCAAATGACAGCAATATCGTTCAAATGTATTGAAAAGCGTGTCAAAATGGACGACTGAGTCTATTTTATTATACAAATTTACCATTCTTTTGCAATAACGGCTCGATTTTGTTAAAAATGTGACAAAATACAGGAAATTTCAACGCAAATGCTAGCAATATAGTTCAGTTGTATTGAAAGCGTGTCAGAATAAACGACTGAGTCTATTTTATTATACAATTTTACCATTCTTCTGCAATAACGGCTCGATTTTGTCAAGAATGCGACCAAATACAGGAAAATAGAACGCAAATGACAGCAATATCGTTCAGTTGTATTGAAAAGCGTGTCAAAATGGACGACTGAGTCTATTTAATTATACAATTTTACCATTCTTCTGCAATAACGGCACGATTTTGTCAAGAATGCGACCAAATACAGGAAAATTGAACGCAAATGACAGCAAAATCGTTCAGTTGTATTGAAAAGCGTGTCAAAATGGACGACTGAGTCTATTTTATTATACAAATTTACCATTCTTCTGCAATAACGGCTCGATTTTGTTAAAAATGTGACAAAATAATGGAAAATTCAACGCGAATGCTAGCAAAATCGTTAAGTTGTATTGAAAAGCGTGTCAAAATGAACGACTGAGTCTATTTTATTATACAATTTTACCATTCTTCTGCAATAACGACTCGATTTTGTCAAAAATGTGACAAAATAATGGAAAATTCAACGCGAATGCTAGCAATATCGTTCAGTTGTATTGAAAAGCGTGTCGAATCAAACGACTGAGTCTATTTTATTATACAATTTTACCATTCTTCTTCAATAACGGCTCGATTTTGCCAAGAATGCGACAAAATACAGGAAAATCGAACGCAAATGCTAGCAAAATCGTTCAGTTGTATTGAAAAGCGTGTCAAAATGAACGAGTGAGTCTATTTTATTATACAATTTTACCATTCTTCTGCAATAACGGCTCGATTTTGTCAAGAATGCGACAAAATACAGGAAAATAGAACGCAAATGATAGCAATATTGTTCAGTTGTATTGAGAGCGTGTCAAAATAAGCGACTGAGTCTATTTCATTATGTAATTTTACCATTCTTCTGCAATAACGACTCGATTTTGTCAAAAATGTGACAAAATAATGGAAAATTCAACGCGAATGCTAGCAATATCGTTCAGTTGTATTGAAAAGCGTGTCGAATCGAACGACTGAGTCTATTTTATTATACAATTTTACCATTCTTCTTCAATAACGGCTCGATTTTGCCAAGAATGCGACAAAATACAGGAAAATCGAACGCAAATGCTAGCAAAATCGTTCAGTTGTATTGAAAAGCGTGTCAAAATGAACGAGTGAGTCTATTTTATTATACAATTTTACCATTCTTCTGCAATAACGGCTCGATTTTGTCAAGAATGCGACAAAATACAGGAAAATAGAACGCAAATGATAGCAATATGGTTCAGTTGTATTGAAAGCGTGTCAAAATAAGCGACTGAGTCTATTTCATTATGCAATTTTACCATTCTTCTGCAATAACGACTCGATTTTGTCAAAAATGTGACAAAATAATGGAAAATTCAACGCGAATGCTAGCAATATCGTTCAGTTGTATTGAAAAGCGTGTCGAATCGAACGACTGACTCTATTTTATTATACAATTTTACCATTCTTCTTCAATAACGGCTCGATTTTGTCAAGAATGCGACAAAATACAGGAAAATAGAACGCAATGCTAGCAAAATCGTTCAGTTGTATTGAAAAGCGTGTCAAAATGAACGAGTGAGTCTATTTTATTGTACAATTTCATCATTCTTCTGCAAGAACGGCTGGATTTTGTCAAGAATGCGACAAAATACAGGAAAATAGAACGCAAATGGTAGCAATATCGTTCAGTTGTATTGAAAAGCTTGACAAAATGAACGACTGAGTCTACTTTATTACACAATTTTACCATTCTTCTGCAATAACGACTCGATTTTGTCAAAAATGTGACAAAATAATGGAAAATTCAACGCGAATGCTAGCAACATCGTTCAGTTGTATTGAAAAGCGTGTCGAATCGAACGACTGAGTCTATTTTATTAAACAATTTTACCATTCTTCTGCAATAACGGCTCGATTTTGTCAAGAATGCGACAAAATACAGGAAAATAGGACGCAAATGATAGCAATATTGTTCAGTTTTATTGAAAGCGTGTCAAAATAAGCGACTGAGTCTATTTCATTATGCAATTTTACCATTCTTCTGCAATCACGATTCGATTTTGTTAAAAATGTGACAAAATACAGGAAAATTCAACGCAAATGCTAGCAATATCGTTCAGTTGTATTGAAAGCGTGTCAAAATAAGCGACTGAGTCTATTTCATTATGCAATTTTACCATTCTTCTGCAATAACGACTCGATTTTGTCAAAAATGTGACAAAATAATGGAAAATTCAACGCGAATGCTAGCAAAATCATTCAGTTGTGTATTGAAAAGCGTGTCAAAATGAACGACTGAGTCTATTTTATTATACAATTTTACCATTCTTCTGCAATAACGGCTCGATTTTGTCAAGAATGCGACCAAATACAGGAAAATAGAACGCAAATGACAGCAATATCGTTCAAATGTATTGAAAAGCGTGTCAAAATGGACGACTGAGTCTATTTTATTATACAAATTTACCATTCTTTTGCAATAACGGCTCGATTTTGTTAAAAATGTGACAAAATACAGGAAATTTCAACGCAAATGCTAGCAATATAGTTCAGTTGTATTGAAAGCGTGTCAGAATAAACGACTGAGTCTATTTTATTATACAATTTTACCATTCTTCTGCAATAACGGCTCGATTTTGTCAAGAATGCGACCAAATACAGGAAAATAGAACGCAAATGACAGCAATATCGTTCAGTTGTATTGAAAAGCGTGTCAAAATGGACGACTGAGTCTATTTAATTATACAATTTTACCATTCTTCTGCAATAACGGCACGATTTTGTCAAGAATGCGACCAAATACAGGAAAATTGAACGCAAATGAGAGCAATATCGTTCAGTTGTATTGAAAAGCGTGTCAAAATGGACGACTGAGTCTATTTTATTATACAAATTTACCATTCTTCTGCAATAACGGCTCGATTTTGTTAAAAATGTGACAAAATAATGGAAAATTCAACGCGAATGCTAGCAAAATCGTTAAGTTGTATTGAAAAGCGTGTCAAAATGAACGACTGAGTCTATTTT
The DNA here is from genome assembly GCA_947389935.1 of Agrilus cyanescens. Lineage (NCBI taxonomy): Eukaryota > Metazoa > Arthropoda > Insecta > Coleoptera > Buprestidae > Agrilus > Agrilus cyanescens. Next base: position 21,783,158 of record OX376704.1, read on the forward strand.
ATTATACAATTTTACCATTCTTCTGCAATAACGACTCGATTTTGTCAAAAATGTGACAAAATAATGGAAAATTCAACGCGAATGCTAGCAATATCGTTCAGTTGTATTGAAAAGCGTGTCGAATCAAACGACTGAGTCTATTTTATTATACAATTTTACCATTCTTCTTCAATAACGGCTCGATTTTGCCAAGAATGCGACAAAATACAGGAAAATCGAACGCAAATGCTAGCAAAATCGTTCAGTTGTATTGAAAAGCGTGTCAAAATGAACGAGTGAGTCTATTTTATTATACAATTTTACCATTCTTCTGCAATAACGGCTCGATTTTGTCAAGAATGCGACAAAATACAGGAAAATAGAACGCAAATGATAGCAATATTGTTCAGTTGTATTGAGAGCGTGTCAAAATAAGCGACTGAGTCTATTTCATTATGTAATTTTACCATTCTTCTGCAATAACGACTCGATTTTGTCAAAAATGTGACAAAATAATGGAAAATTCAACGCGAATGCTAGCAATATCGTTCAGTTGTATTGAAAAGCGTGTCGAATCGAACGACTGAGTCTATTTTATTATACAATTTTACCATTCTTCTTCAATAACGGCTCGATTTTGCCAAGAATGCGACAAAATACAGGAAAATCGAACGCAAATGCTAGCAAAATCGTTCAGTTGTATTGAAAAGCGTGTCAAAATGAACGAGTGAGTCTATTTTATTATACAATTTTACCATTCTTCTGCAATAACGGCTCGATTTTGTCAAGAATGCGACAAAATACAGGAAAATAGAACGCAAATGATAGCAATATGGTTCAGTTGTATTGAAAGCGTGTCAAAATAAGCGACTGAGTCTATTTCATTATGCAATTTTACCATTCTTCTGCAATAACGACTCGATTTTGTCAAAAATGTGACAAAATAATGGAAAATTCAACGCGAATGCTAGCAATATCGTTCAGTTGTATTGAAAAGCGTGTCGAATCGAACGACTGACTCTATTTTATTATACAATTTTACCATTCTTCTTCAATAACGGCTCGATTTTGTCAAGAATGCGACAAAATACAGGAAAATAGAACGCAATGCTAGCAAAATCGTTCAGTTGTATTGAAAAGCGTGTCAAAATGAACGAGTGAGTCTATTTTATTGTACAATTTCATCATTCTTCTGCAAGAACGGCTGGATTTTGTCAAGAATGCGACAAAATACAGGAAAATAGAACGCAAATGGTAGCAATATCGTTCAGTTGTATTGAAAAGCGTGACAAAATGAACGACTGAGTCTACTTTATTACACAATTTTACCATTCTTCTGCAATAACGACTCGATTTTGTCAAAAATGTGACAAAATAATGGAAAATTCAACGCGAATGCTAGCAACATCGTTCAGTTGTATTGAAAAGCGTGTCGAATCGAACGACTGAGTCTATTTTATTAAACAATTTTACCATTCTTCTGCAATAACGGCTCGATTTTGTCAAGAATGCGACAAAATACAGGAAAATAGGACGCAAATGATAGCAATATTGTTCAGTTTTATTGAAAGCGTGTCAAAATAAGCGACTGAGTCTATTTCATTATGCAATTTTACCATTCTTCTGCAATCACGATTCGATTTTGTTAAAAATGTGACAAAATACAGGAAAATTCAACGCAAATGCTAGCAATATCGTTCAGTTGTATTGAAAGCGTGTCAAAATAAGCGACTGAGTCTATTTCATTATGCAATTTTACCATTCTTCTGCAATAACGACTCGATTTTGTCAAAAATGTGACAAAATAATGGAAAATTCAACGCGAATGCTAGCAAAATCATTCAGTTGTGTATTGAAAAGCGTGTCAAAATGAACGACTGAGTCTATTTTATTATACAATTTTACCATTCTTCTGCAATAACGGCTCGATTTTGTCAAGAATGCGACCAAATACAGGAAAATAGAACGCAAATGACAGCAATATCGTTCAAATGTATTGAAAAGCGTGTCAAAATGGACGACTGAGTCTATTTTATTATACAAATTTACCATTCTTTTGCAATAACGGCTCGATTTTGTTAAAAATGTGACAAAATACAGGAAATTTCAACGCAAATGCTAGCAATATAGTTCAGTTGTATTGAAAGCGTGTCAGAATAAACGACTGAGTCTATTTTATTATACAATTTTACCATTCTTCTGCAATAACGACTCGATTTTGTCAAAAATGTGACAAAATAATGGAAAATTCAACGCGAAAGCTAGCAATATCGTTCAGTTGTATTGAAAAGCGTGTCGAATCGAACGACTGAGTCTATTTTATTATACAATTTTACCATTCTTCTTCAATAACGGCTCGATTTTGCCGAGAATGCGACAAAATACAGGAAAATCGAACGCAAATGCTAGCAAAATCGTTCAGTTGTATTGAAAGCGTGTCAAAATAAGCGACTGAGTCTATTTCATTATGCAATTTTACCATTCTTCTGCAATAACGACTCGATTTTGTCAAAAATGTGACAAAATAATGGAAAATTCAACGCGAATGCTAGCAAAATCGTTCAGTTGTATTGAAAAGCGTGTCAAAATGAACGACTGAGTCTATTTTATTATACAAATTTACCATTCTTCTTCAATAACGGCTCGATTTTGCCAAGAATGCGACAAAATACAGGAAAATAGAACGCAAATGCTAGCAAAATCGTTCTGTTGTATTGAAAAGCGTGTCAAAATGAACGAGTGAGTCTATTTTATTATACAAATTTACCATTCTTTTGCAATAACGGCTCGATTTTGTTAAAAATGTGACAAAATACAGGAAAATTCAACGCAAATGCTAGCAATATCGTTCAGTTGTATTGAAAGCGTGTCAAAATAAGCGACTGAGTCTATTTCATTATGCAATTTTACCATTCTTCTGCAATAACGACTCGATTTTGTCAAAAATGTGACAAAATAATGGAAAATTCAACGCGAATGCTAGCAAAATCGTTCAGTTGTATTGAAAAGCGTGTCAAAATGAACGACTGAGTCTATTTTATTAGACAATTTTACCATTCTTCTGCAATAACGGCTCGATTTTGTCAAGAATGCGACCAAATACAGGAAAATAGAACGCAAATGACAGCAATATCGTTCAGTTGTATTGAAAAGCGTGTCAAAATGGACGACTGAGTCTATTTTATTATACAAATTTACCATTCTTCTGCAATAACGGCTCGATTTTGTTAAAAATGTGACAAAATAATGGAAAATAGAACGCAAATGCTAGCAAAATCGTTCTGTTGTATTGAAAAGCGTGTCAAAGTGAACGAGTGAGTCTATTTTATTATACAATTTTACCATCCTTCTGCAATAACGGCTCGATTTTGTCAAGAATGCGACAAAATACAGGAAAATAGAACGCAAATGGTAGCAATATCGTTCAGTTGTATTGAAAAGCGTGACACAATGAACGACTGAGTCTACTTTATTACACAATTTTACCATTCTTCTGCAATAACGACTCGATTTTGTTAAAAATGTGACAAAATACAGGAAAATTCAACGCAAATGCTAGCAATATCGTTCAGTTGTATTAAAAGCGTGTCAAAATAAGCGACTGAGTCTATTTCATTATGCAATTTTACCATTCTTCTGCAATAATGACTCGATTTTGTCAAAAATGTGACAAAATAATGGAAAATTCAACGCGAATGCTAGCAATATCGTTCAGTTGTATTGAAAAGCGTGTCGAATCGAACGACTGAGTCTATTTTATTATACAATTTTACCATTCTTCTTCAATAACGGCTGGATTTTGTCAAGAATGCGACAAAATACAGGAAAATAGAACGCAAATGGTAGCAATATCGTTCAGTTGTATTGAAAAGCGTGACACAATGAACGACTGAGTCTACTTTATTACACAATTTTACCATTCTTCTGCAATAACGACTCGATTTTGTTAAAAATGTGACAAAATACAGGAAAATTCAACGCAAATGGTAGCAATATCGTTCAGTTGTATTGATAAGCGTGTCAAAATGGACGACTGAGTCTATTTTATTATACAATTTTACCATTCTTCTGCAATAACGGCTCGATTTTGTCAAGAATGCGACAAAATTCAGGAAAATAGAACGCAAATGATAGCAATATCGTTCAGTTCTATTGAAAAGCGTGTTAAAATGAACGACTGAGTCTATTTTATTACACAATTTTACCATTCTTCTGCAATCACGATTCGATTTTGTTAAAAATGTGACAAAATACAGGAAAATTCAACGCAAATGCTAGCAATATCGTTCAGTTGTATTGAAAGCGTGTCAAAATAAGCGACTGAGTCTATTTCATTATGTAATTTTACCATTCTTCTGCAATAACGACTCGATTTTGTCAAAAATGTGACAAAATACAGGAAAATAGAACGCAAATGATAGCAATATTGTTCAGTTGTATTGAAAGCGTGTCAAAATAAGCGACTGAGTCTATTTCATTATGTAATTTTACCATTCTTCTGCAATAACGACTCGATTTTGTCAAAAATGTGACAAAATAATGGAAAATTCAACGCGAATGCTAGCAATATCGTTCAGTTGTATTGAAAAGCGTGTCGAATCGAACGACTGAGTCTATTTTATTATACAATTTTACCATTCTTCTTCAATAACGGCTCGATTTTGCCAAGAATGCGACAAAATACAGGAAAATCGAACGCAAATGCTAGCAAAATCGTTCAGTTGTATTGAAAAGCGTGTCAAAATGAACGAGTGAGTCTATTTTATTATACAATTTTACCATTCTTCTGCAATCACGATTCGATTTTGTTAGAAATGTGACAAAATACAGGAAAATTCAACGCAAATGCTAGCAATATCGTTCAGTTGTATTGAAAGCGTGTCAAAATAAGCGACTGAGTCTATTTCATTATGCAATTTTACCATTCTTCTGCAATAACGACTCGATTTTGTCAAAAATGTGACAAAATAATGGAAAATTCAACGCGAATGCTAGCAAAATCGTTCAGTTGTGTATTGAAAAGCGTGTCAAAATGAACGGCTGAGTCTATTTTATTATACAACTTTACCATTCTTCTGCAATAACGGCTCGATTTTGTCAAGAATGCGACCAAATACAGGAAAATAGAACGCAAATGACAACAATATCGTTCAGTTGTATTGAAAAGCGTGTCAAAATGGACGACTGAGTCTATTTTATTATACAAATTTACCATTCTTTTGCAATAACGGCTCGATTTTGTTAAAAATGTGACAAAATACAGGAAAATTCAACGCAAATGCTAGCAATATCGTTCAGTTGTATTGAAAGCGTGTCAAAATAAGCGACTGAGTCTATTTCATTATGCAATTTTACCATTCTTCTGCAATAACGACTCGATTTTGTCAAAAATGTGACAAAATAATGGAAAATTCAACGCGAATGCTAGCAAAATCGTTCAGTTGTGTATTGAAAAGCGTGTCAAAATGAACGACTGAGTCTATTTTATTATACAATTTTACCATTCTTCTGCAATAACGGCTCGATTTTGTCAAGAATGCGACCAAATACAGGAAAATAGAACGCAAATGACAGCAATATCGTTCAGTTGTATTGAAAAGCGTGTCAAAATGGACGACTGAGTCTATTTAATTATACAATTTTACCATTCTTCTGCAATAACGGCACGATTTTGTCAAGAATGCGACCAAATACAGGAAAATTGAACGCAAATGAGAGCAATATCGTTCAGTTGTATTGAAAAGCGTGTCAAAATGGACGACTGAGTCTATTTTATTATACAAATTTACCATTCTTCTGCAATAACGGCTCGATTTTGTTAAAAATGTGACAAAATAATGGAAAATTCAACGCGAATGCTAGCAAAATCGTTAAGTTATATTGAAAAGCGTGTCAAAATGAACGACTGAGTCTATTTTATTATACAATTTTACCATTCTTCTGCAATAACGACTCGATTTTGTCAAAAATGTGACAAAATAATGGAAAATTCAACGCGAATGCTAGCAATATCGTTCAGTTGTATTGAAAAGCGTGTCGAATCAAACGACTGAGTCTATTTTATTATACAATTTTACCATTCTTCTTCAATAACGGCTCGATTTTGCCAAGAATGCGACAAAATACAGGAAAATCGAACGCAAATGCTAGCAAAATCGTTCAGTTGTATTGAAAAGCGTGTCAAAATGAACGAGTGAGTCTATTTTATTATACAATTTTACCATTCTTCTGCAATAACGGCTCGATTTTGTCAAGAATGCGACAAAATACAGGAAAATAGAACGCAAATGATAGCAATATTGTTCAGTTGTATTGAAAGCGTGTCAAAATAAGCGACTGAGTCTATTTCATTATGTAATTTTACCATTCTTCTGCAATAACGACTCGATTTTGTCAAAAATGTGACAAAATAATGGAAAATTCAACTCGAATGCTAGCAATATCGTTCAGTTGTATTGAAAAGCGTGTCGAATCGAACGACTGAGTCTATTTTATTATACAATTTTACCATTCTTCTTCAATAACGGCTCGATTTTGCCAAGAATGCGACAAAATACAGGAAAATCGAACGCAAATGCTAGCAAAATCGTTCAGTTGTATTGAAAAGCGTGTCAAAATGAACGAGTGAGTCTATTTTATTATACAATTTTACCATTCTTCTGCAATAACGGCTCGATTTTGTCAAGAATGCGACAAAATACAGGAAAATAGAACGCAAATGATAGCAATATTGTTCAGTTGTATTGAAAGCGTGTCAAAATAAGCGACTGAGTCTATTTCATTATGCAATTTTACCATTCTTCTGCAATAACGACTCGATTTTGTCAAAAATGTGACAAAATAATGGAAAATTCAACGCGAATGCTAGCAATATCGTTCAGTTGTATTGAAAAGCGTGTCGAATCGAACGACTGACTCTATTTTATTATACAATTTTACCATTCTTCTTCAATAACGGCTCGATTTTGTCAAGAATGCGACAAAATACAGGAAAATAGAACGCAATGCTAGCAAAATCGTTCAGTTGTATTGAAAAGCGTGTCAAAATGAACGAGTGAGTCTATTTTATTGTACAATTTCATCATTCTTCTGCAATAACGGCTGGATTTTGTCAAGAATGCGACAAAATACAGGAAAATAGAACGCAAATGGTAGCAATATCGTTCAGTTGTATTGAAAAGCGTGACAAAATGAACGACTGAGTCTACTTTATTACACAATTTTACCATTCTTCTGCAATAACGACTCGATTTTGTCAAAAATGTGACAAAATAATGGAAAATTCAACGCGAATGCTAGCAACATCGTTCAGTTGTATTGAAAAGCGTGTCGAATCGAACGACTGAGTCTATTTTATTAAACAATTTTACCATTCTTCTGCAATAACGGCTCGATTTTGTCAAGAATGCGACAAAATACAGGAAAATAGGACGCAAATGATAGCAATATTGTTCAGTTTTATTGAAAGCGTGTCAAAATAAGCGACTGAGTCTATTTCATTATGCAATTTTACCATTCTTCTGCAATCACGATTCGATTTTGTTAAAAATGTGACAAAATACAGGAAAATTCAACGCAAATGCTAGCAATATCGTTCAGTTGTATTGAAAGCGTGTCAAAATAAGCGACTGAGTCTATTTCATTATGCAATTTTACCATTCTTCTGCAATAACGACTCGATTTTGTCAAAAATGTGACAAAATAATGGAAAATTCAACGCGAATGCTAGCAAAATCATTCAGTTGTGTATTGAAAAGCGTGTCAAAATGAACGACTGAGTCTATTTTATTATACAATTTTACCATTCTTCTGCAATAACGGCTCGATTTTGTCAAGAATGCGACCAAATACAGGAAAATAGAACGCAAATGACAGCAATATCGTTCAAATGTATTGAAAAGCGTGTCAAAATGGACGATTGAGTCTATTTTATTATACAAATTTACCATTCTTTTGCAATAACGGCTCGATTTTGTTAAAAATGTGACAAAATACAGGAAATTTCAACGCAAATGCTAGCAATATCGTTCAGTTGTATTGAAAGCGTGTCAGAATAAACGACTGAGTCTATTTTATTATACAATTTTACCATTCTTCTGCAATAACGACTCGATTTTGTCAAAAATGTGACAAAATAATGGAAAATTCAACGCGAATGCTAGCAATATCGTTCAGTTGTATTGAAAAGCGTGTCGAATCGAACGACTGAGTCTATTTTATTATACAATTTTACCATTCTTCTTCAATAACGGCTCGATTTTGCCAAGAATGCGACAAAATACAGGAAAATCGAACGCAAATGCTAGCAAAATCGTTCAGTTGTATTGAAAAGCGTGTCAAAATGAACGAGTGAGTCTATTTTATTATACAATTTTACCATTCTTCTTCAATAACGGCTCGATTTTGCCAAAAATGTGACAAAATAATGGAAAATTCAACGCGAATGCTAGCAATATCGTTCAGTTCTATTGAAAAGCGTGTTAAAATGAACGACTGAGTCTATTTTATTACACAATTTTACCATTCTTCTGCAATCACGATTCGATTTTGTTAAAAATGTGACAAAATACAGGAAAATTCAACGCAAATGCTAGCAATATCGTTCAGTTGTATTGAAAGCGTGTCAAAATAAGCGACTGAGTCTATTTCATTATGCAATTTTACCATTCTTCTGCAATAACGACTCGATTTTGTCAAAAATGTGACAAAATAATGGAAAATTCAACGCGAATGCTAGCAAAATCGTTCAGTTGTGTATTGAAAAGCGTGTCAAAATGAACGACTGAGTCTATTTTATTATACAATTTTACCATTCTTCTGCAATAACGGCTCGATTTTGTCAAGAATGCGACCAAATACAGGAAAATAGAACGCAAATGACAGCAATATCGTTCAGTTGTATTGAAAAGCGTGTCAAAATGGACGACTGAGTCTATTTAATTATACAAATTTACCATTCTTCTGCAATAACGGCACGATTTTGTCAAGAATGCGACCAAATACAGGAAAATTGAACGCAAATGAGAGCAATATCGTTCAGTTGTATTGAAAAGCGTGTCAAAATGGACGACTGAGTCTATTTTATTATACAAATTTACCATTCTTCTGCAATTACGGCTCGATTTTGTTAAAAATGTGACAAAATAATGGAAAATTCAACGCGAATGCTAGCAAAATCGTTAAGTTGTATTGAAAAGCGTGTCAAAATGAACGAGTGAGTCTATTTTATTATACAATTTTACCATTCTTCTGCAATAACGGCTGGATTTTGTCAAGAATGCGACAAAATACAGGAAAATAGAACGCAAATGGTAGCAATATCGTTCAGTTGTATTGAAAAGCGTGACAAAATGAACGACTGAGTCTACTTTATTACACAATTTTACTATTCATCTGCAATAACGACTCGATTTTGTTAAAAATGTGACAAAATACAGGAAAATTCAACGCAAATGCTAGCAATATCGTTCAGTTGTATTGAAAGCGTGTCAAAATAAGCGACTGAGTCTATTTCATTATGCAATTTTACCATTCTTCTGCAATAATGACTCGATTTTGTCAAAAATGTGACAAAATAATGGAAAATTCTACGCGAATGCTAGCAAAATCGTTCAGTTGTATTGAAAAGCGTGTCAAAATGAACGACTGAGTCTATTTTATTATACAATTTTACCATTCTTCTGCAATAACGGCTCGATTTTGTCAAGAATGCGACCAAATACAGGAAAATAGAACGCAAATGACAGCAATATCGTTCAGTTGTATTGAAAAGCGTGTCAAAATGGACGACTGAGTCTATTTTATTATACAAATTTACCATTCTTCTGCAATAACGGCTCGATTTTGTCAAGAATGCGACAAAATTCAGGAAAATAGAACGCAAATGATAGCAATATCGTTCAGTTCTATTGAAAAGCGTGACAAAATGAACGACTGAGTCTATTTTATTACACAATTTTACCATTCTTCTGCAATCACGATTCGATTTTGTTAAAAATGTGACAAAATACAGGAAAATTCAACGCAACTGCTAGTAATATCCTTCAGTTGTATTGAAAGCGTGTCAAAATAAGCGACTGAGTCTATTTCATTATGCAATTTTACCATTCTTGTGCAATAACGACTCGATTTTGTCAAAAATGTGACAAAATAATGGAAAATTCAACGCGGATGCTAGCAATATCGTTCAGTTGTATTGAAAAGCGTGTCGAATCGAACGACTGAGTCTATTTTATTACACAATTTTACCATTCTTCTTCAATAACGGCTGGATTTTGTCAAGAATGCGACAAAATACAGGAAAATAGAACGCAAATGGTAGCGATATCGTTCAGTTGTATTGAAAAGCGTGTCAAAATGAACGAGTGAGTCTATTTTATTGTACAATTTTACCATTCTTCTGCAATAACGGCTCGATTTTGTCAAGAATGCGACAAAATACAGGAAAATAGAACGCGAATGCTAGCAAAATCGTTCAGTTGTATTGAAAAGCGTGTCAAAATGAACGACTGAGTCTATTTTATTATACAATTTTACCATTCTTCTGCAATAACGGCTCGATTTTGTCAAGAATGCGACCAAATACAGGAAAATAGAACGCAAATGACAGCAATATCGTTCAGTTGTATTGAAAAGCGTGTCAAAATGGACGACTGAGTCTATTTCATTATGCAATTTTACCATTCTTCTGCAATAACGACTCGATTTTGTCAAAAATGTGACAAAATAATGGAAAATTCAACGCGAATGGTAGCAATATCGTTCAGTTGTATTGAAAAGCGTGTCGAATCGAACGACTGAGTCTATTTTATTATACAATTTTACCATTCTTCTGCAATAACGACTCGATATTGTTAAAAATGTGACAAAATACAGGAAAATTCAACGCAAATGCTAGCAATATCGTTCAGTTCTATTGAAAAGCGTGTTAAAATGAACGACTGAGTATTTTATTACACAATTTTACCATTCCTCTGCAATCACGATTCGATTTTGTTAAAAATGTGACAAAATACAGGAAAATTAAACGCAAATGCTAGCAATATCGTTCAGTTGTATTGAAAGCGTGTCAAAATAAGCGACTGAGTCTATTTCATTATGCAATTTTACCATTCTTCTGCAATAACGACTCGATTTTGTCAAAAATGTGACAAAATAATGGAAAATTCAACGCGAATGCTAGCAATATCGTTCAGTTGTATTGAAAAGCGTGTCGAATCGAACGACTGAGTCTATTTTATTATACAATTTTACCATTCTTCTTCAATAACGGCTGGATTTTGTCAAGAATGCGACAAAATACAGGAAAATAGAACGCAAATGGTAGCAATATCGTTCAGTTGTATTGAAAAGCGTGTCAAAATGAACGAGTGAGTCTATTTTATTGTACAATTTTACCATTCTTCTGCAATAACGGCTCGATTTTGCCAAGAATGCGACAAAATACAGGAAAATAGAACGCAAATGATAGCAATATTGTTCAGTTGTATTGAAAGCGTGTCAAAATAAGCGACTGAGTCTATTTCATTATGCAATTTTCCATTCTTCTGCAATAACGACTCGATTTTGTCAAAAATGTGACAAAATAATGGAAAATTCAACGCGAATGCTAGCAAAATCGTTCAGTTGTATTGAAAAGCGTGTCAAAATGGACGACTGAGTCTATTTTATTATACAATTTAACCATTCTTCTGCAATAACGGCTCGATTTTGTCAAGAATGCGACAAAATTCAGGAAAATAGAACGCAAATGATAGCAATATCGTTCAGTTGTATTGAAAAGCGTGTCAAAATGAACGACTGAGTCTATTTTATTACACAATTTTACCATTCTTCTGCAATAACGATTCGATTTTGTTAAAAATGTGACAAAATACAGGAAAATTCAACGCAAATGCTAGCAATATCGTTCAGTTGTATTGAAAGCGTGTCAAAATAAGCGACTGAGTCTATTTCATTGTGCAATTTTACCATTCTTCTGCAATAACGACTCGATTTTGTCAAAAATGTGACAAAATAATGGAAAATTCAACGCAAATGCTAGCAAAATCGTTCAGTTGTATTGAAAAGCGTGTCAAAATGAACGACTGAGTCTATTTTATTATACAATTTTACCATTCTTCTGCAATAACGGCTCGATTTTGTCAAGACTGCGACCAAATACAGGAAAATAGAACGCAAATGACAGCAATATCGTTCAGTTCTATTGAAAAGCGTGTTAAAATGAACGACTGAGTCTATTTTATTACACAATTTTACCATTCTTCTGCAATCACGATTCTATTTTGTTAAAAATGTGACAAAATACAGGAAAATTCAACGCAAATGCTAGCAATATCGTTCAGTTGTATTGAAAGCGTGTCAAAATAAGCGACTGAGTCTATTTCATTATGCAATTTTACCATTCTTCTGCAATAACGACTCGATTTTGTCAAAAATGTGACAAAATAATGGAAAATTCAACGCGAATGCTAGCAAAATCGTTCAGTTGTATTGAAAAGCGTGTCAAAATGAACGACTGAGTCTATTTTATTACACAATTTTACCATTCTTCTGCAATCACGATTCGATTTTGTTAAAAATGTGACAAAATACAGGAAAATTCAACGCAAATGCTAGCAATATCGTTCAGTTGTATTGAAAGCGTGTCTAAATAAGCGACTGAGTCTATTTCATTGTGCAATTTTACCATTCTTCTGCAATAACGACTCGATTTTGTCAAAAATGTGACAAAATAATGGAAAATTCAACGCGAATGCTAGCAAAATCGTTCAGTTGTATTGAAAAGCGTGTCAAAATGAACGACTGAGTCTATTTTATTATACAATTTTACCATTCTTCTGCAATAACGGCTCGATTTTGTCAAGACTGCGACCAAATACAGGAAAATTCAACGCAAATGCTAGCAATATCGTTCAGTTGTATTGAAAGCGTGTCAAAATAAGCGACTGAGTCTATTTCATTATGCAATTTTACCATTCTTCTGCAATAACGACTCGATTTTGTCAAAAATGTGACAAAATAATGGAAAATTCAACGCGAATGCTAGCAAAATCATTCAGTTGTGTATTGAAAAGCGTGTCGAATCGAACGACTGAGTCTATTTTATTATACAATTTTACCATTCTTCTTCAATAACGGCTGGATTTTGTCAAGAATGCGACAAAATACAGGAAAATAGAACGCAAATGGTAGCAATATCGTTCAGTTGTATTGAAAAGCGTGTCAAAATGAACGAGTGAGTCTATTTTATTGTAGAATTTTACCATTCTTCTGCAATAACTGCTCGATTTTGTCAAGAATGCGACAAAATACAGGAAAATAGAACGCAAATGATAGCAATATTGTTCAGTTGTATTGAAAGCGTGTCAAAATAAGCGACTGAGTCTATTTCATTATGCAATTTTCCATTCTTCTGCAATAACGACTCGATTTTGTCAAAAATGTGACAAAATAATGGAAAATTCAACGCGAATGCTAGCAAAATCGTTCAGTTGTATTGAAAAGCGTGTCAAAATGGACGACTGAGTCTATTTTATTATACAATTTAACCATTCTTCTGCAATAACGGCTCGATTTTGTCAAGAATGCGACAAAATTCAGGAAAATAGAACGCAAATGATAGCAATATCGTTCAGTTGTATTGAAAAGCGTGTCAAAATGAACGACTGAGTCTATTTTATTACACAATTTTACCATTCTTCTGCAATAACGATTCGATTTTGTTAAAAATGTGACAAAATACAGGAAAATTCAACGCAAATGTTAGCAATATCGTTCAGTTGTATTGAAAGCGTGTCAAAATAAGCGACTGAGTCTATTTCATTGTGCAATTTTACCATTCTTCTGCAATAACGACTCGATTTTGTCAAAAATGTGACAAAATAATGGAAAATTCAACGCAAATGCTAGCAAAATCGTTCAGTTGTATTGAAAAGCGTGTCAAAATGAACGACTGAGTCTATTTTATTATACAATTTTACCATTCTTCTGCAATAACGGCTCGATTTTGTCAAGACTGCGACCAAATACAGGAAAATAGAACGCAAATGACAGCAATATCGTTCAGTTCTATTGAAAAGCGTGTTAAAATGAACGACTGAGTCTATTTTATTACACAATTTTACCATTCTTCTGCAATCACGATTCTATTTTGTTAAAAATGTGACAAAATACAGGAAAATTCAACGCAAATGCTAGCAATATCGTTCAGTTGTATTGAAAGCGTGTCAAAATAAGCGACTGAGTCTATTTCATTATGCAATTTTACCATTCTTCTGCAATAACGACTCGATTTTGTCAAAAATGTGACAAAATAATGGAAAATTCAACGCGAATGCTAGCAAAATCGTTCAGTTGTATTGAAAAGCGTGTCAAAATGAACGACTGAGTCTATTTTATTACACAATTTTACCATTCTTCTGCAATCACGATTCGATTTTGTTAAAAATGTGACAAAATACAGGAAAATTCAACGCAAATGCTAGCAATATCGTTCAGTTGTATTGAAAGCGTGTCAAAATAAGCGACTGAGTCTATTTCATTGTGCAATTTTACCATTCTTCTGCAATAACGACTCGATTTTGTCAAAAATGTGACAAAATAATGGAAAATTCAACGCGAATGCTAGCAAAATCGTTCAGTTGTATTGAAAAGCGTGTCAAAATGAACGACTGAGTCTATTTTATTATACAATTTTACCATTCTTCTGCAATAACGGCTCGATTTTGTCAAGACTGCGACCAAATACAGGAAAATTCAACGCAAATGCTAGCAATATCGTTCAGTTGTATTGAAAGCGTGTCAAAATAAGCGACTGAGTCTATTTCATTATGCAATTTTACCATTCTTCTGCAATAACGACTCGATTTTGTCAAAAATGTGACAAAATAATGGAAAATTCAACGCGAATGCTAGCAAAATCATTCAGTTGTGTATTGAAAAGCGTGTCGAATCGAACGACTGAGTCTATTTTATTATACAATTTTACCATTCTTCTTCAATAACGGCTGGATTTTGTCAAGAATGCGACAAAATACAGGAAAATAGAACGCAAATGGTAGCAATATCGTTCAGTTGTATTGAAAAGCGTGTCAAAATGAACGAGTGAGTCTATTTTATTGTAGAATTTTACCATTCTTCTGCAATAACGGCTCGATTTTGTCAAGAATGCGACAAAATACAGGAAAATAGAACGCAAATGATAGCAATATTGTTCAGTTGTATTGAAAGCGTGTCAAAATAAGCGACTGAGTCTATTTCATTATGCAATTTTACCATTCTTCTGCAATAACGACTCGATTTTGTCAAAAATGTGACAAAATAATGGAAAATTCAACGCGAATACTAGCAAAATCGTTCAGTTGTATTGAAAAGCGTGTCAAAATGAACGACTGAGTCTATTTTATTATACAATTTTACCATTCTTCTGCAATAACGGCTCGATTTTGTCAAGAATGCGACCAAATACAGGAAAATAGAACGCAAATGACAGCAATATCGTTCAGTTGTATTGAAAAGCGTGTCAAAATGGACGACTGAGTCTATTTCATTATACAATTTTACCATTCTTCTGCAATAACGGCTTGATTTTGTCAAGAATGCGACAAAATTCAGGAAAATAAAACGCAAATGATAGCAATATCGTTCAGTTGTATTGAAAAGCGTGTCAAAATGAACGACTGAGTCTATTTTATTACACAATTTTACCATTCTTCTGCAATCACGATTCGATTTTGTTAAAAATGTGACAAAATACAGGAAAATTCAACGCAAATGCTAGCAATATCGTTCAGTTGTATTGAAAGCGTGTCAAAATAAGCGACTGAGTCTATTTCATTGTGCAATTTTACCATTCTTCTGCAATAACGACTCGATTTTGTCAAAAATGTGACAAAATAATGGAAAATTCAACGCGAATGCTAGCAAAATCGTTCAGTTGTATTGAAAGCGTGTCAAAATAAGCGACTGAGTCTATTTAATTATGCAATTTTACCATTCTTCTGCAATAACGACTCGATTTTGTCAAAAATGTGACAAAATAATGGAAAATTCAACGCGAATGCTAGCAATATCGTTCAGTTGTATTGAAAAGCGTGTCGAATCGAACGGCTGAGTCTATTTTATTATACAATTTTACCATTCTTCTTCAATAACGGCTTGATTTTGCCAAGAATGCGACAAAATACAGGAAAATAGAACGCAAATGCTAGCAAAATCGTTCAGTTGTATTGAAAAGCGTGTCAAAATGAACGAGTGGGTCTATTTTATTATACAATTTTACCATTCTTCTGCAATAACGGCTCGATTTTGTCAAGAATGCGACAAAATACAGGAAAATAGAACGCAAATGATAGCAATATTGTTCAGTTGTATTGAAAGCGTGTCAAAATAAGCGACTGAGTCTATTTCATTATGCAATTTTACCATTCTTCTGCAATAACAACTCGATTTTGTCAAAAATGTGACAAAATAATGGAAAATTCAACGCGAATGCTAGCAATATCGTTCAGTTCTATTGAAAAGCGTGTCGAATCGAACGACTGAGTCTATTTTATTATACAATTTTACCATTCTTCTTGAATAACGGCTGGATTTTGTCAAGAATGCGACAAAATACAGGAAAATAGAACGCAAATGGTAGCAATATCGTTCAGTTGTATTGAAAAGCGTGTCAAAATGAACGAGTGAGTCTATATTATTGTACAATTTTACCATTCTTCTTCAATAACGGCTGGATTTTGTCAAGAATGCGACAAAATACAGGAAAATAGAACGCAAATGGTAGCAATATCGTTCAGTTGTATTGAAAGCGTGTCAAAATAAGCGACTGAGTCTATTTCATTATGCAATTTTACCATTCTTCTGCAATAACGACTCGATTTTGTCAAAAATGTGACAAAATAATGGAAAATTCAACGCGAATACTAGCAAAATCGTTCAGTTGTATTGAAAAGCGTGTCAAAATGAACGACTGAGTCTATTTTATTATACAATTTTACCATTCTTCTGCAATAACGGCTCGATTTTGTCAACAATGCGACAAAATACAGGAAAATAGAACGCAAATGATAGCAATATTGTTCAGTTGTATTGAAAGCGTGTCAAAGTAAGCGACTGAGTCTATTTCATTATGCAATTTTACCATTCTTCTGCAATAACGACTCGATTTTGTCAAAAATGTGACAAAATAATGGAAAATTCAACGCGAATACTAGCAAAATCGTTCAGTTGTATTGAAAAGCGTGTCAAAATGAACGACTGAGTCTATTTTATTATACAATTTTACCATTCTTCTGCAATAACGGCTCGATTTTGTCAAGAATGCGACCAAATACAGGAAAATAGAACGCAAATGACAGCAATATCGTTCAGTTGTATTGAAAAGCGTGTCAAAATGGACGACTGAGTCTATTTTATTACACAATTTTACCATTCTTCTGCAATCACGATTCGATTTTGTTAAAAATGTGACAAAATACAGGAAAATTCAACGCAAATGCTAGCAATATCGTTCAGTTGTATTGAAAGCGTGTCAAAATAAGCGACTGAGTCTATTTCATTGTGCAATTTTACCATTCTTCTGCAATAACGACTCGATTTTGTCAAAAATGTGACAAAATAATGGAAAATTCAACGCGAATGCTAGCAAAATCGTTCAGTTGTATTGAAAGCGTGTCAAAATAAGCGACTGAGTCTATTTCATTATGCAATTTTACCATTCTTCTGCAATAACGACTCGATTTTGTCAAAAATGTGACAAAATAATGGAAAATTCAACGCGAATGCTAGCAATATCGTTCAGTTGTATTGAAAAGCGTGTCGAATCGAACGGCTGAGTCTATTTTATTATACAATTTTACCATTCTTCTTCAATAACGGCTCGATTTTGCCAAGAATGCGACAAAATACAGGAAAATAGAACGCAAATGCTAGCAAAATCGTTCAGTTGTATTGAAAAGCGTGTCAAAATGAACGAGTGGGTCTATTTTATTATACAATTTTACCATTCTTCTGCAATAACGGCTCGATTTTGTCAAGAATGCGACAAAATACAGGAAAATAGAACGCAAATGATAGCAATATTGTTCAGTTGTATTGAAAGCGTGTCAAAATAAGCGACTGAGTCTATTTCATTATGCAATTTTACCATTCTTCTGCAATAACGACTCGATTTTGTCAAAAATGTGACAAAATAATGGAAAATTCAACGCGAATGCTAGCAATATCGTTCAGTTCTATTGAAAAGCGTGTCGAATCGAACGACTGAGTCTATTTTATTATACAATTTTACCATTCTTCTTCAATAACGGCTGCATTTTGTCAAGAATGCGACAAAATACAGGAAAATAGAACGCAAATGGTAGCAATATCGTTCAGTTGTATTGAAAAGCGTGTCAAAATGAACGAGTGAGTCTATTTTATTGTACAATTTTACCATTCTTCTGCAATAACGGCTCGATTTTGTCAACAATGCGACAAAATACAGGAAAATAGAACGCAAATGATAGCAATATTGTTCAGTTGTATTGAAAGCGTGTCAAAATAAGCAACTGAGTCTACTTCATTATGCAATTTTACCATTCTTCTGCAATAACGACTCGATTTTGTCAAAAATGTGACAAAATAATGGAAAATTCAACCCGAATGCTAACAAAATCGTTCAGTTGTATTGAAAAGCGTGTCAAAATGAACGCCTGAGTCTATTTTATTATACAATTTTACCATTCTTCTGCAATAACGGCTCGATTTTGTCAAGAATGCGACCAAATACAGGAAAATAGAACGCAAATGACAGCAATATCGTTCAGTTGTATTGAAAAGCGTGTTAAAATGAACGACTGAGTCTATTTCATTATGCAATTTTACCATTCTTCTGCAATAACGACTCGATTTTGTTAAAAATGTGACAAAATACAGGAAAATTCAACGCAAATGCTAGCAATATCGTTCAGTTGTATTGAAAGCGTGTCAAAATAAGCGACTGAGTCTATTTCATTATGCAATTTTACCATTCTTCTGCAAAAACGACTCGATTTCGTCAAAAATGTGACAAAATAATGGAAAATTCAACGCGAATGCTAGCAATATTGTTCAGTTGTATTGAAAAGCGTGTCAAATCGAACGACTGAGTCTATTTTATTATACAATTTTACCATTCTTCTGCAATAACGGCTTGATTTTGTCAAGAATGCGACAAAATACAGGAAAATAGAACGCAAATGCTAGCAAAATCGTTCAGTTGTATTGAAAAGCGTGTCAAAATGAACGAGTGAGTCTATTTTATTGTACAATTTTACCATTCTTCTGCAATAACGGCTCGATTTTGTCAAGAATGCGACAAAATACAGGAAAATAGAACGCAAATGGTAGCAATATCGTTCAGTTGTACTGAAAGCGTGTCAAAATAAGCTACTGAGTCTATTTCATTATGCAATTTTACCATTCTTCTGCAATAACGACTCGATTTTGTCAAGAATGCGACCAAATACAGGAAAATAGAACGCAAATGGCAGCAATATCGTTCAGTTGTATTGAAAAGCGTGTCAAAATGGACGACTGAGTCTATTTTATTATACAAATTTACCATTCTTCTGCAATAACGGCTTGATTTTGTCAAGAATGCGACAAAATTCAGGAAACCAGAATGCAAATGATAGCAATATCGTTCAGTTGTATTGAAAGCGTGTCAAAATAAGCGACTGAGTCTATTTCATTATGCAACTTTACCATTCTTCTTCAATAACAACTCGATTTTGTCAAAAATGTGACAAAATAATGGTAAATTCAACACGAATGCCAGCAAAATCGTTCAGTTGTATTGAAAAGCGTGTCAAAATGAACGACTGGGTCTATTTTATTATACAATTTTACCATTCTTCTGCAATAACGGCACGATTTTGTCAAGAATGCGACAAAATTCAGGAAACCAGAATGCAAATGATAGCAATATCGTTCAGTTGTATTGAAAGCGTGTCAAAATAAGCGACTGAGTCTATTTCATTATGCAATTTTACCATTCTTCTGCAATAACGACTCGATTTTGTCAAAAATGTGACAAAATAATGGTAAATTCAACGCGAATGCCAACAAAATCGTTCAGTTGTATTGAAAAGCGTGTCAAAGTAAACGGCTGAGTCTATTTAATTATACAATGTTACCATTGCTCTGCAATAACGACTCGATTTTGTCAAGAAATCATGCTGAATGGAAGAAAATCCGTTAAACTCATATCTGATCGTCTCATACGCATAACTACAGCATTATGTGACAAAATTCAGGAAAATAGAACGCAAATGCTACCAATAACGTTCACTTCTTTTGAAAATCGTATCAAAATAAACGGCTGTCTATTTTATTATACAAATATACCATTCTCTGCAAAAACGGCTCGATTTTGTCAAGAATGTGACAAATACAGGAATATGGAACGCAAATGCTACCAATAACGTTCAATTCTTTTGAAAATCGTGTCAAAATAAACGGTTGAGTATATTTCATTATACAATTTTACCATTCATCTGCAATAACGGCAAGATTTTGTCAAAAATGTGTCAAAATACAGGAAAATAGAACGCAAATCGTGTCAAAGTAAACGGCTGAGTCTATTTTATTATACAATTTTACCATTGCTTTGCAAAAACGACTCGATTTTGTCAAGAAATCATGCTGAATGGAAGAAAATCCGTTAAACTCTTATCTAATCGTCTCATACGCATAATTACAACATTATGTGACAAAATACATGAAAATAGAACGTAAATGCTACCAATAACGTTCAGTTGTATTGAAAAGCGTGTCAAAATAAACGACTGAGTCTATGTTATTATACAATATTACCATTCTTTTGCAAAAACGACTCGATTTTGTCAAGAATGTGACAAAATACAGAAAAATACAACGCAAATGCTACCAATATCGTTCAAAATCGTGTCAAAGTGAACGGCTGAGTCTATTTAATTATACAATGTTACCATTGCTCTGCAGGAACGACTCGATTTTGTCAAGAAATCATGCTGAGTGGAAGAAAATCCGTTAAACTCTTATCTAATCGTCTCATACGCATAATTACAACATTATGTGACAAAATACATGAAAATAGAACGTAAATGCTACCAATAACGTTCAGTTGTATTGAAAAGCGTGTCAAAATAAACGACTGAGTCTATGTTATTATACAATATTACCATTCTTTTGCAAAAACGACTCGATTTTGTCAAGAATGTGACAAAATACAGAAAAATACAACGCAAATGCTACCAATATCGTTCAGTTGTATTGAAAAGCGTGTCAAAATAAACGACTAAGTCTATTTTATTATACAATATTACCATTCTTTTGCAAAAACGGTTCGATTTTGTCAAGAATGTGACAAAATACAGGAAAATAGAACGCAAATGCTACCAATAACGTTCAATTCTTTTGAAAATCGTGTCGAAATAAACGGCTGAGTCTATTTTATAATGCAATTTAACCATTCTTCTGCAATAACGGCTCGATTTTGTCAAGAATGTGTCAAAATACAGGAAAATAGAACGCAAATGCTAGCAATATCGTTCAGTTGTATTGAAAGCGTGTTAAAATAAGCGACTGAGTCTATTTTATTACACAATTTTACCATTCTTCTGCAATCACGATTCGATTTTGTTAAAAATGTGACAAAATACAGGAAAATTCAACGCAAATGCTAGCAATATCGTTCAGTTGTATTGAAAGCGTGTCAAAATAAGCGACTGAGTCTATTTCATTATGCAATTTTACCATTCTTCTGCAATAACGACTCGATTTTGTCAAAAATGTGACAAAATAATGGAAAATTCAACGCGAATGCTAGCAATATCGTTCAGTTCTATTGAAAAGCGTGTCGAATCGAACGACTGAGTCTATTTTATTATACAATTTTACCATTCTTCTTCAATAACGGCTGGATTTTGTCAAGAATGCGACAAAATACAGGAAAATAGAACGCAAATGGTAGCAATATCGTTCAGTTGTATTGAAAGCGTGTCAAAATAAGCGACTGAGTCTATTTTATTATGCAATTTTACCATTCTTCTGCAATAACGACTCGATTTTGTCAAAAATGTGACAAAATAATGGAAAATTCAACGCGAATACTAGCAAAATCGTTCAGTTGTATTGAAAAGCGTGTCAAAATGAACGACTGAGTCTATTTTATTATACAATTTTACCATTCTTCTGCAATAACGGCTCGATTTTGTCAAGAATGCGACCAAATACAGGAAAATAGAACGCAAATGACAGCAATATCGTTCAGTTGTATTGAAAAGCGTGTCAAAATGGACGACTGAGTCTATTTTATTATACAATTTTACCATTCTTCTGCAATAACGGCTCGATTTTGTCAAGAATGCGACAAAATTCAGGAAAATAAAACGCAAATGATAGCAATATCGTTCAGTTGTATTGAAAAGCGTGTCAAAATGAACGACTGAGTCTATTTTATTACACAATTTTACCATTCTTCTGAATCACGATTCGATTTTGTTAAAAATGTGACAAAATACAGGAAAATTCAACGCAAATGCTAGCAATATCGTTCAGTTGTATTGAAAGCGTGTCAAAATAAGCGACTTGAGTCTATTTCATTGTGCAATTTTACCATTCTTCTGCAATAACGACTCGATTTTGTCAAAAATGTGACAAAATAATGGAAAATTCAACGCGAATGCTAGCAAAATCGTTCAGTTGTATTGAAAGC
Organism: Agrilus cyanescens; assembly: GCA_947389935.1. Taxonomy (NCBI): domain Eukaryota; kingdom Metazoa; phylum Arthropoda; class Insecta; order Coleoptera; family Buprestidae; genus Agrilus; species Agrilus cyanescens. The sequence goes on from OX376704.1 coordinate 21,805,857, forward strand.
GTGTCAAAATAAGCGACTGAGTCTATTTCATTATGCAATTTTACCATTCTTCTGCAATAACGACTCGATTTTGTCAAAAATGTGACAAAATAATGGAAAATTCAACGCGAATGCTAGCAATATCGTTCAGTTGTATTGAAAAGCGTGTCGAATCGAACGGCTGAGTCTATTTTATTATACAATTTTACCATTCTTCTTCAATAACGGCTCGATTTTGTCAAGAATGCGACAAAATACAGGAAAATAGAACGCAAATGCTAGCAAAATCGTTCAGTTGTATTGAAAAGCGTGTCAAAATGAACGAGTGAGTCTATTTTATTGTACAATTTTACCATTCCACTGCAGTAACGGCTCGATTTTGTCAAGAATGCGACAAAATACAGGAAAATAGAACGCAAATGGTAGCAATATCGTTCAGTTATATTGAAAGCGTGTCAAAATAAGCGACTGAGTCTATTTCATTATGCAATTTTACCATTCTTCTGCAATAACGACTCGATTTTGTCAAAAATGTGACAAAATAATGGTAAATTCAACACGAATGCCAGCAAAATCGTTCAGTTGTATTGAAAAGCGTGTCAAAGTAAACGGCTGAGTCTATTTAATTATACAAGTTACCATTGCTCTGCAATAACGACTCGATTTTGTCAAGAAATCATGCTGAATGGAAGAAAATCCGTTAAACTCATATCTGATCGTCTCATACGCATAATTACAGCATTATGTGACAAAATTCAGGAAAATAGAACGCAAATGCTACCAATAACGTTCAATTCTTTTGAAAATCGTATCAAAATAAACGGCTGTCTATTTTATTATACAAATATACCATTCTCTGCAAAAACGGCTCGATTTTGTCAAGAATGTGACAAATACAGGAATATGGAACGCAAATGCTACCAATAACGTTCAATTCTTTTGAAAATCGTGTCAAAATAAACGGTTGAGTATATTTCATTATACAATTTTACCATTCATCTGCAATAACGGCAAGATTTTGTCAAGAATGTGTCAAAATACAGGAAAATAGAACGCAAATCGTGTCAAAGTAAACGGCTGAGTCTATTTTATTATACAATTTTACCATTGCTTTGCAAAAACGACTCGATTTTGTCAAGAAATCATGCTGAATGAAAGAAAATCCGTTAAACTCTTATCTAATCGTCTCATACGCATAATTACAACATTATGTGACAAAATACATGAAAATAGAACGTAAATGCTACCAATAACGTTCAGTTGTATTGAAAAGCGTGTCAAAATAAACGACTGAGTCTATGTTATTATACAATATTACCATTCTTTTGCAAAAACGACTCGATTTTGTCAAGAATGTGACAAAATACAGAAAAATACAACGCAAATGCTACCAATATCGTTCAGTTGTATTGAAAAGCGTGTCAAAATAAACGACTGAGTCTATTTTATTATACAATATTACCATTCTTTTGCAAAAACGGTTCGATTTTGTCAAGAATGTGACAAAATACAGGAAAATAGAACGCAAATGCTACCAATAACGTTCAATTCTTTTGAAAATCGTGTCGAAATAAACGGCTGAGTCTATTTTATAATGCAATTTAACCATTCTTCTGCAATAACGGCTCGATTTTGTCAAGAATGTGACAAAATATAGGATAATAGAACGCAAATGATCCTAATGACGTTCAATTCTTTTGAAAATCGTGTCAAAATAAACGGTTGAGTCTATTTCATTATACAATTTTACCATTCATCTGCAATAACGGCAAGATTTTGTCAAGAATGTGTCAAAATACAGGAAAATAGAACGCAAATGGTAGCAATATCGTTCAGTTGTATTGAAAGGCGTGTCAAAATGAACGAGTGAGTCTATTTTATTGTACAATTTTACCATTCTTCTGCAATAACGACTCGATTTTGTCAAAAATGTGACAGAATAATGGAAAATTCAACGCGAATGCTAGCAAAATCGTTCAGTTGTATTGAAAGCGTGTTAAAATAAGCGACTGAGTCTATTTCATTATGCAATTTTACCATTCTTCTGCAATAACGACTCGATTTTGTCAAAAATGTGACAAAATAATGGAAAATTCAACGCGAATGCTAGCAATATCGTTCAGTTCTATTGAAAAGCGTGTCGAATCGAACGACTGAGTCTATTTTATTATACAATTTTACCATTCTTCTTCAATAACGGCTGGATTTTGTCAAGAATGCGACAAAATACAGGAAAATAGAACGCAAATGGTAGCAATATCGTTCAGTTGTATTGAAAGCGTGTCAAAATAAGCGACTGAGTCTATTTCATTATGCAATTTTACCATTCTTCTGCAATAACGACTCGATTTTGTCAAAAATGCGACAAAATAATGGAAAATTCAACGCGAATACTAGCAAAATCGTTCAGTTGTATTGAAAAGCGTGTCAAAATGAACGACTGAGTCTATTTTATTATACAATTTTACCATTCTTCTGCAATAACGGCTCGATTTTGTCAAGAATGCGACCAAATACAGGAAAATAGAACGCAAATGACAGCAATGTCGTTCAGTTGTATTGAAAAGCGTGTCAAAATGGACGACTGAGTCTATTTTATTATACAATTTTACCATTCTTCTGCAATAACGGCTCGATTTTGTCAAGAATGCGAAAAAATTCAGGAAAATAAAACGCAAATGATAGCAATATCGTTCAGTTGTATTGAAAAGCGTGTCAAAATGAACGACTGAGTCTATTTTATTACACAATTTTACCATTCTTCTGCAATCACGATTCGATTTTGTTAAAAATGTGACAAAATACAGGAAAATTCAACGCAAATGCTAGCAATATCGTTCAGTTGTATTGAAAGCGTGTCAAAATAAGCGACTGAGTCTATTTCATTGTGCAATTTTACCATTCTTCTGCAATAACGACTCGATTTTGTCAAAAATGTGACAAAATAACGGAAAATTCAACGCGAATGCTAGCAAAATCGTTCAGTTGTATTGAAAGCGTGTCAAAATAAGCGACTGAGTCTATTTCATTATGCAATTTTACCATTCATCTGCAATAACGACTCGATTTTGTCAAAAATGTGACAAAATAATGGAAAATTCAACGCGAATGCTAGCAATATCGTTCAGTTGTATTGAAAAGCGTGTCGAATCGAACGGCTGAGTCTATTTTATTATACAATTTTACCATTCTTCTTCAATAACGGCTCGATTTTGCCAAGAATGCGACAAAATACAGGAAAATAGAACGCAAATGCTAGCAAAATCGTTCAGTTGTATTGAAAAGCGTGTCAAAATGAACGAGTGGGTCTATTTTATTATATTAATTTTACCATTCTTCTGCAATAACGGCTCGATTTTGTCAAGAATGCGACAAAATACAGGAAAATAGAACGCAAATGATAGCAATATTGTTCAGTTGTATTGAAAGCGTGTCAAAATAAGCGACTGAGTCTATTTCATTATGCAATTTTACCATTCTTCTGCAATAACGACTCGATTTTGTCAAAAATGTGACAAAATAATGGTAAATTCAACACGAATGCCAGCAAAATCGTTCAGTTGTATTGAAAAGCGTGTCAAAATGAACGACTGAGTCTATTTTATTATACAATTTTACCATTCTTCTGCAATAACGGCACGATTTTGTCAAGAATGCGACAAAATACAGGAAAATAGAACGCAAATGGTAGCAATATCGTTCAGTTGTATTGAAAAGCGTGTCAAAATGAACGAGTGAGTCTATTTTATTGTACAATTTTACCATTCTTCTGCAATAACGGCTCGATTTTGTCAAGAATGCGACAAAATACAGGAAAATAGAACGCAAATGATAGCAATATTGTTCAGTTGTATTGAAAGCGTGTCAAAGTAAGCGACTGAGTCTATTTCATTATGCAATTTTACCATTCTTCTGCAATAACGACTCGATTTTGTCAAGAATGCGACCAAATACAGGAAAATAGAACGCAAATGACAGCAATATCGTTCAGTTGTATTGAAAAGCGTGTCAAAATGGACGACTGAGTCTATTTTATTATACAATTTTACCATTCTTCTGCAATAACGGCTCGATTTTGTCAAGAATGCGACAAAATTCAGGAAAATAAAACGCAAATGATAGCAATATCGTTCAGTTGTATTGAAAAGCGTGTCAAAATGAACGACTGAGTCTATTTTATTACACAATTTTACCATTCTTCTGAATCACGATTCGATTTTGTTAAAAATGTGACAAAATACAGGAAAATTCAACGCGAATGCTAGCAAAATCGTTCAGTTGTATTGAAAGCGTGTCAAAATAAGCGACTGAGTCTATTTCATTATGCAATTTTACCATTCTTCTGCAATAACGACTCGATTTTGTCAAAAATGTGACAAAATAATGGAAAATTCAACGCGAATGCTAGCAATATCGTTCAGTTGTATTGAAAAGCGTGTCGAATCGAACGGCTGAGTCCATTTTATTATACAATTTTGCCATTCTTCTTCAATAACGGCTAGATTTTGCCAAGAATGCGACAAAATACAGGAAAATAGAACGCAAATGCTAGCAAAATCGTTCAGTTGTATTGAAAAGCGTGTCAAAATGAACGAGTGGGTCTATTTTATTATACAATTTTACCATTCTTCTGCAATAACGGCTCGATTTTGTCAAGAATGCGACAAAATACAGGAAAATAGAACGCAAATGATAGCAATATTGTTCAGTTGTATTGAAAGCGTGTCAAAATAAGCGACTGAGTCTATTTCATTATGCAATTTTACCATTCTTCTGCAATAACGACTCGATTTTGTCAAAAATGTGACAAAATAATGGAAAATTCAACGCGAATGCTAGCAATATCGTTCAGTTCTATTGAAAAGCGTGTCGAATCGAACGACTGAGTCTATTTTATTACACAATTTTACCATTCTTCTTCAATAACGGCTGGATTTTGTCAAGAATGCGACAAAATACAGGAAAATAGAACGCAAATGGTAGCAATATCGTTCAGTTGTATTGAAAAGCGTGTCAAAATGAACGAGTGAGTTTATTTTATTGTACAATTTTACCATTCTTCTGCAATAACGGCTCGATTTTGTCAAGAATGCGACAAAATACAGGAAAATAGAAGGCAAATGATAGCAATATTGTTCAGTTGTATTGAAAGCGTGTCAAAGTAAGCGACTGAGTCTATTTCATTATGCAATTTTACCATTCTTCTGCAATAACGACTCGATTTTGTCAAAAATGTGACAAAATAATGGAAAATTCAACGCGAATACTAGCAAAATCGTTCAGTTGTATTGAAAAGCGTGTCAAAATGAACGACTGAGTCTATTTTATTATACAATTTTACCATTCTTCTGCAATAACGGCTCGATTTTGTCAAGAATGCGACCAAATACAGGAAAATAGAACGCAAATGACAGCAATATCGTTCAGTTGTATTGAAAAGCGTGTCAAAATGGACGACTGAGTCTATTTTATTATACAATTTTACCATTCTTCTGCAATAACGGCTCGATTTTGTCAAGAATGCGACAAAATTCAGGAAAATAAAACGCAAATGATAGCAATATCGTTCAGTTGTATTGAAAAGCGTGTCAAAATGAACGACTGAGTCTATAAAGTTCAAGGTATCTAGGGTACAATTATTGTGAAAGTACATTTTAAATAGATAAAACGAAAATGAAACACTTGGTATAACTTTTCACAGTTTTTATTATCGTAACTCGACAATTGTTTCGACAGGGTCTGTCATTATCAAGAGTACTTACGTAGAAATACTGAATATATAAAATGTGAACAAATCTATTTATAGTTCATAATAATGATGGGGAAGTTTCTTAATGATTTAGTCCGTACAATAACAAAGGCGAGTTGTTGGTATACATTTCGAGTTGAGAATTCACAATATTATGTTTATTATACAAGGCTTTCTTAATTTCTAGGTTTTCCAGGTAGTTGAGTTTCTTGCTTTTGGGTTGTATATGTAGTAATTCAAAGTTTGGATTGATGTTATGTTTATTTTCAATGCAATGTTTAGAAATGCCTGTACAGTTATTGTTATTTGAGATGCTTTTTAAATGTTCTTTTTTACGAGTATTAATGGATCTTCCTGATTGTCCGATGTATACAGCATTACTGAGTCTATTTTATTACACAATTTTACCATTCTTCTGCAATCACGACTCGATTTTGTCAAAAATGTGACAAAATAATGGAAAATTCAACGCGAATGCTAGCAAAATCGTTCAGTTGTATTGAAAGCGTGTCAAAATAAACGACTGAGTCTATTTCATTATGCAATTTTACCATTCTTCTGCAATAACGACTCGATTTTGTCAAAAATGTGACAAAATAATGGAAAATTCAACGCGAATGCTGGCAATATCGTTCAGTTGTATTGAAAAGCGTGTCGAATCGAACGGCTGAGTCTATTTTATTATACAATTTTACCATTCTTCTTCAATAACGGCTCGATTTTGCCAAGAATGCGACAAAATACAGGAAAATAGAACGCAAATGCTAGCAAAATCGTTCAGTTGTATTGAAAAGCGTGTCAAAATGAACGAGTGGGTCTATTTTATTATACAATTTTACCATTCTTCTGCAATAACGGCTCGATTTTGTCAAGAATGCGACAAAATACAGGAAAATAGAACGCAAATGATAGCAATATTGTTCAGTTGTATTGAAAGCGTGTCAAAATAAGCGACTGAGTCTATTTAATTATACAATTTTACCATTCTTCTGCAATAACGACTCGATTTTGTCAAAAATGTGACAAAATAATGGAAAATTCAACGCGAATGCTAGCAAAATCGTTCAGTTGTATTGTAAAGCGTGTCAAAATGAACGACTGAGTCTATTTTATTGTACAATTTTACCATTCTTCTGCAATAACGGCTCGATTTTGTCAAGAATGCGACAAAATTCAGCAAAATAGAACGCAAATGATAGCAATATCATTCAGTTGTATTGAAAGCGTGTCAAAATAAGCTACTGAGTCTATTTCATTATGCAATTTTACCATTCTTCTGCAATAACGGCTCGATTTTGTCAAAAATGTGACAAAATAATGGTAAATTCAACGCGAATGCCAACAAAATCGTTCAGTTGTATTGAAAAGCGTGTCAAAGTAAACGGCTGAGTCTATTTAATTATACAATGTTACCATTGCTCTGCAATAACGACTCGATTTTGTCAAGAAATCATGCTGAATGGAAGAAAATCCGTTAAACTCATATCTGATCGTCTCATACGCATAATTACAGCATTATCTGACAAAATTCAGGAAAATAGAACGCAAATGCTACCAATAACGTTCAATTCTTTTGAAAATCGTATCAAAATAAACGGCTGTCTATTTTATTATACAAATATACCATTCTCTGCAAAAACGGCTCGATTTTGTCAAGAATGTGACAAATACAGGAATATGGAACGCAAATGCTACCAATAACGTTCAATTCTTTTGAAAATCGTGTCAAAATAAACGGTTGAGTATATTTCATTATACAATTTTACCATTCATCTGCAATAACGGCAAGATTTTGTCAAGAATGTGTCAAAATACAGGAAAATAGAACGCAAATCGTGTCAAAGTAAACGGCTGAGTCTATTTTATTATACAATTTTACCATTGCTTTGCAAAAACGACTCGATTTTGTCAAGATATCATGCTGAATGGAAGAAAATCCGTTAAACTCTTATCTAATCGTCTCATACGCATAATTACAACATTATGTGACAAAATACATGAAAATAGAACGCAAATGCTACCAATATCGTTCAGTTGTATTGAAAAGCGTGTCAAAATAAACGACTGAGTCTATTTCATTATGCAATTTTACCATTCTTCTGCAATAACGGCTCGATTTTGTCAAGAATGCGACCAAATACAGGAAAATAGAACGCAAGTGACAGCAATATCGTTCAGTTGTATTGAAAAGCGTGTTAAAATGAACGACTGAGTCTATTTCATTATGCAATTTTACCATTCTTCTGCAATAACGACTCGATTTTGTTAAAAATGTGACAAAATACAGGAAAATTCAACGCAAATGCTAGCAATATCGTTCAGTTGTATTGAAAGCGTGTCAAAATAAGCGACTGAGTCTATTTCATTATGCAATTTTACCATTCTTCTGCAAAAACGACTCGATTTTGTCAAAAATGTGACAAAATAATGGAAAATTCAACGCGAATGCTAGCAATATCGTTCAGTTGTATTGAAAAGCGTGTCAAATCGAACGACAGAGTCTATTTTATTATACAATTTTACCATTCTTCAATAACGGCTCGATTTTGTCAAGAATGCGACAAAATACAGGAAAATAGAACGCAAATGCTAGCAAAATCGTTCAGTTGTATTGAAAAGCGTGTCAAAATGGACGAGTGAGTCTATTTTATTGTACAATTTTACCATTCTTCTGCATTAACGGCTCGATTTTGTCAAGAATGCGACAAAATACAGGAAAATAGAACGCAAATGGTAGCAATATCGTTCAGTTGTACTGAAAGCGTGTCAAAATAAGCTACTGAGTCTATTTCATTATGCAATTTTACCATTCTTCTGCAATAACGGCTCGATTTTGTCAAAAATGTGACAAAATAATGGTAAATTCAACGCGAATGCCAACAAAATCGTTCAGTTGTATTGAAAAGCGTGTCAAAGTAAACGGCTGAGTCTATTTAATTATACAATGTTACCATTGCTCTGCAATAACGACTCGATTTTGTCAAGAAATCATGCTGAATGGAAGAAAATCCGTTAAACTCATATCTGATCGTCTCATACGCATAATTACAGCATTATGTGGCAAAATTCAGGAAAATAGAACGCAAATGCTACCAATAACGTTCAATTCTTTTGAAAATCGTATCAAAATAAACGGCTGTCTATTTTATTATACAAATATACCATTCTCTGCAAAAACGGCTCGATTTTGTCAAGAATGTGACAAATACAGGAATATGGAACGCAAATGCTACCAATAACGTTCAATTCTTTTGAAAATCGTGTCAAAATAAACGGTTGAGTATATTTCATTATACAATTTTACCATTCATCTGCAATAACGGCAAGATTTTGTCAAGAATGTGTCAAAATACAGGAAAATAGAACGCAAATCGTGTCAAAGTAAACGGCTGAATCTATTTTATTATACAAATTTACCATTCTTCTGCAATAACGGCTCGATTTTGTTAAAAATGTGACAAAATAATGGAAAATTCAACGCGAATGCTAGCAAAATCGTTCAGTTGTATTGAAAAGCGTGTCAAAATGAACGACTGAGTCTACTTTATTACACAATTTTACCATTCTTCTGCAATAACGACTCGATTTTGTTAAAAATGTGACAAAATACAGGTAAATTCAACGCAAATGCTAGCAATATCGTTCAGTTGTATTGAAAGCGTGTCAAAATAAGCGACTGAGTCTATTTCATTATTCAATTTTACCATTCTTCTGCAATAATGACTCGATTTTGTCAAAAATGTGATAAAATAATGGAAAATTCAACGCGAATGCTAGCAATATCGTTCAGTTGTATTGAAAAGCGTGTCGAATCGAACGACTGAGTCTATTTTATTATACAATTTTACCATTCTTCTTCAATAACGGCTGGATTTTGTCAAGAATGCGACAAAATACAGGAAAATAGAACGCAAATGCTAGCAATATCGTTCAGTTGTATTGAAAGCGTGTCAAAATAAGCGACTGAGTCTATTTCATTATGCAATTTTACCATTCTTCTGCAATAACGACTCGATTTTGTCAAAAATGTGACAAAATAATGGAAAATTCAACGCGAATGCTAGCAAAATCGTTCAGTTGTATTGAAAAGCGTGTCAAAATGAACGACTGAGTCTATTTTATTATACAATTTTACCATTCTTCTGCAATAACGGCTCGATATTGTCAAGAATGCGACCAAATACAGGAAAATAGAACGCAAATGACAGCAATATCGTTCAGTTGTATTGAAAAGCGTGTCAAAATGGACGACTGAGTCTATTTTATTATACAAATTTACCATTCTTCTGCAATAACGGCTCGATTTTGTTAAAAATGTGACAAAATAATGGAAAATTCAACGCGAATGCTAGCAAAATCGTTCAGTTGTATTGAAAAGCGTGTCAAAATGAACGACTGAGTCTATTTTATTATACAATTTTACCATTCTTCTGCAATAACGGCTCGATTTTGTCAAGAATGCGACCAAATACAGGAAAATAGAACGCAAATGACAGCAATATCGTTCAGTTGTATTGAAAAGCGTGTCAAAATGGACGACTGAGTCTATTTTATTATACAATTTTACCATTCTTCTGCAATAACGGCTCGATTTTGTCAAGAATGCGACAAAATTCAGGAAAATAAAACGCAAATGATAGCAATATCGTTCAGTTGTATTGAAAAGCGTGTCAAAATGAACGACTGAGTCTATAAAGTTCAAGGTATCTAGGGTACAATTATTGTGAAAGTACATTTTAAATAGATAAAACGAAAATGAAACACTTGGTATAACTTTTCACAGTTTTTATTATCGTAACTCGACAATTGTTTCGACAGGGTCTGTCATTATCAAGAGTACTTACGTAGAAATACTGAATATATAAAATGTGAACAAATCTATTTATAGTTCATAATAATGATGGGGAAGTTTCTTAATGATTTAGTCCGTACAATAACAAAGGCGAGTTGTTGGTATACATTTCGAGTTGAGAATTCACAATATTATGTTTATTATACAAGGCTTTCTTAATTTCTAGGTTTTCCAGGTAGTTGAGTTTCTTGCTTTTGGGTTGTATATGTAGTAATTCAAAGTTTGGATTGATGTTATGTTTATTTTCAATGCAATGTTTAGAAATGCCTGTACAGTTATTGTTATTTGAGATGCTTTTTAAATGTTCTTTTTTACGAGTATTAATGGATCTTCCTGATTGTCCGATGTATACAGCATTACTGAGTCTATTTTATTACACAATTTTACCATTCTTCTGCAATCACGACTCGATTTTGTCAAAAATGTGACAAAATAATGGAAAATTCAACGCGAATGCTAGCAAAATCGTTCAGTTGTATTGAAAGCGTGTCAAAATAAACGACTGAGTCTATTTCATTATGCAATTTTACCATTCTTCTGCAATAACGACTCGATTTTGTCAAAAATGTGACAAAATAATGGAAAATTCAACGCGAATGCTGGCAATATCGTTCAGTTGTATTGAAAAGCGTGTCGAATCGAACGGCTGAGTCTATTTTATTATACAATTTTACCATTCTTCTTCAATAACGGCTCGATTTTGCCAAGAATGCGACAAAATACAGGAAAATAGAACGCAAATGCTAGCAAAATCGTTCAGTTGTATTGAAAAGCGTGTCAAAATGAACGAGTGGGTCTATTTTATTATACAATTTTACCATTCTTCTGCAATAACGGCTCGATTTTGTCAAGAATGCGACAAAATACAGGAAAATAGAACGCAAATGATAGCAATATTGTTCAGTTGTATTGAAAGCGTGTCAAAATAAGCGACTGAGTCTATTTAATTATACAATTTTACCATTCTTCTGCAATAACGACTCGATTTTGTCAAAAATGTGACAAAATAATGGAAAATTCAACGCGAATGCTAGCAAAATCGTTCAGTTGTATTGTAAAGCGTGTCAAAATGAACGACTGAGTCTATTTTATTGTACAATTTTACCATTCTTCTGCAATAACGGCTCGATTTTGTCAAGAATGCGACAAAATTCAGCAAAATAGAACGCAAATGATAGCAATATCATTCAGTTGTATTGAAAGCGTGTCAAAATAAGCTACTGAGTCTATTTCATTATGCAATTTTACCATTCTTCTGCAATAACGGCTCGATTTTGTCAAAAATGTGACAAAATAATGGTAAATTCAACGCGAATGCCAACAAAATCGTTCAGTTGTATTGAAAAGCGTGTCAAAGTAAACGGCTGAGTCTATTTAATTATACAATGTTACCATTGCTCTGCAATAACGACTCGATTTTGTCAAGAAATCATGCTGAATGGAAGAAAATCCGTTAAACTCATATCTGATCGTCTCATACGCATAATTACAGCATTATCTGACAAAATTCAGGAAAATAGAACGCAAATGCTACCAATAACGTTCAATTCTTTTGAAAATCGTATCAAAATAAACGGCTGTCTATTTTATTATACAAATATACCATTCTCTGCAAAAACGGCTCGATTTTGTCAAGAATGTGACAAATACAGGAATATGGAACGCAAATGCTACCAATAACGTTCAATTCTTTTGAAAATCGTGTCAAAATAAACGGTTGAGTATATTTCATTATACAATTTTACCATTCATCTGCAATAACGGCAAGATTTTGTCAAGAATGTGTCAAAATACAGGAAAATAGAACGCAAATCGTGTCAAAGTAAACGGCTGAGTCTATTTTATTATACAATTTTACCATTGCTTTGCAAAAACGACTCGATTTTGTCAAGATATCATGCTGAATGGAAGAAAATCCGTTAAACTCTTATCTAATCGTCTCATACGCATAATTACAACATTATGTGACAAAATACATGAAAATAGAACGCAAATGCTACCAATATCGTTCAGTTGTATTGAAAAGCGTGTCAAAATAAACGACTGAGTCTATTTCATTATGCAATTTTACCATTCTTCTGCAATAACGGCTCGATTTTGTCAAGAATGCGACCAAATACAGGAAAATAGAACGCAAGTGACAGCAATATCGTTCAGTTGTATTGAAAAGCGTGTTAAAATGAACGACTGAGTCTATTTCATTATGCAATTTTACCATTCTTCTGCAATAACGACTCGATTTTGTTAAAAATGTGACAAAATACAGGAAAATTCAACGCAAATGCTAGCAATATCGTTCAGTTGTATTGAAAGCGTGTCAAAATAAGCGACTGAGTCTATTTCATTATGCAATTTTACCATTCTTCTGCAAAAACGACTCGATTTTGTCAAAAATGTGACAAAATAATGGAAAATTCAACGCGAATGCTAGCAGTATCGTTCAGTTGTATTGAAAAGCGTGTCAAATCGAACGACTGAGTCTATTTTATTATACAATTTTACCATTCTTCAATAACGGCTCGATTTTGTCAAGAATGCGACAAAATACAGGAAAATAGAACGCAAATGCTAGCAAAATCGTTCAGTTGTATTGAAAAGCGTGTCAAAATGGACGAGTGAGTCTATTTTATTGTACAATTTTACCATTCTTCTGCATTAACGGCTCGATTTTGTCAAGAATGCGACAAAATACAGGAAAATAGAACGCAAATGGTAGCAATATCGTTCAGTTGTACTGAAAGCGTGTCAAAATAAGCTACTGAGTCTATTTCATTATGCAATTTTACCATTCTTCTGCAATAACGGCTCGATTTTGTCAAAAATGTGACAAAATAATGGTAAATTCAACGCGAATGCCAACAAAATCGTTCAGTTGTATTGAAAAGCGTGTCAAAGTAAACGGCTGAGTCTATTTAATTATACAATGTTACCATTGCTCTGCAATAACGACTCGATTTTGTCAAGAAATCATGCTGAATGGAAGAAAATCCGTTAAACTCATATCTGATCGTCTCATACGCATAATTACAGCATTATGTGGCAAAATTCAGGAAAATAGAACGCAAATGCTACCAATAACGTTCAATTCTTTTGAAAATCGTATCAAAATAAACGGCTGTCTATTTTATTATACAAATATACCATTCTCTGCAAAAACGGCTCGATTTTGTCAAGAATGTGACAAATACAGGAATATGGAACGCAAATGCTACCAATAACGTTCAATTCTTTTGAAAATCGTGTCAAAATAAACGGTTGAGTATATTTCATTATACAATTTTACCATTCATCTGCAATAACGGCAAGATTTTGTCAAGAATGTGTCAAAATACAGGAAAATAGAACGCAAATCGTGTCAAAGTAAACGGCTGAGTCTATTTTATTATACAAATTTACCATTCTTCTGCAATAACGGCTCGATTTTGTTAAAAATGTGACAAAATAATGGAAAATTCAACGCGAATGCTAGCAAAATCGTTCAGTTGTATTGAAAAGCGTGTCAAAATGAACGACTGAGTCTACTTTATTACACAATTTTACCATTCTTCTGCAATAACGACTCGATTTTGTTAAAAATGTGACAAAATACAGGTAAATTCAACGCAAATGCTAGCAATATCGTTCAGTTGTATTGAAAGCGTGTCAAAATAAGCGACTGAGTCTATTTCATTATTCAATTTTACCATTCTTCTGCAATAATGACTCGATTTTGTCAAAAATGTGATAAAATAATGGAAAATTCAACGCGAATGCTAGCAATATCGTTCAGTTGTATTGAAAAGCGTGTCGAATCGAACGACTGAGTCTATTTTATTATACAATTTTACCATTCTTCTTCAATAACGGCTGGATTTTGTCAAGAATGCGACAAAATACAGGAAAATAGAACGCAAATGCTAGCAATATCGTTCAGTTGTATTGAAAGCGTGTCAAAATAAGCGACTGAGTCTATTTCATTATGCAATTTTACCATTCTTCTGCAATAACGACTCGATTTTGTCAAAAATGTGACAAAATAATGGAAAATTCAACGCGAATGCTAGCAAAATCGTTCAGTTGTATTGAAAAGCGTGTCAAAATGAACGACTGAGTCTATTTTATTATACAATTTTACCATTCTTCTGCAATAACGGCTCGATATTGTCAAGAATGCGACCAAATACAGGAAAATAGAACGCAAATGACAGCAATATCGTTCAGTTGTATTGAAAAGCGTGTCAAAATGGACGACTGAGTCTATTTTATTATACAAATTTACCATTCTTCTGCAATAACGGCTCGATTTTGTTAAAAATGTGACAAAATAATGGAAAATTCAACGCGAATGCTAGCAAAATCGTTCAGTTGTATTGAAAAGCGTGTCAAAATGAACGACTGAGTCTATTTTATTATACAAATTTACCATTCTTCTTCAATAACGGCTCGATTTTGCCAAGAATGCGACAAAATACAGGAAAATAGAACGCAAATGATAGCAATATTGTTCAGTTATATTGAAAGCGTGTCAAAATAAGCGACTGAGTCTATTTCATTATGCAATTTTACCATTCTTCTGCAATAACGACTCGATTTTGTCAAAAATGTGACAAAATAATGGAAAATTCAACGCGAATGCTAGCAATATCGTTCAGTTGTATTGAAAAGCGTGTCGAATCGAACGACTGAGTCTATTTTATTATACAATTTTACCATTCTTCTTCAATAACGGCTCGTTTTTGTCAAGAATGCGACAAAATGCAGGAAAATAGAACGCAATGCTAGCAAAATCGTTCAGTTGTATTGAAAAGCGTGTCAAAATGAACGAGTGAGTCTATTTTATTGTACAATTTCATCATTCTTCTGCAATAACGGCTGGATTTTGTCAAGAATGCGACAAAATACAGGAAAATAGAACGCAAATGGTAGCAATATCGTTCAGTTGTATTGAAAAGCATGACAAAATGAACGACTGAGTCTACTTTATTACACAATTTTACCATTCTTCTGCAATAACGACTCGATTTTGTTAAAAATGTGACAAAATACAGGTAAATTCAACGCAAATGCTAGCAATATCGTTCAGTTGTATTGAAAGCGTGTCAAAATAAGCGACTGAGTCTATTTCATTATGCAATTTTACCATTCTTCTGCAATAATGACTCGATTTTGTCAAAAATGTGACAAAATAATGGAAAATTCAACGCGAATGCTAGCAATATCGTTCAGTTGTATTGAAAAGCGTGTCGAATCGAACGACTGAGTCTATTTTATTATACAATTTTACCATTCTTCTTCAATAACGGCTGGATTTTGTCAAGAATGCGACAAAATACAGGAAAATAGAACGCAAATGCTAGCAATATCGTTCAGTTGTATTGAAAGCGTGTCAAAATAAGCGACTGAGTCTATTTCATTATGCAATTTTACCATTCTTCTGCAATAACGACTCGATTTTGTCAAAAATGTGACAAAATAATGGAAAATTCAACGCGAATGCTAGCAATATCGTTCAGTTGTATTGAAAAGCGTGTCAAAATGGACGACTGAGTCTATTTTATTATACAAATTTACCATTCTTCTGCAATAACGGCTCGATTTTGTTAAAAATGTGACAAAATAATGGAAAATTCAACGCGAATG
This sequence comes from Agrilus cyanescens, assembly GCA_947389935.1. Classification (NCBI taxonomy): domain Eukaryota; kingdom Metazoa; phylum Arthropoda; class Insecta; order Coleoptera; family Buprestidae; genus Agrilus; species Agrilus cyanescens. Next base: position 21,822,056 of record OX376704.1, read on the forward strand.
CTAGCAAAATCGTTCAGTTGTATTGAAAAGCGTGTCAAAATGAACGACTGAGTCTATTTTATTATACAAATTTACCATTCTTCTTCAATAACGGCTCGATTTTGTCAAGAATGCGACAAAATACAGGAAAATAGAACGCAAATGCTAGCAAAATCGTTCAGTTGTATTGAAAAGCGTGTCAAAATGAACGAGTGAGTCTATTTAATTATACAATTTTACCATTCTTCTGCAATAACGACTCGATTTTGTCAAAAATGTGACAAAATAATGGAAAATTCAACGCGAATGCTAGCAAAATCGTTCAGTTGTATTGTAAAGCGTGTCAAAATGAACGACTGAGTCTATTTTATTGTACAATTTTACCATTCTTCTGCAATAACGGCTCGATTTTGTCAAGAATGCGACAAAATTCAGCAAAATAGAACGCAAATGATAGCAATATCATTCAGTTGTATTGAAAGCGTGTCAAAATAAGCTACTGAGTCTATTTCATTATGCAATTTTACCATTCTTCTGCAATAACGGCTCGATTTTGTCAAAAATGTGACAAAATAATGGTAAATTCAACGCGAATGCCAACAAAATCGTTCAGTTGTATTGAAAAGCGTGTCAAAGTAAACGGCTGAGTCTATTTAATTATACAATGTTACCATTGCTCTGCAATAACGACTCGATTTTGTCAAGAAATCATGCTGAATGGAAGAAAATCCGTTAAACTCATATCTGATCGTCTCATACGCATAATTACAGCATTATCTGACAAAATTCAGGAAAATAGAACGCAAATGCTACCAATAACGTTCAATTCTTTTGAAAATCGTATCAAAATAAACGGCTGTCTATTTTATTATACAAATATACCATTCTCTGCAAAAACGGCTCGATTTTGTCAAGAATGTGACAAATACAGGAATATGGAACGCAAATGCTACCAATAACGTTCAATTCTTTTGAAAATCGTGTCAAAATAAACGGTTGAGTATATTTCATTATACAATTTTACCATTCATCTGCAATAACGGCAAGATTTTGTCAAGAATGTGTCAAAATACAGGAAAATAGAACGCAAATCGTGTCAAAGTAAACGGCTGAGTCTATTTTATTATACAATTTTACCATTGCTTTGCAAAAACGACTCGATTTTGTCAAGATATCATGCTGAATGGAAGAAAATCCGTTAAACTCTTATCTAATCGTCTCATACGCATAATTACAACATTATGTGACAAAATACATGAAAATAGAACGCAAATGCTACCAATATCGTTCAGTTGTATTGAAAAGCGTGTCAAAATAAACGACTGAGTCTATTTTATTATACAATATTACCATTCTTTTGCAAAAACGGTTCGATTTTGTCAAGAATGTGACAAAATACAGGAAAATAGAACGCAAATGTTACCAATAACGTTCAATTCTTTTGAAAATCGTGTCGAAATAAACGGCTGAGTCTATTTCATTATGCAATTTTACCATTCTTCTGCAATAACGGCTCGATTTTGTCAAGAATGCGACCAAATACAGGAAAATAGAACGCAAGTGACAGCAATATCGTTCAGTTGTATTGAAAAGCGTGTTAAAATGAACGACTGAGTCTATTTCATTATGCAATTTTACCATTCTTCTGCAATAACGACTCGATTTTGTTAAAAATGTGACAAAATACAGGAAAATTCAACGCAAATGCTAGCAATATCGTTCAGTTGTATTGAAAGCGTGTCAAAATAAGCGACTGAGTCTATTTCATTATGCAATTTTACCATTCTTCTGCAAAAACGACTCGATTTTGTCAAAAATGTGACAAAATAATGGAAAATTCAACGCGAATGCTAGCAATATCGTTCAGTTGTATTGAAAAGCGTGTCAAATCGAACGACTGAGTCTATTTTATTATACAATCTTACCATTCTTCAATAACGGCTCGATTTTGTCAAGAATGCGACAAAATACAGGAAAATAGAACGCAAATGCTAGCAAAATCGTTCAGTTGTATTGAAAAGCGTGTCAAAATGGACGAGTGAGTCTATTTTATTGTACAATTTTACCATTCTTCTGCATTAACGGCTCGATTTTGTCAAGAATGCGACAAAATACAGGAAAATAGAACGCAAATGGTAGCAATATCGTTCAGTTGTACTGAAAGCGTGTCAAAATAAGCTACTGAGTCTATTTCATTATGCAATTTTACCATTCTTCTGCAATAACGGCTCGATTTTGTCAAAAATGTGACAAAATAATGGTAAATTCAACGCGAATGCCAACAAAATCGTTCAGTTGTATTGAAAAGCGTGTCAAAGTAAACGGCTGAGTCTATTTAATTATACAATGTTACCATTGCTCTGCAATAACGACTCGATTTTGTCAAGAAATCATGCTGAATGGAAGAAAATCCGTTAAACTCATATCTGATCGTCTCATACGCATAATTACAGCATTATGTGGCAAAATTCAGGAAAATAGAACGCAAATGCTACCAATAACGTTCAATTCTTTTGAAAATCGTATCAAAATAAACGGCTGTCTATTTTATTATACAAATATACCATTCTCTGCAAAAACGGCTCGATTTTGTCAAGAATGTGACAAATACAGGAATATGGAACGCAAATGCTACCAATAACGTTCAATTCTTTTGAAAATCGTGTCAAAATAAACGGTTGAGTATATTTCATTATACAATTTTACCATTCATCTGCAATAACGGCAAGATTTTGTCAAGAATGTGTCAAAATACAGGAAAATAGAACGCAAATCGTGTCAAAGTAAACGGCTGAGTCTATTTTATTATACAAATTTACCATTCTTCTGCAATAACGGCTCGATTTTGTTAAAAATGTGACAAAATAATGGAAAATTCAACGCGAATGCTAGCAAAATCGTTCAGTTGTATTGAAAAGCGTGTCAAAATGAACGACTGAGTCTACTTTATTACACAATTTTACCATTCTTCTGCAATAACGACTCGATTTTGTTAAAAATGTGACAAAATACAGGTAAATTCAACGCAAATGCTAGCAATATCGTTCAGTTGTATTGAAAGCGTGTCAAAATAAGCGACTGAGTCTATTTCATTATGCAATTTTACCATTCTTCTGCAATAATGACTCGATTTTGTCAAAAATGTGACAAAATAATGGAAAATTCAACGCGAATGCTAGCAATATCGTTCAGTTGTATTGAAAAGCGTGTCAAAATGAACGACTGAGTCTATTTTATTATACAAATTTACCATTCTTCTTCAATAACGGCTCGATTTTGCCAAGAATGCGACAAAATACAGGAAAATAGAACGCAAATGATAGCAATATTGTTCAGTTATATTGAAAGCGTGTCAAAATAAGCGACTGAGTCTATTTCATTATGCAATTTTACCATTCTTCTGCAATAACGACTCGATTTTGTCAAAAATGTGACAAAATAATGGAAAATTCAACGCGAATGCTAGCAATATCGTTCAGTTGTATTGAAAAGCGTGTCGAATCGAACGACTGAGTCTATTTTATTATACAATTTTACCATTCTTCTTCAATAACGGCTCGTTTTTGTCAAGAATGCGACAAAATGCAGGAAAATAGAACGCAATGCTAGCAAAATCGTTCAGTTGTATTGAAGAGCGTGTCAAAATGAACGAGTGAGTCTATTTTATTGTACAATTTCATCATTCTTCTGCAATAACGGCTGGATTTTGTCAAGAATGCGACAAAATACAGGAAAATAGAACGCAAATGGTAGCAATATCGTTCAGTTGTATTGAAAAGCATGACAAAATGAACGACTGAGTCTACTTTATTACACAATTTTACCATTCTTCTGCAATAACGACTCGATTTTGTTAAAAATGTGACAAAATACAGGTAAATTCAACGCAAATGCTAGCAATATCGTTCAGTTGTATTGAAAGCGTGTCAAAATAAGCGACTGAGTCTATTTCATTATGCAATTTTACCATTCTTCTGCAATAATGACTCGATTTTGTCAAAAATGTGACAAAATAATGGAAAATTCAACGCGAATGCTAGCAATATCGTTCAGTTGTATTGAAAAGCGTGTCGAATCGAACGACTGAGTCTATTTTATTATACAATTTTACCATTCTTCTTCAATAACGGCTGGATTTTGTCAAGAATGCGACAAAATACAGGAAAATAGAACGCAAATGCTAGCAATATCGTTCAGTTGTATTGAAAGCGTGTCAAAATAAGCGACTGAGTCTATTTCATTATGCAATTTTACCATTCTTCTGCAATAACGACTCGATTTTGTCAAAAATGTGACAAAATAATGGAAAATTCAACGCGAATGCTAGCAATATCGTTCAGTTGTATTGAAAAGCGTGTCAAAATGGACGACTGAGTCTATTTTATTATACAAATTTACCATTCTTCTGCAATAACGGCTCGATTTTGTTAAAAATGTGACAAAATAATGGAAAATTCAACGCGAATGCTAGCAAAATCGTTCAGTTGTATTGAAAAGCGTGTCAAAATGAACGACTGAGTCTATTTTATTATACAAATTTACCATTCTTCTTCAATAACGGCTCGATTTTGTCAAGAATGCGACAAAATACAGGAAAATAGAACGCAAATGCTAGCAAAATCGTTCTGTTGTATTGACAAGCGTGTCAAAATGAACGAGTGAGTCTATTTTATTATACAAATTTACCATTCTTTTGCAATAACGGATCGATTTTGTTAAAAATGTGACAAAATACAGGAAAATTCAAGGCAAATGCTAGCAATATCGTTCAGTTGTATTGAAAGCGTGTCAAAATAAGCGACTGAGTCTATTTCATTATGCAATTTTACCATTCTTCTGCAATAACGACTCGATATTGTCAAAAATGAGACAAAATAATGAAAAATTCAACGCGAATGCTAGCAAAATCGTTCAGTTGTATTGAAAAGCGTGTCAAAATGAACGACTGAGTCTATTTTATTATACAATTTTACCATTCTTCTGCAATAACGGCTCGATTTTGTCAAGAATGCGACCAAATACAGGAAAATAGAACGCAAATGACAGCAATATCGTTCAGTTGTATTGAAAAGCGTGTCAAAATGGACGACTGAGTCTATTTTATTATACAATTTTACCATTCTTCTGCAATAACGGCTCGATTTTGTCAAGAATGCGACAAAATTCAGGAAAATAAAACGCAAATGATAGCAATATCGTTCAGTTGTATTGAAAAGCGTGTCAAAATGAACGACTGAGTCTATTTTATTACACAATTTTACCATTCTTCTGAATCACGATTCGATTTTGTTAAAAATGTGACAAAATACAGGAAAATTCAACGCGAATGCTAGCAAAATCGTTCAGTTGTATTGAAAAGCGTGTCAAAATGAACGACTGAGTCTATTTTATTATACAAATTTACCATTCTTCTTCAATAACGGCTCGATTTTGTCAAGAATGCGACAAAATACAGGAAAATAGAACGCAAATGCTAGCAAAATCGTTCTGTTGTATTGACAAGCGTGTCAAAATGAACGAGTGAGTCTATTTTATTATACAAATTTACCATTCTTTTGCAATAACGGATCGATTTTGTTAAAAATGTGACAAAATACAGGAAAATTCAAGGCAAATGCTAGCAATATCGTTCAGTTGTATTGAAAGCGTGTCAAAATAAGCGACTGAGTCTATTTCATTATGCAATTTTACCATTCTTCTGCAATAACGACTCGATATTGTCAAAAATGAGACAAAATAATGAAAAATTCAACGCGAATGCTAGCAAAATCGTTCAGTTGTATTGAAAAGCGTGTCAAAATGAACGACTGAGTCTATTTTATTATACAATTTTACCATTCTTCTGCAATAACGGCTCGATTTTGTCAAGAATGCGACCAAATACAGGAAAATAGAACGCAAATGACAGCAATATCGTTCAGTTGTATTGAAAAGCGTGTCAAAATGGACGACTGAGTCTATTTTATTATACAATTTTACCATTCTTCTGCAATAACGGCTCGATTTTGTCAAGAATGCGACAAAATTCAGGAAAATAAAACGCAAATGATAGCAATATCGTTCAGTTGTATTGAAAAGCGTGTCAAAATGAACGACTGAGTCTATTTTATTACACAATTTTACCATTCTTCTGAATCACGATTCGATTTTGTTAAAAATGTGACAAAATACAGGAAAATTCAACGCGAATGCTAGCAAAATCGTTCAGTTGTATTGAAAGCGTGTCAAAATAAGCGACTGAGTCTATTTCATTATGCAATTTTACCATTCTTCTGCAATAACGACTCGATTTTGTTAAAAATGTGACAAAATAATGGAAAATTCAACGCGAATGCTAGCAAAATCGTTCAGTTGTATTGAAAAGCGTGTCAAAATGAACGACTGAGTCTATTTTATTATACAATTTTACCATTCTTCTGCAATAACGGCTCGATTTTGTCAAGAATGCGACAAAATACTGGAAAATAGAACGCAAATGCTAGCAATATCGTTCAGTTGTATTGAAAGCGTGTCAAAATAAGCGACTGAGTCTATTTCATTATGCAATTTTACCATTCTTCTGCAATAACGACTCGATTTTGTCAAAAATGTGACAAAATAATGGAAAATTCAACGCGAATGCTAGCAAAATCGTTCAGTTGTATTGAAAAGCGTGTCAAAATGAACGACTGAGTCTATTTTATTATACAAATTTACCATTCTTCTTCAATAACGGCTCGATTTTGCCAAGAATGCGACAAAATACAGGAAAATAGAACGCAAATGCTAGCAAAATCGTTCTGTTGTATTGAAAAGCGTGTCAAAATGAACGAGTGAGTCTATTTTATTATACAAATTTACCATTCTTCTGCAATAACGGCTCGATTTTGTTAAAAATGTGACAAAATAATGGAAAATTCAACGCGAATGCTAGCAAAATCGTTCAGTTGTATTGAAAAGCGTGTCAAAATGAACGACTGAGTCTATTTTATTATACAATTTTACCATTCTTCTGCAATAACGGCTCGATTTTGTCAAGAATGCGACAAAATACTGGAAAATAGAACGCAAATGCTAGCAATATCGTTCAGTTGTATTGAAAGCGTGTCAAAATAAGCGACTGAGTCTATTTCATTATGCAATTTTACCATTCTTCTGCAATAACGACTCGATTTTGTCAAAAATGTGACAAAATAATGGAAAATTCAACGCGAATGCTATCAATATCGTTCAGTTGTATTGAAAAGCGTGTCGAATCGAACGACTGAGTCTATTTTAATATACAATTTTACCATTCTTCTGCAATAACGACTCGATTTTGTCAAAAATGTGACAAAATAATGGAAAATTCAACGCGAATGCTAGCAATATCGTTCAGTTGTATTGAAAAGCGTGTCGAATCGAACGACTGAGTCTATTTTATTATACAATTTTACCATTCTTCTTCAATAACGGCTGGATTTTGTCAAGAATGCGACAAAATACAGGAAAATAGAACGCAAATGATAGCAATATTGTTCAGTTATATTGAAAGCGTGTCAAAATAAGCGACTGAGTCTATTTCATTATGCAATTTTACCATTCTTCTGCAATAACGACTCGATTTTGTCAAAAATGTGACAAAATAATTTAAAATTCAACGCGAATGCTAGCAATATCGTTCAGTTGTATTGAAAAGCGTGTCGAATCGAACGACTGAGTCTATTTTATTATACAATTTTACCATTCTTCTTCAATAACGGCTCGTTTTTGTCAAGAATGCGACAAAATACAGGAAAATAGAACGCAATGCTAGCAAAATCGTTCAGTTGTATTGAAAAGCGTGTCAAAATGAACGAGTGAGTCTATTTTATTGTACAATTTCATCATTCTTCTGCAATAACGGCTGGATTTTGTCAAGAATGCGACAAAATACAGGAAAATAGAACGCAAATGGTAGCAATATCGTTCAGTTGTATTGAAAAGCGTGACAAAATGAACGACTGAGTCTACTTTATTACACAATTTTACCATTCTTCTGCAATAACGACTCGATTTTGTTAAAAATGTGACAAAATACAGGAAAATTCAACGCAAATGCTAGCAATATCGTTCAGTTGTATTGAAAGCGTGTCAAAATAAGCGACTGAGTCTATTTCATTATGCAATTTTACCATTCTTCTGCAATAATGACTCGATTTTGTCAAAAATGTGACAAAATAATGGAAAATTCAACGCGAATGCTAGCAATATCGTTCAGTTGTATTGAAAAGCGTGTCGAATCGAACGACTGAGTCTATTTTATTATACAATTTTACCATTCTTCTTCAATAACGGCTGGATTTTGTCAAGAATGCGACAAAATACAGGAAAATAGAACGCAAATGGTAGCAATATCATTCAGTTGTATTGAAAAGCGTGTCAAAATGGACGACTGAGTCTATTTTATTATACAATTTTACCATTCTTCTGCAATAACGGCTCGATTTTGTCAAGAATGCGACAGAATTCAGGAAAATAGAACGCAAATGATAGCAATATCGTTCAGTTCTATTGAAAAGCGTGTTAAAATGAACGACTGAGTCTATTTTATTACACAATTTTACCATTCTTCTGCAATCACGATTCGATTTTGTTAAAAATGTGACAAAATACAGGAAAATTCAACGCAAATGCTAGCAATATCGTTCAGTTGTATTGAAAGCGTGTCAAAATAAGCGACTGAGTCTATTTCATTATGCAATTTTACCATTCTGCTGCAATAACGACTCGATTTTGTCAAAAATGTGACAAAATAATGGAAAATTCAACGCGAATGCTAGCAAAATCGTTCAGTTGTGTATTGAAAAGCGTGTCAAAATGAACGACTGAGTCTATTTTATTATACAATTTTACCATTCTTCTGCAAAAACGGCTCGATTTTGTCAAGAATGCGACCAAATACAGGAAAATAGAACGCAAATGACAGCAATATCGTACAGTTGTATTGAAAAGCGTGTCAAAATGGACGACTGAGTCTATTTTATTATACAAATTTACCATTCTTTTGCAATAGCGGCTCGATTTTGTTAAAAATGTGACAAAATACAGGAAAATTCAACGCAAATGCTAGCAATATCGTTCAGTTGTATTGAAAGCGTGTCAAAATAAGCGACTGAGTCTATTTCATTATGCAATTTTACCATTCTTCTGCAATAACGACTCGATTTTGTCAAAAATGTGACAAAATAATGGAAAATTCAACGCGAATGCTAGCAAAATCGTTCAGTTGTGTATTGAAAAGCGTGTCAAAATGAACGACTGAGTCTATTTTATTATACAATTTTACCATTCTTCTGCAAAAACGGCTCGATTTTGTCAAGAATGCGACCAAATACAGGAAAATAGAATGCAAATGACAGCAATATCGTACAGTTGTATTGAAAAGCGTGTCAAAATGGACGACTGAGTCTATTTTATTATACAAATTTACCATTCTTTTGCAATAGCGGCTCGATTTTGTTAAAAATGTGACAAAATACAGGAAAATTCAACGCAAATGCTAGCAATATCGTTCAGTTGTATTGAAAGCGTGTCAAAATAAGCGACTGAGTCTATTTCATTATGCAATTTTACCATTCTTCTGCAATAACGACTCGATTTTGTCAAAAATGTGACAAAATAATGGAAAATTCAACGCGAATGCTAGCAAAATCGTTCAGTTGTATTGAAAAGCGTGTCAAAATGAACGACTGAGTCTATTTTATTATACAAATTTACCATTCTTCTTCAATAACGGCTCGATTTTGCCAAGAATGCGACAAAATACAGGAAAATAGAACGCAAATGCTAGCAAAATCGTTCTGTTGTATTGAAAAGCGTGTCAAAATGAACGAGTGAGTCTATTTTATTATACAAATTTACCATTCTTTTGCAATAACGGCTCGATTTTGTTAAAAATGTGACAAAATACAGGAAAATTCAACGCAAATGCTAGCAATATCGTTCAGTTGTATTGAAAGCGTGTCAAAATAAGCGACTGAGTCTATTTCATTATGCAATTTTACCATTCTTCTGCAATAACGACTCGATTTTGTCAAAAATGTGACAAAATAATGGAAAATTCAACGCGAATGCTAGCAAAATCGTTCAGTTGTGTATTGAAAAGCGTGTCAAAATGAACGACTGAGTCTATTTTATTATACAATTTTACCATTCTTCTGCAAAAACGGCTCGATTTTGTCAAGAATGCGACCAAATACAGGAAAATAGAACGCAAATGACAGCAATATCGTACAGTTGTATTGAAAAGCGTGTCAAAATGGACGACTGAGTCTATTTTATTATACAAATTTACCATTCTTTTGCAATAGCGGCTCGATTTTGTTAAAAATGTGACAAAATACAGGAAAATTCAACGCAAATGCTAGCAATATCGTTCAGTTGTATTGAAAGCGTGTCAAAATAAGCGACTGAGTCTATTTCATTATGCAATTTTACCATTCTTCTGCAATAACGACTCGATTTTGTCAAAAATGTGACAAAATAATGGAAAATTCAACGCGAATGCTAGCAAAATCGTTCAGTTGTATTGAAAAGCGTGTCAAAATGAACGACTGAGTCTATTTTATTATACAAATTTACCATTCTTCTTCAATAACGGCTCGATTTTGCCAAGAATGCGACAAAATACAGGAAAATAGAACGCAAATGCTAGCAAAATCGTTCTGTTGTATTGAAAAGCGTGTCAAAATAAGCGACTGAGTCTATTTCATTATGCAATTTTACCATTCTTCTGCAATAACGACTCGATTTTGTCAAAAATGTGACAAAATAATGGAAAATTCAACGCGAATGCTAGCAATATCGTTCAGTTGTATTGAAAAGCGTGTCGAATCGAACGACTGAGTCTATTTTATTATACAATTTTACCATTCTTCTTCAATAACGGCTCGTTTTTGTCAAGAATGCGACAAAATGCAGGAAAATAGAACGCAATGCTAGCAAAATCGTTCAGTTGTATTGAAGAGCGTGTCAAAATGAACGAGTGAGTCTATTTTATTGTACAATTTCATCATTCTTCTGCAATAACGGCTGGATTTTGTCAAGAATGCGACAAAATACAGGAAAATAGAACGCAAATGCTAGCAATATCGTTCAGTTGTATTGAAAGCGTGTCAAAATAAGCGACTGAGTCTATTTCATTATGCAATTTTACCATTCTTCTGCAATAACGACTCGATTTTGTCAAAAATGTGACAAAATAATGGAAAATTCAACGCGAATGCTAGCAAAATCGTTCAGTTGTATTGAAAAGCGTGTCAAAATGAACGACTGAGTCTATTTTATTATACAATTTTACCATTCTTCTGCAATAACGGCTCGATTTTGTCAAGAATGCGACCAAATACAGGAAAATAGAACGCAAATGACAGCAATATCGTTCAGTTGTATTGAAAAGCGTGTCAAAATGGACGACTGAGTCTATTTTATTATACAAATTTACCATTCTTCTGCAATAACGGCTCGATTTTGTTAAAAATGTGACAAAATAATGGAAAATTCAACGCGAATGCTAGCAAAATCGTTCAGTTGTATTGAAAAGCGTGTCAAAATGAACGACTGAGTCTATTTTATTATACAAATTTACCATTCTTCTTCAATAACGGCTCGATTTTGCCAAGAATGCGACAAAATACAGGAAAATAGAACGCAAATGATAGCAATATTGTTCAGTTATATTAAAAGCGTGTCAAAATAAGCGACTGAGTCTATTTCATTATGCAATTTTACCATTCTTCTGCAATAACGACTCGATTTTGTCAAAAATGTGACAAAATAATGGAAAATTCAACGCGAATGCTAGCAATATCGTTCAGTTGTATTGAAAAGCGTGTCGAATCGAACGACTGAGTCTATTTTATTATACAATTTTACCATTCTTCTTCAATAACGGCTCGTTTTTGTCAAGAATGCGACAAAATGCAGGAAAATAGAACGCAATGCTAGCAAAATCGTTCAGTTGTATTGAAAAGCGTGTCAAAATGAACGAGTGAGTCTATTTTATTGTACAATTTCATCATTCTTCTGCAATAACGGCTGGATTTTGTCAAGAATGCGACAAAATACAGGAAAATAGAACGCAAATGGTAGCAATATCGTTCAGTTGTATTGAAAAGCATGACAAAATGAACGACTGAGTCTACTTTATTACACAATTTTACCATTCTTCTGCAATAACGACTCGATTTTGTTAAAAATGTGACAAAATACAGGTAAATTCAACGCAAATGCTAGCAATATCGTTCAGTTGTATTGAAAGCGTGTCAAAATAAGCGACTGAGTCTATTTCATTATGCAATTTTACCATTCTTCTGCAATAATGACTCGATTTTGTCAAAAATGTGACAAAATAATGGAAAATTCAACGCGAATGCTAGCAATATCGTTCAGTTGTATTGAAAAGCGTGTCGAATCGAACGACTGAGTCTATTTTATTATACAATTTTACCATTCTTCTTCAATAACGGCTCGTTTTTGTCAAGAATGCGACAAAATGCAGGAAAATAGAACGCAATGCTAGCAAAATCGTTCAGTTGTATTGAAAAGCGTGTCAAAATGAACGAGTGAGTCTATTTTATTGTACAATTTCATCATTCTTCTGCAATAACGGCTGGATTTTGTCAAGAATGCGACAAAATACAGGAAAATAGAACGCAAATGGTAGCAATATCGTTCAGTTGTATTGAAAAGCATGACAAAATGAACGACTGAGTCTACTTTATTACACAATTTTACCATTCTTCTGCAATAACGACTCGATTTTGTTAAAAATGTGACAAAATACAGGTAAATTCAACGCAAATGCTAGCAATATCGTTCAGTTGTATTGAAAGCGTGTCAAAATAAGCGACTGAGTCTATTTCATTATGCAATTTTACCATTCTTCTGCAATAATGACTCGATTTTGTCAAAAATGTGACAAAATAATGGAAAATTCAACGCGAATGCTAGCAATATCGTTCAGTTGTATTGAAAAGCGTGTCGAATCGAACGACTGAGTCTATTTTATTATACAATTTTACCATTCTTCTTCAATAACGGCTGGATTTTGTCAAGAATGCGACAAAATACAGGAAAATAGAACGCAAATGCTAGCAATATCGTTCAGTTGTATTGAAAGCGTGTCAAAATAAGCGACTGAGTCTATTTCATTATGCAATTTTACCATTCTTCTGCAATAACGACTCGATTTTGTCAAAAATGTGACAAAATAATGGAAAATTCAACGCGAATGCTAGCAATATCGTTCAGTTGTATTGAAAAGCGTGTCAAAATGGACGACTGAGTCTATTTTATTATACAAATTTACCATTCTTCTGCAATAACGGCTCGATTTTGTTAAAAATGTGACAAAATAATGGAAAATTCAACGCGAATGCTAGCAAAATCGTTCAGTTGTATTGAAAAGCGTGTCAAAATGAACGACTGAGTCTATTTTATTATACAAATTTACCATTCTTCTTCAATAACGGCTCGATTTTGTCAAGAATGCGACAAAATACAGGAAAATAGAACGCAAATGCTAGCAAAATCGTTCTGTTGTATTGACAAGCGTGTCAAAATGAACGAGTGAGTCTATTTTATTATACAAATTTACCATTCTTTTGCAATAACGGATCGATTTTGTTAAAAATGTGACAAAATACAGGAAAATTCAAGGCAAATGCTAGCAATATCGTTCAGTTGTATTGAAAGCGTGTCAAAATAAGCGACTGAGTCTATTTCATTATGCAATTTTACCATTCTTCTGCAATAACGACTCGATTTTGTCAAAAATGAGACAAAATAATGGAAAATTCAACGCGAATGCTAGCAAAATCGTTCAGTTGTATTGAAAAGCGTGTCAAAATGAACGACTGAGTCTATTTTATTATACAATTTTACCATTCTTCTGCAATAACGGCTCGATTTTGTCAAGAATGCGACCAAATACAGGAAAATAGAACGCAAATGACAGCAATATCGTTCAGTTGTATTGAAAAGCGTGTCAAAATGGACGACTGAGTCTATTTTATTATACAAATTTACCATTCTTCTGCAATAACGGCTCGATTTTGTTAAAAATGTGACAAAATAATGGAAAATTCAACGCGAATGCTAGCAAAATCGTTCAGTTGTATTGAAAAGCGTGTCAAAATGAACGACTGAGTCTATTTTATTATACAAATTTACCATTCTTCTTCAATAACGGCTCGATTTTGCCAAGAATGCGACAAAATACAGGAAAATAGAACGCAAATGCTAGCAAAATCGTTCTGTTGTATTGAAAAGCGTGTCAAAATGAACGAGTGAGTCTATTTTATTATACAAATTTACCATTCTTCTGCAATAACGGCTCGATTTTGTTAAAAATGTGACAAAATAATGGAAAATTCAACGCGAATGCTAGCAAAATCGTTCAGTTGTATTGAAAAGCGTGTCAAAATGAACGACTGAGTCTATTTTATTATACAATTTTACCATTCTTCTGCAATAACGGCTCGATTTTGTCAAGAATGCGACAAAATACTGGAAAATAGAACGCAAATGCTAGCAATATCGTTCAGTTGTATTGAAAGCGTGTCAAAATAAGCGACTGAGTCTATTTCATTATGCAATTTTACCATTCTTCTGCAATAACGACTCGATTTTGTCAAAAATGTGACAAAATAATGGAAAATTCAACGCGAATGCTATCAATATCGTTCAGTTGTATTGAAAAGCGTGTCGAATCGAACGACTGAGTCTATTTTAATATACAATTTTACCATTCTTCTGCAATAACGACTCGATTTTGTCAAAAATGTGACAAAATAATGGAAAATTCAACGCGAATGCTAGCAATATCGTTCAGTTGTATTGAAAAGCGTGTCGAATCGAACGACTGAGTCTATTTTATTATACAATTTTACCATTCTTCTTCAATAACGGCTGGATTTTGTCAAGAATGCGACAAAATACAGGAAAATAGAACGCAAATGATAGCAATATTGTTCAGTTATATTGAAAGCGTGTCAAAATAAGCGACTGAGTCTATTTCATTATGCAATTTTACCATTCTTCTGCAATAACGACTCGATTTTGTCAAAAATGTGACAAAATAATTTAAAATTCAACGCGAATGCTAGCAATATCGTTCAGTTGTATTGAAAAGCGTGTCGAATCGAACGACTGAGTCTATTTTATTATACAATTTTACCATTCTTCTTCAATAACGGCTCGTTTTTGTCAAGAATGCGACAAAATACAGGAAAATAGAACGCAATGCTAGCAAAATCGTTCAGTTGTATTGAAAAGCGTGTCAAAATGAACGAGTGAGTCTATTTTATTGTACAATTTCATCATTCTTCTGCAATAACGGCTGGATTTTGTCAAGAATGCGACAAAATACAGGAAAATAGAACGCAAATGGTAGCAATATCGTTCAGTTGTATTGAAAAGCGTGACAAAATGAACGACTGAGTCTACTTTATTACACAATTTTACCATTCTTCTGCAATAACGACTCGATTTTGTTAAAAATGTGACAAAATACAGGAAAATTCAACGCAAATGCTAGCAATATCGTTCAGTTGTATTGAAAGCGTGTCAAAATAAGCGACTGAGTCTATTTCATTATGCAATTTTACCATTCTTCTGCAATAATGACTCGATTTTGTCAAAAATGTGACAAAATAATGGAAAATTCAACGCGAATGCTAGCAATATCGTTCAGTTGTATTGAAAAGCGTGTCGAATCGAACGACTGAGTCTATTTTATTATACAATTTTACCATTCTTCTTCAATAACGGCTGGATTTTGTCAAGAATGCGACAAAATACAGGAAAATAGAACGCAAATGGTAGCAATATCATTCAGTTGTATTGAAAAGCGTGTCAAAATGGACGACTGAGTCTATTTTATTATACAATTTTACCATTCTTCTGCAATAACGGCTCGATTTTGTCAAGAATGCGACAGAATTCAGGAAAATAGAACGCAAATGATAGCAATATCGTTCAGTTCTATTGAAAAGCGTGTTAAAATGAACGACTGAGTCTATTTTATTACACAATTTTACCATTCTTCTGCAATCACGATTCGATTTTGTTAAAAATGTGACAAAATACAGGAAAATTCAACGCAAATGCTAGCAATATCGTTCAGTTGTATTGAAAGCGTGTCAAAATAAGCGACTGAGTCTATTTCATTATGCAATTTTACCATTCTGCTGCAATAACGACTCGATTTTGTCAAAAATGTGACAAAATAATGGAAAATTCAACGCGAATGCTAGCAAAATCGTTCAGTTGTGTATTGAAAAGCGTGTCAAAATGAACGACTGAGTCTATTTTATTATACAATTTTACCATTCTTCTGCAAAAACGGCTCGATTTTGTCAAGAATGCGACCAAATACAGGAAAATAGAACGCAAATGACAGCAATATCGTACAGTTGTATTGAAAAGCGTGTCAAAATGGACGACTGAGTCTATTTTATTATACAAATTTACCATTCTTTTGCAATAGCGGCTCGATTTTGTTAAAAATGTGACAAAATACAGGAAAATTCAACGCAAATGCTAGCAATATCGTTCAGTTGTATTGAAAGCGTGTCAAAATAAGCGACTGAGTCTATTTCATTATGCAATTTTACCATTCTTCTGCAATAACGACTCGATTTTGTCAAAAATGTGACAAAATAATGGAAAATTCAACGCGAATGCTAGCAAAATCGTTCAGTTGTGTATTGAAAAGCGTGTCAAAATGAACGACTGAGTCTATTTTATTATACAATTTTACCATTCTTCTGCAAAAACGGCTCGATTTTGTCAAGAATGCGACCAAATACAGGAAAATAGAACGCAAATGACAGCAATATCGTACAGTTGTATTGAAAAGCGTGTCAAAATGGACGACTGAGTCTATTTTATTATACAAATTTACCATTCTTTTGCAATAGCGGCTCGATTTTGTTAAAAATGTGACAAAATACAGGAAAATTCAACGCAAATGCTAGCAATATCGTTCAGTTGTATTGAAAGCGTGTCAAAATAAGCGACTGAGTCTATTTCATTATGCAATTTTACCATTCTTCTGCAATAACGACTCGATTTTGTCAAAAATGTGACAAAATGATGGAAAATTCAACGCGAATGCTAGCAAAATCGTTCAGTTGTATTGAAAAGCGTGTCAAAATGAACGACTGAGTCTATTTTATTATACAAATTTACCATTCTTTTGCAATAGCGGCTCGATTTTGTTAAAAATGTGACAAAATACAGGAAAATTCAACGCAAATGCTAGCAATATCGTTCAGTTGTATTGAAAGCGTGTCAAAATAAGCGACTGAGTCTATTTCATTATGCAATTTTACCATTCTTCTGCAATAACGACTCGATTTTGTCAAAAATGTGACAAAATAATGGAAAATTCAACGCGAATGCTAGCAATATCGTTCAGTTGTATTGAAAAGCGTGTCGAATCAAACGACTGAGTCTATTTTATTATACAATTTTACCATTCTTCTTCAATAACGGCTCGATTTTGCCAAGAATGCGACAAAATACAGGAAAATCGAACGCAAATGCTAGCAAAATCGTTCAGTTGTATTGAAAAGCGTGTCAAAATGAACGAGTGAGTCTATTTTATTATACAATTTTACCATTCTTCTGCAATAACGGCTCGATTTTGTCAAGAATGCGACAAAATACAGGAAAATAGAACGCAAATGATAGCAATATTGTTCAGTTGTATTGAAAGCGTGTCAAAATAAGCGACTGAGTCTATTTCATAATGTAATTTTACCATTCTTCTGCAATAACGACTCGATTTTGTCAAAAATGTGACAAAATAATGGAAAATTCAACGCGAATGCTAGCAATATCGTTCAGTTGTATTGAAAAGCGTGTCGAATCAAACGACTGAGTCTATTTTATTATACAATTTTACCATTCTTCTTCAATAACGGCTCGATTTTGCCAAGAATGCGACAAAATACAGGAAAATCGAACGCAAATGCTAGCAAAATCGTTCAGTTGTATTGAAAAGCGTGTCAAAATGAACGAGTGAGTCTATTTTATTATACAATTTTACCATTCTTCTGCAATAACGGCTCGATTTTGTCAAGAATGCGACAAAATACAGGAAAATAGAACGCAAATGATAGCAATATTGTTCAGTTGTATTGAAAGCGTGTCAAAATAAGCGACTGAGTCTATTTCATAATGTAATTTTACCATTCTTCTGCAATAACGACTCGATTTTGTCAAAAATGTGACAAAATAATGGAAAATTCAACGCGAATGCTAGCAATATCGTTCAGTTGTATTGAAAAGCGTGTCGAATCGAACGACTGAGTCTATTTTATTATACAATTTTACCATTCTTCTGCAATAACGGCTCGATTTTGTCAAGAATGCGACCAAATACAGGAAAATAGAACGCAAATGACAGCAATATCGTTCAGTTGTATTGAAAAGCGTGTCAAAATGGACGACTGAGTCTATTTAATTATACAATTTTACCATTCTTCTGCAATAACGGCACGATTTTGTCAAGAATGCGACCAAATACAGGAAAATTGAACGCAAATGAGAGCAATATCGTTCAGTTGTATTGAAAAGCGTGTCAAAATGGACGACTGAGTCTATTTTATTATACAAATTTACCATTCTTCTGCAATAACGGCTCGATTTTGTTAAAAATGTGACAAAATAATGGAAAATTCAACGCGAATGCTAGCAAAATCGTTAAGTTGTATTGAAAAGCGTGTCAAAATGAACGACTGAGTCTATTTTATTATACAATTTTACCATTCTTCTGCAATAACGACTCGATTTTGTCAAAAATGTGACAAAATAATGGAAAATTCAACGCGAATGCTAGCAATATCGTTCAGTTGTATTGAAAAGCGTGTCGAATCAAACGACTGAGTCTATTTTATTATACAATTTTACCATTCTTCTTCAATAACGGCTCGATTTTGCCAAGAATGCGACAAAATACAGGAAAATCGAACGCAAATGCTAGCAAAATCGTTCAGTTGTATTGAAAAGCGTGTCAAAATGAACGAGTGAGTCTATTTTATTATACAATTTTACCATTCTTCTGCAATAACGGCTCGATTTTGTCAAGAATGCGACAAAATACAGGAAAATAGAACGCAAATGATAGCAATATTGTTCAGTTGTATTGAAAGCGTGTCAAAATAAGCGACTGAGTCTATTTCATAATGTAATTTTACCATTCTTCTGCAATAACGACTCGATTTTGTCAAAAATGTGACAAAATAATGGAAAATTCAACGCGAATGCTAGCAATATCGTTCAGTTGTATTGAAAAGCGTGTCGAATCGAACGACTGAGTCTATTTTATTATACAATTTTACCATTCTTCTTCAATAACGGCTCGATTTTGCCAAGAATGCGACAAAATACAGGAAAATCGAACGCAAATGCTAGCAAAATCGTTCAGTTGTATTGAAAAGCGTGTCAAAATGAACGAGTGAGTCTATTTTATTATACAATTTTACCATTCTTCTGCAATAACGGCTCGATTTTGTCAAGAATGCGACAAAATACAGGAAAATAGAACGCAAATGATAGCAATATGGTTCAGTTGTATTGAAAGCGAGTCAAAATAAGCGACTGAGTCTATTTCATTATGCAATTTTACCATTCTTCTGCAATAACGACTCGATTTTGTCAAAAATGTGACAAAATAATGGAAAATTCAACGCGAATGCTAGCAATATCGTTCAGTTGTATTGAAAAGCGTGTCGAATCGAACGACTGACTCTATTTTATTATACAATTTTACCATTCTTCTTCAATAACGGCTCGATTTTGTCAAGAATGCGACAAAATACAGGAAAATAGAACGCAATGCTAGCAAAATCGTTCAGTTGTATTGAAAAGCGTGTCAAAATGAACGAGTGAGTCTATTTTATTGTACAATTTCATCATTCTTCTGCAATAACGGCTGGATTTTGTCAAGAATGCGACATAATACAGGAAAATAGAACGCAAATGGTAGCAATATCGTTCAGTTGTATTGAAAAGCGTGACAAAATGAACGACTGAGTCTACTTTATTACACAATTTTACCATTCTTCTGCAATAACGACTCGATTTTGTCAAAAATGTGACAAAATAATGGAAAATTCAACGCGAATGCTAGCAAAATCGTTCAGTTGTGTATTGAAAAGCGTGTCAAAATGAACGACTGAGTCTATTTTATTATACAATTTTACCATTCTTCTGCAAAAACGGCTCGATTTTGTCAAGAATGCGACCAAATACAGGAAAATAGAACGCAAATGACAGCAATATCGTACAGTTGTATTGAAAAGCGTGTCAAAATGGACGACTGAGTCTATTTTATTATACAAATTTACCATTCTTTTGCAATAGCGGCTCGATTTTGTTAAAAATGTGACAAAATACAGGAAAATTCAACGCAAATGCTAGCAATATCGTTCAGTTGTATTGAAAGCGTGTCAAAATAAGCGACTGAGTCTATTTCATTATGCAATTTTACCATTCTTCTGCAATAACGACTCGATTTTGTCAAAAATGTGACAAAATAATGGAAAATTCAACGCGAATGCTAGCAAAATCATTCAGTTGTGTATTGAAAAGCGTGTCAAAATGAACGACTGAGTCTATTTTATTATACAATTTTACCATTCTTCTGCAATAACGGCTCGATTTTGTCAAGAATGCGACCAAATACAGGAAAATAGAACGCAAATGACAGCAATATCGTTCAAATGTATTGAAAAGCGTGTCAAAATGGACGACTGAGTCTATTTTATTATACAAATTTACCATTCTTTTGCAATAACGGCTCGATTTTGTTAAAAATGTGACAAAATACAGGAAATTTCAACGCAAATGCTAGCAATATCGTTCAGTTGTATTGAAAGCGTGTCAGAATAAACGACTGAGTCTATTTTATTATACAATTTTACCATTCTTCTGCAATAACGACTCGATTTTGTCAAAAATGTGACAAAATAATGGAAAATTCAACGCGAAAGCTAGCAATATCGTTCAGTTGTATTGAAAAGCGTGTCGAATCGAACGACTGAGTCTATTTTATTATACAATTTTACCATTCTTCTTCAATAACGGCTCGATTTTGCCAAGAATGCGACAAAATACAGGAAAATCGAACGCAAATGCTAGCAAAATCGTTCAGTTGTATTGAAAGCGTGTCAAAATAAGCGACTGAGTCTATTTCATTATGCAATTTTACCATTCTTCTGCAATAACGACTCGATTTTGTCAAAAATGTGACAAAATAATGGAAAATTCAACGCGAATGCTAGCAAAATCGTTCAGTTGTATTGAAAAGCGTGTCAAAATGAACGACTGAGTCTATTTTATTAGACAATTTTACCATTCTTCTGCAATAACGGCTCGATTTTGTCAAGAATGCGACCAAATACAGGAAAATAGAACGCAAATGACAGCAATATCGTTCAGTTGTATTGAAAAGCGTGTCAAAATGGACGACTGAGTCTATTTTATTATACAAATTTACCATTCTTCTGCAATAACGGCTCGATTTTGTTAAAAATGTGACAAAATAATGGAAAATAGAACGCAAATGCTAGCAAAATCGTTCTGTTGTATTGAAAAGCGTGTCAAAGTGAACGAGTGAGTCTATTTTATTATACAATTTTACCATCCTTCTGCAATAACGGCTCGATTTTGTCAAGAATGCGACAAAATACAGGAAAATAGAACGCAAATGGTAGCAATATCGTTCAGTTGTATTGAAAAGCGTGACACAATGAACGACTGAGTCTACTTTATTACACAATTTTACCATTCTTCTGCAATAACGACTCGATTTTGTTAAAAATGTGACAAAATACAGGAAAATTCAACGCAAATGCTAGCAATATCGTTCAGTTGTATTAAAAGCGTGTCAAAATAAGCGACTGAGTCTATTTCATAATGCAATTTTACCATTCTTCTGCAATAATGACTCGATTTTGTCAAAAATGTGACAAAATAATGGAAAATTCAACGCGAATGCTAGCAATATCGTTCAGTTGTATTGAAAAGCGTGTCGAATCGAACGACTGAGTCTATTTTATTATACAATTTTACCATTCTTCTTCAATAACGGCTGGATTTTGTCAAGAATGCGACAAAATACAGGAAAATAGAACGCAAATGGTAGCAATATCGTTCAGTTGTATTGATAAGCGTGTCAAAATGGACGACTGAGTCTATTTTATTATACAATTTTACCATTCTTCTGCAATAACGGCTCGATTTTGTCAAGAATGCGACAAAATTCAGGAAAATAGAACGCAAATGATAGCAATATCGTTCAGTTCTATTGAAAAGCGTGTTAAAATGAACGACTAAGTCTATTTTATTACACAATTTTACCATTCTTCTGCAATCACGATTCGATTTTGTTAAAAATGTGACAAAATACAGGAAAATTCAACGCAAATGCTAGCAATATCGTTCAGTTGTATTGAAAGCGTGTCAAAATAAGCGACTGAGTCTATTTCATTATGCAATTTTACCATTCTTCTGCAATAACGACTCGATTTTGTCAAAAATGTGACAAAATAATGGAAAATTCAACGCGAATGCTAGCAAAATCGTTCAGTTGTGTATTGAAAAGCGTGTCAAAATGAACGGCTGAGTCTATTTTATTATACAACTTTACCATTCTTCTGCAATAACGGCTCGATTTTGTCAAGAATGCGACCAAATACAGGAAAATAGAACGCAAATGACAACAATATCGTTCAGTTGTATTGAAAAGCGTGTCAAAATGGACGACTGAGTCTATTTTATTATACAAATTTACCATTCTTTTGCAATAACGGCTCGATTTTGTTAAAAATGTGACAAAATACAGGAAAATTCAACGCAAATGCTAGCAATATCGTTCAGTTGTATTGAAAGCGTGTCAAAATAAGCGACTGAGTCTATTTCATTATGCAATTTTACCATTCTTCTGCAATAACGACTCGATTTTGTCAAAAATGTGACAAAATAATGGAAAATTCAACGCGAATGCTAGCAAAATCGTTCAGTTGTGTATTGAAAAGCGTGTCAAAATGAACGACTGAGTCTATTTTATTATACAATTTTACCATTCTTCTGCAATAACGGCTCGATTTTGTCAAGAATGCGACCAAATACAGGAAAATAGAACGCAAATGACAGCAATATCGTTCAGTTGTATTGAAAAGCGTGTCAAAATGGACGACTGAGTCTATTTAATTATACAATTTTACCATTCTTCTGCAATAACGGCACGATTTTGTCAAGAATGCGACCAAATACAGGAAAATTGAACGCAAATGAGAGCAATATCGTTCAGTTGTATTGAAAAGCGTGTCAAAATGGACGACTGAGTCTATTTTATTATACAAATTTACCATTCTTCTGCAATAACGGCTCGATTTTGTTAAAAATGTGACAAAATAATGGAAAATTCAACGCGAATGCTAGCAAAATCGTTAAGTTGTATTGAAAAGCGTGTCAAAATGAACGACTGAGTCTATTTTATTATACAATTTTACCATTCTTCTGCAATAACGACTCGATTTTGTCAAAAATGTGACAAAATAATGGAAAATTCAACGCGAATGCTAGCAATATCGTTCAGTTGTATTGAAAAGCGTGTCGAATCAAACGACTGAGTCTATTTTATTATACAATTTTACCATTCTTCTTCAATAACGGCTCGATTTTGCCAAGAATGCGACAAAATACAGGAAAATAGAACGCAAATGGTAGCAATATCGTTCAGTTGTATTGATAAGCGTGTCAAAATGGACGACTGAGTCTATTTTATTATACAATTTTACCATTCTTCTGCAATAACGGCTCGATTTTGTCAAGAATGCGACAAAATTCAGGAAAATAGAACGCAAATGATAGCAATATCGTTCAGTTCTATTGAAAAGCGTGTTAAAATGAACGACTAAGTCTATTTTATTACACAATTTTACCATTCTTCTGCAATCACGATTCGATTTTGTTAAAAATGTGACAAAATACAGGAAAATTCAACGCAAATGCTAGCAATATCGTTCAGTTGTATTGAAAGCGTGTCAAAATAAGCGACTGAGTCTATTTCATTATGCAATTTTACCATTCTTCTGCAATAACGACTCGATTTTGTCAAAAATGTGACAAAATAATGGAAAATTCAACGCGAATGCTAGCAAAATCGTTCAGTTGTGTATTGAAAAGCGTGTCAAAATGAACGGCTGAGTCTATTTTATTATACAACTTTACCATTCTTCTGCAATAACGGCTCGATTTTGTCAAGAATGCGACCAAATACAGGAAAATAGAACGCAAATGACAACAATATCGTTCAGTTGTATTGAAAAGCGTGTCAAAATGGACGACTGAGTCTATTTTATTATACAAATTTACCATTCTTTTGCAATAACGGCTCGATTTTGTTAAAAATGTGACAAAATACAGGAAAATTCAACGCAAATGCTAGCAATATCGTTCAGTTGTATTGAAAGCGTGTCAAAATAAGCGACTGAGTCTATTTCATTATGCAATTTTACCATTCTTCTGCAATAACGACTCGATTTTGTCAAAAATGTGACAAAATAATGGAAAATTCAACGCGAATGCTAGCAAAATCGTTCAGTTGTGTATTGAAAAGCGTGTCAAAATGAACGACTGAGTCTATTTTATTATACAATTTTACCATTCTTCTGCAATAACGGCTCGATTTTGTCAAGAATGCGACCAAATACAGGAAAATAGAACGCAAATGACAGCAATATCGTTCAGTTGTATTGAAAAGCGTGTCAAAATGGACGACTGAGTCTATTTAATTATACAATTTTACCATTCTTCTGCAATAACGGCACGATTTTGTCAAGAATGCGACCAAATACAGGAAAATTGAACGCAAATGAGAGCAATATCGTTCAGTTGTATTGAAAAGCGTGTCAAAATGGACGACTGAGTCTATTTTATTATACAAATTTACCATTCTTCTGCAATAACGGCTCGATTTTGTTAAAAATGTGACAAAATAATGGAAAATTCAACGCGAATGCTAGCAAAATCGTTAAGTTGTATTGAAAAGCGTGTCAAAATGAACGACTGAGTCTATTTTATTATACAATTTTACCATTCTTCTGCAATAACGACTCGATTTTGTCAAAAATGTGACAAAATAATGGAAAATTCAACGCGAATGCTAGCAATATCGTTCAGTTGTATTGAAAAGCGTGTCGAATCATACGACTGAGTCTATTTTATTATACAATTTTACCATTCTTCTTCAATAACGGCTCGATTTTGCCAAGAATGCGACAAAATACAGGAAAATCGAACGCAAATGCTAGCAAAATCGTTCAGTTGTATTGAAAAGCGTGTCAAAATGAACGAGTGAGTCTATTTTATTATACAATTTTACCATTCTTCTGCAATAACGGCTCGATTTTGTCAAGAATGCGACAAAATACAGGAAAATAGAACGCAAATGATAGCCATATTGTTCAGTTGTATTGAAAGCGTGTCAAAATAAGCGACTGAGTCTATTTCATTATGTAATTTTACCATTCTTCTGCAATAACGACTCGATTTTGTCAAAAATGTGACAAAATAATGGAAAATTCAACGCGAATGCTAGCAATATCGTTCAGTTGTATTGAAAAGCGTGTCGAATCGAACGACTGAGTCTATTTTATTATACAATTTTACCATTCTTCTTCAATAACGGCTCGATTTTGCCAAGAATGCGACAAAATACAGGAAAATCGAACGCAAATGCTAGCAAAATCGTTCAGTTGTATTGAAAAGCGTGTCAAAATGAACGAGTGAGTCTATTTTATTATACAATTTTACCATTCTTCTGCAATAACGGCTCGATTTTGTCAAGAATGCGACAAAATACAGGAAAATAGAACGCAAATGATAGCAATATTGTTCAGTTGTATTGAAAGCGTGTCAAAATAAGCGACTGAGTCTATTTCATTATGCAATTTTACCATTCTTCTGCAATAACGACTCGATTTTGTCAAGAATGCGACCAAATACAGGAAAATAGAACGCAAATGACAGCAATATCGTTCAGTTGTATTGAAAAGCGTGTCAAAATGGACGACTGAGTCTATTTTATTATACAATTTTACCATTCTTCTTCAATAACGGCTCGATTTTGTCAAGAATGCGACAAAATACAGGAAAATAGAACGCAATGCTAGCAAAATCGTTCAGTTGTATTGAAAAGCGTGTCAAAATGAACCAGTGAGTCTATTTTATTGTACAATTTCATCATTCTTCTGCAATAACGGCTGGATTTTGTCAAGAATGCGACAAAATACAGGAAAATTCAACGCAAATGCTAGCAATATCGTTCAGTTGTATTGAAAAGCGTGACAAAATGAACGACTGAGTCTACTTTATTACACAATTTTACCATTCTTCTGCAATAACGACTCGATTTTGTCAAAAATGTGACAAAATAATGGAAAATTCAACGCGAATGCTAGCAACATCGTTCAGTTGTATTGAAAAGCGTGTCAAAATGGACGACTGAGTCTATTTAATTATACAATTTTACCATTCTTCTGCAATAACGGCACGATTTTGTCAAGAATGCGACCAAATACAGGAAAATTGAACGCAAATGAGAGCAATATCGTTCAGTTGTATTGAAAAGCGTGTCAAAATGGACGACTGAGTCTATTTTATTATACAAATTTACCATTCTTCTGCAATAACGGCTCGATTTTGTTAAAAATGTGACAAAATAATGGAAAATTCAACGCGAATGCTAGCAAAATCGTTAAGTTGTATTGAAAAGCGTGTCAAAATGAACGAGTGAGTCTATTTTATTATACAATTTTACAATTCTTCTGCAATAACGGCTGGATTTTGTCAAGAATGCGACAAAATACAGGAAAATAGAACGCAAATGGTAGCAATATCGTTCAGTTGTATTGAAAAGCGTGACAAAATGAACGACTTAGTCTACTTTATTACACAATTTTACTATTCTTCTGCAATAACGACTCGATTTTGTTAAAAATGTGACAAAATACAGGAAAATTCAACGCAAATGCTAGCAATATCGTTCAGTTGTATTGAAAGCGTGTCAAAATAAGCGACTGAGTCTATTTCATTATGCAATTTTACCATTCTTCTGCAATAATGACTCGATTTTGTCAAAAATGTGACAAAATAATGGAAAATTCTACGCGAATGCTAGCAAAATCGTTCAGTTGTATTGAAAAGCGTGTCAAAATGAACGACTGAGTCTATTTTATTATACAATTTTACCATTCTTCTGCAATAACGGCTCGATTTTGTCAAGAATGCGACCAAATACAGGAAAATAGCACGCAAATGACAGCAATATCGTTCAGTTGTATTGAAAAGCGTGTCAAAATGGACGACTGAGTCTATTTTATTATACAAATTTACCATTCTTCTGCAATAACGGCTCGATTTTGTCAAGAATGCGACAAAATTCAGGAAAATAGAACGCAAATGATAGCAATATCGTTCAGTTCTATTGAAAAGCGTGTTAAAATGAACGACTGAGTCTATTTTATTACACAATTTTACCATTCTTCTGCAATCACGATTCGATTTTGTTAAAAATGTGACAAAATACAGGAAAATTCAACGCAACTGCTAGTAATATCCTTCAGTTGTATTGAAAGCGTGTCAAAATAAGCGACTGAGTCTATTTCATTATGCAATTTTACCATTCTTGTGCAATAACGACTCGATTTTGTCAAAAATGTGACAAAATAATGGAAAATTCAACGCGGATGCTAGCAATATCGTTCAGTTGTATTGAAAAGCGTGTCGAATCGAACGACTGAGTCTATTTTATTACACAATTTTACCATTCTTCTTCAATAACGGCTGGATTTTGTCAAGAATGCGACAAAATACAGGAAAATAGAACGCAAATGGTAGCGATATCGTTCAGTTGTATTGAAAAGCGTGTCAAAATGAACGAGTGAGTCTATTTTATTGTACAATTTTACCATTCTTCTGCAATAACGGCTCGATTTTGTCAAGAATGCGACAAAATACAGGAAAATAGAACGCGAATGCTAGCAAAATCGTTCAGTTGTA
Source organism: Agrilus cyanescens (assembly GCA_947389935.1). Lineage (NCBI taxonomy): Eukaryota > Metazoa > Arthropoda > Insecta > Coleoptera > Buprestidae > Agrilus > Agrilus cyanescens. The sequence continues at coordinate 21,850,112 of OX376704.1, forward strand.
TTGAAAAGCGTGTCAAAATGAACGACTGAGTCTATTTTATTATACAATTTTACCATTCTTCTGCAATAACGGCTCGATTTTGTCAAGAATGCGACCAAATACAGGAAAATAGAACGCAAATGACAGCAATATCGTTCAGTTGTATTGAAAAGCGTGTCAAAATGGACGACTGAGTCTATTTCATTATGCAATTTTACCATTCTTCTGCAATAACGACTCGATTTTGTCAAAAATGTGACAAAATAATGGAAAATTCAACGCGAATGGTAGCAATATCGTTCAGTTGTATTGAAAAGCGTGTCGAATCGAACGACTGAGTCTATTTTATTATACAATTTTACCATTCTTCTGCAATAACGACTCGATATTGTTAAAAATGTGACAAAATACAGGAAAATTCAACGCAAATGCTAGCAATATCGTTCAGTTCTATTGAAAAGCGTGTTAAAATGAACGACTGAGTATTTTATTACACAATTTTACCATTCTTCTGCAATCACGATTCGATTTTGTTAAAAATGTGACAAAATACAGGAAAATTAAACGCAAATGCTAGCAATATCGTTCAGTTGTATTGAAAGCGTGTCAAAATAAGCGACTGAGTCTATTTCATTATGCAATTTTACCATTCTTCTGCAATAACGACTCGATTTTGTCAAAAATGTGACAAAATAATGGAAAATTCAACGCGAATGCTAGCAATATCGTTCAGTTGTATTGAAAAGCGTGTCGAATCGAACGACTGAGTCTATTTTATTATACAATTTTACCATTCTTCTTCAACAACGGCTGGATTTTGTCAAGAATGCGACAAAATACAGGAAAATAGAACGCAAATGGTAGCAATATCGTTCAGTTGTATTGAAAAGCGTGTCAAAATGAACGAGTGAGTCTATTTTATTGTACAATTTTACCATTCTTCTGCAATAACGGCTCGATTTTGTCAAGAATGCGACAAAATACAGGAAAATAGAACGCGAATGCTAGCAAAATCGTTCAGTTGTATTGAAAAGCGTGTCAAAATGAACGACTGAGTCTATTTTATTATACAATTTTACCATTCTTCTGCAATAACGGCTCGATTTTGTCAAGAATGCGACCAAATACAGGAAAATAGAACGCAAATGACAGCAATATCGTTCAGTTGTATTGAAAAGCGTGTCAAAATGGACGACTGAGTCTATTTCATTATGCAATTTTACCATTCTTCTGCAATAACGACTCGATTTTGTCAAAAATGTGACAAAATAATGGAAAATTCAACGCGAATGGTAGCAATATCGTTCAGTTGTATTGAAAAGCGTGTCGAATCGAACGACTGAGTCTATTTTATTATACAATTTTACCATTCTTCTGCAATAACGACCCGATATTGTTAAAAATGTGACAAAATACAGGAAAATTCAACGCAAATGCTAGCAATATCGTTCAGTTCTATTGAAAAGCGTGTTAAAATGAACGACTGAGTATTTTATTACACAATTTTACCATTCTTCTGCAATCACGATTCGATTTTGTTAAAAATGTGACAAAATACAGGAAAATTAAACGCAAATGCTAGCAATATCGTTCAGTTGTATTGAAAGCGTGTCAAAATAAGCGACTGAGTCTATTTCATTATGCAATTTTACCATTCTTCTGCAATAACGACTCGATTTTGTCAAAAATGTGACAAAATAATGGAAAATTCAACGCGAATGCTAGCAATATCGTTCAGTTGTATTGAAAAGCGTGTCGAATCGAACGACTGAGTCTATTTTATTATACAATTTTACCATTCTTCTTCAATAACGGCTGGATTTTGTCAAGAATGCGACAAAATACAGGAAAATAGAACGCAAATGGTAGCAATATCGTTCAGTTGTATTGAAAAGCGTGTCAAAATGAACGAGTGAGTCTATTTTATTGTACAATTTTACCATTCTTCTGCAATAACGGCTCGATTTTGCCAAGAATGCGACAAAATACAGGAAAATAGAACGCAAATGATAGCAATATTGTTCAGTTGTATTGAAAGCGTGTCAAAATAAGCGACTGAGTCTATTTCATTATGCAATTTTCCATTCTTCTGCAATAACGACTCGATTTTGTCAAAAATATGACAAAATAATGGAAAATTCAACGCGAATGCTAGCAAAATCGTTCAGTTGTATTGAAAAGCGTGTCAAAATGAACGACTGAGTCTATTTTATTATACAATTTTACCATTCTTCTGCAATAACGGCTCGATTTTGTCAAGAATGCGACCAAATACAAGAAAATAGAACGCAAATGACAGCAATATCGTTCAGTTGTATTGAAAAGCGTGTCAAAATGGACGACTGAGTCTATTTTATTATACAATTTAACCATTCTTCTGCAATAACGGCTTGATTTTGTCAAGAATGCGACAAAATTCAGGAAAATAGAACGCAAATGATAGCAATATGGTTCAGTTGTATTGAAAAGCGTGTCAAAATGAACGACTGAGTCTATTTTATTACACAATTTTACCATTCTTCTGCAATAACGATTCGATTTTGTTAAAAATGTGACAAAATACAGGAAAATTCAACGCAAATGCTAGCAATATCGTTCAGTTGTATTGAAAGCGTGTCAAAATAAGCGACTGAGTCTATTTCATTATGCAATTTTACCATTCTTCTGCAATAACGACTCGATTTTGTCAAAAATGTGACAAAATAATGGAAAATTCAACGCGAATGCTAGCAATATCGTTCAGTTGTATTGAAAAGCGTGTCGAATCGAACGACTGAGTCTATTTTATTATACAATTTTACCATTCTTCTTCAATAACGGCTGGATTTTGTCAAGAATGCGACAAAATACAGGAAAATAGAACGCAAATGGTAGCAATATCGTTCAGTTGTATTGAAAAGCGTGTCAAAATGAACGAGTGAGTCTATTTTATTGTACAATTTTACCATTCTTCTGCAATAACGGCTCGATTTTGCCAAGAATGCGACAAAATACAGGAAAATAGAACGCAAATGATAGCAATATTGTTCAGTTGTATTGAAAGCGTGTCAAAATAAGCGACTGAGTCTATTTCATTATGCAATTTTCCATTCTTCTGCAATAACGACTCGATTTTGTCAAAAATATGACAAAATAATGGAAAATTCAACGCGAATGCTAGCAAAATCGTTCAGTTGTATTGAAAAGCGTGTCAAAATGAACGACTGAGTCTATTTTATTATACAATTTTACCATTCTTCTGCAATAACGGCTCGATTTTGTCAAGAATGCGACCAAATACAAGAAAATAGAACGCAAATGACAGCAATATCGTTCAGTTGTATTGAAAAGCGTGTCAAAATGGACGACTGAGTCTATTTTATTATACAATTTAACCATTCTTCTGCAATAACGGCTCGATTTTGTCAAGAATGCGACAAAATTCAGGAAAATAGAACGCAAATGATAGCAATATGGTTCAGTTGTATTGAAAAGCGTGTCAAAATGAACGACTGAGTCTATTTTATTACACAATTTTACCATTCTTCTGCAATAACGATTCGATTTTGTTAAAAATGTGACAAAATACAGGAAAATTCAACGCAAATGCTAGCAATATCGTTCAGTTGTATTGAAAGCGTGTCAAAATAAGCGACTGAGTCTATTTCATTGTGCAATTTTACCATTCTTCTGCAATAACGACTCGATTTTGTCAAAAATGTGACAAAATAATGGAAAATTCAACGCAAATGCTAGCAAAATCGTTCAGTTGTATTGAAAAGCGTGTCAAAATGAACGACTGAGTCTATTTTATTATACAATTTTACCATTCTTCTGCAATAACGGCTCGATTTTGTCAAGACTGCGACCAAATACAGGAAAATAGAACGCAAATGACAGCAATATCGTTCAGTTCTATTGAAAAGCGTGTTAAAATGAACGACTGAGTCTATTTTATTACACAATTTTACCATTCTTCTGCAATCACGATTCTATTTTGTTAAAAATGTGACAAAATACAGGAAAATTCAACGCAAATGCTAGCAATATCGTTCAGTTGTATTGAAAGCGTGTCAAAATAAGCGACTGAGTCTATTTCATTATGCAATTTTACCATTCTTCTGCAATAACGACTCGATTTTGTCAAAAATGTGACAAAATAATGGAAAATTCAACGCGAATGCTAGCAAAATCGTTCAGTTGTATTGAAAAGCGTGTCAAAATGAACGACTGAGTCTATTTTATTATACAAATTTACCATTCTTCTGCAATAACGGCTCGATTTTGTCAAGAATGCGACAAAATTCAGGAAAATAGAACGCAAATGATAGCAATATCGTTCAGTTCTATTGAAAAGCGTGTTAAAATGAACGACTGAGTCTATTTTATTACACAATTTTACCATTCTTCTGCAATCACGATTCGATTTTGTTAAAAATGTGACAAAATACAGGAAAATTCAACGCAACTGCTAGTAATATCCTTCAGTTGTATTGAAAGCGTGTCAAAATAAGCGACTGAGTCTATTTCATTATGCAATTTTACCATTCTTGTGCAATAACGACTCGATTTTGTCAAAAATGTGACAAAATAATGGAAAATTCAACGCGGATGCTAGCAATATCGTTCAGTTGTATTGAAAAGCGTGTCGAATCGAACGACTGAGTCTATTTTATTACACAATTTTACCATTCTTCTTCAATAACGGCTGGATTTTGTCAAGAATGCGACAAAATACAGGAAAATAGAACGCAAATGGTAGCGATATCGTTCAGTTGTATTGAAAAGCGTGTCAAAATGAACGAGTGAGTCTATTTTATTGTACAATTTTACCATTCTTCTGCAATAACGGCTCGATTTTGTCAAGAATGCGACAAAATACAGGAAAATAGAACGCGAATGCTAGCAAAATCGTTCAGTTGTATTGAAAAGCGTGTCAAAATGAACGACTGAGTCTATTTTATTATACAATTTTACCATTCTTCTGCAATAACGGCTCGATTTTGTCAAGAATGCGACCAAATACAAGAAAATAGAACGCAAATGACAGCAATATCGTTCAGTTGTATTGAAAAGCGTGTCAAAATGGACGACTGAGTCTATTTTATTATACAATTTAACCATTCTTCTGCAATAACGGCTCGATTTTGTCAAGAATGCGACAAAATTCAGGAAAATAGAACGCAAATGATAGCAATATCGTTCAGTTGTATTGAAAAGCGTGTCAAAATGAACGACTGAGTCTATTTTATTACACAATTTTACCATTCTTCTGCAATAACGATTCGATTTTGTTAAAAATGTGACAAAATACAGGAAAATTCAACGCAAATGCTAGCAATATCGTTCAGTTGTATTGAAAGCGTGTCAAAATAAGCGACTGAGTCTATTTCATTGTGCAATTTTACCATTCTTCTGCAATAACGACTCGATTTTGTCAAAAATGTGACAAAATAATGGAAAATTCAACGCAAATGCTAGCAAAATCGTTCAGTTGTATTGAAAAGCGTGTCAAAATGAACGACTGAGTCTATTTTATTATACAATTTTACCATTCTTCTGCAATAACGGCTCGATTTTGTCAAGACTGCGACCAAATACAGGAAAATAGAACGCAAATGACAGCAATATCGTTCAGTTCTATTGAAAAGCGTGTTAAAATGAACGACTGAGTCTATTTTATTACACAATTTTACCATTCTTCTGCAATCACGATTCTATTTTGTTAAAAATGTGACAAAATACAGGAAAATTCAACGCAAATGCTAGCAATATCGTTCAGTTGTATTGAAAGCGTGTCAAAATAAGCGACTGAGTCTATTTCATTATGCAATTTTACCATTCTTCTGCAATAACGACTCGATTTTGTCAAAAATGTGACAAAATAATGGAAAATTCAACGCGAATGCTAGCAAAATCGTTCAGTTGTATTGAAAAGCGTGTCAAAATGAACGACTGAGTCTATTTTATTATACAAATTTACCATTCTTCTGCAATAACGGCTCGATTTTGTCAAGAATGCGACAAAATTCAGGAAAATAGAACGCAAATGATAGCAATATCGTTCAGTTCTATTGAAAAGCGTGTTAAAATGAACGACTGAGTCTATTTTATTACACAATTTTACCATTCTTCTGCAATCACGATTCGATTTTGTTAAAAATGTGACAAAATACAGGAAAATTCAACGCAACTGCTAGTAATATCCTTCAGTTGTATTGAAAGCGTGTCAAAATAAGCGACTGAGTCTATTTCATTATGCAATTTTACCATTCTTGTGCAATAACGACTCGATTTTGTCAAAAATGTGACAAAATAATGGAAAATTCAACGCGGATGCTAGCAATATCGTTCAGTTGTATTGAAAAGCGTGTCGAATCGAACGACTGAGTCTATTTTATTACACAATTTTACCATTCTTCTTCAATAACGGCTGGATTTTGTCAAGAATGCGACAAAATACAGGAAAATAGAACGCAAATGGTAGCGATATCGTTCAGTTGTATTGAAAAGCGTGTCAAAATGAACGAGTGAGTCTATTTTATTGTACAATTTTACCATTCTTCTGCAATAACGGCTCGATTTTGTCAAGAATGCGACAAAATACAGGAAAATAGAACGCGAATGCTAGCAAAATCGTTCAGTTGTATTGAAAAGCGTGTCAAAATGAACGACTGAGTCTATTTTATTATACAATTTTACCATTCTTCTGCAATAACGGCTCGATTTTGTCAAGAATGCGACCAAATACAGGAAAATAGAACGCAAATGACAGCAATATCGTTCAGTTGTATTGAAAAGCGTGTCAAAATGGACGACTGAGTCTATTTCATTATGCAATTTTACCATTCTTCTGCAATAACGACTCGATTTTGTCAAAAATGTGACAAAATAATGGAAAATTCAACGCGAATGGTAGCAATATCGTTCAGTTGTATTGAAAAGCGTGTCGAATCGAACGACTGAGTCTATTTTATTATACAATTTTACCATTCTTCTGCAATAACGACTCGATATTGTTAAAAATGTGACAAAATACAGGAAAATTCAACGCAAATGCTAGCAATATCGTTCAGTTCTATTGAAAAGCGTGTTAAAATGAACGACTGAGTATTTTATTACACAATTTTACCATTCTTCTGCAATCACGATTCGATTTTGTTAAAAATGTGACAAAATACAGGAAAATTAAACGCAAATGCTAGCAATATCGTTCAGTTGTATTGAAAGCGTGTCAAAATAAGCGACTGAGTCTATTTCATTATGCAATTTTACCATTCTTCTGCAATAACGACTCGATTTTGTCAAAAATGTGACAAAATAATGGAAAATTCAACGCGAATGCTAGCAATATCGTTCAGTTGTATTGAAAAGCGTGTCGAATCGAACGACTGAGTCTATTTTATTATACAATTTTACCATTCTTCTTCAATAACGGCTGGATTTTGTCAAGAATGCGACAAAATACAGGAAAATAGAACGCAAATGGTAGCAATATCGTTCAGTTGTATTGAAAAGCGTGTCAAAATGAACGAGTGAGTCTATTTTATTGTACAATTTTACCATTCTTCTGCAATAACGGCTCGATTTTGTCAAGAATGCGACAAAATACAGGAAAATAGAACGCGAATGCTAGCAAAATCGTTCAGTTGTATTGAAAAGCGTGTCAAAATGAACGACTGAGTCTATTTTATTATACAATTTTACCATTCTTCTGCAATAACGGCTCGATTTTGTCAAGAATGCGACCAAATACAGGAAAATAGAACGCAAATGACAGCAATATCGTTCAGTTGTATTGAAAAGCGTGTCAAAATGGACGACTGAGTCTATTTCATTATGCAATTTTACCATTCTTCTGCAATAACGACTCGATTTTGTCAAAAATGTGACAAAATAATGGAAAATTCAACGCGAATGGTAGCAATATCGTTCAGTTGTATTGAAAAGCGTGTCGAATCGAACGACTGAGTCTATTTTATTATACAATTTTACCATTCTTCTGCAATAACGACTCGATATTGTTAAAAATGTGACAAAATACAGGAAAATTCAACGCAAATGCTAGCAATATCGTTCAGTTCTATTGAAAAGCGTGTTAAAATGAACGACTGAGTATTTTATTACACAATTTTACCATTCTTCTGCAATCACGATTCGATTTTGTTAAAAATGTGACAAAATACAGGAAAATTAAACGCAAATGCTAGCAATATCGTTCAGTTGTATTGAAAGCGTGTCAAAATAAGCGACTGAGTCTATTTCATTATGCAATTTTACCATTCTTCTGCAATAACGACTCGATTTTGTCAAAAATGTGACAAAATAATGGAAAATTCAACGCGAATGCTAGCAATATCGTTCAGTTGTATTGAAAAGCGTGTCGAATCGAACGACTGAGTCTATTTTATTATACAATTTTACCATTCTTCTTCAATAACGGCTGGATTTTGTCAAGAATGCGACAAAATACAGGAAAATAGAACGCAAATGGTAGCAATATCGTTCAGTTGTATTGAAAAGCGTGTCAAAATGAACGAGTGAGTCTATTTTATTGTACAATTTTACCATTCTTCTGCAATAACGGCTCGATTTTGCCAAGAATGCGACAAAATACAGGAAAATAGAACGCAAATGATAGCAATATTGTTCAGTTGTATTGAAAGCGTGTCAAAATAAGCGACTGAGTCTATTTCATTATGCAATTTTCCATTCTTCTGCAATAACGACTCGATTTTGTCAAAAATATGACAAAATAATGGAAAATTCAACGCGAATGCTAGCAAAATCGTTCAGTTGTATTGAAAAGCGTGTCAAAATGAACGACTGAGTCTATTTTATTATACAATTTTACCATTCTTCTGCAATAACGGCTCGATTTTGTCAAGAATGCGACCAAATACAAGAAAATAGAACGCAAATGACAGCAATATCGTTCAGTTGTATTGAAAAGCGTGTCAAAATGGACGACTGAGTCTATTTTATTATACAATTTAACCATTCTTCTGCAATAACGGCTCGATTTTGTCAAGAATGCGACAAAATTCAGGAAAATAGAACGCAAATGATAGCAATATCGTTCAGTTGTATTGAAAAGCGTGTCAAAATGAACGACTGAGTCTATTTTATTACACAATTTTACCATTCTTCTGCAATAACGATTCGATTTTGTTAAAAATGTGACAAAATACAGGAAAATTCAACGCAAATGCTAGCAATATCGTTCAGTTGTATTGAAAGCGTGTCAAAATAAGCGACTGAGTCTATTTCATTGTGCAATTTTACCATTCTTCTGCAATAACGACTCGATTTTGTCAAAAATGTGACAAAATAATGGAAAATTCAACGCAAATGCTAGCAAAATCGTTCAGTTGTATTGAAAAGCGTGTCAAAATGAACGACTGAGTCTATTTTATTATACAATTTTACCATTCTTCTGCAATAACGGCTCGATTTTGTCAAGACTGCGACCAAATACAGGAAAATAGAACGCAAATGACAGCAATATCGTTCAGTTCTATTGAAAAGCGTGTTAAAATGAACGACTGAGTCTATTTTATTACACAATTTTACCATTCTTCTGCAATCACGATTCTATTTTGTTAAAAATGTGACAAAATACAGGAAAATTCAACGCAAATGCTAGCAATATCGTTCAGTTGTATTGAAAGCGTGTCAAAATAAGCGACTGAGTCTATTTCATTATGCAATTTTACCATTCTTCTGCAATAACGACTCGATTTTGTCAAAAATGTGACAAAATAATGGAAAATTCAACGCGAATGCTAGCAAAATCGTTCAGTTGTATTGAAAAGCGTGTCAAAATGAACGACTGAGTCTATTTTATTATACAATTTTACCATTCTTCTGCAATAACGGCTCGATTTTGTCAAGACTGCGACCAAATACAGGAAAATTCAACGCAAATGCTAGCAATATCGTTCAGTTGTATTGAAAGCGTGTCAAAATAAGCGACTGAGTCTATTTCATTATGCAATTTTACCATTCTTCTGCAATAACGACTCGATTTTGTCAAAAATGTGACAAAATAATGGAAAATTCAACGCGAATGCTAGCAATATCGTTCAGTTCTATTGAAAAGCGTGTCGAATCGAACGACTGAGTCTATTTTATTATACAATTTTACCATTCTTCTTCAATAACGGCTGGATTTTGTCAAGAATGCGACAAAATACAGGAAAATAGAACGCAAATGGTAGCAATATCGTTCAGTTGTATTGAAAAGCGTGTCAAAATGAACGAGTGAGTCTATTTTATTGTAGAATTTTACCATTCTTCTGCAATAACGGCTCGATTTTGTCAAGAATGCGACAAAATACAGGAAAATAGAACGCAAATGATAGCTATATTGTTCAGTTGTATTGAAAGCGTGTCAAAATAAGCGACTGAGTCTATTTCATTATGCAATTTTACCATTCTTCTGCAATAACGACTCGATTTTGTCAAAAATGTGACAAAATAATGGAAAATTCAACGCGAATACTAGCAAAATCGTTCAGTTGTATTGAAAAGCGTGTCAAAATGAACGACTGAGTCTATTTTATTATACAATTTTACCATTCTTCTGCAATAACGGCTCGATTTTGTCAAGAATGCGACCAAATACAGGAAAATAGAACGCAAATGACAGCAATATCGTTCAGTTGTATTGAAAAGCGTGTCAAAATGGACGACTGAGTCTATTTTATTATACAATTTTACCATTCTTCTGCAATAACGGCTTGATTTTGTCAAGAATGCGACAAAATTCAGGAAAATAAAACGCAAATGATAGCAATATCGTTCAGTTGTATTGAAAAGCGTGTCAAAATGAACGACTGAGTCTATTTTATTACACAATTTTACCATTCTTCTGCAATCACGATTCGATTTTGTTAAAAATGTGACAAAATACAGGAAAATTCAACGCAAATGCTAGCAATATCGTTCAGTTGTATTGAAAGCGTGTCAAAATAAGCGACTGAGTCTATTTCATTGTGCAATTTTACCATTCTTCTGCAATAACGACTCGATTTTGTCAAAAATGTGACAAAATAATGGAAAATTCAACGCGAATGCTAGCAAAATCGTTCAGTTGTATTGAAAGCGTGTCAAAATAAGCGACTGAGTCTATTTAATTATGCAATTTTACCATTCTTCTGCAATAACGACTCGATTTTGTCAAAAATGTGACAAAATAATGGAAAATTCAACGCGAATGCTAGCAATATCGTTCAGTTGTATTGAAAAGCGTGTCGAATCGAACGGCTGAGTCTATTTTATTATACAATTTTACCATTCTTCTTCAATAACGGCTTGATTTTGCCAAGAATGCGACAAAATACAGGAAAATAGAACGCAAATGCTAGCAAAATCGTTCAGTTGTATTGAAAAGCGTGTCAAAATGAACGAGTGGGTCTATTTTATTATACAATTTTACCATTCTTCTGCAATAACGGCTCGATTTTGACAAGAATGCGACAAAATACAGGAAAATAGAACGCAAATGATAGCAATATTGTTCAGTTGTATTGAAAGCGTGTCAAAATAAGCGACTGAGTCTATTTCATTATGCAATTTTACCATTCTTCTGCAATAACGACTCGATTTTGTCAAAAATGTGACAAAATAATGGAAAATTCAACGCGAATGCTAGCAATATCGTTCAGTTCTATTGAAAAGCGTGTCGAATCGAACGACTGAGTCTATTTTATTATACAATTTTACCATTCTTCTTGAATAACGGCTGGATTTTGTCAAGAATGCGACAAAATACAGGAAAATAGAACGCAAATGGTAGCAATATCGTTCAGTTGTATTGAAAAGCGTGTCAAAATGAACGAGTGAGTCTATATTATTGTACAATTTTACCATTCTTCTGCAATAACGGCTCGATTTTGTCAACAATGCGACAAAATACAGGAAAATAGAACGCAAATGATAGCAATATTGTTCAGTTGTATTGAAAGCGTGTCAAAGTAAGCGACTGAGTCTATTTCATTATGCAATTTTACCATTCTTCTGCAATAACGACTCGATTTTGTCAAAAATGTGACAAAATAATGGAAAATTCAACGCGAATACTAGCAAAATCGTTCAGTTGTATTGAAAAGCGTGTCAAAATGAACGACTGAGTCTATTTTATTATACAATTTTACCATTCTTCTGCAATAACGGCTCGATTTTGTCAAGAATGCGACCAAATACAGGAAAATAGAACGCAAATGACAGCAATATCGTTCAGTTGTATTGAAAAGCGTGTCAAAATGGACGACTGAGTCTATTTTATTACACAATTTTACCATTCTTCTGCAATCACGATTCGATTTTGTTAAAAATGTGACAAAATACAGGAAAATTCAACGCAAATGCTAGCAATATCGTTCAGTTGTATTGAAAGCGTGTCAAAATAAGCGACTGAGTCTATTTCATTGTGCAATTTTACCATTCTTCTGCAATAACGACTCGATTTTGTCAAAAATGTGACAAAATAATGGAAAATTCAACGCGAATGCTAGCAAAATCGTTCAGTTGTATTGAAAGCGTGTCAAAATAAGCGACTGAGTCTATTTCATTATGCAATTTTACCATTCTTCTGCAATAACGACTCGATTTTGTCAAAAATGTGACAAAATAATGGAAAATTCAACGCGAATGCTAGCAATATCGTTCAGTTGTATTGAAAAGCGTGTCGAATCGAACGGCTGAGTCTATTTTATTATACAATTTTACCATTCTTCTTCAATAACGGCTCGATTTTGCCAAGAATGCGACAAAATACAGGAAAATAGAACGCAAATGCTAGCAAAATCGTTCAGTTGTATTGAAAAGCGTGTCAAAATGAACGAGTGGGTCTATTTTATTATACAATTTTACCATTCTTCTGCAATAACGGCTCGATTTTGTCAAGAATGCGACAAAATACAGGAAAATAGAACGCAAATGATAGCAATATTGTTCAGTTGTATTGAAAGCGTGTCAAAATAAGCGACTGAGTCTATTTCATTATGCAATTTTACCATTCTTCTGCAATAACGACTCGATTTTGTCAAAAATGTGACAAAATAATGGAAAATTCAACGCGAATGCTAGCAATATCGTTCAGTTCTATTGAAAAGCGTGTCGAATCGAACGACTGAGTCTATTTTATTATACAATTTTACCATTCTTCTTCAATAACGGCTGCATTTTGTCAAGAATGCGACAAAATACAGGAAAATAGAACGCAAATGGTAGCAATATCGTTCAGTTGTATTGAAAAGCGTGTCAAAATGAACGAGTGAGTCTATTTTATTGTACAATTTTACCATTCTTCTGCAATAACGGCTCGATTTTGTCAACAATGCGACAAAATACAGGAAAATAGAACGCAAATGATAGCAATATTGTTCAGTTGTATTGAAAGCGTGTCAAAATAAGCAACTGAGTCTACTTCATTATGCAATTTTACCATTCTTCTGCAATAACGACTCGATTTTGTCAAAAATGTGACAAAATAATGGAAAATTCAACCCGAATGCTAACAAAATCGTTCAGTTGTATTGAAAAGCGTGTCAAAATGAACGCCTGAGTCTATTTTATTATACAATTTTACCATTCTTCTGCAATAACGGCTCGATTTTGTCAAGAATGCGACCAAATACAGGAAAATAGAACGCAAATGACAGCAATATCGTTCAGTTGTATTGAAAAGCGTGTTAAAATGAACGACTGAGTCTATTTCATTATGCAATTTTACCATTCTTCTGCAATAACGACTCGATTTTGTTAAAAATGTGACAAAATACAGGAAAATTCAACGCAAATGCTAGCAATATCGTTCAGTTGTATTGAAAGCGTGTCAAAATAAGCGACTGAGTCTATTTCATTATGCAATTTTACCATTCTTCTGCAAAAACGACTCGATTTCGTCAAAAATGTGACAAAATAATGGAAAATTCAACGCGAATGCTAGCAATATCGTTCAGTTGTATTGAAAAGCGTGTCAAATCGAACGACTGAGTCTATTTTATTATACAATTTTACCATTCTTCAATTACGGCTCGATTTTGTCAAGAATGCGACAAAATACAGGAAAATAGAACGCAAATGCTAGCAAAATCGTTCAGTTGTATTGAAAAGCGTGTCAAAATGAACGAGTGAGTCTATTTTATTGTACAATTTTACCATTCTTCTGCAATAACGGCTCGATTTTGTCAAGAATGCGACAAAATACAGGAAAATAGAACGCAAATGGTAGCAATATCGTTCAGTTGTACTGAAAGCGTGTCAAAATAAGCTACTGAGTCTATTTCATTATGCAATTTTACCATTCTTCTGCAATAACGACTCGATTTTGTCAAGAATGCGACCAAATACAGGAAAATAGAACGCAAATGGCAGCAATATCGTTCAGTTGTATTGAAAAGCGTGTCAAAATGGACGACTGAGTCTATTTTATTATACAAATTTACCATTCTTCTGCAATAACGGCTTGATTTTGTCAAGAATGCGACAAAATTCAGGAAACCAGAATGCAAATGATAGCAATATCGTTCAGTTGTATTGAAAGCGTGTCAAAATAAGCGACTGAGTCTATTTCATTATGCAATTTTACCATTCTTCTTCAATAACAACTCGATTTTGTCAAAAATGTGACAAAATAATGGTAAATTCAACACGAATGCCAGCAAAATCGTTCAGTTGTATTGAAAAGCGTGTCAAAATGAACGACTGGGTCTATTTTATTATACAATTTTACCATTCTTCTGCAATAACGGCACGATTTTGTCAAGAATGCGACAAAATTCAGGAAAACAGAATGCAAATGATAGCAATATCGTTCAGTTGTATTGAAAGCGTGTCAAAATAAGCGACTGAGTCTATTTCATTATGCAATTTTACCATTCTTCTGCAATAACGACTCGATTTTGTCAAAAATGTGACAAAATAATGGTAAATTCAACGCGAATGCCAACAAAATCGTTCAGTTGTATTGAAAAGCGTGTCAAAGTAAACGGCTGAGTCTATTTAATTATACAATGTTACCATTGCTCTGCAATAACGACTCGATTTTGTCAAGAAATCATGCTGAATGGAAGAAAATCCGTTAAACTCATATCTGATCGTCTCATACGCATAACTACAGCATTATGTGACAAAATTCAGGAAAATAGAACGCAAATGCTACCAATAACGTTCACTTCTTTTGAAAATCGTATCAAAATAAACGGCTGTCTATTTTATTATACAAATATACCATTCTCTGCAAAAACGGCTCGATTTTGTCTAGAATGTGACAAATACAGGAATATGGAACGCAAATGCTACCAATAACGTTCAATTCTTTTGAAAATCGTGTCAAAATAAACGGTTGAGTATATTTCATTATACAATTTTACCATTCATCTGCAATAACGGCAAGATTTTGTCAAGAATGTGTCAAAATACAGGAAAATAGAACGCAAATCGTGTCAAAGTAAACGGCTGAGTCTATTTTATTATACAATTTTACCATTGCTTTGCAAAAACGACTCGATTTTGTCAAGAAATCATGCTGAATGGAAGAAAATCCGTTAAACTCTTATCTAATCGTCTCATACGCATAATTACAACATTATGTGACAAAATACATGAAAATAGAACGTAAATGCTACCAATAACGTTCAGTTGTATTGAAAAGCGTGTCAAAATAAACGACTGAGTCTATGTTATTATACAATATTACCATTCTTTTGCAAAAACAACTCGATTTTGTCAAGAATGTGACAAAATACAGAAAAATACAACGCAAATGCTACCAATATCGTTCAAAATCGTGTCAAAGTGAACGGCTGAGTCTATTTAATTATACAATGTTACCATTGCTCTGCAGGAACGACTCGATTTTGTCAAGAAATCATGCTGAATGGAAGAAAATCCGTTAAACTCTTATCTAATCGTCTCATACGCATAATTACAACATTATGTGACAAAATACATGAAAATAGAACGTAAATGCTACCAATAACGTTCAGTTGTATTGAAAAGCGTGTCAAAATAAACGACTGAGTCTATGTTATTATACAATATTACCATTCTTTTGCAAAAACGACTCGATTTTGTCAAGAATGTGACAAAATACAGAAAAATACAACGCAAATGCTACCAATATCGTTCAGTTGTATTGAAAAGCGTGTCAAAATAAACGACTAAGTCTATTTTATTATACAATATTACCATTCTTTTGCAAAAACGGTTCGATTTTGTCAAGAATGTGACAAAATACAGGAAAATAGAACGCAAATGCTACCAATAACGTTCAATTCTTTTGAAAATCGTGTCGAAATAAACGGCTGAGTCTATTTTATAATGCAATTTAACCATTCTTCTGCAATAACGGCTCGATTTTGTCAAGAATGTGTCAAAATACATGAAAATAGAACGCAAATGCTAGCAATATCGTTCAGTTGTATTGAAAGCGTGTTAAAATAAGCGACTGAGTCTATTTTATTACACAATTTTACCATTCTTCTGCAATCACGATTCGATTTTGTTAAAAATGTGACAAAATACAGGAAAATTCAACGCAAATGCTAGCAATATCGTTCAGTTGTATTGAAAGCGTGTCAAAATAAGCGACTGAGTCTATTTCATTATGCAATTTTACCATTCTTCTGCAATAACGACTCGATTTTGTCAAAAATGTGACAAAATAATGGAAAATTCAACGCGAATGCTAGCAATATCGTTCAGTTCTATTGAAAAGCGTGTCGAATCGAACGACTGAGTCTATTTTATTATACAATTTTACCATTCTTCTTCAATAACGGCTGGATTTTGTCAAGAATGCGACAAAATACAGGAAAATAGAACGCAAATGGTAGCAATATCGTTCAGTTGTATTGAAAACGTGTCAAAATAAGCGACTGAGTCTATTTCATTATGCAATTTTACCATTCTTCTGCAATAACGACTCGATTTTGTCAAAAATGCGACAAAATAATGGAAAATTCAACGCGAATACTAGCAAAATCGTTCAGTTGTATTGAAAAGCGTGTCAAAATGAACGACTGAGTCTATTTTATTATACAATTTTACCATTCTTCTGCAATAACGGCTCGATTTTGTCAAGAATGCGACCAAATACAGGAAAATAGAACGCAAATGACAGCAATGTCGTTCAGTTGTATTGAAAAGCGTGTCAAAATGGACGACTGAGTCTATTTTATTATACAATTTTACCATTCTTCTGCAATAACGGCTCGATTTTGTCAAGAATGCGAAAAAATTCAGGAAAATAAAACGCAAATGATAGCAATATCGTTCAGTTGTATTGAAAAGCGTGTCAAAATGAACGACTGAGTCTATTTTATTACACAATTTTACCATTCTTCTGCAATCACGATTCGATTTTGTTAAAAATGTGACAAAATACAGGAAAATTCAACGCAAATGCTAGCAATATCGTTCAGTTGTATTGAAAGCGTGTCAAAATAAGCGACTGAGTCTATTTCATTGTGCAATTTTACCATTCTTCTGCAATAACGACTCGATTTTGTCAAAAATGTGACAAAATAATGGAAAATTCAACGCGAATGCTAGCAAAATCGTTCAGTTGTATTGAAAGCGTGTCAAAATAAGCGACTGAGTCTATTTCATTATGCAATTTTACCATTCATCTGCAATAACGACTCGATTTTGTCAAAAATGTGACAAAATAATGGAAAATTCAACGCGAATGCTAGCAATATCGTTCAGTTGTATTGAAAAGCGTGTCGAATCGAACGGCTGAGTCTATTTTATTATACAATTTTACCATTCTTCTTCAATAACGGCTCGATTTTGCCAAGAATGCGACAAAATACAGGAAAATAGAACGCAAATGCTAGCAAAATCGTTCAGTTGTATTGGAAAGCGTGTCAAAATGAACGAGTGGGTCTATTTTATTATTTTAATTTTACCATTCTTCTGCAATAACGGCTCGATTTTGTCAAGAATGCGACAAAATACAGGAAAATAGAACTCAAATGATAGCAATATTGTTCAGTTGTATTGAAAGCGTGTCAAAATAAGCGACTGAGTCTATTTTATTATACAATTTTACCATTCTTCTGCAATAACGGCACGATTTTGTCAAGAATGCGACAAAATACAGGAAAATAGAACGCAAATGGTAGCAATATCGTTCAGTTGTATTGAAAAGCGTGTCAAAATGAACGAGTGAGTCTATTTTATTGTACAATTTTACCATTCTTCTGCAATAACGGCTCGATTTTGTCAAGAATGCGACAAAATACAGGAAAATAGAACGCAAATGATAGCAATATTGTTCAGTTGTATTGAAAGCGTGTCAAAGTAAGCGACTGAGTCTATTTCATTATGCAATTTTACCATTCTTCTGCAATAACGACTCGATTTTGTCAAGAATGCGACCAAATACAGGAAAATAGAACGCAAATGACAGCAATATCGTTCAGTTGTATTGAAAAGCGTGTCAAAATGGACGACTGAGTCTATTTTATTATACAATTTTACCATTCTTCTGCAATAACGGCTCGATTTTGTCAAGAATGCGACAAAATTCAGGAAAATAAAACGCAAATGATAGCAATATCGTTCAGTTGTATTGAAAAGCGTGTCAAAATGAACGACTGAGTCTATTTTATTACACAATTTTACCATTCTTCTGAATCACGATTCGATTTTGTTAAAAATGTGACAAAATACAGGAAAATTCAACGCGAATGCTAGCAAAATCGTTCAGTTGTATTGAAAGCGTGTCAAAATAAGCGACTGAGTCTATTTCATTATGCAATTTTACCATTCTTCTGCAATAACGACTCGATTTTGTCAAAAATGTGACAAAATAATGGAAAATTCAACGCGAATGCTAGCAATATCGTTCAGTTGTATTGAAAAGCGTGTCGAATCGAACGGCTGAGTCTATTTTATTATACAATTTTGCCATTCTTCTTCAATAACGGCTAGATTTTGCCAAGAATGCGACAAAATACAGGAAAATAGAACGCAAATGCTAGCAAAATCGTTCAGTTGTATTGAAAAGCGTGTCAAAATGAACGAGTGGGTCTATTTTATTATACAATTTTACCATTCTTCTGCAATAACGGCTCGATTTTGTCAAGAATGCGACAAAATACAGGAAAATAGAACGCAAATGATAGCAATATTGTTCAGTTGTATTGAAAGCGTGTCAAAATAAGCGACTGAGTCTATTTCATTATGCAATTTTACCATTCTTCTGCAATAACGACTCGATTTTGTCAAAAATGTGACAAAATAATGGAAAATTCAACGCGAATGCTAGCAATATCGTTCAATTCTATTGAAAAGCGTGTCGAATCGAACGACTGAGTCTATTTTATTACACAATTTTACCATTCTTCTTCAATAACGGCTGGATTTTGTCAAGAATGCGACAAAATACAGGAAAATAGAACGCAAATGGTAGCAATATCGTTCAGTTGTATTGAAAATCGTGTCAAAATGAACGAGTGAGTCTATTTTATTGTACAATTTTACCATTCTTCTGCAATAACGGCTCGATTTTGTCAAGAATGCGACAAAATACAGGAAAATAGAAGGCAAATGATAGCAATATTGTTCAGTTGTATTGAAAGCGTGTCAAAGTAAGCGACTGAGTCTATTTCATTATGCAATTTTACCATTCTTCTGCAATAACGACTCGATTTTGTCAAAAATGTGACAAAATAATGGAAAATTCAACGCGAATACTAGCAAAATCGTTCAGTTGTATTGAAAAGCGTGTCAAAATGAACGACTGAGTCTATTTTATTATACAATTTTACCATTCTTCTGCAATAACGGCTCGATTTTGTCAAGAATGCGACCAAATACAGGAAAATAGAACGCAAATGACAGCAATATCGTTCAGTTGTATTGAAAATCGTGTCAAAATGGACGACTGAGTCTATTTTATTATACAATTTTACCATTCTTCTGCAATAACGGCTCGATTTTGTCAAGAATGCGACAAAATTCAGGAAAATAAAACGCAAATGATAGCAATATCGTTCAGTTGTATTGAAAAGCGTGTCAAAATGAACGACTGAGTCTATTTTATTACACAATTTTACCATTCTTCTGCAATCACGACTCGATTTTGTCAAAAATGTGACAAAATAATGGAAAATTCAACGCGAATGCTAGCAAAATCGTTCAGTTGTATTGAAAGCGTGTCAAAATAAGCGACTGAGTCTATTTCATTATGCAATTTTACCATTCTTCTGCAATAACGACTCGATTTTGTCAAAAATGTGACAAAATAATGGAGAATTCAACGCGAATGCTAGCAATATCGTTCAGTTGTATTGAAAGCGTGTCAAAATAAGCGACTGAGTCTATTTTATTATACAATTTTACCATTCTTCTTCAATAACGGCTCGATTTTGCCAAGAATGCGACAAAATACAGGAAAATAGAACGCAAATGCTAGCAAAATCGTTCAGTTGTATTGAAAAGCGT
This sequence comes from Agrilus cyanescens, assembly GCA_947389935.1. NCBI lineage: Eukaryota > Metazoa > Arthropoda > Insecta > Coleoptera > Buprestidae > Agrilus > Agrilus cyanescens. The sequence goes on from OX376704.1 coordinate 21,870,533, forward strand.
GTCAAAATGAACGAGTGGGTCTATTTTATTATACAATTTTACCATTCTTCTGCAATAACGGCTCGATTTTGTCAAGAATGCGACAAAATACAGGAAAATAGAACGCAAATGATAGCAATATTGTTCAGTTGTATTGAAAGCGTGTCAAAATAAGCGACTGAGTCTATTTAATTATACAATTTTACCATTCTTCTGCAATAACGACTCGATTTTGTCAAAAATGTGACAAAATAATGGAAAATTCAACGCGAATGCTAGCAAAATCGTTCAGTTGTATTGTAAAGCGTGTCAAAATGAACGACTGAGTCTATTTTATTGTACAATTTTACCATTCTTCTGCAATAACGGCTCGATTTTGTCAAGAATGCGACAAAATTCAGCAAAATAGAACGCAAATGATAGCAATATCATTCAGTTGTATTGAAAGCGTGTCAAAATAAGCTACTGAGTCTATTTCATTATGCAATTTTACCATTCTTCTGCAATAACGGCTCGATTTTGTCAAAAATGTGACAAAATAATGGTAAATTCAACGCGAATGCCAACAAAATCGTTCAGTTGTATTGAAAAGCGTGTCAAAGTAAACGGCTGAGTCTATTTAATTATACAATGTTACCATTGCTCTGCAATAACGACTCGATTTTGTCAAGAAATCATGCTGAATGGAAGAAAATCCGTTAAACTCATATCTGATCGTCTCATACGCATAATTACAGCATTATCTGACAAAATTCAGGAAAATAGAACGCAAATGCTACCAATAACGTTCAATTCTTTTGAAAATCGTATCAAAATAAACGGCTGTCTATTTTATTATACAAATATACCATTCTCTGCAAAAACGGCTCGATTTTGTCAAGAATGTGACAAATACAGGAATATGGAACGCAAATGCTACCAATAACGTTCAATTCTTTTGAAAATCGTGTCAAAATAAACGGTTGAGTATATTTCATTATACAATTTTACCATTCATCTGCAATAACGGCAAGATTTTGTCAAGAATGTGTCAAAATACAGGAAAATAGAACGCAAATCGTGTCAAAGTAAACGGCTGAGTCTATTTTATTATACAATTTTACCATTGCTTTGCAAAAACGACTCGATTTTGTCAAGATATCATGCTGAATGGAAGAAAATCCGTTAAACTCTTATCTAATCGTCTCATACGCATAATTACAACATTATGTGACAAAATACATGAAAATAGAACGCAAATGCTACCAATATCGTTCAGTTGTATTGAAAAGCGTGTCAAAATAAACGACTGAGTCTATTTTATTATACAATATTACCATTCTTTTGCAAAAACGGTTCGATTTTGTCAAGAATGTGACAAAATACAGGAAAATAGAACGCAAATGTTACCAATAACGTTCAATTCTTTTGAAAATCGTGTCGAAATAAACGGCTGAGTCTATTTCATTATACAATTTTACCATTCATCTGCAATAACGGCAAGATTTTGTCAAGAATGTGTCAAAATACAGGAAAATAGAACGCAAATCGTGTCAAAGTAAACGGCTGAGTCTATTTTATTATACAATTTTACCATTGCTTTGCAAAAACGACTCGATTTTGTCAAGATATCATGCTGAATGGAAGAAAATCCGTTAAACTCTTATCTAATCGTCTCATACGCATAATTACAACATTATGTGACAAAATACATGAAAATAGAACGCAAATGCTACCAATATCGTTCAGTTGTATTGAAAAGCGTGTCAAAATAAACGACTGAGTCTATTTTATTATACAATATTACCATTCTTCTGCAATAACGACTCGATTTTGTCAAGAATGCGACCAAATACAGGAAAATAGAACGCAAATGACAGCAATATCGTTCAGTTGTATTGAAAAGCGTGTTAAAATGAACGACTGAGTCTATTTCATTATGCAATTTTACCATTCTTCTGCAATAACGACTCGATTTTGTTAAAAATGTGACAAAATACAGGAAAATTCAACGCAAATGCTAGCAATATCGTTCAGTTGTATTGAAAGCGTGTCAAAATAAGCGACTGAGTCTATTTCATTATGCAATTTTACCATTCTTCTGCAAAAACGACTCGATTTTGTCAAAAATGTGACAAAATAATGGAAAATTCAACGCGAATGCTAGCAATATCGTTCAGTTGTATTGAAAAGCGTGTCAAATCGAACGACTGAGTCTATTTTATTATACAATTTTACCATTCTTCAATAACGGCTCGATTTTGTCAAGAATGCGACAAAATACAGGAAAATAGAACGCAAATGCTAGCAAAATCGTTCAGTTGTATTGAAAAGCGTGTCAAAATGGACGAGTGAGTCTATTTTATTGTACAATTTTACCATTCTTCTGCATTAACGGCTCGATTTTGTCAAGAATGCGACAAAATACAGGAAAATAGAACGCAAATGGTAGCAATATCGTTCAGTTGTACTGAAAGCGTGTCAAAATAAGCTACTGAGTCTATTTCATTATGCAATTTTACCATTCTTCTGCAATAACGGCTCGATTTTGTCAAAAATGTGACAAAATAATGGTAAATTCAACGCGAATGCCAACAAAATCGTTCAGTTGTATTGAAAAGCGTGTCAAAGTAAACGGCTGAGTCTATTTAATTATACAATGTTACCATTGCTCTGCAATAACGACTCGATTTTGTCAAGAAATCATGCTGAATGGAAGAAAATCCGTTAAACTCATATCTGATCGTCTCATACGCATAATTACAGCATTATGTGGCAAAATTCAGGAAAATAGAACGCAAATGCTACCAATAACGTTCAATTCTTTTGAAAATCGTATCAAAATAAACGGCTGTCTATTTTATTATACAAATATACCATTCTCTGCAAAAACGGCTCGATTTTGTCAAGAATGTGACAAATACAGGAATATGGAACGCAAATGCTACCAATAACGTTCAATTCTTTTGAAAATCGTGTCAAAATAAACGGTTGAGTATATTTCATTATACAATTTTACCATTCATCTGCAATAACGGCAAGATTTTGTCAAGAATGTGTCAAAATACAGGAAAATAGAACGCAAATCGTGTCAAAGTAAACGGCTGAGTCTATTTTATTATACAATTTTACCATTGCTTTGCAAAAACGACTCGATTTTGTCAAGATATCATGCTGAATGGAAGAAAATCCGTTAAACTCTGATCTAATCGTCTCATACGCATAATTACAACATTATGTGACAAAATACATGAAAATAGAACGCAAATGCTACCAATATCGTTCAGTTGTATTGAAAAGCGTGTCAAAATAAACGACTGAGTCTATTTTATTATACAATATTACCATTCTTTTGCAAAAACGGTTCGATTTTGTCAAGAATGTGACAAAATACACGAAAATAGAACGCAAATGCTACCAATAACGTTCAATTCTTTTGAAAATCGTGTCGAAATAAACGGCTGAGTCTATTTCATTATGCAATTTTACCATTCTTCTGCAATAACGGCTCGATTTTGTCAAGAATGCGACAAAATTCAGGAAAATAGAACGCAAATGATAGCAATATTGTTCAGTTGTATTGAAAGCGTGTCAAAATAAGCAACTGAGTCTATTTCATTATGCAATTTTACCATTCTTCTGCAATAACGACTCGATTTTGTCAAAAATGTGACAAAATAATGGAAAATTCAACGCGAATGCTAACAAAATCGTTCAGTTGTATTGAAAAGCGTGTCAAAATGAACGCCTGAGTCTATTTTATTATACAATTTTACCATTCTTCTGCAATAACGGCTCGATTTTGTCAAGAATGCTACCAAATACAGGAAAATAGAACGCAAATGACAGCAATATCGTTCAGTTGTATTGAAAAGCGTGTTAAAATGAACGACTGAGTCTATTTCATTATGCAATTTTACCATTCTTCTGCAATAACGACTCGATTTTGTTAAAAATGTGACAAAATACAGGAAAATTCAACGCAAATGCTAGCAATATCGTTCAGTTGTATTGAAAGCGTGTCAAAATAAGCGACTGAGTCTATTTCATTATGCAATTTTACCATTCTTCTGCAAAAACGACTCGATTTTGTCAAAAATGTGACAAAATAATGGAAAATTCAACGCGAATGCTAGCAATATCGTTCAGTTGTATTGAAAAGCGTGTCAAATCGAACGACTGAGTCTATTTTATTATACAATTTTACCATTCTTCAATAACGGCTCGATTTTGTCAAGAATGCGACAAAATACAGGAAAATAGAACGCAAATGCTAGCAAAATCGTTCAGTTGTATTGAAAAGCGTGTCAAAATGAACGAGTGAGTCTATTTTATTGTACAATTTTACCATTCTTCTGCATTAACGGCTCGATTTTGTCAAGAATGCGACAAAATACAGGAAAATAGAACGCAAATGGCAGCAATATCGTTCAGTTGTATTGAAAAGCGTGTCAAAATGGACGACTGAGTCTATTTTATTATACAAATTTACCATTCTTCTGCAATAACGGCTTGATTTTGTCAAGAATGCGACAAAATTCAGGAAAACAGAATGCAAATGATAGCAATATCGTTCAGTTGTATTGAAAGCGTGTCAAAATAAGCGACTGAGTCTATTTCATTATGCAATTTTACCATTCTTCTTCAATAACGACTCGATTTTGTCAAAAATGTGACAAAATAATGGTAAATTCAACACGAATGCCAGCAAAATCGTTCAGTTGTATTGAAAAGCGTGTCAAAATGAACGACTGAGTCTATTTTATTATACAATGTTACCATTGCTCTGCAATAACGACTCGATTTTGTCAAGAATGTGACAAATACAGGAATATGGAACGCAAATGCTACCAATAACGTTCAATTCTTTTGAAAATCGTGTCAAAATAAACGGTTGAGTATATTTCATTATACAATTTTACCATTCATCTGCAATAACGGCAAGATTTTGTCAAGAATGTGTCAAAATACAGGAAAATAGAACGCAAATCGTGTCAAAGTAAACGGCTGAGTCTATTTTATTATACAATTTTACCATTGCTTTGCAAAAACGACCCGATTTTGTCAAGATATCATGCTGAATGGAAGAAAATCTGTTAAACTCTTATCTAATCGTCTCACACGCATAATTACAACATTATGTGACAAAATACATGAAAATAGAACGTAAATGCTACCAATAACGTTCAGTTGTATTGAAAAGCGTGTCAAAATGAACGACTGAGTCTATTTTATTATACAATGTTACCATTGCTCTGCAATAACGACTCGATTTTGTCAAGAATGTGACAAATACAGGAATATGGAACGCAAATGCTACCAATAACGTTCAATTCTTTTGAAAATCGTGTCAAAATAAACGGTTGAGTATATTTCATTATACAATTTTACCATTCATCTGCAATAACGGCAAGATTTTGTCAAGAATGTGTCAAAATACAGGAAAATAGAACGCAAATCGTGTCAAAATAAACGGCTGAGTCTATTTTATTATACAATTTTACCATTGCTTTGCAAAAACGACTCGATTTTGTCAAGATATCATGCTGAATGGAAGAAAATCCGTTAAACTCTTATCTAATCGTCTCACACGCATAATTACAACATTATGTGACAAAATACATGAAAATAGAACGTAAATGCTACCAATAACGTTCAGTTGTATTGAAAAGCGTGTCAAAATAAACGACTGAGTCTATGTTATTATACAATATTACCATTCTTTTGCAAAAACGACTCGATTTTGTCAAGAATGTGACAAAATACAGAAAAATACAACGCAAATGCTACCAATATCGTTCAAAATCGTGTCAAAGTGAACGGCTGAGTCTATTTAATTATACAATGTTACCATTGCTCTGCAAGAACGACTCGATTTTGTCAGGAAATCATGCTGAATGGAAGAAAATCCGTTAAACTCTTATCTAATCGTCTCATACGCATAATTACAACATTATGTGACAAAATACATGAAAATAGAACGTAAATGCTACCAAAAACGTTCAGTTGTATTGAAAAGCGTGTCAAAATAAACGACTGAGTCTATGTTATTATACAATATAACCATTCTTTTGCAAAAACGACTCGATTTTGTCAAGAATGTGACAAAATACAGAAAAATACAACGCAAATGCTACCAATATCGTTCAAAATCGTGTCAAAGTGAACGGCTGAGTCTATTTAATTATACAATGTTACCATTGCTCTGCAAGAACGACTCGATTTTGTCAAGAAATCATGCTGAATGGAAGAAAATCCGTTAAACTCTTATCTAATCGTCTCATACGCATAATTACAACATTATGTGACAAAATACATGAAAATAGAACGTAAATGCTACCAATATCGTTCAGTTGTATTGAAAGCGTGTCAAAATAAGCGACTGAGTCTATTTCATTATGCAATTTTACCATTCTTCTTCAATAACGACTCGATTTTGTCAAGAATGCGACAAAATTCAGGAAAATAGAACGCAAATGATAGCAATATTGTTCAGTTGTATTGAAAGCGTGTCAAAATAAGCAACTGAGTCTATTTCATTATGCAATTTTACCATTCTTCTGCAATAACGACTCGATTTTGTCAAAAATGTGACAAAATAATGGAAAATTCAACGCGAATGCTAACAAAATCGTTCAGTTGTATTGAAAAGCGTGTCAAAATGAACGCCTGAGTCTATTTTATTATACAATATTACCATTCTTTTGCAAAAACGGTTCGATTTTGTCAAGAATGTGACAAAATACAGGAAAATAGAACGCAAATGCTACCAATAACGTTCAATTCTTTTGAAAATCGTGTCGAAGTAAACGGTTGAGTCTATTTCATTATACAATTTTACCATTCATCTGCAATAACGGCAAGATTTTGTCAAGAATGTGTCAAAATACAGGAAAATAGAACGCAAATCGTGTCAAAGTAAACGGCTGAGTCTATTTTATTATACAATTTTACCATTCCTGTACAATAACGGATCGATTTTGTCAAGAATGTAACAAACTACAGGAAAATAGAACGCAAATGCTTCTAATAACGTTCAAAATCGTGTCAAAGTAAACGGCTGAGTCTATTTAATTATACAATGTTACCATTGCTCTGCAATAACGACTCGATTTTGTCAAGAAATCATGCTGAATGGAAGAAAATCCGTTAAACTCTTATCTAATCGTCTCATACGCATAATTACAACATTATGTGACAAAATACATGAAAATAGAACGTAAATGCTACCAAAAACGTTCAGTTGTATTGAAAAGCGTGTCAAAATAAACGACTGAGTCTATGTTATTATACAATATAACCATTCTTTTGCAAAAACGACTCGATTTTGTCAAGAATGTGACAAAATACAGAAAAATACAACGCAAATGCTACCAATATCGTTCAGTTGTATTGAAAAGCGTGTCAAAATAAACGACTGAGTCTATTTTATTATACAATATTACCATTCTTTTGCAAAAACGGCTCGATTTTGTCAAGAATGTGACAAAATACAGGAAAATAGAACGCAAATGCTACCAATAACGTTCAATTGTTTTGAAAATCGTGTCAAAAGAAGGGGTTGAGTCTATTTCATTATACAATTTCACCATTCTTCTGCAAAAACGGCTCGATTTTGTCAAGAATGTGATAAAATACAGGAAAATAGAACGCAAATGCTACCAATAACGTTCAATTCTATTGAAAATCGTGTCAAAATAAAGGGTTGAGTGTATTTTATTATACAATTTTACCATTCTTCTGCAATAGCGGCTCGATTTTGTCAAGAATGTGACAAAATACAGGAAAATGGAACGCAAATGCTACCAATAACGTTCAATTCTTTTGAAAGTCCTTTCAAAATAAAGGGTTCAGTCTATGTTATTATCCAATTTTACTATTCTTCTTCAATAACGGCTCGATTTTGTCAAGAATGTGACAAAATATAGGACAATAGAACGCAAATGATCCTAATGACGTTCAATTGTTTTGAAAATCGTGTCAAAATAAACGGTTGAGTCCATTTTATTATACAATTTTACCATTCTTGTACAATAACGGATCGATTTTGTCAAGAATGTGACAAACTACAGGAAAATAGAACGCAAATGCTACCAATAACGTTCAAAATCGTGTCAAAGTAAACAACTGAGTCTATTTAATTATACAATGTTACCATTGCTCTGCAATAACGACTCGATTTTGTCAAGAAATCATGCTGAATGGAAGAAAATCCGTTAAACTCATATCTGATCGTCTCATACGCATAATTACAGCATTATGTGACAAAATTCAGGAAAATAGAACGCAAATGCTACCAATAACGTTCAATTCTTTTGAAAATCGTGTCAAAATAAACGGTTGAGTCTATTTCATTATACAATTTTACCATTCATCTGCAATAACGGCAAGATTTTGTCAAGAATGTGTCAAAATACAGGAAAATAGAACGCAAATCGTGTCAAAGTAAACGGCTGAGTCTATTTTATTATACAATTTTACCATTCTTGTACAATAACGGATCGATTTTGTCAAGAATGTAACAAACTACAGGGAAATAGAACACAAATGCTACCAATAACGTTCAAAATCGTGTCAAAGTGAACGGCTGAGTCTATTTAATTATACAATGTTACCATTGCTCTGCAATAACGACTCGATTTTGTCAAGAAATCATGCTGAATGGAAGAAAATCCGTTAAACTCATATCTGATCGTCTCATTCGCATAATTACAGCATTATGTGACAAAATTCAGGAAAATAGAACGCAAATGCTACCAATAACGTTCAATTCTTTTGAAATTCCTGTCAAAATAAAGGGTTCAGTCTATTTTATAATGCAATTTTACCATTCTTCTGCAATAACGCCTCGATTTTGTCAAGAATGTGACAAAATATAGGATAATAGAACGCAAATGATCCTAATGACATTCAATTCTTTTGAAAATCGTGTCAAAATAAACGGTTGAGTCTATTTCATTATACAATTTCACCATTCATCTGCAATAACGGCAAGATTTTGTCAAGAATGTGTCAAAATACAGGAAAATAGAACGCAAATCGTGTCAAAGTAAACGGCTGAGTCTATTTTATTATACAATTTTACCATTCTTGTACAATAACGGATCGATTTTGTCAAGAATGTATCAAACTACAGGAAAATAGAACGCAAATGCTACCAATAACGTTCAAAATCGTGTCAAAGTAAACGGCTGAGTCTATTTAATTATACAATGTTACCATTGCTCTGCAATAACGACTCGATTTTGTCAAGAAATCATGCTGAATGGAAGAAAATCCGTTAAACTCATATCTGATCGTCTTATACGCATAATTACAGCATTATGTGACAAAATTCAGGAAAATAGAACGCAAATGCTATCAATAACGTTCAATTCTTTTGAAAATCGTGTCAAAATAAACGGTTGAGTCTACTTCATTATACAATTTTACCATTCATCTGCAATAACGGCAAGATTTTGTCAAGAATGTGTCAAAATACAGGAAAATAGAACGCAAATCGTGTCAAAGTAAACGGCTGAGTCTATTTTATTATACAATTTTACCATTCTTGTACAATAACGGATCGATTTTGTCAAGAATGTATCAAACTACAGGAAAATAGAACGCAAATGCTACCAATAACGTTCAAAATCGTGTCAAAGTAAACGGCTGAGTCTATTTAATTATACAATGTTACCATTGCTCTGCAATAACGACTCGATTTTGTCAAGAAATCATGCTGAATGGAAGAAAATCCGTTAAACTCATATCTGATCGTCTTATACGCATAATTACAGCATTATGTGACAAAATTCAGGAAAATAGAACGCAAATGCTATCAATAACGTTCAATTCTTTTGAAAATCGTGTCAAAATAAACGGTTGAGTCTACTTCATTATACAATTTTACCATTCATCTGCAATAACGGCAAGATTTTGTCAAGAATGTGTCAAAATACAGGAAAATAGAACGCAAATCGTGTCAAAGTAAACGGCTGAGTCTATTTTATTATACAATTTTACCATTCTTGTACAATAACGGATCGATTTTGTCAAGAATGTATCAAACTACAGGAAAATAGAACGCAAATGCTACCAATAACGTTCAAAATCGTGTCAAAGTAAACGGCTGAGTCTATTTAATTATACAATGTTACCATTGCTCTGCAAAAACGACTCGATTTTGTCAAGAAATCATGCTGAATGGAAGAAAATCCGTTAAACTCTTATCTAATCGTCTCATACGCATAATTACAACATTATGTGACAAAATACATGAAAGTAGAACGCAAATGCTACCAATAACGTTCAATTCTTTTGAAAATCGTGTCAAAATAAAGGGTTGAGTCTATTTCATTATACAATTTCACCATTCTTCTGCAATCACGGCTCGATTTTGTCAAGAATGTGACAAAATACAGAAAAATACAACGCAAATGCTACCAATATCGTTCAGTTGTATTGAAAAGCGTGTCAAAATAAACGACTGAGTCTATTTTATTATACAATATTACCATTCTTTTGCAAAAACGGCTCGATTTTGTCAAGAATGTGACAAAATACAGGAAAATAGAACGCAAATGCTACCAATAACGTTCAATTCTTTTGAAAATCGTGTCAAGGTAAACGGCTGAATTTATTTTATTATACAATTTTACATTGCTTTGCAAAAGCGACTTGATTTTGTCAAGAAATCATGCTGAATGGAAGAAAATCCGTTAAACTCATATCTGATCGTCTCAAACGCATAATTACAGCATTATGTTACAAAATTCAGGAAAATAGAACGCAAATGCTACCAATAACGTTCAGTTCTTTTGAAAGTCCTGTCAAAATAAAGGGTTCAGTCTATGTTATTATATAATTTTACTATTCTTCTTCAATAACGGCTCGATTTTGTCAAGAATGTGACAAAATATAGGATAATAGAACGCAAATGATCCTAATGACGTTCAATTCTTTTGAAAATCGTGTCAAAATAAACGGTTGAGTCTATTTCATTATACAATTTTACCATTCATCTGCAATAACGGCAAGATTTTGTCAAGAATGTGTCAAAATACAGGAAAATAGAACGCAAATCGTGTCAAAGTAAACGGCTGAGTTTATTTAATTATACAATGTACCATTGCTTTGCAATAACTACTCGATTTTGTCAAGAAATCATGCTGAATGGAAGAAAATCCGTTAAACTCATTTCTGATCGTCTCATACGCATAATTACAGCATTATGTGACAGAATACAGGAAAATAGAACGCAAATGCTACCAATAACGTTCAATTCTTTTGAAAATCGTGTCAAAATAAATGGTTGAGTCTATTTTATTATACAATTTTACCATTCTTCTGCAATAACGGCTCGATTTTGTCAAGAATGTAACAAACTACAAGAAAATAGAACGCAAATGCTACCAATAACGTTCAATTCTTTTGAAAATCGTGTCAAAATAAAGGGTTGAGTCTATTTTATTATACAATTTTACCATTCTTCTGCAATAACGGCTCGATTTTGTCAAGAATGTAACAAACTACAAGAAAATAGAACGCAAATGCTACCAATGACGTTCAATTCTTTTGAAAATCGTGTCAAAATAAAAGGTTGAGTCAATTTAATTATACAATTTTACCATTATTCTGCAAAAACGGCAAGATTTTGTCAAGAATGTGCCAAAATACAGGAAAATACAACGCAAATGCTACCAATAACGTTCAATTCTTTTGAAAGTATCAAAATAAACGGTTGTCTATGTTATTATACAAATTTACCATTTTCTGCAAATACGGCTCGATTTTGTCAAGAATGTGACAAAATACAGAAAAATACAACGCAAATGCTACCAATATCGTTAATTTGTATTGAAAAGCGTGTCAAAATAAACGACTGAGTCGATTTTATTATACAATATTACCATTCTTTTGCAAAAACGGCCCGATTTTGTCAAGAATGTGACAAAATACAGGAAAATAGAACGCAAATGCTACCATTATCGTTCAGTTGTATTGAAAATCGTGTCAAAACAAGCCGCTGAATCTATTTTATTATACAATTTTACCATTGCTTTTGCAAAAACGACTCGATTTTGTCAAGAAATCATGCTGAATGGAAGAAAATCCGTTAAACTCATATCTGATCGCCTCATAAGAATAATTACAGCATTATGTGACAAAATACAGGAAAATAGAACGCAAATGCTTCCAATAACGTGAAAGTGAAAACAAAGATGATGGAGGTGAACAAAAGAAATCTGAATCATCATCAAGTCAATGCCTCAGAGACAAGTCAACTTTGAAGAAACCAACTTATCTTAAAGATTATGTTCTAGTAGCAGAAAACTTGATGAATATCGTAGATAATCCAGAAACCTTTAATCAACGCTCGAAGTCAGTTTTTACAATTAATTAGGGAAAGTGTTGAAAATAAAATAATTAAATAGTTAAAAGAAAAACCGGTCGAGGGAACCACTGGTTTGTTCTGGGGCTCTCCTAGGTAACCACTTAGTTGTTATTAAGTTTTTGTTGGAGTCAAATAGTAGAATTAAATACCGTAAACCAAGAAATGGTAAATAAACTTGTGTTAAATTAACCAGGAAGTATTTAATTTAATGCAACAGTAATAAATCGTGACGGTTGCTTACAATACTTCTCCACTTTAGTCCACCTGCATCGTTATCAACAGTATGACTATAACCACGTCTATACCACCCTTCCTAAAGGAAATTTCAAGATGGATAAGATGGGCAGGTTCATCCCCAACCACTTTCTAAAATTTGAAAACCATCAGAAACGTACACATACATTAATATGAATTCAACTCAAGAGCGAACTACAAATTACCACAAATTAATATGGAAAAAGGTATTGTTGTCATCATGTCCCCGGCGGGATTCGAACCCGCGTCTCTGGCTTTACGCGCCATTGCTCTAACCACTAAGCTACGGCGACATGATGACAACAACATCGACGAAACGTACTTACTAAGTCACTGTATCGTAATGACAACAATACCTTTTCCTACATTAATTTGTGGTAATTTGTTGTTGGCTCTTGAATTGAATTCATATTAATGTATTTGAAATACGCCACTATTAAATATTTTATTGTTAATAGTTATTTATCAGAAACGTATCAAAGTACACTTTGTTATATATGCAGACATTGAAACCGTATTGCAACCAATTTATACATGCTTACCTGATCGTAATAAGCACTCTACCACATATACCCACAAACATCAACCTCATTAGTTCGCTTACTTGATGAAGTGCTCCTTTGATGATTCCCTCTCCAAATTAGATCATATCGGGGACCCGATTGTGCTAATCGATTAGTTTAAACACTCGATCGAGACGTTTATGATATTTATCACCGATATTTGAAGATCATAGCGCACCCCTGACTGATGAAGAAATGCGTCTACTCCGAGGCTACCTCTTGCAATATCTGCGAAAAATCCATTCTAGACGATGACGTTCGGGTCCGCGATCATTGTTATTTGACCGGTAAAGTTCGTATAGGTGCCACTCACTCCAGGTGTAATTCAAATTACAAACTACCCAACTTTGTTCCTATCTTTCTCCATAACCTCTCCGGATACGATTGTCACCTATTTATAAAGGAAATGGCTGTAAGTAATGTTAAATTTACCGTAATCGCTCAAAATAAAGAAAAACACATTTCCTTTTCTAAATTATTACGAGTTGAGACTATACAAACTAATACAGACGACTGTATTCTAAATGTGTTTGTTAAGATTAAATATCTGGATTCATTCCGTTTTATGGCTTCTTCCCTCGACAAGCTATCGTAAGAACTAGATTCTTTTCAATGTTTGCAAATGAAAAAGTACTCTCCAGGTCATAGACAATTTCATTAATTGCTTAATACTATATCGCTCCAGGACTTGCGTGGGATAGCATGTTAAAGTTCACTCGTGTTAATTTACATATTCTTACTGATATCGATATGTTATTTTTTTTTAAAGGGGTACGTGAAGGAATAAGTCAATGCGATCAAAGAAAGCATTTCGCTAAAAACCCTCACCTCCCCGATTACAACGCCTCCGTTCCCATCTCGTACATCATTTATTTACGTAAATGCAACTAATATATATTATGGACGTAGTATGAGTCAGTCGCTTCCTCTTTCACACTTTCGTTGGCTCACCGAAGCGGAAATTGATGAATTAAATATTTAAATATTCTCTCGTTACATGCTTTTTCACACGAAGTATAGATAGAAGTAGTACGAACGGGATAGGGTTTTACATGTATAATTCTGACAAAAAGTAGCCACACCATCTCCCATGGTTGGTAGAAAAGCGTACTGACTGATTGTTTGTAAACAAACGTCAGAGAAGAGAGACAATATTTTAGAAAAAAATATGGAAACCTTTTAAATCGTTATAATTTAAAAAAATATATAGTAAAGTGCTGTTCAGTAAATGGTTGTTTAAGTGGCCGAAATGCAACCGGCCAAATTAAAAAAGTTTCGTTGTTTAAAGCTCCCAAAGTAAGTAATTAATTTATAGAATTGTGACTGAATTTAAAATTATTAACAAGTTTAGTATTACTAACGTAAAAGTTTGATATTTTTTAGGTTTACTTTTTGATATATTTTTGAATGTATTACAACATAAAAAATTGTGTTTTTTTTTCGATTAACAGAACAGTGAAATGCTAAGAAAATGAATAGTACCATTAATCAGGAGCCAAAGCAAACTAGCTTCGTGTGTGAAAAGCATTTTAACACGGAAGATGTAATTAAATGTAGTAGAAAAGTGCTGCATGATGGTACTATATATATAAAAATATCAGCGGAAGTTGTCAACGAAACGTTTAGAAATAATAGCTCTATGTCACAATGTATCACTTATAAAGTAATTGATGTTGTGTTTAGCCTAACAATGACCGAAATTGACGGTCGAAACGTTGCCTAATTGTTAATAAAAGTTGTTGGTTATTGACAAGATTAGATTTTATTAATCCTATGTTAATATTTTTTTAAATTATTTGAAATAAATGTTTTTTGTAATTATATAAATTTAAATTGTTATTTTTAATTTTGTCCTTAAGCCATACCGCGTTTTTTCGAGTTCTTGCCTTCAAAATTACAGAAAACATGATTTTAAAAAATTGACGAAATTCAAACACCTTTAAATGTTTCTCTTTGAGTTCTCCTTATCTTATATTTTAAGTAATAATGAGAGAAAAGCGAAAAAACCTACATTTTTTACATGTGCCGATAGTCGGAATTGAAAAAAGTTCTGCCTATAATAAGTTTCTACAATGTAGACAGCCGTTCGCGCGCAAGAATTTGAGCTGCGCGCCCTGTCGGTCAAGGATGTTGCACCAGAAATATGGCCGTTCATTTAACATTACGTTCGGCCTCCTTCTATCTATACTTCGTGTTTATAATATTGACGTTTATCAAAGAATGTTTATGAGGGTACGAAATGAGAAAGTAAGGTATAAATATTCGTGCATTACAGACATGATTATTACTAGACTGCGCCTGAATACTTAAAATTGGTGTAAATCCATTATGCAACCCAACTTACCAAAGGTAGGCATAAACCTCAGGCCGTCGGTAATATCATTAAAGGGAGGCAGGTTATATCAGAGCCTATTTTCCTATAGGCGCCTAGAATATTTTTTAGGAGCTCATAAAAAACGCCAAAATAAACTTAAAATCTGCAATTTGAGCCAGTTTCTGTCGAAAAAGAATCCGTTATACAAGAATGTATGTATGTAATAATATATAGGGTATTCTATATAAAGAAAACATGATGTATTTATTTTCTGAAATTTGCGGTATGTGTTTGTGTTTTCTTTTGTTGCCAAAAGGTAGTAAGTAAAACACCCAATTTATAACATTTGTGTGTAAGATTTTTTCTAACTTAAAATATACTACTAATTACAAATTCATTCCGTTGCAATATCGGCGCCAGTTACCAGAGTCAACAAGTTCCAAACCTGCTTTTACTGTATACTAGCGTATTGTTCCATATTGTAGCCTGTTGGCTTCTTGTTATTTTATATGATTAACAGATTGTTTAGTCTAAGTTTATAGAATAATGGTTCATTGTATTGGATGGAGAATTTTGCGATTCGCGAACGGCGAGAGAAACACTTGCTATCGATCTCGCTATCGAATCGGACTTAGATTAATACGTTTATTCTTACTTGTATTAGTTTATAGTTATTTTTATAAAAATTTTAAATAAAGCAATGAAAAATAATAATTTCTTTAATTGTGCCAGTTCTTTATCTCATAAAGAAAGCGGGTACATTATAGTCCTTTGAGCCGATTATAAAAATAACGGATAATAAAAATTATTGTAAATAAACGGGAAAGCGACTCCTAGTGTAAACTCGATGTAGGAGCAGCCCAACAATCCTAGTGAAAGAGCTACGGAGCCAGGGGAACTTCTTGTGTAAGCTCGACACGGAAGACTCCGTTATACCGAAAGAAACTGCTACATCAATCGAGGATCCTACAGTAATCGAAAAGGTAAGCGCCGGACTTCCTTTTTTCTGTATTTCCTTTTTTTGTCAAACGAGTAAATGCTTCATTTTGTTTAAAAATCACTATTGAGTGTTTAACAATGTCTACGTTAGCAGATTTAAAGAAATTGCTAAAGCGACGGGAGTTGTTAAAAGAAAAAATAAATTGTATTCGGGGTTTTGTAAACAATTTCAAACCTAGTAATAATATCATGGAATTAAAAGTTCGCATTAACGAAATGCAACGAATTAAAGACCATTATGAAGCAATTAGCATTGATGTTATCTCTATTATCGATGAGGATTCTGATAAGCACGGGGAAGCTACCCAGACTGACGTTAAAGATATGTTGTTATTTGACGGACAATGGTACGATTTGTTAGGTAAAATGCAGCTGATGGTTGAGGAAAAAACTCCATTGCCTACGGCGTCGGCGACGTCTAGTTCGGCTGATCGCGCATTGGAACGCGACCTTCCTCAACAGCAACAATCAAATGTAAGACTTCCGGTGATAGCATTACCAGAATTTAGCGGTTTATATACAGAGTGGATGCTATTTTACGATGCATTCAAGAGTCTCGTACATGATAGCAAAGCGTTAGATAACTGTCAAAAATTTTATTACCGTAAATCTTGTTTGAAAGGCGAGGCGGCCAGAGCGATCGAATCGTTATCGGTATCTAATGGTAATTATATTTCGGCATGGGAATTATTACAAAAAAGATATAAGAATACTCGATTAATAATAAACGGCCATGTTCAAGCGATTTTAAATTTACCAGAAATTCCAAAAGGATCTGTCGATGCGTTGAGAAAAATTATTGACCAGATAACATCTAATTTAGAGGCGCTAAGAGTTCTCGAGCAGCCTGTCGATTCGTGGGATGCGATTTTGATTCCAATAATAATGTCCAAATTGGATTTTCAAACCAGAAAAGAAATTGAAAACACTTTAGATAGTGAACTTCCCACACGCACGCAAATTATTGAATTGTTAGAAAAGAAATGTAGAATTCTTGAATCTATGAATCAAACCAATCAAAATAAACAAAATTTAAATACCACTGTATCGAAAAAATCGTCGACAAACGTTCGCGTATCGCATGTTGCTACGGGTAAGTTTTCATGCTATTTTTGCGGAAAGCGTCACTTTATTCAGAAATGTGAGAATTTTTCAAATTGTCGGTAAAAGAAAGAACACAGGAAGTTAGGAAAAGGAAAATGTATATTAATTGTTTGAGAAATGGTCACGGTTCAGATGACTGTAGGACTAGGGAGTGTAATATTTGTGATTTACGTCATCATACGCTTAAGGGTGTAAGGGGTGACAGCGCAAAAGCACAAAAGCTGGCCCAAATGACAACCTCACCTGCACGCGGTGCACCCTGCTAGAAACTAACAAGGCTCTGTCGACCGAGTGAGTGTCGGTATAAGCAGTCCCCTCTTATCAGCCAACAGCTTAGGGTGGCAGAGCTGGTAAGAGTTAGGGCACCCTATTGTCCTGGGGAGGAGAAATCCTGCCTAAAGGCGGATGAGTCAGTAAATGACCAACGGCATAGAGATGCAGAAGGCAACGGAAAACCACTGCATTAAAGATCCCTATGGATATCCCTGTAAAATCAAAATATTCCGGAGTTTCAAGTCCCCCAATCGGATCTCCGGGGGGGACGGTTCTGAAAGAAGCAAGAAAGAAGAAAGCAATGAAGATCGGTACATGGAACGTTAGATCCCTGTACGAAGGAGGAAAAATCCACAATGTACTCCAAGAAATGCAACGACTTGAAGTTAATATAATGGGACTGAGCGAAACCAGATGGCCAGACCAAGGTGAAATGCTAGTTGAACAATCAAAAATATACTATTCAGGCAACAACGAACAGCAACATAGAAATGGAGTTGCAATAGTTGTACACAGAAATCTTATAAATTTAGTAACCAGCTTCACACCCATATCAGATAGAGTAATTATGATAGGAATAAAAACAGCGCAAAGAACACTCAAAATAATTCAAGTATATGCTCCCACGGCTGATAAAGTCGAAGAAGAAATTTACCAATTATATGATGACGTCCAACAAGCTCTAGATATCACAAAAAACAGAGATATTACAATCATTATGGGAGACTTCAATGCAAAGATAGGGAAAGGTAAAGTGGATGATATTATAGGGGATTTTGGACTGGGAATAAGGAACGAAAGAGGAGATAGATTGACAGAATTCTGCCAAGAACAGGATATCGCAATCACAAACACCTTCTACAAGCTGCATGAAAGACGATTATATACATGGAAATCGCCGGCTGATAAAGACAACAAGATTAGAAGAAATCAGATAGACTATGTTTTGATAAACAGGAGATATCGGAATACCATCAAATCGGCTAAAACCTACCCGGGTACGGACATCGGGTCAGACCACAATCCAGTGATAGCTAAAATGGAAATCCGGCTCAAGAAACAAGCAGCCATAGATAACAAAAAGCAGCTCCCAGTTTCACATCTAAAGAACCCAATGGTAAAACAACAACTCACAGAAAAAATAAATGAAGAACTAAGCAAAATGGACTTAACCCCGAGCTCCGACGTAAACACAAAATGGGAAACTCTTAAAAATACAATTATGGCCCCAACAACAGACCTATTAGCAACAATCAAGGATACAAACAAGAAAAAATCATGGATGACTGATGACATATTACAGTTAATGGAAATCAGAAGGTCGTATAAGAATAGAGACGAAAGTGCATATAAGACCATACAGAAAGAAATTAGAAAGAAAATACGACACGCCAAAGAAAAATGGCACGAAGAAAAATGCGTAGAAATAGAAAAACTCCAAGCAATACATGATGACTTCAATCTCCATAAAAGGATTAAAGAACTAGCGGGCATTAAAAAAGCAAACAAAGGCAGTATTCTACTAGACAAAAACGGTAAGATAATTCCAGACACTAAAGGGAAACTAGAAAGATGGAAAGAGTACATAGAAGAACTGTTTGAAGATGAGAGACAACAAGAAACAACAGATGGAGACACAGATAAGGAACAAGGCCCAAACATAACAAAAGAAGAAGTTATGTACGCAGTTAAAACAGCTAAAAACAATAAAGCTCCAGGACCTGATGAAATACCAATAGAAATTATCAAATTAATTGCAGAAGATCAAATTGGAGTACTGGTAGACCTGTACAACACTGTATATAACACCGGAATCATCCCTAGAGAATGGCTCAAATCAACATTTATTACACTGCCAAAAAAATCGAACGCTAAGGAATGCAAGGATCATCGGACGATCAGCCTAATGAGCCATACCCTTAAGATATTTCTTAAAATTATACATCGAAGAATTTTTAGAAAGATGGAGCAGGATATTAGTGAAACACAATTTGGTTTCAGAAATGCAATGGGTACTAGAGAGGCGCTGTTTGCCTTCAATGTGCTATCTCAAAGACTCATGGACGTCAATCAGCCAATATACGTAGCCTTCCTCGATTATAACAAAGCTTTCGACAAAGTCCGCCATAATCATCTCATAAAACTCATGAGAGATAAAAACATAGACAGGAATGATATCAGGATAATAACATATCTCTATTTTAACCAGACTGCCAAAGTTTCTGTGCAAAATGAACTTTCAGAAGAGATAAAAATAAAACGCGGAGTAAGACAAGGATGCGTGCTCTCACCTTTACTCTTCAATTTGTATTCAGAAGATATAATACAAGAAGCACTGGAAAATCAAAAAACAACGGGAGTGAAAGTTAATGGGAAGGCTATAAACAACATCAGATACGCGGATGACACAGTACTAATAGCAGAAACCCTGGAAGAACTACAAAGGCTAATAGATCTAGTAGTACAGATCAGTGAAGAAAGGGGGCTCACACTTAACACCAAGAAGACTAAATTCATGATGATCACAAAACACCAACAACAGCGAGAAACATTATGGATCAAAGGGGAGCCAGTGGAAAAAGTCTGCAAATACAAGTACTTGGGAACAATTGCAAATAACAATAATGATTACTCACAGGAAATAAGATCAAGGATCGGAATGGCTAGAACAGTGTTTAATAAAATAAGGAATGCATTAACCAGAACAGATCTTAGTCTACATCTTAAAATCAGAATGCTTAAATGCTACGTATTTCCAGTACTACTATATGGAATGGAAGCCTGGACGCTTAAGAAATGCGACACCGACAGGCTGGAAGCATTCGAGATGTGGACATATCGAAGAATCCTCAGAATAAGCTGGGTGAGCAGAATAACGAACAAGGAGGTATTGAGAAGAATGGGAAAGGAGAAAGAAATAATCAACACAGTCAAAATCAGAAAATTGCAGTATCTGGGCCACGTGATGAGAGGGGAGAGGTATACACTGTTGCAAACTATTATACAAGGAAAAATACAGGGTAAAAGAAGTATAGGAAGAAGACGCATCTCCTGGTTGAACAACCTAAGGCAATGGTACAACAGTAGCTCTGTTGAGTTGTTCAGATCCGTAACTTCAAAGATAAAAATCGCCATGATGATAGCCTTAAAGGAGACGGCACATAAAGAAGAAGAAGACGCTTTTACATAGGTCCAACTCGGAAACAAATACTCAAACAAGGAAAGGAATTGATTCTACGCAATCTATTTCCAATTTTTGTAATCAATATATGAGGGGCAAAAATAAAACAGTTGGTCTTTCAACTGCACGTCTGTTAATAAAAGATGTTAACGGGTGTTATCATGAATTTCGATCATTGTTGGACGGCGGTTCCCAGATAAACCTCATATCCAATTTCGCATGTGAAAAGTTAAAGTTAAAAACAGAAACATCAAATATATCCATATCTGGTATAAATTAGTCAGTTAGTCATACTAATAAAACAACGAAAGTAACCTTTAGATCTGAACATTCAAGCTTAGAAATGACTATTAATTGTTTTGTCTTGAAAAAAGTGACGTCGGACATACCAGTAAGTTCATTTGAAAAACATCGTCTCCAAATTCCAGCTGATTTGGAATTGGCGGACCCGAAATTTAATGAAAGCGGGCCCATAGACTTACTGCTAGGGGCGAAGATATTCTGGCTACTTTTGAATACGGGGCGAATATCATTGCCGGGCTCACGTTTGATACTATCGGAGACGCGCTTGGGTTGGATAGTAGGGGGTGCATTTGTCGATTCTTGTAAGACCGTGGCATCTGCAATTTGGGACGTTACCGTAAAAGAAAATAATGAGTTGAAAAATTTGATAGAGAAATTTTGGACTCAAGAGCAGTTGCCCATGATAGAAAATTCGTATACGGACGATGAACAAAAATGCGAGGAAGATTTTGTGAACACTTTCAGTCGGGATAAAACAGACGGCCGATTCATTATACAATTACCGATAGGTGACTCAAAGGGGAGTGCGCTTAAACGTTTTCTGTTATTAGAAAAGCGATTCAGAAAGGATAGTTAACTTAAGGGACTTTACGTGAAAGCAATAGAAGAATTATTAAATTTAGGATACTTGCAAGAAGTGCCGGAGAATGAAGTAGAAAACGAAGATGTTTTTTATTTACCGCATTCCGGAGTAGTCAAACAGTCGGGGGGGTGAAAACAAACTCCGCGTAGTGTACGGCGGATCCTCCAAGTCCTCGAACGGTCGTAGCCTCAATGATAATTTAATGACGGGTCCAAATTTGCAAAACGAATCAGTAGATATTTTAATTAGGTTCCGGACAAATGAATTTGTTTTATCATGCGACATCGAGAAGATGTTTGTACAAATAAAAGTTCACGAAAAACATGTTGATTATCAAAGGTTGTTTTGGAGGAATTCTGAGGACGAAATGATTGGAACATATCGTTTGGTGCGACTGGTATTTAGACTTACCAACTCGCCCTTTACGGCCATGCGGTGTGTTCGGCAATTGGCAAACGAAAGCTCGGATAAATTTCCCAAAGCAAGTAAAGTCTTAAGTCAAGATATTTTTATGGATGATATTTTGTACGGCGAGAATAGTATCGAGAACGTAATTTTGTTGCGAAATCAATTGATAGAAATTCTAGGGAAAGATGGCTTTAGGTTATCAAAATGGATAAGTAACGACGGGAGAGTATTTTCGGATGTGATTGTTTCTGGAAATCAACGCGAAGTAGATCTAAATAGGGACAAGTCTTCAAAGATTTTGGGTATGTAGTGGGAACCACATGAAGACACCTTGTCCTATAAAGTAAATACATCAGTACAAAATTCGGGAATCATAAACAAACGCAATATATTAAGTTCAATAGCAAAATTGTACGACCCCATCGGTCTTGTTTCTCCAGTAATCATAACAGCAAAAATGTTAATGCAAGAACTTTGGTATTTAAAATTAGACTGAGATGAGGGGGTCCCACAGAAAAATAAAAAAATTTTGGGAAAAATTTCTATTAGAGTTAACAGAATTGAATAACTTAAAGATACCGCGAAAACTATTTCCTGAACCGGGCATTCAAAATGACTTAGTGGTATTTTGTGATGCCTCATTAAAACCATATGGAGCATGCATTTATCTAAGAACCAAACTTTCGAACGACCAGTTTTCGGTCCGATTAATTTATAGCAAATCCAGAGTAAGTCCGATTAAGGTGGAATGCTTGCCGCGTCTGGAATTATCGGCAGCGGTACTTGCAGCACGTATGATGGACGAAATTTCAAATGTATTGAATATTAGAATCGTCCATAGGTATTATTTTACTGATTCTATGATTGTATTACACTACATTTCATCCAATTCAAACACTTGGCAAGTTTATGTCGCTAACAGAGTTTCTCAAATTCAACAACTTGTGAGCAATTGGTATCACGTAATTAGTAAGCAAAATCCTGCGGACGTGATATCGCGGGGAATGTCGCCAAAAGAATTAAACAATGCGAATTTATATTGGCATGGACCCGAATTCTTATCGCGTGATGTTTTTACATGGCCAAGGTCAAAATTTGATTCCAACCTAAATCCGAATGACATCCCAGAAAGGAAAAGAACATGTCAGGTTGTTGCGGGTCCGGTTATGGAAATATTAGGTAAATTCTCGTCGTTTCGAAAATTACAACGGTTGGTAGCGTTATGTAGGAGATTTGTTTACAATATTAGAAATAGGAATGAGATCCGAAAGGGTTTTTTGACCACCTTGGAATTAGGGGAGGCTCATGACGTTATAATTAAATTAGTCCAAAAATCGGAATTCCCAGCAGAATACATCGCTTTAACAGAGCGCAAGTCACTCCCAAAGACAAGTAAACATTGGGCATTAGATCCGTTTTTAGATGAAAAGGGGCAAATTCGGGTTGGAGGAAGGTTGCGTAATGGCCCACTGAAGTTCGAAATGATGCACCCGCTAATTCTCCCCGCTAAGCATAACATAACTTCGTTAATAATAAGGGAGGCTCACTATGCTTTATTGCATACGGGATCAACCCAAACTCTGTCCTATTTTAGAACTAAGTATTGGCCCTTAAGGGGGAGAGACATTGTTCGCCAAATAACTCGTTCCTGTACCGTTTGCTTTCGTGCTGCGCCACGATTATTGGAACAGAAAATGGGCGATTTGCCCCGCGAAAGGTTGGAATACTGTCGCCCATTCGGAAAATTGGATTGGACTATTTTGGGCCAATTTTTGTTAAGCAGAGCCTAAAACGTCAAAATCGATTGGTTAAAGCATGGGTAGCGCTCTTCGTATGCCTGGTAACAAAAGCCTTACATCTGGAATTAGTAGGAGACTTGACCTCCGAAAGTTTTATAAATTCACTTAAAAGATTGATTGCGCGAAGAGGTAAAACCTCTGTCATTTTTTGTGATAATGCAAAAACGTTCATTGGTGCGAAAAAGCAATTGGATGAAGTTCAAAATTTTCTTCAAAATCCTGAATTACAAACCAAAATTAATTCTTATTTGTCGGATAAAAACATTCAGTGGAAGTTTATTCCTCCCCGATCACTAAATTTCGGGGGATTGTGGGAAAGACTTGTACGTTCCGCGAAACAACATTTTAAAAGGGTTGTTATGAACGCTTCTTTGACTATGGAAGAAGCATTTACTCTGATATCCCAAATAGAAGAGGTAATAAATTCCCGCCCTTTGTCCCTAATTTCCGACAATCCAAACGATCTCGAAGTCCTTACTCCGGCGCATTTTTGATTGGGGAATCTTTAACATCACCCTCGGTCGCTGAGTATGATCTTACTCAATGTCCAAATAATCGGCTGAGTCGCTGGCAACGCGTCCAGCAAATCAAACAGCATTTCTGGCAAAGATGGCAAAGAGAAGTCATGACTCAATTGCAGCTAAGGCAAAAGTGGAACCGGTCTTCGTCCACGTTATTGAAGCCGGGGACTGTGGTTCTAATCTCAGAGGATAATGTTTCTGCATTACAATGGACAATGGGAAAGGTTGAGGAGTTATTTCCTGGGAAGGATGGGCTGGTTAGAGTGGTAACCATACGCACGAACCGAGGACTTTTCAAAAGATCAGTTAGGAGGTTGGCTGTGTTACCCATTCAACAAAGTGAAAACTCTGATAACGGTGATTGAAGAAAAGTGCGCAATTATGGTCATTTTCGAATGAGTGAACAGTTTAAGGGTACTTATGGGACGGGAGCTATCTCATTTGTTTAATAGACTGTATTGATTTTTTTAAAAATGTTGACATTCTGTCAAGTGTGAGAGTAATGTAGCCTGTTGGCTTCTTGTTATTTTATATGATTAACAGATTGTTTAGTCTAAGTTTATAGAATAATAGTTCATTGTATTGGATGGAAACTTTTGCGATTCGCGAACGGCGAGAGAAACATCGAGCTCGCTATCGAATAGGACTTAGATTAATACGTTTATTCTTACTTGTATTAGTTTATAGTTATTTTTATAAAATTTTTAAATGAAGCAACGAAAAAGAATAATTTCCTTAATTGTGCTCGTTCTTTATCTCATAAAGAAAGCGCGTACAGATATGTAGATATCAATTATCCGCATTTATAGGCATGTTCGAACTTAATACTAATCACCAGTGCATCCCACACTTATGCTGTTCCATAAGAGACGTTATCTTCTTCAGTTCACCAGTCCCTGAAGAAGATAACTTTGTTATCGAAAAGTGCTTCAGACATTTTTGATCCAAGTTTTGGCGTTGGGGTTTGAGCTATTTAGTACGTTCTACACCGCCAGTTTCTCCAGTTTCTGATAAGAGACATTAATTTCATTCTTAGGTATTACTTATTACCTACCGTTTAATACGGTTGCACTGAACGAACATCAAAGCTGTCAGGGATTTCTTTTCATAAGTAATTGTTTTAAAGTGGAAACATTCGCATAAAAAATACCCATGTAATATATTGAAGATTTCCTATGGATTCCGATTTAAGAAAGAAGCAACGACGAACAAAGCGCAGAGCCCAATCTCAACAGGATTTACCGGATACACACGTTAAATCCTTTGTTTTAAATTTTCCGTACTATTTGTGAATTAAATTCATTTTCGATACCTTTCTCTAAGCTGTTCTAGTAATAAATACCATTATTTATCTGTATCAACTATCCGATCCGAGTCGTACGCATATCCCGCCGTGTGTACTTGGCTCTTTTTGCCTACCTTGGGTACGGTTGGTTGTCTATTCAAATTGCACCACTTTCATCATACACGCGCTATACAGTAGGCGCAGTCCACTCTTATTAAACTAATACGGTTGCCTCACTTGCCGCCAACCAATCAGAGCGCACTAGCCGATAACGTATCTCAGAATGTACAGCGTAGAGGAAATGTATGCGAAGTAAATGCAACACGAAATATAATGTTTCACGTAATTGAAATTTACCGGTTTTTTATTAATTCTATCGTATTAAAATATACTTAAATAGGTGCTTTTATGTATTTTTAAGAAAATGTTCATGTTTGTTATCAATAATATGCAATTACGTTAATTGACAATTCGCTTGAATTTCTTTAGTCTTCGATCTTGTCGCTGTTATGTTTCGTTTCAGAGATTTTTCCTGAAGCTGTAAATTTAAATACCTAATTCTTATAAATATTCTATCATCACATCTTAGTAGAAGCGATGGTATAGTTTAAATATTGAATAACAAATCAACTTTCTAACATTTTACGTAATTTTGACCAATGTACGAAACAAACCTACCATGAAAGTTTAATTTTTTTCTATATTTATTTTATTTTCCGACGGTCTTACAGTTCCGTTCTCAACTACGTGGCCTAAATGCTCTATTTGTTCTTGCGAGAATTTGCATTTTTCAAAGTTTATAATTAAACCGTACTGACTGGCAGTATCCAGCACTTCTTTTAACTTTCTTAACCCGTCTTCTTTACCTGTGGCTAAGACGATCAAATCGTCCATGTAGGTGAGTGCGACTCTTATTTACAAGTTCCCTAAAGACTGAATTGATGAATCTCTGAAAAATTGCCGGCGAATTGCATAATCCGAAAGGCACTTTCAAAAATTCATATTGACCACTAGGGGTTACGAACGACGTAAATTTGCAGCTGTCTTCGTGTATTACTACATGGAAAAATCCATTTTTAAGATCTAATGTACTAAAAATTTTGGTGTCTTGTAACAAATCTAATTGGTCCTCAATCAATGGTAGAGGATAGCGATCTTTTACTATCTTCTTATTCAGCGCCCTGTAGTCGACACAAACGCGCGTTGAACCGTTCTTTTTCCTGACCAATACTATCGGACTCGCGTACTCTGGGTTTGAGGGTCGAATAATTCCGTCCTCAATTCACTCGTTTATAATTTTGTTGACTTCTTCTCTCTCGTGCGGAGGCAATCGTCACGGTCTGGAATATACCGGAGTATCGTCATTAAGAATGATTTTCATTTGAATACCGACCTCGCGGACTTTTTCTGGCTTATAGTTATTTATCAGTTCTCCTATTTCGCTGCGATAGCAAGCATCTTTTATATACGATAAACTAACTCTTCGGTCTCATTAGCAATATTAATTTGAAAAATTTCAGGGTTGGTAGAGTCATCTGATGTACTGTCCACAATATTTTAAATTTTAACTTCTCCCGCGTTACTACTTAAATTTATCGTATTTAGAAAATCAGTACCTATTAACACCCTGTGCTTCAATATCGTGCCGGAAACGACATGGAACCTTACAGGATACCTTAAATCATCTATAACTACATTAGCTGTGAACTCTCCTAACGTCTGGTTCCCCGAAGACCCAATCCCATCAAATTTAATGAAATTTCTTGATAACACAGGTGCACCTAATTTTATATACTCATCTGCTCTTAGTAATGTGACATCGCTGCCGGTGTCGATTAGCGCCGTAAGTTTCTTATCTCCAATGATCACCTCCTTCAAATACTTCTTTTCTGTCGATTTCGAAATGCTGTTGGTTTCGCGCACTGTTTTTTGCGATGCCGTTAAACACTTTGACGCCACATGTCCGTATCCACTACACTTAAAATACTTCATTCCTTTCTCCTTATCGGGACACGCTGCACCAAGATGTTCCGCAGATCCGCAGTTGTAGCATCTCCTTTTGTTGTCCTTACTTCCTTTCCTCGAATTATCGTCTTTTCCTGCTGGTGGCCTCGTCCTTTTCGAACTGCTTCTTCATTTTCGACTGCTTTTCTCTTCTCATTTGCTCGTAGTGCGTAAATTTTTCTTTTAACTCCTTAATGTTCCGCGCGCCATAAAGAATAGATTTATTGGTAGCATCATCAGGTACGCCCTCAATGATATATTGGATATCTGCACGTGTTTCCATATCTGCTTGGCTTGCAATTTCGAGCATTTTATAGATGTACTCTTGATATGATTCGTCCGATTTTTTCTTCCTCTCTGTTAATTTACGATGAACCTGAAGCGTGTCGACAGTCTCACTAAATTCTTCTTTTCACGTGCTTTTCAATTTCCTCCATGTTTTTCCACACTTCTCATACCTTACAAAAAGCTTGGCTGAGCCTGTTAGCAAGCGTTTTGCAAAAACTACTTTTTGTATGTCTGTCCATTCGCATGTAGCCGACATCTCTTCAAAATCTTCCAACCATCGTTTTATGCTGAGATGGTCATCGCCGCTAAATTTTTCTAGTGACTCTTCCACATCTTTAAAAGTTAGGAGGACTCCCTGTCCTAATTTTGGCGCATCGTTTTCGTCATCCGCTTCGGATTCAGATTCCTCTTCTTCTTTTTCAGATTCCTCTGACCTGTCTTTAAACTTCTTCGACTTCGACTTCACACTACACTATCGTCTTTAGCAAACTTTACTTCTACTCCCGTTTTAATAATATTTTTTTTTACTAGTCTCTCTCACTCGCGACTCATGGTTGATCGACAATACAGTGTGTTGATATTCCACTTTATCCCGCTGTATCCCGGACGAGCCCCCAAAAATTATGTAAAAGTTTATTTTTTACAATGTTGTTCAATAGCGGGTACGTGTCTCAATCAAACGTGAACCCGCTTTTTCTTTTTAAAATTTATTTATTAAAACTAACTATAAATGCGATAACAGTGAAATTTCTTTAAGTTGCCTAACGACTGCCTGAATAGAACTATCTTAAAAACTATCCCTTAATTTCTACCTAAACTGAGGATACCAAAACTACCCGCTTACCCTAAACATTACTTGGGAAACACACACATCTGTTAAACATTCTTCTCACTTAAAATCTACAACTTCTATACCTACAGACTGTCACACGAACATTAACTACACTAAGGAGACTATTTATTTGAAACTAATTACGTAAAACAAATATAGATTTCTCCGTTCCTACACTTACATACATTTTTATCAGAATTATATGATGTTATTCAGTAAGAAAATGAATAAGTAAGTTTTTTCTTTAGAAGTTTCTACAATGTAGACAGCCGTTCGCGCGCAAGAATTTGAGCGGATTGTTTCGACCCGCTGCGCGCCCTATCGGTCATGGATTTTGCACCAGAAATTTTGACGTTTCTTTAACATTGCATTCGGAATCCTTCTATCTATACTTCGTGCTTTTTCAGAATACGGCTGGCTATGTCCTTGAAGTTGATGTTGAATATCTGCAACACCTCCATGACTTAGTTGAAAGTATTATTTCTCCTGCTATTGTTAATAGTAGAGTTTGAAAGCTGATACCGAACTTTATGAATAATAATGGATTAAAATTACCTAATTAAAGTTCATAGAGTTATTCAGTTTAAACAGTCTGACTGGCTTAAACCTTTCATTGATTTAAACACCCGAAAACGGAATTTGTTCGTGCGATAATCGTTTCGATATTCCCATCACGTCATTTGTAGTCGGTAAATTTAAAGATGAGTTTCCAACTAATTCTATAACTGTCATATGAATAAGCATTGATGTAAGGTGGGTTGCGGGCGGAGAGAGAGAGTAGAGTGAGGTGAGATGATGTTGAGGAGGACTGATAAAAAAATTGTAGAACAATTAAGCAGACAATAAATAAAAACTTGTGACATGGCGCTGCGAACAGGATAATGAGGATAATAATTGAGAGTAAAGTGACAATTCCAACGGTAATTTCAATAAAAGCTAAATACGTGAAAAATTACAAAAAGTCAGTTTGAAGAGGTTAAAAAAAAAAACGGGGATTGTGAAAATTGAAGAAGATTACGGAAGTGCATTATCAACTAAGAAGAGATAAATTCAATCAAAATGGATCGTAGTATACCGCCAATGCAAATGAATGGTAATTTACAAGTAAATTGGAGACTATGGAAACAGAAATTTGGAAACTACCTGGTGGCTAGTGAAAATTACAAGAAACCTGAAAAAGTACAGTGTGCGCAGTTAATACATTATTTGGGGGACGAAGGAATTTCTATATACAATACGTTTGCAATTCCAACAGAAGATAAAAATAAAATTTCAGTGCTACTAAATGCTTTTGAAAACTACTTTGTACCGAAGAAAAATCTAACCTTTGAAAGATATAAATTTTTTAAACTTGTGCAAGAAGATTCTATTGAAAATTATGTAAAGTGTTTAAAAATTCAAGCAATAAATTGTGAATTTGGCAATTTAAACGATGATTTAATTAAAAAAACATTAATTAGTGGTTTGAAAGATGAGACATTACGTGAAAAATTACTTCAAAATCAAGAGTTGGACTTAAACGAAGCTATAGATGCTTGCAAACTATGGGAAACAACTAAAGCTCAAACTTTGGAAATGAATAATAACAAGAATATCTACAAAATTCTAGAACAATCAAACCAAAGGAATAGGGATGAAACATCTAAAAGAAAATCATGGTCAAAATCAAATGTAAATCATCAGTTGGGCAAAGAGCAGAACAACAATCGTTATTCGCACATACAAGACTACAAGAGAAAAACAGATAAGTTCATTAAAGACTGTAGAAATTGTGGTTATTCTCATAAAATAAACAACTGCATTGCATATGGTAAAACTTGTAATAAATGCAAAAAACAAAATCATTTTGCAAATATGTGCAGATCACGTAATAAAAATATAAATGAAGTAAATAATAATGTAGAAAATGATTGTAGTGATATCATAAGCATTGATAATATTTCTTGTAGAGACTCGTTTAAGAAATTGCATGTCCATAATGTAACAAACACTAGTAAGAATTGGTCAATTTCTCTTGAAATTAATAAACACTCTTCTTTGTTTAAAGTAGACACAGGTGCAGAATGTAATATAATTAACATAAACAAATTGTCTCAACATAATATAAATACTAAGATATTTAAATCAAATGAAAGGTTGTACGATTATAATAATCATTTGATACCAACATTAGGCAAATGCATGCTAGATATTAAATTTAAAGGTGTTTCTTATAAAACTGATTTTCATGTTGTAGATGGTTCATACAAATCACTTATTTGTTTTCAAACTGCTAATAATTTAGGCTTAATTAACAGTGTTAATACTTGTAAGATCGAGAGTTCTTACAAAAATTTAATTACTAAATATTCACACGTTTTTAAAGGCATTGGAAGGGTAGGAAAACCATATAAAATAGAACTTACAGAAGGAGCTCAACCTGTATGTCATCCCATAATGAGAATTCCATTTGCTTTAGAAGAAAAATTTAAAAAATGTTTACAGGATATGGAAAAAATGAAGATTATAGAAAGGATTAAGGGAAGTACACAATGGTTAAATTCTTTTGTTATTGTGAAGAAACCAAATGGAACGCTTAGAATCTGCTTGGATCCTAAAGACCTCAACAAGGTTATCAAGAAACAAAAGTATAAATTACCAACCATAGACGAGATTATGAGCAAATTACGTGGATCAAAATACTTTACAACATTAGATGCAGCAAGTGGCTTCTGGAATATTCCGTTGGATGAGTCAAGCAGTAAATTATGTGCTTTTGGTACACCTCATGGAAGGTTCAAATTCAATAGACTACCATTTGGTATAGTAACTGCGAGTGAAGAATTTCAGGAGAGATTTAAATCAATTTTCGACCTAGATGGCGTAGAAATATACATTGATGACATTCTTATTTTCGGAAAAACAAAAGAAGAACATGATCAAATTTTGGAAAAAGTACTACAAATAGCTGAAAAGGAAAATGTAAAATTTAATTTAGAAAAGTGTAAAATTGGGACAAACAAAATTAAGTATTTAGGGTATGAATTTTCTGATAAAGGTATTAGCATTGATGAAGAAAGAACTAGGGCTATAAAGGAAATGCCCACACCTAAAAGTAAACAAGAATTACAGAGATTCTTAGGAATGATTACCTACATCTCAAGGTTTATACAAAATCTATCGGAGAAAACTGCACCATTAAGGCTACTTCTTAAGGAAAACAATGCATTTGTATGGGGAGAATTACAAGCGGAAGCATTTAACAATTTAAAGAAAATTCTCATAAACACACCCTGT
Organism: Agrilus cyanescens; assembly: GCA_947389935.1. Lineage (NCBI taxonomy): Eukaryota > Metazoa > Arthropoda > Insecta > Coleoptera > Buprestidae > Agrilus > Agrilus cyanescens. The sequence goes on from OX376704.1 coordinate 21,902,855, forward strand.
TTAAAATATTTTGATGAAAAAGATGAACTTATTTTGTCAGTTGATGCATCAAAATCGGGTTTAGGGGCAGAGTTATGGAACTCGCATAGTATCAGCGCGTGGGTGCCACGCACTTCCTCGATCACATCCTTTTTGTATCATGCTTAGTCTTCCTGTTACCACGCATTTCTGTTATCACCTACGGCTATAAAATTATCTGTAAGTAGTAGTAAGCGACAGTCTAGATGTAATTTTCAACCCGCTCGTTTACAAATAAAATAAGTTTTATTTTTGATTCTTTCTTGTTCGATTATTTAACTGGCGCTGCGAACAGGATACCTAAGTGGTCCTTTATACAGCATTGCTCGTGTTTGCCGTTTGTGACCGCGAAGAGTTTCAACTCTAAAAAGGTATCCGCACCTGTAAACAGCATCGACATCAGACTCAGCCACAAGGCTTGCTATTCGTAACAGCGAGGCAAGCGATTGTAAGAAGACATCATAAAGAAAAGCAATCTATTGGGCCAGTCACCACACCAGCCATCTGATTGCCTTCCCACCTGTTTTCATTGCCGGATAACGAGAATGGTTCTGCTGTAAGTACTTTTCTCCTTTTATCCATTTTCCTAGTTATTAAGCGTAAAACAAAGATCGAACAACTTTTGTGTCAAATTTGCTACCCGCTAGTACAAATTCTACACACGCTTCTTGCTAATGTCCGATTCTGAAAGCGAAGAAATCAATTTTGCACAAAAAAACAAGCTAACGATTACACCTTCTAAGCTTAAACTAGCATTAGAAAATATTTCTACTATTGCAAAAAACCCTGTAAATATTCCTATAATCTCTGAAAACACGATGAATACTCCACAGATATCCATGAGCGATTTACAAGCTCGTTTCAATTTCGCAAAATCATCCGTACCTGAATATTATGGTGGATCGAAAGAATTAGTTTATTTTTTAACCTTTGCAGAAAATTTCATTCAAAACTTTACTTTTACTGATGCCGTGTTAAACGATTATTTCTTTCGTCATATAATATCGCAACTTAAAGGGGAAGCTAGAGACTATGTTCTTTTACACAAGCCATCAAAATGGGACGAAGTAAAAACATTACTATTACAAAGGTATCGCGACACACGTTCAGAAGTTACTTTACACAATCAATTATCCACCTGCTATCAAACACACACGCAAACATTCGAAGATTTTGCTGTAGAATTAAAAACACGCCTACAGACTTTAAAAGAATGCGTAGAATTAAACGAAACTAACGACGAAGTAAAACAGGCAAAATATACACTCTACGATGAACAAGCACGCTCAAAATTTATCTCCGGTTTAAAAGAACCATATCATTCATACCTGTTAGGGTTAAATCCATCCACGCTAGAGGAAGGTATTACTCTTTGTCGTACGTACGATAATTTACAACAACAATACAATTACACTAATTTCCTACGTAACAATTCACAGAAAAAAACACAATCACATCAACAAACTAAACACATAATTCAGAAACCATCTATTCCATTCATGCCTTTATCAATCATCGGGACAAAGTACGTTCCCTAGGGGCCCAATACAAATGCCTCCGTCAAAATTTGTAAAACCGCATTTTCCAACAAGTCAACAAGTATTTGGAAAACCGAAACCGCCTGTAAACGTTTTTAAACCACGCAATGCCCCACCCACTAACGCACCGACGCCTATGTCAGTATCTACTCGTAACACTTTTAGATCCCCGCAAAATCAAAATCAATCGCATTTTCGACAACCATTTAGAAACCATTTTCTAGCTACGGGTCCACGAAACTTCATATCTGAAGAAGTATTTAACGCAGAAACGAAAAACGTTGAGACAATAGACGACGAAGACATTTTCGAAGACGAAAACGGACAAAAATATCAGGTACAGTACGTACCCATACAATCCACAAATAATGAAGATGAAGATGATGAAAATTTTCCAATAATCGCCTCGAACAACGAAAACACCGAATAGACATTAATAATATGTTGAAACAACCTAAATTACCGTTTATACATAGCAATTTGTTAGAAATAAATATATTAATTGATACCCGCGCCTCTGCTAGCGTCATGAATCCAGAAATAGCATTTTCAAAATTTTTCGATTATATTTACGACTATAACTTCGAAGTAACCGCTTTAGGAAAGAAAATGAAGGGTACGCACGCTTCAAAAATTCCCATCTTTCACGAATTCGGCTCTGATATCGACGTTGAATTTCTTGTTTTACCGTGGCACAGGAGGTACGACTGTTTAATTGGATTACACGATTTATCCAAATTAGGATGCAATATTAACCTCCAACAAAAACGCCTAGAAACAGAATACGCTATTATCTATTGGGAAGAAGACATTAACAATTTACAAATTAATTACGTCGGATCAGAATTAACAATACCTGTGACGGAAAAAGAGGGAGAAGTCTATGTACCTAGTTTCCAAATCAAAGACCAAATAATACCTGACAGCATTTGTTACGCGACTAATTACAAAATAACCATGCCTATTCATTGCCAGCAAGAAATTTTATTCCAAGAACCTATTAACGTCGAACCTTTATCTGAATATCTCGAAATTAATTCGTTGCAAGAATCAAACCGACCTCGTTTAGTTATTTCAGAAGTAATTCGAACCACGCATATGAATGAAGAAGAAAGGCGCGAAATAATTAGACTATGTCGACAACACTCCTCAGTTTTTTATAATCCTGAAGAACAATTGTCTACATGTAACATTACTACTCATTTTATTAGAACCAACAACGATACGCCTATATATCAAAAGAACTTTCGTTACCCCTATCACTTAAAAAAAGAAATCCAAGAACAAGTTCAAAAGTTAATCGATAACAGAATAATTAGACCATCTATCAGTCCATATTCTAGCCCTGTCTGGATTGTCCCCAAAAAACTGGACGCCTCTGGTAAAAAAAAAATGGCGAATGGTTATCGATTTCAGAAAATTAAATGAGCATACGATCGAAGACAAATACCCGCTGCCGCGAACAGAGGAAATTTTGGAAAACTTAGGAAAATGTTCCTATTTTTCTATCCTCGACTTGGCGCAGGGTTTCCATCAGATACCCATGCATGAAAAATCTATCGAAAAAACCGCGTTCACGGTGGCAAACGGACATTGGGAGTATGTGCGAATGCCATTCGGCTTGAAAAACGCACCTGCGACTTTTCAACGAATGATGGATCAAGTTTTAGTTAAACACCTATATAAGTACTGTTTCGTCTACATGGACGACATTGTTGTCTTTTCGAAATCTTTGCAAGAGCACATAAACCATTTAAAACAAATTTTTATCGAATTAGAAAAATACAATTTAAAAGTCCAACTTGATAAGTCGGAATTTCTAAGAAAAGAGGTACCTTTCTTAGGCCACCTAATCACAACAGAAGGCATTAAACCGAATCCCGATAAGATAAAGGCCGTAAGAGAATTCCCGATACCAAAAACACCTAAACAAATAAAATCGTTCCTTGGTCTGGCCGGTTATTACCGTAAATTTATTAAAAACTTTGCGCAAATAACAAAACCATTCACTAATTGTCTTCGAAAAGGTGAGAAAATAAGCATAACGGACCCTAAGTATCTAGATGCATTTTCTAAAATAAAAGAGTTACTCTGTAACGCACCCATACTTTCCTATCCTGATTTTACAAAAACATTTCACCTTACGACTGACGCAAGCAACGTCGCCATCGGCGCTGTGCTTTCACAAAATAATAAGCCTATTTCTTTTTATTCACGCACCTTAAACTCGGCCGAAAAAAATTTCGCGACGATTGAAAAGGAATTGCTCTCGATTGTTGAATCGTGCAAGCACTTCCGTCCTTACCTGTTTGGTCAAAAATTCCTTATCGAGACAGATCACAAACCCCTGGTCTGGCTATTTTCTTTGAAAGAGCCAAACCAACGCTTAATTCGCTGGAAAATCAAACTCGAAGAATATAATTTTGAAATCAAGCACAAGAGAGGTAGGGATAACTATGTAGCCGACGCACTTAGTCGCGTAGAAATCAACGCTGTTGAAGACAAAGAAAACGACGACTCATTATCAATACTTCCGCAGTTCGATGAATCAGAGTTATTAAGCTTGCGAATCACCGACGACTCACCTGAACTACCTAAGCAAAATAATGATGAACAAAATTCCAACGACACCGTTCACACCGCCATAGAAAATCCAGTTTGTTTACTAAAAATTAGCGATAAAAGTATCCAAAGTTTTACGCACGGAATAACCTTTAAGTATGGCGATATGTTTCAAATTAAAAAGAGTCGTAAACTCGAAAACCGAGGTAGATATGACGTTATCTTACGCAAAGGACAAGAATACGGACACATTCTAACTTTCATTAAAGACAACACCTGTCCAAGTAATCTATACGGAATCTACTTTTACGATAAAGAAATTGAACCAATTCTTATGCAGGTCCTACGCGATCACTTTAACGATTCACTCCGCTTTATTAAAACCACTCTAAACGTTCCCACCTTTAACACCTTACGCTTTAACGACTACCTAGCTATGTATCATGGGAATAATCACAACGGTATCAACGAGACATACGAACATTTCAAGAAGATTTGCTTTATTTCGAAAATGAAGGAACGAATAACAGAATACATTAACAAGTGCGACACCTGTCTCAAAGCCAAATACGAACGTAACCCGTACAAACCACCTTTAATTGGTCCTCTAGTAGCAAAACGACCTTTTGAACACATACTCCTTGATCTATTTACATTAGAAGGCGAAACATTCTTAACGATAGAAGATCTTTTTTCTAAGTATGGACAAGCCTATTATCTTGAAGATAAAAACTCTGTTACGATACTTAAAAAATTACGCCATTTCTTTTCTCACCACAACTACCCGGATAAAATCACTACCGACCCCGGTACCGAATTTGATAATCGCGTATTAAAAGAATTTTGCAATCTTTTCCATATTGAATTACATCTTGCTACAATTAGAAATCCAAATTCAATTGCACCTATTAATAAATTACATAGTACGTTAAAAGAAAAAATTAAAATCCTAAAAGGCAAAAACCCTAACGATTTAATAAAAAACTTAATGACTACTGCTATTCTCTTTTATAATCAATCTGTGCACTCTACAACTAAATTTACGCCCTTCTCATTATTATACGGTCCTTACAATAAATTAGACGCACACCTGATAGATCTAGATTTAACTATCTACGAGGAGTACAATGAAAAACGTAAATCTGAATTGCTCCCTTTTTATGAAGCACTCTATCACAAACAATTAGAAAAAGGAAAACGAATAATTGAAAAACGAAATGAACAGTTAACTGAACAACCTGAACTTGTTAACCAAACTGTCTACGTCGACGCACATGCAAAACAACGCAATAAAACTGGTCTTAATTACACGCCCTTTAAAGTATTAAAACAAGACAAGTCAAAATTAATAGGCGTAACACATGGTAAAAATGTAATAAAATCTTATAATTTGGGAAGCACTAAAAGACTAAGAAAGAAAATTAATTTGCAGGACTATGATAATGCTCCTGATGGTGACGGTCAACAGCCGGGCCCTTCAAATTCAACAAATTAACGAACACGCAATCTACTATCAAGAAGAATTGGGAACCGCGAAACAAATTAAGTATTACCACAAAAACACCTTCTATTTAAATCTCTCCTCCATTCGTAACACGTATCGACATATATTGTCCAACACACGCGTGCTTTCGATTAAAATCACATCTGAACTAAAGACACTTTACCTACACGTTACAAACAGAATTTCATTATTGCAAAACACACATTGAAAGACTTAGCTACGAAAGAAACAAGCGATCCCTTTTTGATGGACTAGGCACAGTTATTCGATACATTACTGGTAACCTGGATCAAAACGATCTTCATGAAATAGTCTCTAACATGAAAAATCTGCAAGAAAATAATAAACTCCTTTCCGATCAAAATGTAAAAACTATTAACATTGTTCAAAGTTTGATTAGTAAATTCGAAAACAATGCCAAATTAATTGATTCTAGTTTACAAAAGACTATTACTCTGTTAAGCGAAACCACTGAGGTAAATGATTTTCGTTACTTAATGTTAAACGAACTTTTAACAATTGATTACTTTATCGATTACGTTGATACGATTCTGAACACCATAACATTCAGCGAACAAGAAATGGTTAATCCTCTGTTTTTTACAACTGATGAGATAAAAGAAATATTTACCACATTAACTAATCTTTTTACCGCTAGCGAATTGATTCCTTTTGATTCATTACATGTGTTCGAATTTCTCGAAATATGTAAATTAAACACTGTCATCGTTGAAGACAGCATAATCTTTGTTTTACGTATTCCAATACTTGAAACTTCTACTTATAAATTCTCACGTATCTACCCTATACCAAATTCCGATAATATTATCCTAATACCACCTGAAAAGTATCTTGTCAGTAATGCAAGGAATAACATATGGTTGGACAACGAGTGTAAAAGTGTTCGGGAAACATTCATTTGTGAAAGTGCAACAAGAAACAGTGTGTGTAATCCAAAAGACCCTAGCTCTTGTTCTATCGCTAGATTAAGTAATAGTATTAGTAATGTAGTACAATTGCAAAGTAAAGCACTATTGGTAATTAATAATAATAAAAAACTCGAAATTATTGATGAATGTTCTAATGAGGTTCAAACTATAGCACATTCTGCAATTATTAACAAAGTATGTAAAATTGAAATAAATAATGATATCTACGAAAATATAAACACTTCTGTTAAAATAATTAGAACACCTGAATTTTTGTTTCCAAATGATACTACTGTAATACCAATAACATTACGAGTGGAACATTTAACGGACTACTCTTCTATCAGAAACGAATTAAATAATAACGCTAAGACAATTGAATTAAGTGCGTTGCATTTTAGAGCTACGTATCATCCAATAATAATTACCTTTACTTTAATAGTATGTATTTTAATTGTATTTACATGTTATAAACTTTCTCTGTATTCTAAGTTAAGGAAGTTTGTGAATGATAAAATAAAAAAGGCTCCAACGGAAGAAGATCCGGAGGAAACACAAATTCCGCTCCAATCATTATCACAGACTTATCCACAAGTTGTTCCCACCTAATCGCTTCTGGAAGAAACGATTCTAAGGAGGGAAGAGTTATGGAACTCGCATAGTATCAGCGCGTGGGCGCCACGCACTTCCTCGATCACATCCTTTTTGTATCATGCTTAGTCTTCCTGTTACCACGCATTTCTGTTATCACCTACGGCTATAAAATTATCTGTAAGTAGTAGTAAGCGACAGTCTAGATGTAATTTTTAACCCGCTCGTTTACAAATAAAATAAGTTTTATTTTTGATTCTTTCTTGTTCGATTATTTAACTGCAGTAATTATTCAGAAAGGACAGCCATGTGCTTATGCTTCAAAAGCTATGACGGAAACTCAAATAAGATACGCTCAAATCGAAAAAGAGCTGCTAGCGATTTGTTTTGGAGCTGAAAAATTTCACCAGTATATCTTTGCTAAGAAAACAATCGTGGAAACAGACCACAAACCTTTAGTTTCAATATTCAAGAAAAACTTAAATGATTGCCCACCTAGATTACAGAGAATGTTACTAAGGTTACAAAAGTATGAGTTAGAGGTAAAACACAAACCTGGAAAAGAATTGTTAATTGCAGATGCACTATCTAGAGTGAATTTACAAGAAGAATACAAAGATAACATGGAATTAGAATTACAAATTTGCTTGGTAATAAACAATATTCAAATTTCTGATGAAAGAATGAAGGAATTAAAACTAGAAACTGGAAATGATGAAGGATTTAAAATTCTAAATGATTACATAAAAAATGGATGGCCTCAAGATAAAACCAAAATTCCAGATGATCTTCGAACATTTTACAAATTTCGACATGAGATAACACAAGCTAAAGGTTTACTACTAAAGGGTAATAAGATATTAATACCCAGAAAATTAAGAAAGCATATGTTAACTTGCATTCACAAAGGGCACCAAGGAATTAATAAATGCATTCAACGTGCTAACACAGCTATTTTTTGGCCGGGGATGAATACCCAAATTGAGGATTTCGTCACTAGATGTCAAACTTGCCAAAAATATGGTAATTCACTTGCAAAAGAACCACTTCAACCTCATACTATAGAACAAATTCCATGGTTTAAGGTTGGAATGGATATATATGAATTATATGGTAAACACTATTTAATAGTAGTCGATTATTATTCCAAGTATATAGAAATTGCGAACTTACAAAGAAATTTAACTTCAAAAAACTGCATAGAAAATTTGAAATCTATTTTTTCAAGACATGGTATACCATCGATAGTTATCACGGATTGTGGCCCACAATTAATCAGCGAAGAAATGAAAATTTTTGCTCGTGATTGGAACTTTCAGATACAAACGACTTCACCACATCATCAACAAAGCAATGGCATGGCTGAAAGAGCTATTGGAACAATAAAGAAAATGCTGAAAAAGTCCATTGAGGAAGGAGAAGATACATACATAACTTTACTTGCATATCGCAACACACCAATCTATAACTCATACACTCCTTCACAACTACTAATGTCAAGGATTTTAAGAGACCATATTCCCAGGACAAGAAAAATGTTGGAGCCTAAAACTATCAATTTTGGTGAGTATAAGAAGTTGGTAAAACGAACACAAGAAAAAGATAAAGAATACTATGATAGACATACAAAAAAAAAGAGAAGAATTTCAAAAAGATGACTTAATATATTATCAAGAAAAACCTGGACAGATCTGGAAAAAAGGAAAAATTATAGAAAAAGAAAAAGACAGAACATACAAAATAAGTACTGAAACTGGACAACTATTAAGGAGAAACAAAATTATGTTAAAGAGAAGAAGACCAGAATTATTAGATATTACAGACTGCGGAATTCAACGAATGGCATCCCCTTCCTTTGTTAATCAAAATAATACAGATAATTTTGTAAGAACTCGATCAAATAGAATAATACATGTACCTAAGAAATTTAATAATTATGTAATCAATAAGGATTATGAGATTCTTGAAAGGGGAGATGTCATATGAATAGGCATTGATGTAAGGTGGGTTGCGGGCGGATAGAGAGAGTAGAGTGAGGTGAGATGATGTTGAGGAGGACTGATAAAAAATTTGTAGAACAATTAAGCAGACAATAAATAAAAACTTGTGACAATAACAGCATTTTATGGAATCAGAGCTATAGCTTACTGCGTTGAATCGGTTGATCAAGTCGTTAAGGAAGCTAAAGGTGCTAAGAAAAGCGTTAGTAAATTACATCTAGGTATTGACGATTATCTTCGCATTATTAAGGACGATTCCATCATTCTAAACAGTATGGATATTTTCGACTCTGACCTCCATACTATTTTCACACAAATGAAAACAAAAGTAGCTCTTTGCCCTAAAGATAATAAACGTTTCCTAATTAACGAAAACAACTAATACGCCTCCTTGGGAACATTATTATACGAGCCCTGACAACTATATGTTCGGACACGTAAGTTTTTGGTATTTAATGTAGGAAATTTAATTGAAGGATGAATCAAAACCGCTTGACCTATTTTTTTTTTTTATAAAACAAAGTACTTAAAAGGAACTATCAGGTAATGCTATTAAATAAAAATGGCTTTAGCTGACCCAGGAAAGTAATTTCTCAAAAGGTGTTAAGTTTATTTACAACTAAATATTCGGACAGTAGTCTGCAAAAACGCTGCTACGTAGAAGGCGATGACTACAACATTGAAGTTATTGAGAAGTTGTCAGTTGTGGGTTGTGAGAGTATTGTTAGTGATAGAATTCATTATTTATGAAATATAGCTGGTTCGTGGATTACCAAAAAGTACATAAATTCGTGAATTAATTGTATTGAAACGTTATTAAGGTAAAACCTTGCGTACTACTACGGCAGATCTTGCTATACCGAAGTCCACTGTTGAGGGAATCATAAAGCACTTTGGTAAAATGGACAGTATTAGAATATGTGGCAAAAAAACTGGGCGTTCTTGCACTGTTACAAGCTGAGATAGAAGAATCTTAGTGAAACTCTGCAAAAGATTGCGCCGTTCCACTTTGAGAGACATTACCACTGAATGCAATCAACAAGCAGGATTGAATGTATCCCGAGAATGCTGCAGAAAGTGGGTTCATAAGTGTGGTCTTGGCTTCTACAAGGTAATTATTAGAGTATCAGAAAGTTACTTAATTGGCATTCTAAGTAACAGTATGATATAGTCCAAGGAGAAGCCCTTGCTAACGGAAAGACAAAAAAAGAAGAGGTTGGAATGGGCTAGGGAGAGAGCATCTTGGACAAAGGAAGATTGGAATAAGATAATATTCAGCGATGAATCTAAGTTCAAAGTGTCAGTGGGCGATAGCCGCAGTCGGGTGATTCGATCGAAAACAGAAGCCTTCCATCCAGATTGTTTGAATCGATCTGTAAAATTTGCTAGAGGCATAATGATGTGAAGATGTATGTCTTCCAAAGGATTAGGGATTTTAAAATTTATCGAGGGAACGGTAAATGCCGACAAATATCAGAAAATTTTGAACGAAAGTGTAACAAAGTTACATCCTGATGGAAATTTTATTTTCCAGCAAGACGGAGCATCGTTCCACTCGGCTAAATCCTCGAAAAAATGGTTTGAGAATCACAATCCAACAGTTTCAGATTAGCCTTCAAATAGTCCAGACCTTAATGATATTGAAACAGTTTGGCACAAAATTGAAAGGCACTTTAGGGATAATCCACAGAAGACAGTTGCCAATTTACGTGCTAAACTGCAGGATATCTAGAATACTTTTTCAAACAACGATTGTCAGACTGTCGTAGACAGTATACCCAAAAGGATTAATGCAGTCATAAAAGCAAGAGGTGATGTTACGCCATATTAATTTAATATGTTGCCTTCTGTTCGAATATTTAGTTGTCAAGAAAATAACATTCTGTTAGTTGTAGTGTTATGTTTCAAGTATGTTATAAAACATAAAAACGTTAATACTACGAAATGTTTGTTTTTTTGTGTGTAAGTTTATAAAATTAATACATAAAATCACTCGTTTATGGTTACATATGAACTGAACCTTTTTCTCTAAAATTATTAGGTGTCCGAACATATAGTTGCCAGGGCTCGTTTAGAAAACTCGGAAAATTCACTTTGAAAGCTATTGATACTATTTATGAACATCTTATAAAATTGAAAGATCAAACGAACTTACCTGTGAAGTTAGATCTCAATTATATGATATGAAGATGATCAAAAAGGTAGTACCGCTCTTCTCTGGCTTACAAACCACAATTTTAAAAGAAACTGAAACCACAAGCCACGGACCCATCTCCCCTCGGTCACACAATGCGCAGCCTAATTTATTTCAAAGGGCTCTCCGGAACTAAGATGACCGGGAAGAAAGAAAAGGGTTGGGTGGGTTTGATCATCTTCGGGCGAAGCCATCCATATAATTGAGATCGAACTTCACAGGTAAGTTTGTTTGATCTTTCAGTTATATTTCAGGCTTCGTCCTCTATGATAAAAAAGGTAGATGTTTAAAGAATGTTACGGAGAGAACACTTCTTAAGTTGCAAGAACACGCTGTAGTGTATTTTAAAAGGAGAAAAAATGCAACAAGGCAAGAGATATTGAAACTTATATTTAACAAGTAAACAATACAACAAAATTTTTTAATAAGTCAAAACACTACTTCCTTTCTAATCACTTCTAAAGAAACTCCGTTCCTTCGGACTACTGAGGTGGAAGCGTGCCTAGTGGAGTGTGCAGAGAATATTGAGACGTCTAGGCCACTTTTTCCTAAGGTACTTTTTACCGATTTGCATAACGTCTGAACGGACGCAGGCCCGTACGGTGGTCTGGTAGAAATAATTTAGAATTGGCCGGTGGTCTCAATGTTCGAGTTCACTCCAATGCGACCGCAAGACAAATCTGTGGTCTCTCCAGGAAGAAGGGAATCCTTAATATGGGTTGAAGAGCATTGATCCTAGAGGTCTTCAATTTCTGCCGAACATGTATACAGAAACCTTCTTCCGATTTTTGGATATTTACCAATTCAATAGCTGATAAAGTTTGCATCCTCTGGCCAGTTATGAGTGCCAGAAGTGTCGCCAATTTTTCTGAAAGACATTTCAAGGAGGAACTAAAGTTATCATGCTTGCTTAGAAAGGTGAGAACAGTATCTGGCTCCCAAGTTACATTATATCTGGGCTTGGGCGGTCGACGGCTAAAGATTCCCTTTAGAAAACGTTTAATGTCAGGATTACTACCCAAAGTTGATACCACTATAAGTGCAAGAGCAGATCGTGTGCTGTTTAACGTTTCATAAGCCTCTCCGTCTTTAAATGGTTCTACAAGAAACTTCAAGACCCTGTTTGTATCCAGATCAAAGAAACTTTTATTATGAAGTTGGCAAAAAGACCAGTATTTTTTAAAAACAGTATCATACTGCTTTAGAGTTGACGTAGACAAAGACTCTATCATTAAAGCCAGACATTCCTCCGGCAGACCCCGGTGGAGAGAACTCTACCCGATAACCTCCCGGCAACCAGGGTAAGGTGGCGGTAAAGAGGGTGTCGTTTGCCGCTGGAAGAAAGAAGCAACTTGTTAGATGGAGGGAAAATGAGGGGTTTTGCACACAGTAAACAGTTAAACAAGGGAAACCAAACTTGCGCAGGCCAATATGGTACAATTGCAATACCTTCTGCCTTATCAGCAATGATCTTTTGGAGAACGCGCGGAATAACTGAGAAAGGTGAGAAGGCATAGAATGAAAGCTGATGCCAGTTTAAAGTAAACGCATCAATCACAACTGCGTCGGGATCTGCGGCCCAAGAGACGACGCGACCGCATTTTGAATTTAATTTGGTGGCAAAAAGATCAATTTTTGGCTTTCCGAACTGCTTAACAATTGTTTGGAAAATTGCGCCAGCTAATTCCCATTCAAGCTACGTTTTTGGACGAGGAGATTCCGCGTCTGCCGCCATTTTAAGGGAAGATTTTATGTAGCACGCAAACAACATAATCTTCCGAGATTCACACCAACGCCAAAGCTTCCTAGCTAAGGAATTTAATAATTGAAAACGTGTTCACCTCATCTTGTTAACATATGCAATCGCCGTGGTGTTATCTAAGCGAAGTAGAGTGAGACAATTTTTAAGCCGCGAGGCAAAGAAAGCAGCCAAAAGTACCAGGTAACTTATACGATGGAGTTGTTCCTTATTAGACCAAAACCCATTTATTTGGTTACCATCACAAACTGCGCCCCACCCTGTCCTGGAAGCATCGGAAAAGATTTCTAGTTAAAACGTTTTTGGATGCAAGCTAGACTGACTACCCTGAATATTACGATACTACCATCGAAGGTCTTTCTTCATAAAAGCATCATAATCACAAGACCTGTTCAGAGCCAAACATTTTGCTCGTTCTAGGCGCTTGACATAAATCCAACCATAATGGGTAGCGGGGCAAGCTGAAGTTAATAGTCCAATCAAATGGGCAAATTGTCGAATGGTGCATTTAGTCCTTTTAAGTTTAGTCCTTTAGGGTTCAATTTGCAAACCAATAACTCAATAAAGAACGAAATAACAAGAACACAACAACGAATTTATTTACAACTCAGCAACAGAAAACGATAGGCGATAGCACGAGGTTGAAGTTGAAGCCCAAAGACTGACACCGACAGCCAGGTTCCAGTTTGCTTTTTTCATGACTGATTGTGAAATTATTTACAAAAAACCGTAGCCTGCTAGCAAGTGTATTTACGTGAGATTTCTGTACACCCTGGCTTGACGGCTTCCAACGTCGCTGATCGGGGGATCGAAGTCGAACAGTTCCGTTTTGTGGTGCCCTGACGACATTTCGTCCGTCCCTTGTTCCAACGGGAGGCTGGACGAATCGAGTTTAAAGATTTCTTAGGGCGACGAAAGTCAAGCTTCGGTTTTGGTTTAGGAGGCGGCGTCTTCAGCTCTGTACATGTTCGCTTCAGAGACTTTGCTGCCTTTAAGCTGTCCTCCAGGTCGGAACCGAATAACCATTCGCCGATCGGCGCTTCATCTAAAGTGTTCTTAAAATCGGAATTTAACCCAAACTGCACCATCAGACGTCCAGCATCGCTTAGCGGTTCAATTAGACTGGTAGGTTTCAGGGGAGGTTTATCAGCCAAAAGTAAGGTAAGAGCATGGCCCAAAGCAGATAACGCCGTGCCAACGGACGTTTGGAGCCCCATAAGGCGAACGTCCCTGGCGTTAGCCGAGTCCACAACAGAAGCTTTAATTTCAATGTTGACCTTTGGCGCACGAACACCCAAACAATTTGAAAGAGGGCGGTATTTGTCCTGCAATGTCTTTCGAGCCCCAGGATCCAAACCGCTTTGTAAAATTTTTCCCCAGCGGATAGCCAAATCTTTCTGAATAGGGGCGCTAAAGGCAGGCTGTTGAGGAACCTAAGACCCCAAAAGGTTGCTCCTCTAAGGAGGCTTCCTACTGAGAAGATGCCAAAACTCGAGCAGAAAAAGATCCTAGTAACGGAAAAAGAGAAAAATATTACGCCCGCTCATCACCCAAGTAAGGCAAGGATAACAACCAAGAAGGGCGTTATTTCATATCGCCACGTCAACAACTCGTGTTTAGACGTTAAGAGGGAAGAAAGGTCGTTATCACATAACGCCACGTCAAACAACCCGTGTAATACGTAGAGCAGGAGAAAATGGCGATCTCCCGTAACACCACCACTTCAAGTATCAGGCGGTAAAGCTCACCTGGCGAATTGCTTTTTTCCGGTGATTCTGATAAAATTCTGCTGCTTCGACGTGGTTGTTGCGGACGACAGCGTCTTTTCTTGGACTTTTATTGAGACGTCGACCTTACACGCGAGCTTGCAGAATTTGCAGATGGCGATGAACTATGATGTCGTTTACGACGCTTAAAACGGCGTTCCAGGTCGAAAAGGCGGTTGCGTAATTCTCAAAGGGTCCTCGACCCTTCAGAACTACTTGACGTGAAAATTTTGCGAAATCTTCGGGGCATGATTACACAAAAATAACTGAACAAAATCAAATAACACTCGAAGAAAGGTAAATACGTGTTAATTGCAACGCATAAAGAAAAACGAATAAGGCTGCGCATTGTGTGATCGAGGGGAGATGGGTCGGTGGCTTGTGGTTACAGTTTCTTTTAAAATTGTGGTTTGCAACCCGGGGAAGAGCGGTACTACCTTTTTAATCATAGAGTGCGAAGCCTGACATATAACTTTAATCAGTTGGTGTACTGTATGTGTATATGTAAATAATGTAAAGTAAAGTTCTGGGCAAACGCTTCAAGACTCAAATTAAGTAACTTCAACTCATCAATCCATCAGTCCCGTCTACTTAATTGAGATACATAAAAAAAAAAAAAACTATACTAGAAGGATGCGTAAAAGCCACGCTTCTGCATCACTTCTATAAGTAAAACTTGTATCAATTTGTAACCTGTACTTACAACTTATGTGTTATATGGTTAAATGTTAAATGTATTTATTAATAATAATAATGTATCGATGTTATATTTTACAAGATTGTACCTAATAGTGATTGTACCCACATGTCTGTTTAAAAATAAATAGACTTTATAACGCAGATTTGCCTTTAACAAATTTTATAGAAATTGGATTTTTTTCCTGAACAGGGAAAGGAAACGCTAACTGTTTCTGCTGTTACAATTTATTGAGTTAATAACATTAACAATTAATAAGTTTTCTTATTATCTTCAATATTATTAGTTGATGGCCATTTGTCTGAGTCAGGACGGCTTTGCCAGCCTAGAGCCTTTTCGTTCCTTCTCGTAAAATATTTTCTTCTCTCCATCTCATCACTGTCTAATAATGACCGTTAATGTTTGGACTTAATGAGTATGCAAACCGGCACAAGTTGATGGATGAATTTAATAATTTTTTCCAAATATTTCGGTTGTGCGTAGTACGCTATATCCATTATCATCTACACACTTTAATAATGTTGTATACTTTTTCCTTAAGTTAACGATGGAGTATTTTCTGCTCCTAGTTAGAGCTTATCCGTTTATTAGCATTTCCCTTAGAAAATATATAATAATAATATATAACTCGTCTTGTTAAAAATCCCTTGGACTTCATCGCCGGTTATTTCAACTTTTTCACAACAAGGTTTTAAAAAATCATCAATGAATATCTTTTTCGAAAATGAAATACAAAACATCAAACGATGCGTCTCGCGACATTGTTAACCATTTAAACACCTCCTTTGGGACTTCCAACTTCGAATACACCACTTTAACTCTTTCTAAATCATTGGATAATATTACTCTCTGGAAATTGATAACGAGGATTTGCCTTTCCGCTTGATACAACTCATATGCTAAGGAATCCATTTTTTAGAAAAAATCGATTTCTAAGTCGTCTGGGTCGCTTTCCTCGCTTACTAAATAGTTTGTTATTACTAGTTTATTGTATGCACCTTTCAACTCAAATTCTTGCAGTACGTCTTCTAACTCTGACGCTACAAAATGATTTCTCTCAGATAAGAAACGTCTTTAAAAAATTTCACTTCAATTACGAAATTTTTAACCATTACTACGCCTTTAACTTTCAATGCGCCAACTAGAGACTGCAACTGATGACACTCGCCATGTCTATTCTTATTTATAATAATAATTTGAGGGAGTGGGTATGCAAATTTATAAATGTTTTACCATTTATTATTTCAAAAACGTAGGACCATATTACAAAACGTTTTTCTTTTATGAGTACAGCCATTATGAGATCTATCCAGCCCTAACCATTTCACGTAAACCATGTCACCTCTACGTCTTTGTACTTGCCCCACTAAATAAATATCTGCATGCGCAGCTTTCTGTGATTCCATACCATAAAATCCTACTTTTATGTGTTCCCCTTTTTCATCCTTTAGGTACTACATAATTGGATCAGACAATTTTATACGAGTTATTGTGAATTGTTCGTTGGACAAATTCGGTTTATAAACTTTGCTAAAAAATTCACGATATTTGCTTATTTGTACTCGGTCTCCCACTTTGAATCGAATTCTTCGTAAATCCACCTTTTTCAGATTGTGTTCTCCAAAAGTGTTTCTTCGTTTCGTTTATTGACTTTGCTTGGTTTCATTCAAATAGTTCTGTGAACCTTATTGTAGTGTTCGGTTATATCTTGTTATACACTCAACCATCTGTAGAATCCCTGTAAACTGAAGCGTTGCCACATTTTTGATTTTAGCGTTCGATTTAACCGTTCCACAACCGACGCTTCCTTGGTGCTATATTTTTTCAGTTTGCATATTTTTAGGAATATGTTTAACTGTAAAGCCCTTCCAACATATTCACCTGTTTTGCGTTTTACTGCTTGAGCCCACACAAATTTTGAGAAAACGTCGATTATAACCAAAATGTATCTGAAACCTTTATTTTCTCTCGCATACGGAATCATTTCCACTAAATCGACTTAATGAAGATCATCTAATCCTTTAACAATTACCTTACGACGTGTAAAATTAATTTTAGCGGATTTATGCAGTTCTTTCACAAGTTCTTCTTTCACGTTTAACATTTTCCTTCCAAAGAAGAACTACATGGACAGAGCTGCTGTTAGTTTATAACTGCTCTATTTTGCACTACATCTTACTCTTTGTTGTTGCCGTACATTTAGCTCCTTTGCTTCCTTTGCTCCGTCTTAAGTTTCTTCGATAATTCTTCATCAACTTTCCTAGCAAATGCTTCTACATCTTTAAGTTCTAGTTTTAGTTTTGTGGAAAGGGTATCCATGATTATGATAGAGTTCTTGTCTATTAAATCATTCACCATTTTTGTTATTTGTTTATCCCTATCATTGTTATATTTTTGAAGTTCTCTTTCCAAATTTTTAATTGATATCTCGATATTATTTGCTCCAAAAGTCCTATAATCACATTTGTTTTTCCACAGTTTGAAGGTCCTACAACGATACATATGATTGTTAATGGTAATAAACAACCATGACGATTTATTTTCGAAGCGATGTTGAAGTCACGATTGGTTATCGGTAGAGCAGATGGATGTTGT
This sequence comes from Agrilus cyanescens, assembly GCA_947389935.1. Lineage (NCBI taxonomy): Eukaryota > Metazoa > Arthropoda > Insecta > Coleoptera > Buprestidae > Agrilus > Agrilus cyanescens. The sequence goes on from OX376704.1 coordinate 21,921,008, forward strand.
ACTATCCGTATGTTTATCAATTATTAAACGATTCCGCTGTGTGTTCACGGATATTTAAATTTAGAGTTAACGTTGTTCATATAGTCAGTTGGTTCATAATGTGAAAGCACTCGCACCAGAACTGTTACATGAAACGTGGCGTTCTGAATAGATAGATTACCTTTTGAATTTCATCTACCAGGCTATAAATTTTGTGGTCCAGGGACACGATTAAACAAACGATTAGCATGTGGTGATATTGCAATGTGAATATTGCAAATTACATGATATTGCTTACACAATTTCACCAGACATTTCGCAACTTCGAAGAGTAGACAAGGTTTTAGCGCAACAATCTTTACGAAGAGTGAAGTCATCAGACGCGTCTGTAGGTGAACGTTTAGCAGCTTTTAACAATTACATCGGCTATGAAGGCTAAGAGGAAAGTCTACTACGTCACATAAATATGAATTGAATTTATCATCCATCTACAAATCACCTCAAATTAATGAGGAAAAGGCTATTTCTGCCATCATGCCCCCGCCGGGATTCGAATCCGGGTCTCTGGGTTTATGCGCCATTGCTCTAACCACTAAGCCACGGCGACATGATGACAGCAATAGCTTTTTCCTCATTAATTTGATGTAATTTGTAGATGCTTCTTGAATTGAATTCATATTAATGTATTTAAAATCACCACTACTAAATATTTCTCGATATTTCATTGTTAATAGATACTACTACGTCACGGTAAAGAAGGCGGTTCGATTACGTTAAAGAGAATAAATAAGATAAAACGAATAAGAGAAGGAGTTCTACCGTTTAGTAAACTAGTGAAGACCGCGGAACTTGCTCTTTAGAAAAACAAGTCACTCCCTCTGTTGGTTGCTGTTAAAATTGCGTTAAATCAAATTCGGAAACTTGGAAAGCGATATAAATCTCCTAGAATCATCCTTATTCCGAAAACAGGCGGCTTGCTACCGCTAATTGCCATTTTAGCAGGATTATCGGCACTTAGCTCTCTCTGGTGGTGCTGCTGGGATAGCTAAAACTGTAAAAGATGCTTAATCAGCGCAGCAACAACTAGAAGAAGCTTAGCGTCACAACGTTTACATGGAAGCCATTGCTCTTGGAAAAACTGTTTCGGTGCAACCTAACCGTAAAGGTTCCGATTTATACCTCAGACTGTTTCACACTTCAGACCGTTTCACATCTCAGACCGTTTCAACAACGAAAAACACAAAAGTTTTCATGAAGCTACCTAATCATGCTCTGATAGATTTAGATTTACACAATTACATTCATAATTTACAAATTCCGCATTTTCATGGAATTACCAAGAAAAGTTAAAAGGTGTGAATGTTGAATCGTTAATTTAGACGCGGGTAGTGGCACACATTGGACAGCCTATGTTAAACGAAACAGTAAAGCTATTTACATTGATAGTTTTGGTGATCTCCATCCACCGAAAGTACTAGTTCAATATTTGTAATCTACTGAACCTAGTTCTACAATTCCTACGAATGATTACGCAAACCCTTTTTTAAAAGGAACCATCAAACTTACTTTTGTTTATCAAGCAGAATATTAAACCGAAAAACATGTCTCACACATTCGCCTTGACTAATGCAGTCTGAGCTACAAATAATAATAAGTCCACCGATTGTTTTAAGCGATGATGAAGAATATCAAATAGCATTATTAGATTTTGAGGCGTATAACAGTATTTCTAATATCGATTAAAACAACAACAAGTTCTGTTTTAAAGGTTCTTCCAGAAGGATTCTATGAAATCAGTTATATTAATGATTTTGTTCAGGAGAAAGTGGGAGGTACTACTAATAGTATTCTCTTGCAGCACCAAAAAAGTTGACTTTACTCCGACAGATTCTCCTGCAATGTTATTGGGTTTTGAAAATAAGCTTCTACCAACGCTTCAAGAGGTGTCCGGTCACGTAGGTGACATATTCAAGGTAAGCGCAATTTCAGTAATATGTAACCTTGTATCTAACTCCTACATACATACTAATAATGGTGCTAAAGGACAAGATAGACATATACTACATTAATTCATTCCCAATGTACTTCCCTGATTTAAAATTGTAGAGAATCCCACAAGTTATATATTTATCAATCAAGACTCGCGTCATCGATTACATTTCCCGTAAAATAGTTAATCAAGACGGTAATCTTGTTGATTTCCGCGGAGAGCGTGTCATAGTAAGGCTGTACTTACGAAAAGTATTACATGGTTGTGCGATATAACTAACCCGACGATATTCAAACAAGAAAATCGCTATAAAACGATTACTACACTCTCATACTCTTATTTCACGCACAATATTTAAGCGAATAACACCGTCTAATGAACTGTTCCTTAAATTCTTGGGATTGTGGTTGAAAAAGACGAAACATTAAAATGGTTGCAGAAATGCTTAATGTCACCGAGATAGCGGTCTTCGACAACGCTATTGTTAATGCTGATAAACATACTCATCAACCTTACGCGAATTCAACATTCAACAAAATAACGATACCATACGTATTCCCATATAAAGTGAAGACGTTTACATCTTACCTTGCAACAGTTTCGTATACATAGAAGGACGTTTGTTGAAAAAGGATGGAACTGTACCTACCAGTACTAAGTTTATAGATGATGGAATTTTGTACCTTTTTGATGAAATTCGATATGAATTGGGTAGAAAAGTTGTTGACTGAGTCCGCAATCCTGGTATGACTACAACAATGAAAGTTGACACGTCTTACAATGAAAATGAAGGTAAACATCTCATTAATAGTGGATCGTTGCCTCCTGCTTTAGCCGCCGTACATGGAGTTACTTTAACGTTTGTATTCATCTTTTTATGATTTTAGGATTTTGAGAACACATTCGAAAAATAATACTTAACATACGACAGGAATTGGTTATAGATCGCAGCAGCACTGACAATAATGCTCTCTATTTCTCAGCAACACCGGTTGAGGAGGTAGTTGTATATTTGAATCAGATATGTTGGAAAGTTCCTCATGTATCTGTTGCTCATGCTGAACGTTTGAAATTATTACGTTACGTTGATCGCAATTTAAATATGAAACTTTCGTTTCGTAGTTTGTACGGCTTATAATTCAGATCGGATACAATACCTGTAGCTTTATATTCTGTCTCTTTCTATTGGCACATCGCATTTTTCATTACCTTAACTACTCTATGTATATTAACTCTATGGATTCTACAGTGTTCGTAAATATTCCCTTTCCCTCTCTATAACCTCACCTACCTACTACCTAAACGTATGGCTGCTAACCTTTTCCTTTCTTATTGGTAGTAAACAAAAACACACTTGTAACTTTCACAACTTTATTGTCTAACTTGACACGTATTTCGCCAACACTGTGGCTTCTTCAGAAGTATAAATTTTACTTAAAACTACCTAGGATACATTTCTATAAATATAGTTTTTACGGTGGTGAATGAAGGGTAGGGAACGGAAAAAGATTTAACAATGGTGAATGGTTTATATCTACTTGATCATTGAGTAATTTGTCTGTTTTCTTATATTTATTTATTTCTTTACATTCTAATAGTGTTAATTTTATGCCCTTATTTTCTACATGCAAAATTTTTAGGTATAAATTAAACATATGCTTTTGTTCTAACACATGTTTGGCTTCACTCACCACCGTAATAACTATATTTATAGAAATGTACCTAGGTATGCTAGGTAGTTTTAAGTACAATTTATACTTCTGAAGAAACCACTGTGTTGGCGAAACACGTGCCAAGTTAGACAATAAAGTTGTGAAAGTTACAAGTGTGTTTTTGTTTACTACCAATATGTTAGACCTTCACTAAGTATCCAATCAATCAATACTAATTTTTCCTTTTTAACTCTTTCATTAAGACTACCTCTATTGCCTACTCACTCGATCTATACCAGGATCACATGGCTGGTATGACAGCACTTCAAAGCACGAGCTTTCACGACAAATTCTTTCATTTTTTTATACATTCGATACAACAATAAATATTCAAAAAATTATTTACTTTTGATTCATTAGGCATTAATTTAAATTCTACTCATTGAACCTATCTAATCTAACCTAACCAATCTTAATGAAAAATAATTAAGAAAACCATTTATGTACCTGCCCTGAAAAAAATCGGAATTTTATATAATAATTATCGGGAATTAATTAAATATGAAATAAATACAAACCAAAATGTGGAATTTCAATGTTAAATAACAGCATCCAGCTTGCCCGAGTCAGATTGATTTATTGAATATACTTTCTCTGTTGATTTCAAAGAATAAGTCAGCAGAAATGCAACTCGGATAGATAATAACTTCGTGATAAGAGTTATTTTGGACCATAGCGGGGAGTAAACTGACACAAATGGACATGGAAGCTTTCACTTTAACAAATTAATATTTCAAGACACCTGTGACCCACTGTGTTCTGGGTAAATATTGTTATTTGCGATCTGGTTCTTCTGAATTATTTTAGAAATTGGAATCAGCCGAGCACGATATTATTCCGTGACTTACTTTTTTGACATTTTCGGCCTGTTTTTAGTTTAAAACCTTATTTAACTTTTTCATTTGTTACGTCAGATTACGTTTTCATATAAACTGTAGTGTCTTATAGATTATAGTTATTTTCATATGTTTCTTTCTTAGATTATTACATAATTACAAATTTTGGACGGATTATGCTCAAACAAATCTTAAAAACAGATTGTGCAGGTATTTGTGTACAAAAGCAGTAGTTCTATGCCAATTTCAGAATATCTACACAGATTGTCTTAAATTTTATCGAAAAAAGTATTAGGTAGGTACCAATATTTTGTATATGTTTGGACCAACTACGAAAACCATACTTTGGGTTTTAATTTCAATAATGGCCGTTAGTTGGTTAGACCTTTTTTAAAAATATTATTGTCTATTCAATTCTAAATCATAATGAAGATTTAAAATGCGTAATTTGGAATGAATATTTTTTGGACGTTTTTTTTTTGACATAAAATGACAAAATAATCTGTATGCACAGGGTGGTCCAAAGTCAGTAGCTTTTTAGACGTTTACGGAAATCTAATCGTATGAAAATTTTAAAACAAATCATGTAGCAGTTACGACACACGATCCTCATTTTTAAATATCGTCAATTTTTTAGCACTTACTCAGTCACACCGGAGGTTAGTAACAACATTGTTATTTTAAATGGAAAAGAAGGTATATAATTTACGCCGAACTCGGGGAGAGTACGATTTCCGTGGCGCCGCGATTTGACAAACTTCTTAACTTATTGAACTAAAATAAATCGAAAAATAAGAATAAAATTTTTCGATATCTCGCCTCGTTTTCGAGATATCAATACTTGAAGTTATTTCCAAAACTTAGTTTAAGATTCGCTTTATAGAATAGAATACGTTGATATGTGCTACACACTAATAGAGTTGGTGCTATGCAGTAGTAGGATGTGCTATGCACCATCTTGAGGTTATGGTAGGAAGTGGTGCCTCTAATTGAAACTAGTTAATATATAATGAATAAATCTGTCAGAAATCGTAAATTCAATTTCAACTTTTTTGTTGTAAAGTCGCTGGAAAGTAATGCTAAATCTCGTTCCAATTTGTTAAAATAATCAAAAATAATAATTGTAGTCGGTTCTTTAATGTATTTATTTGCAATTTAGATATAATATTTACAAGTATGGCCACAATAAAAGGGAAAAAACATAAAGATCATAATAAAAAATCATAAGGTACGACCGAATGCTCATCAACCCACTAACTATCATTTACTCGCGCTATCCCACCACACTCCACGCAACGTTCAACTTAAAAACTAATAGCTAAACTATTCTACCCTAGATAGCGTCAGAGATACCTAAAATACTACAGCTTCGGCCATTCTGACAGTTAATTGTCCTCAATTAAAATAACAAACATTCAGTAAAATAAAAGATACTCATTAATAAACTTCACTTTTAACATAAGTCATAACATAAAGGTTTTTCTTACATAAGTTATCATAAATTCACATAAAATAAAAATGGTTCACATGAGACATAAAAACATATTAACATAAAACAAAATACTTTCATAATAACATAAAGACATACCTGAGTAACATAAGGGCATAATCATAAACTTAAATGAATACATTGCTTAATTAACCTTAATCCATGGTTTCATATTTTGTGGGGAACTAACACCTTCGAATGGAATTCTAGTATTTTGATAACCTTCTGGATCAGTAATAACATAACGATCATTGTCTAATATCTTTTTTACCACATATGGTCCTCTAAATTTGGAATCAACTTTTTGTTTACTCCAGGGGTTACATCTACATTCTTTATTACTACGTAATCACCTGTTTTATATTGTGTAGGGGACTTATGTCGCTTATTAAAATATTTTTTATTATACTCGCTAGTTTTATGTATTTTTTCTAAAGCCTTTTCTCTGATTAAATTTAAATTTCGATTAACTTCTTGCTTTTCTTCCAAAATTTTTCTTAAATCATCATTTAGTTTACCCGTCTGATTAATGCCAAATAATAGTCTCGATGGTGTATCACCAATTGAACGGTTAATAGTATTATTCAAAGCAAACTCAACTTCGGGTAATGATTTATTCCATGTTTCCATTCCATTACACGTTAATTTTGACAAAATTTGAGTTATATCTCTGTTATATCTCTCGATCTGACCATTCGCATGTGGAGTTGCGGTTGCTATCGCTACATGCTGAATTTCTTCACCATTTACAAAATCTTTAAATTTTTGTGACATGAACGCAGATCCTCTATCTGACACTATTTTCTTTGGTTTACTATACACAGTAAAATATTCCTTTAAGTGTTTAATTACTTCGTCGGCATTGGTTGTAACAGTAGGATATAATTTAACAAATTTAGTGAACGTATCAATAATTTCGAAAATATACTTTTGTCTATTTTGACTATTCTCTAACGGCCCGTAATGATCAATATGAATGCATTGAAATGGAAGATTATCTCTATGTGGAATATGTAACTTTCCTTCGATTTTGTTTGACACAGTACTGTATGTAATACACTTCAAACAATTTGCAATAAAATTTTTAACTTTAGCCTTCATATTCGGAAACCAATAAACACGCGTTAGAATTTCAAAAGCCTTGTCAACGCCTTGATGACCCGACTCGTTATGACTCGCACTAATAACATTATTTTCCATTGATTGTGGCACGTAAAACAAAAGTCTGTCATTAAATTTTCTGTAAACTAATCCATTATTCAACTCGAAAAATTTGTCTTCGTTCTGTTCTAACTTCTCACGTATTTTCTTTATATTTTCGTCTAAATCTTGTAAAATCGTTAAATTTTGTTCAAAACTATTTTCGGTAATAATTAAAACAGTATGTTGTCTACTTAAAGCATCCACGTGTTTCATTCGCGATCCATCTCGATGTTCTAACGTATAATTATAATTGTGTAAAATTAACGACCAACGTAAAATTCTAGGATTTACCTCTTTTCTTTCTAATGTTAATTTCAAGCTATTACAGTCTGTAACAATTTTGAATGGGATACCTTGTAAGTAAATACGAAAACGATCAAGTGAATAAATAATAGCTAACGCTTCAAGCTCAAAACTGTGATATTTCGACTCTGTAGTGGTTGTTCTCCTACTAAAATAACTTACCGGGTGAAACTTACCATCGTCCTGTTTCTGTAAAAGAACTGATCCGTAACCATGTGAACTGGCATCGCAATGGAGCTCAGTTTCAGCTGTCGGCGAATATATTACCAAAACAGGCTCATCTATTAATATGGTCTTTAGCTGATTAAACGAACTGGATTGTTCTTCGGTCCATCTAAATTCGGCTTTCGATTTTAATAAATCATACAGGGGTTTTGCAACATGAGTAAAGTTTTTTATAAATTTTCGGAAATAAGATACAAGTCCTAAAAAACTTTGTAGCTCCCTAACTGTTCTCGGCAACGGAAAATTATAAACGGCAGTTATGTTCTCAGCATTTGGTCTAATGCCTTTAAAATTTATTGTATAACCTAAGAAATTAATTTCAGTAGCAAGAAACATACATTTACTAAATTTTAATTCCAAACAATTTTGACTTAAGATTTTTAAAACCTCTTCCAAAATTGACAAATTTTCATCAATTGTCTTAGACGCGATTAAAATGTCGTCCAAATAGATAATGATCTTATTTTGTAATAATAAATCTCTAAAGGCGGCTGTAATAAACCTCATGAAAAAAGAAGGACCATTATGAATCCCAAACGGTAAACGTGTGTATTCAAACTGACCCATAAAAGTAACGAAAGAAGTAAAAGGTATAGAATTTTCTGTAAGTCTGATATGGTGAAACGCATCTTTTAAATCTAATCTAGTAAAATAAACTTTGTTTCTCAAACTATCAATCTGGTCATCAATATTTGGTATTGGAAAATGTTCTCGTTGAAGCATTTTATTTAATTCTCTATAATCCACTGCCATTCTGTACTTATCTGATTGTTTCTTTTTTACTAACACAATGGGACTACAATATTGAGAATTACTTGGTCTTATTATTTCTCTGTTTAACAAATCTTCAACCATTTCTTTGACCGATTCTTTCTCCTTAAATGAAAGTCGTCGAGGACTAAAAGCAAATGGTTTACATCCTGGTTTAGGTATTAATTCTAACTCCAATTTTGTTACAGGTTGTTCTGGTCTAACAGTATTAAAATAGTTTTCATGTAAAATATTTTCTAATTGACATTTAACTTGAAAAGAAATATGATTACCTAAATTCAGTGGTTTTGTTTTTTCAAAATTTATGGCATCAATTTGTAAAACTTCATTTTCAATAGTGTTTACACAATTTTCTATTTCTGTAAGAGTGATTTTAACAGTTTTACCTAATTTTACCTCAATCTTATCATTAGCTATAAAATTTCGACCCAGCAAACAACAATAGTTCATGGTTGAACTCGGAACAACATGAAATTTTACTTTTACATTAAAATTTTCAATAATTATATTCAGATTAAGTTGACCCAGAATTCTTATTCGACTTTTATTTACACCTTCAAAATTTAAATTTTCATTGTACGGTTCAATTATTACACTATCAGGAATTGATCCTGCAGTAATCAATGAAATCGGACTACCAGAGTCTAAAATAGCCTTAAAATTACCTATCTCGGACTGAATATCTACCAAGTAGCTAGGAATAAGTGTATCTTGGTCCACCAAATGAGTTGATCTTTCGGCTGAAGTTCCAGGCGCACGAGTTGTAGTATCTGTTGACCTTTCTCTTCTCAATTGTCGTCTTGGACAGTCCTTTTGAATGTGTTCCGTTGATCCACATGAAAAACAAGAGCCACGGGGACGTTTTGGTTTAGGACATGAAGCTACTACGTGACCAAATCCATTACAGTTGTAACATCTTAAACCTGTAGGTGGTTGTTTTGACACAGGCGCTGAACTTCTTTGGAAACTTTGAACTTTTCTTTCACTTCTCTTTAGTTTTTCGTACACATTAATTTTAGTTTTAAATTCTCGCATATTTCTAGCACCGTATAACACTGATTTTCTACTCATATCGTCACTGATACCGTCAATCACGTATTGAATTATCGCGTCTTCTTCAATCGATCCCCTCGAAGCAATTTCCCTCATCACTAATAAATATTCTTGTACTGTTTCTTCGCGTTTCATTTTTCGATTTGTTAACATTTGATGTAACTGCGCACTGTTAATTTTTGACGAAAATTCGGATAACAATTGTGATTTTAAAATTTTCCACGACTTTATTCCTCTTTGTCCTTGCACAAATAGCTTTGCTAAACCCGTTAATGACTTTTTCCCGAACACAAATTTTTGCAAGTCAGTCCAACCAAATAAAGCAGCATTTTCCTCGAATTCGGTTATCCAGGTCTCTATTGGATACGAATTACTACCGTCAAATTTGTGAATAGTTTCTTCAACATCGCGGAACGACATAGAAAAAGTAACAGGACTTAACTGTACATTGTCATCGGATTCTATTTCTTCATCTTCTAGTTCGTCTTCTTCCAAATCACTAGCGCTGTTTTGCTCACTTGCTGTTCTCAAACTGTTCAAATTAGTTAAGTTTTCACACAACCGTCTCGAAACTTCTTGAACGGTACCCGTATAATCAAGTTGTAATACCGTACAAATCGCGGTTAGATCATTTGGCTGTAGATTTTGTGAAATCCACTCCACCTTTTCTTCTAATGCATCTGTATTTTCTTCGATATCATATCCAGGAAATTTTAATATTTTTGACCTTCTTGTTCGATCACCCTCATTCCCGTATAACAAAAAATGGAATTTTTTTGAAAGATTAACAGGGATTTGTTTAATTTTCGTTGCAATTTCTAATATTTCACCTAAGGTTGTCATTTTGCACTTTTTTCACAAAACGTGGTTCACAAAATCTTCAAAAATCACTGGCATCAAACAGTTTTTCATAATTATTTGTCCTTTATCCCACTTCTGATAACTGTAGTCGGTTCTTTAATGTATTTATTTGCAATTTAGATATAATATTTACAAGTATGGCCACAATAAAAGGGAAAAAACATAAAGATCATAATAAAAAATCATAAGGTACGACCGAATGCTCATCAACCCACTAACTATCATTTACTCGCGCTATCCCACCACACTCCACGCAACGTTCAACTTAAAAACTAATAGCTAAACTATTCTACCCTAGATGGCGTCAGAGATACCTAAAATACTACATAATGTAGATATTGTGACGAAAATAATTAAATAATCTATTGTAATTTATCATTAATTAGAAGATTTACTCAATATTTATTAAAATAAAACAACAAAAATTTTTCATCTTCAAGTATCGATATCTCGAAAATGAAGCGAGACATAAAAAAAATTTTATTCTTCATTTTAGTTTTATTTTGGGTCGATTTAGAAAATGTCATGGACAAATTGCGGCGCCACGGAAATTGTACTCGTGCCCCAAAATCGAATAAAATGTGCAATATTAAGATATGATTGATAGGTGGAGTCGTGTTATTAGCGCCGTGCAGTTATCGCCGCGAAAGAAGCAGGTAAACTTATAACGTGCATTTAACGCCGCGAGTATGCCATTAGTATATAAACCTATGTACAATGCTTTTATTTAATATTTTATTTTAAATAAGTTGCTAACCGATCTAAACCATTCATTTATTAGAGATCATAACAAAATTAATTACAGACGTTTCGATCCTTTTCAATGTGAAACATGATAAAATCTAGAAAATTTTATTTGAAGTTTATCCATTCTGTTTTTCTATGATATATATTTTAAACACATATTTTTACTCCTTCGCACTTTAACACAGGCTTAGGACTAGCAGTTTTGTTAAACAAAACAGGCTTGTTTAAAAGTATAAGGATTTAAAACTAACGCCAAACTATATTCAAGGATCTTAAGTTAATAAAATATGTATGTATATGGTATAACGATTGTTCATAATCCTTCTACTTTTAAACACGTTTGTTTTGTTAAGCAAAACTACCAATCCTAATCCTGGGTTAAAATGAAAGGAAAGTAAAAATTTGTGTTTAAAACGTCATACGAAAACAGAATGCATAAACTTAATATAAAATATTACATAAAAGCATAGCACATAGGCTTATATACTAATGGTATATTCGCGGCGCTAAATGCACGATATAATTTTACCTGCTTCCATCGCGGCGATAAATGCACGGCGCTAACAACACGGACTCGATTGATAGCCAACTTGTACGCCTATGAAAATTTAATGGAACTGGCCCCTACTATATGGAAGCTAATTTTCATGACTTATGTGGAAAAACAGGGAAACTTTAAAAAACTTTCACTTTATTTATTAAAATTTTTTATAAGTTTGTTTCGACCTACAAGGTCATCTTCAGATAATTCCAGAAAAGTAATCCAAAACAACAATCTGGTTATATGAAAGAAACAAATCCTAAAGAAGTTAAATAAAAAATTAATAATAACAAAAACAAAGAAGGTGGAAGAGGGGTGGACACCGAATACAGGTACTCTTTAAAATTACGATCCAGTTCGGCACCGAATGACGGTCGAGCGGATTAGCTACCCCCTACTGCGAGTACATGTACAAACACCGATAATAAATAGGTACATAATTAGAGTAGAGCAATTTGCAATAATTCTTCAGTTTGACTTCGAATGTTCTTTCTGCTACAATTATGGAACTTTAAATGATGTTAAGTGAAAAAGGCAAGAACATGGTAATTGTTAACCAGTTTAAATTTTGTTTGGGAAAAAATTGGCAAATAGTGATATTTTGTGGAGATGTTCCAAAACAAAGTATAAGTGCGGGGCAAAACATCTTTTGAAACCGACCGTGTATAAAAAAGTATATACAGAACAAGAAGAAAATTGTTACCTGGTTCACCATGCAACAGAAGTGAAGTGTTTTCTGATGGTAGAAACTTTAAAACCGAAAACTTCTAAGGAAGAGTGCTTCTTAGCTCTGTAAAGCTAGCACCACAAAAGTCTGCACAATAAATTTCGAAAAATTCAAAATTAAGTGCCTTTTAGGTGCTAATTTGGTGCCAAGGTTATAAATTAGGTGCTCATAAAATGAAAAAGTTATGGGTAGTACAAAAATATAGTGCTGGCTTCACGTGAGGCTAGCATAACATCATGTAAAAACATAAGCTTTCACGGCCAGAATCCATAGAAAAACTTAGGTCCGGGCTTATAGGCCGTAGTTTATAAGAACTGTTTAGTCCAAACGTTTCGTCAGCAACTGCGGCACCACTGAAGATGTCACATTAAATATACTTATAACTAAACTGAGACTGGAAATTAAACAACGTGCTTCAAAAAAATATCAATAAGCGACATAATAATGATATAAATAAGTAAATATCTGCAAGAAAAAGAAACTTTACAGTTAAGAACTAGCAATTTAGAATTAATGAATGAAAAAATGAAAGATAAAAACTTAATTCTAAAAAACCTAAACGAAGAACAAAGAAAATAACATTGTCTTAAAGGAAAAAACTCAAACTTCAGTACAATGCCAAACGCTAATTTATGCAAATATCACCAAACACCATACAAAAAATTACTAGTTTTGGTGTATTTTTGATGAAACATAATAAATAATAAAAATACTACGAAAAGTTTCAACAATATATTTAAGAAAACTCTTACAATTGTTTCGACGAGTCCGTCATTAGCGAAGAGTAGGTAAACAAGTATACTAAATTAAAAGTTAAATCGAACGAGTTAAATACCTATTGATATGATTACAAATATACATACATAAACGTCTTTCTGACAATTACTAACTTATTAGCCTATATGGAATTTTCGAACATTATAATATTAAGTCATAATAAAGCTATTGTATTCTAGGTAACAGTAGGGGTGTATTATTTGAGCACAATTCTTTCTGGTTATTTACTACATTTTTTCCTTCCGATAAAGCTTTTTTAATTTCAAGATTTTCGGGTAAATTTAATCTTTTGCTTTTTTGCCCGACGTGAATTATTATTATCTAAGTTTAATGTATGCCAGTTGATATTACAATGCTCGGAAAAGCCAGTAGATTTAACGTGTTTTTTTATGCTGTTTACATGTTCCTTAATTCTATGTTTTAAGGCTCTGCCACATTGACCTATGTATATGGCATCGTACTGGTTACAATTTAATTCGTAGACACCACTTTTACAATTAACGTCTGTTTTATTTTTATTGTGTACTAGTAAAGTTTTTAAATTAGTTTTATTAACTTCCACTGTTTTAATATTCAATGTTTTTAACCTACGTTTAATTTTATTGCTTACATTTTTTATAGATGAAGGAAATACTGATAACACATTAAACAAAATATAGAAAATACTAACAACCAAAACTGGTCTTCCAATTAACAAAATCAGAACAAATAAAAATAAAATTTTCATATAGGTAAATAAAATATTTTATTGATGTGGATAAAATTGTACTCGTTTTAAATGAAGCAAGATTAAAAAAATTCGGAAATTTTTAACTGGAGTCGAAGTAGCTGCTATGACACTGGCAGCAGCGGAAGGAAATAGAGGTCCGATCATGAGTTTCTTGATTAGCTGATACTTTTTTCCTTTGTTTCCAGCTATTGGAGCGATACTTTGTAGCCAATTTTATGAGCATTTGTTCTATACACTATATCTTTATATTTCGCCAAATAAGATTCCTTATAACCACTAGGCTCCTTTTTAAACAAAAGCTCCAATAATCCTCGGGATAGTGTATACCTTACATTTTTTACGGTTATTTTGTTAGTTCCAAACTTTATTTCGGAATCTCCGATAAAATATTTCTGTTTCTCTATATTAAATCTTACACCATATTGCGTGTCAAAAACTCCTTTAGTATCATGATTTAGAGATGTTATATAAGTTTGAGGGTTATCTAATCGAACGAGCTGCATTATTTCCCTATAGACATCCCTTTTTTTTTGCTTATCTCCGACAGGATTCTTTTTGAAAAGTAACTCATATAGTCCAGGCGTCCCGACAAATTTACGTCCCATTATTTCTAGATTTTTACCGACCACCTTCATTTCTTCATCGCCAATATATAATTTGTTCTGAAGCCAATCGTATCGAACATCATTTCTATTGTCATATTCTCCTTCAGTATCGCTTAATACTCCTTCAATATAATATCTCGGTAATTCTTCATAATCATCTAATATATCTTTAAAAGCAGGATCGTTTACGATTTTCTGTATTTCTTGTTTAGTGTAATCAAATATTCTATCTTCTTCCTCGTCATTCAGTGGAAGCATTGTAGAAAGATCGGAATCTTTTACCGAGGTATTTAGTGAGGTTGGTAATGACGATGATGATGATGATGATGGTGAGAATAAATCTGGTGCTATGAACGATTTATCAACATCTTCTTCTTCTTCTTCTTCTTCCTTTTTAATTTCTTGCTTAATTTTCGGTTTAGAAAATTGTATTTCTTCTTTTAATTGCATTAAAGGTTCCACCAAAGGTTTATAGGATTTCCGCAATATATCTTCTTCCTCTATCGCACCCTCTTTTAAAGCTTGCAATTTTCGTTTTACATCTTTCCTTACCTTTACAAGCTCCTGTTTAATTTTCGAGTCCATTACAGTGATAATATGATCCTCACTCGTTTACTGCTTTTATATTACTCAGAGGTAAATCGCAATGGTTATAAGTATATATATTGATCAAAACCTTTACGGTATCGACCGTTTTTAACATCACTATCTTTATAAATACTTATAAACCCATATTTGTCATCCCAAAAAACTTTGCAAATGGTTTTAAACATTTCAAATGGCATGTCAGTATTGACATGATCTGAATAGACGTGCTTAAGATTTAGCTCATCCTATTTGAATAATATGATTAGATTTGCATTGTCGCGTATTAGATGTTTTGGAATATGAGTATATGTTTGACAAAGATAAAAACAATCGATGTTGTAATGACGTCCCATACTAAAAAAATCTCTGATTACATTCTGATTTTCGCAAGCAACATCGTCAAATATAAATATTGAATTAGATTTCGCATTTGATGGAGAAATGATATTCTCAGAATCTTTGTAAGGGTAATAGCCAATGCCTTTTATTGTCTTAAAAAGCTTGTCTAAGTATTCATATTTTGGTTGAGTTAGCGATTTAGAGTATACATAAACATTCTCGAATCGGAGACCATTGGGATGTTCTAAAAGTAAAATTATAACATTCATCTTTCCACAATTGGAAGGACCTGTAACGATTGATCGTATTGTTGACGGTAGTAGGGGTCCATGTCGATTTGCCTTTAGTACATCGTTAAAATCACGGTTAGTAATAGGCAGCACAGCTTTTTGTTGAACTATTCGCATGTCAATAATCTAATGAAAAATATGGTTACTGTTTTTCTATTTTATAAGCTGTTAGCTCTGCATGAATTGGTTTATTTCGAAGAAAACTTTGAATAAGAGAGAGCAATGCGGAAAGAAGTGCAACGAGGCAATGGTTTACTTAATAAACTAATTAATTCTTTACCATTCGAATTTCATATACCGGGCTATCGCTTTTGTGGACCAGGTACAAAGTTAAACGAGAGGTTGGAAAGAGGGGACAAAGGAATAAATCCTTTAGATGAATCCTGCAAAGCTCATGATATTGCATACTCTAATTTTAAAAATCTAGAACAAAGACATAAAGCAGATAGTATTTTAGCTAGAGCAGCACTTAGACGAGTTCATTCATCGGATGCAAGCATTGGAGAACGTTTAGCTGCTCGAGCAGTTGCAACCGCTATGAATGTAAAAACAAAGTTGGGTATGGGAGTTCAACAACAACAACAACAACAACAAAGAAGAAAACGAACTAGTAGTTCTATGAAAAAAAGAAAGGGTGGAAGAATAAGTTTTCGAAAATTTATAAGAAAAGCGGCGAATGTTCTAAAACAGAAAAAGCCAGAAAATGTCATTCGAGCAGCACGATTAGCAATGTCACAGTTAAAAAATGCAAATCAGAAAAAAGTGGCCGATTCTCCCAGGATAATACCGGTTCCAAAAAGCGGTGGATTTCTTCCATTAATACCACTTTTCGCTGGATTATCAGCTTTAGGTGCTTTGTCCGGAGGAGCAGCCGGAATCGCGAAAGCGGTTAATGATGTTAAAGCAGCCCAAAGAAGTCTTAGCGAATCTGAACGACATAATAAGGCTATGGAAAAAATTGCTCTTGGAAAAGGTCTTTTCTTGAAACCTTATAAAAAAGGTTTGGGACTTTATTTACCTTATCAAAAAAAAAAAACCTCTCTAAGTCTGCCACAACGAGCACTAACCGATGAAGATTTACATAAATATGTTAAAATGCTTCAAATTCCTCACTTTCGCGGAATATTTATGCGTGACAGTTTACCTAAAAAAGTGCGCACCATCGAATGTGGAATTGTAAATCATGATAAGAAAACGGGCATGGGTACGCATTGGACAGCATACAAAATTAAAAACGGCAATGCAGTTTATTTTGACAGCTTCGGAAATTTGCGACCACCTTCGGAAGTTATGAAATACTTAAATTCTTCTCAACCATGCAAAATCTTTAATAATTATGATCGCAAACAGATGTACAACTCATTCAACTGTGGTCATCTAGTATTACAATTTCTATATAATATCACACCACCCTTTCACTTTTAAAACGTTAGCGCAGACGATAATAGTTCCATTTAATCTAACGTTAACAGACTATCAACATGTACACGTTTAATTTAACCGGAGACAAATCAATATTGCAAGCTAATATTAGCCCACCAATTGTTTTGGATGACAATTTTGAGTATTCTTTAGGACTCGTTAATTTTGAAACGTACAATTCTATACCAAATATAGATCAAAGTAACAACAAATTTTATGTTGGGAATAGAGTAATAACCATACCGGAAGGATCGTATGAGCTTGACGACATAAATCGTTATCTACGCCTTCAATTAGGCGATCCGAGAGCAAAAGGTAAAGATATTATATTTCTTAATATAACTGGCAACAACAACACTTTACTTTCGGAAATTAAGTGTACAGAGCAAGTTGATTTCACAAAAAAGGATTCAATCGGACGACTGCTAGGATTTAAACCGAGAATTATTAAAGCTAATAGTCATGAAGTGTCTGATTATCCTGTAAATATTTTTAAAATAAACGCTATATGCATCCATTCCAACCTTGTTTCCGGTTCATATAGAAATAACGAAGAAGCTCATTTTATTCATCAACTTTTCCCAAACGTTCCGCCAGGCTACAAAATAGTGGAAAATCCAACCAACGTTATTTATTTGCCTATAAATTCGATAATTATTGATTCAATAGTCATTAAAATAGTTGATCAAGACGGTGAGTTGGTTAATTTTTTGGAGAGACCGTTACAGTAAGACTTCATTTGAAACGTCTCTCTCTGTCTAATAGGTATTAAACCATAATGGTTTGCCGTTATAAAAATTTTAACAAACGTAAGGAGATTTATAGGAAACCAACATTATCACAATCGTTCAGTGCAAAAGAAGAAGTGAAGCGATTAACACCTTCAAACGCGCGCTTTTTAAAAAGTTTAGGATATCAAGTTAAGAAGTTAAAACCATCATGCATTCTGAAATCTTGAATGTTACCGAACGTGCATTATTTGATTTATCTATAACCAATGCGGAAAAACATACTCATCAACCGTGTACAAATACAACGTTTAAAAATAATGATGAAATCCGCATTCCAATTGAAAACGAAGATGTCTACACTTTACCATGGGATAGTGTATTATATGTTGAAGGAAAATTGCTAAAAACTGATGGTACACCTTCAGCAACTGCCAAATTTATAAATAATGGAATTGCACACCTTTTCGACGAAATTCGTTACGAAATCGGTGGTAAAACTGTTGATCGTGTTCGAA
Source organism: Agrilus cyanescens (assembly GCA_947389935.1). Classification (NCBI taxonomy): domain Eukaryota; kingdom Metazoa; phylum Arthropoda; class Insecta; order Coleoptera; family Buprestidae; genus Agrilus; species Agrilus cyanescens. Next base: position 21,939,442 of record OX376704.1, read on the forward strand.
ATCCTGGAATAACTAGCACCATAAAAGGTTATGTTTCTTACAACGTAAACGAGAGCTTGCGTCTTCAGAATGCTGGTTGGGCTCCCAATGATGATACATTTTCGGCAATAGATCAAAATGGAAATTTTAACGTATGCATCCCACTACGTATGCTTTTAGGTTTTGCGGAAGATTTTCGAAAAATTCTTCTCAACATAAAACAAGAACTTATTTTAATAAGAAGTAGTATCGATACAAACGCTATAATAAATACAACTGCAGGTGAAACTTTAAAAGTAGACATGAATAAAATTTCTTGGAAAATTCCACACATATCTGTAGCAGATGTAGAACGTCTTAAACTTTTAAAATATTTGCAAAGAAATCAACAAATGGAAATTAATTTCCGTAGTTGGGAGTTGCATGAGTATCCTTTATTGCCTAAAACAAATAATCACACATGGGCTGTGAAAACTACGTCACAACTTGAAAAACCTCGTTTCGTGATAGTTGCATTTCAAACAGATAGAAATAATAAACCTGAAAAAAATAAAGCCCACTTTGATCATTGCGAATTTAATAATATTAAATTACATTTGGGCTCTTCTATGTATCCTTACGATAACCTTCATCTTGATTTTAAGAATAATAAATTTTCTATATTATATGAAATGTATGCTCAATTTCAACAGTCTTATTACGGAACGGTTAGCGAGCCGGTAATGAAACCATCAGATTTTAAGAAAATTGCTCCCTTATTTGTAATCGATTGTACACATCAAAGCGAAATTGTGAAGGCGGGCGCTATAGATGTACGTCTAGATTTTGAAACTAATGAAGCAATTCCAGCAAATACAGCTGCATATTGCTTAATTCTACATGATCGAATGGTTCGCTACAATCCGTCCAACAACATTGTTCAAGTATTGTAACTTGTACATATATATATTATAAAGATGAAATTCATAGTGGATGTGCAAGGATTTAAGGCAGCGGGTAATACCTTCATATTTAAGGAAGTTGCTTTCGGTAAAATAAGCAATGAAGAAAAAATTGCATGGTATTTATTATCCTCACCATTTCCTTGGTCGCAACTTGCAGCCCGTTACAGAAGTCAGAATGGATGGCTTACTAGAAATTATCATGGAATCGAATGGAATTTTGGATTGCACAGTTATTACGAGACAATAGGTGAAATAGGGAAAATTTTAAATGATTGTACTACTATTTATGTCAAAGGCTTGGAGAAACGAAGATGGTTATCAAAACAATTTCCCTATCTGCAGAACATTATAAACTTAGAGGATTTAAAATGTCCATCTCTAACAAAACTTATTGCAGATTATAAAGTCGCTACAACTACTACATCACTATGCACCTACCACCACTACCACCATCAAAATTCAAACTATAATTGTGCATTAGAAAACGTTTTTGTTCTAAGAAGTTGGTTACTAAAAGACTATAATATGTAGATGTGTATAGATAATGAATAAAAATATTATTTTTCCACTTCGTCTCCTTTCTATTTTATTAATAGGTAATGGGAAATAATATAAACAATTAAACACTGAGTCGAATCATCTCCCCTCCACCTACCTAGTCCTCTTCAATTTGTCATAGAACTATTAGAGAATTTTAGTATCGTTTTAGTATATTTTTACCATGGTACGAGAAAGCATGTCTGATTGCTCATACTACTACATTACTATAAAGTTTTACGAAAATGGTGTGCTGATTGAAAGCAAAACGCTCGAAGCTAAAGGTTTAGTAAACATTTTTGAAAAATTTGATGTTTCTGCATATGATCAAATAGAAATATTGGGTAATTATTTCAATCATCCGGTCACAACTGATTGATCTGATAATAATAATAATTACAACAGCAGCAGCAGTAGCGATAGTGACGAGTTTATTTATTTTCACAATTAAAAAATTTAGACTTTTTAAGTGTATTTGATGTAGTGAGTGTATTAACTGAAATGAAGGAAATGACGACTTTGTGCACCAATGATATATTTTTCCTTCAAGATTTCCTTTCAAATTATAATCCTTGCAATTTAGAAAAATTTCCCATAAGTAATATTAAGAAAAACTATAAAAATGTATTAGCATGTTTGGATGATATCATACTAGAAACTGCTTATTATGCACAACCAAAACTATTGTACTATATAATTCAAATTATGAAAGCCAACAAACTGGCTTATAAATTTGAACCATTGCATAATTGTAGACAGAAATCAGTCTTTCAATGGCTTGTTGGTAATTTAGAAAAAGGGAAAAAAGGATTGCCAGTAGGTTGGCAAGATGAAAATAGATCAGATTCTGCAAAATTACCATCAATTTATTTTAAAGACTATAAAAGTGTTTTCAATATTTTGCAAGAATTAATGTAAGACTTTTTTGTATGCTTAACACTAATTGAAATAAAATACTCATATTAATAAGATTTTTTTTTATTTTAAAAAATCCTACAAATCTTTAATTCCCAATTCTTTATAAATATTATCAAATAGGTAGCAACATTGTTCGTTTTTAGCTGTAGTGGGCGGCGGCGGCGGCGGCGGCGGCGGTGAGGATGGTAGTGGTGGTGTTATCAATGCATAAGATTCTTTCTCGTTTACCTTTAGCCTTTTTCATTATCAAACTTCCTTCTATATTCACTTCATACATTTTAGCTTTAAGACCGACAAATTCCCAAATAATCTTACCACAAACTTCATCTTTCATAAGGGATGGCTTTGTTTACCAAAGGCATTTCAAAAATATTATCAGTAGAATAATTTGAGGTATCAAATCTATCTAAATTATTCTTCATATCATTATAAACATTATCCGTTTCTATGAAATACAACAAACTATCAGTATCTGTATACAAAAGTGATGCTTTGGAACCATATTCTTTTTTTATAAAGTTATAGTGAAATTCATACATTACAAATTTGGCAATTTCCAATACTGCAAACCCGGCGTAAATTGGTTTATCATAATAGATTTGAGACTTTAACAATTGTACTGCTGCAAAATTTTCATCAAAAATTGATATACTATGAAAATTGGGTTGTGAAACTAATTTCTCAACTCCTTTTTTATGACCCAAATCTTACCATGAATTGACTAAATTAACATTAACCCTTTTTTCTATATTTTCGATACATTTTCCATAGTTTGCATTATTTATTAATTTGTACATATCTTTTTCAAATGCGTTTGCGGCACTTTGTCTTAGACGAGTATTAAAATCGATAAACGGTTTCATCCAAGCAGATTGCTTGAACGTGAGAATTATATGAATCTTTGACAACTCTAAACCATTTTCAATACATTGCTTAAGAGTCTTTATATGAATAACGTAATTTTGCTTATCGAAAAAGGTTTGCAATAATTTTTTACATTTTGAATTTGGAGGTTTCATTTTTTCAATACACATTGGAAAATCATTGTTCGAATCATGCAAATGTTTTGGATAATGAATATCGACTTCTAAAACATATCCTTGATCATCAGAATCTGTATAGTTATTTATATTAAATGAATCAATTTCATTTTGTGAGAGCCATCGAAAGTTCGATATAGGCAGTTTTTCCGAAAGCGCATATCCATATAAATTATTTGCATCCCAATATGATATGTAAGATGTTGCTTGTGAATTGTTGTAATTAGAGGGAATATATTTATTGTTGGCCTGTGCGAAACGTTGAACCACTCCAGCATAACCACCTCGGATATTACGTTGAAAAAAGAGTACCATTGAACAGTCAGTTAACAACTCCAATTGTACATTGGTAAATTTTAGCATTGCCTGCCATGACAAGCCGGGTAAACTATAAAAATGGGTCGGATCTATTCAAACATAAATTTCGGAAATTTTCGAAAACGTCGCATAATAAAATTACGTCTACTTTTAAATAGAGGTCACTGTATTTACCTAAATTTTTACATGAAAATTTATGCCAAATATCGTTTGCTCTTTGATAGTCTGCATCAGAAATTGAAGTATCTTGCATTGAATCGAAAAATCCATTTTTGAAGGTAAACATTCGTTATTTAATTTTTCCAACGTATCTAAATAATTGTATGGGAAAACACCCTTTTGACGCATTAATCTAAATTCTTCATCATTTGGAAAAAGTTTCTCAATTCTATAATTTGATCATCTGATAAATTTGCAGCGAGTGTCTCCAATTTTCGATTCGTAAATCGATAAGAATCTACAAAACGTAAATCTATGTAACTGTTTTCATAATTTTTTCTATCAACTAAAATTTTTTTTGTAAATGAAATATACTTTTCTTTATTCACTGGAATGACATTCATTGGTTCGTCATCTTCGGCGGCAAATTCACGTATAAAAAGGTGACAATCATAATTGCTAAAATTGTGAAAGAAAACCGGGATAAAGTTAACGGTTTTTACTTTCAAATTACAGGAATTATGACAACAGCCTCTATATTTGCCGGTGAGGTGACAGTGATCTTTAATTTTATCTGAACCTAAATCTCCGTTACATAAATAACAGTTTGTTGCCGATGCGAAATTTTCTAAATCCTCTTCAGTTAATTCTTTCATAGGAATAATATTTTTTAAGTATGTATGGTATATATGAGAAGCCTCATTTTGAATCATATTACAGAAAACTTTTGGACAATTTTCTCCCCGAAACGAATAAAATTTCGAAAGTGAATCGTCATAACAACACTTAACGTAATAGGCAAAACTAAATGGCTTATGAATGTGAGTTGATACTGTTTTAGTATCTATCGACGATTCTGAAGATTGTTGAATTGGAACTAGCAAAGATTCAAAATCGGCATATATAACAAAAGGAACTTTAATTTGCTTTTCTATTTGTTTAAATTTTAAAAAATTATTTCCAGCTGAAGGTAAAACGGTTACACATTTCGTACAGTCCTGTTGCATATGATTAGCTAAAAGATTTTCACTACCAAAATATTGCAAGCAACCATCACAAATATATTTAACAGTTTTTCTCCGACTTAGCTGCTTCGAAATAAGACGACTTAAATTTTTAATATAACAGTAATGTTGTTTATTTTCTTCTTCGATGTATAGTAAGTTAACATGGTTTAATTTTCTACATTGAGAGAAATAATATGGTCCTACAATTATTGACTTTTCTTTTTGTTTTTCGAGACCAAAAACATTTACACTTACATTAGGATTCAATTTTTCAAACAATTTAATGTTACAAAAGGTCATTGGAAAGGTCATACCTGTTAAATTTCGCTTTGAAAGATATTTCCTATAACTTGATACATGATTTTTACGACATCTGACTGGATATAGTGCGGAAAGAATTGCCCAGATGAAACACTTATTATCTTGGTTTTTAACGTTAATAACAGCCTTTTTGCGCTCAATGTCCAATGGAAGTTTTACATAGGTGGAAGCTTTCAGTGGATTGTATTTCACCAAATTGACTTCCAAAAATAAAAGTTCCTGAACTGCATATCCACTATCACGTTCCTTAAAACAAGTATAAGCGTTTTATTAGTATTATTATTACTATTAGACTAGACTAGTTTTAACTTACCTGGAACTCCTCAAGCTTTTTCTTTAAATTTGCAATTAAAAATTCAATTACTTCGTTTACATTGATAGATTTATCTATAACTTGGTAGGGAACCAGAAAAGATTTTACTTCCAAGTTATGTTTTCCATCATCATCATCATCATCTGAGACTGCTGCAGGCTTCAGAAAACTTCCATAAAGTTCGAAATTTACTTTCAGCACGTTAAAATCCTTAAGTTTTTTATTTATGATGGTCACGATTTCATTCCGTATATCATGAATGAAGTTTTCTGTTAATAAATTGCTATAGTCGTTTATAGGTAGATTGACTATTTTTGTATTATTAGGTATCAAACGATAGGAAACCACTTTTCGATTGAATGCTGACAATATTTCAGGAACATTAGAACCAAGAGTGACATCACGTTCCAAACATTTATTCTTGTGGTTAATAGATTTAAGATGTGCAGAATAATTTACGGATTCAAGTGTACACTTGCAAATATCACATGTTGTAAGCTTAACTCTTTTAGCTGGAGGCTGCTCCATGATGTTACTAGTACTCGGAAGCGAATGTAATTGTTCATTCAAATGTTGATTCCTATGCATTTATAGCACCTTAATTTTTTAATAACACTTCATGCATATACTTATATGTAAGAATAATTTTTATTGAAAAACGAATAAAATTGTTCACTTAACATTGATTAATTTTACTAACACACTCACGCGTATACTGGAGTGAAAAAATGTCTTACTTTAGTTTTTCGAAATTAATTTCAGACGTTTCTGTTCCATTTGGTAGTTTTTTGACACCTTTTAAAACAAGACCCGTGTCCACGAATTCTGAAAACTTTTCATCGGGAATAATTTTGGTCTATCTTTGTGGTAAAAAACATTCAAAGTCTCCTAGATCAACCTTCACCTGTCGACCATATCGCGTTTGTACGGCGAAGACTCGTTCAATGGGATACAGTTTCCCAATTTCTAACGATTTTAACGATAGCGTTGTTTTGAACTCTACCGAACCGGCCGCATTTAATTGTTTTAGATAATCCATAGTTAAAATACTTTTTAAAGGCTAAACTTTAGTTAAAGTATAGGTAGATACTTTGATTAGGAAATAACCGACTTTAAAAATAGTAACGTTTGCACCATTATTTATAACTATTATCCCTCTTCAACAGACAGTTATATTTAATTAAGGAATACTTTTATGCTATTGGTTAAAATTATTTCGAATCGTTGTTATAACCATGATGATGGTGGTGGTAGCAGTGAGTGAGTGTTGGTAATAATATCCGGCTTATAATGATGTTAGTGGAAAATATTCTCAATTAATAAGTCTGTACACTTATACCTATCAGTTATTAATCGCTTCTGTCACTAACTCATCCTTATTTTAAAAATGACTTTAATTCCAAAATTAGATAATTATTTTTTTGTAAAAGATAGACAATTAATGAACTGTAAAACTTTTTTTTCCAAATTTAAATTTAATCATCATTCTATTAAATGGTTTTTACGTGAACTGCAGCATTCGAAGATTTATAGTTTAAACAATATTCCTATAGAAAATTCATACAGAATTATTTTAACTTCAGATCAAAAACCTGTTTATTTAGTAAAAAGTTTGAGTACATTGTGTTTGGAAGTGGTTTTTAACGATTATAAAAAAATTAAAAAGGATGAGTTAACTATTTCGTTAACAGTATGAGCATTGGAGAAACATAGATTCCGTATTGAACTGTTAGGACCTTGGCAAATGTCTATGCCGAAAAATGATATGTCAACGTTTGAGGTCCTATCATTTATAAAAAAAGAGTGCAACCTACTTAACATTAGGGTAACGTCGACTGAACAAAATTTTACAATTATAACTGTTAGTGACAATGCCATTTGTTTGTCATCTGCATTATACATCTACTATATATAAAATATTGTTGGTGAAGAGAGGATTGTCTGCAGGTAAGCAAACACATATTATACTTACAAATCTTTACAAATAAATTCAAACTCATTATAAGTCCGCAGTTAAGATTATTAATTATTGGACATCCGTTGCAGGTGCATTTGTACGATTACATTTTTGCTATAATTGTAACATTTTGCCATATACGTAGCTATTTAAAATTGTAGTTTCCCACAATAAAATCCTGCTTTTTATCTGTTTAAGTATTCAACTCAAATCAGTAAAGGATATTTATTTCAAACTTCATGGAAAAAGCAAAGGCTGAAAAAGATTACTTTTGACATCCTGTCATGCAGGTGGTAAATCAACATACCCGTTTGAGCATTTAAAAAAATTATCAGCTCACATAACTACAACATATTGTTTTCAAGTTTCATATTTCCCATATCAGTCATGAATAAATCAACATACCAGTTTGAGCATTTTAAAAAATTATCAACTCGCATAATTACAGCATATTGTTTTTCAAGTTTCACATATTCCCATTATCAGTCATGAATAAATCAACGTACCAGTTTGAACATTTTAAAAAATTATCAACTCACATAAATACAGCATGTTCTTCTTCAAGTTTCATTATTCCCATTATCAAACATGAGTTCACACGGATTCCATCTAATAATGTTGTAATGTAACATTTTTTTAATAATTATTGAAGAATAATTCATTTGTATTATGATTTGTGCAAATAGATCAATAAACAATACCTTCCATTGTTACCTACCTATTCATAACGAAGCAATTAGGTACATACTTTAATAAATTCATTCATTAGAGTCGAACGCGTAAGAAAAATAATAATTATTTCTTGCACTGCGGCAGCGGCATGCATGCATGTCCAGCCGAACCGGAAAAACAATTAACACATATTCCTTGATAGGTACGTACGTCGGTCGGTCGCGACCGACGGGAAAAAAACGCTCCTTCCTTGCTACGTCACATCATTAAAGTAACGGTACATGATCTCCGAACACATACACCTTTTTCCCATAGGTGCGAGAAGGATGGACTTATACGGCAAACTAACGTTAGACAGAAACAACAACAATCTAACGGGACATGATCTCAGTAGCCCTCTCCTATTACTACTTTTGTAGATTTTCTTAAATTTTGAGATTTAACTCATTTAAATTACTAGTAATCAACTTAATTTTCCTTATTTAATTGTTTATTATTGAATTTAAGCTAATTTTATGTCTTAGAAAGATTAATTTCGTTTGACACTTGAAGATTTTATGTAACACTTTACGATTACTACTCACTTTTCTAAATTTGTATAATTTGTAGATTTTATGTAATAATTTTATAAAAGGATATGTTTATTTCAAAATTTATCATCTGGCACTACAGTTGGACGTTTTATATTCATTGCAGGGAATATTTTCTGGTCATGTCGAGAAGTTCAATATGTTAGTCTTCCGATACTTGGAATTCCTCTGTAAAAGAGTTTGAATTTGCTAAATTAGTTCAGGAATTGATAATTAAACATTCTTATTCAATTTAATCAAGATAATAAGTTCAAGAATATAAATTATATTGAAATTTAATTCAAATTTACAACCACATTTTCTGTCATGTATATTTTTGTAATTTCTGTTAAGAGAAAAAGTAGATACTATGTGTAATACATGTAAATAGTTGCATTTTTTTGTAATAAGGGGATTTAATATGTTAGAGTGTTGAAATTAAGTAAAATTTTGAAAAAAAGTAAATTTAAAGAACGTTTTGACATTAGTATTTTTCAATTAAATATTTCAGAAGAAGGAAGTAATTTCAAGGAAAATAGTAATTCATAGTTGATTTTTATTTTTAAAAGAGTTTTTATTTCATGTAAACAGTTCCGAATTTTTGTTAAAATTTTGAAAAATATTCAAAATTTTGTATTTAATTTTGACATTTGGATCCAAGTAGTCTTTGGAATTTTGCTTCGTATCCAGGGAAAACAATTGAATTTTATGTGGCATCCAAGCATATTTTCTTAAAAGAGTAGGTCAGAGTAGGTGTTTTAGTGTCGTCTAGAGAAGACGTATTTAATTGAGCTCCGAATAAATTTAAAAATATCAATTACCATTGAAAAATAAATATTAATTTAAAAGTGAAATAATAGAACGTCAATACTTACGATTACAAAAACTGAAGTCAAACTATAAAAAGGTAATGTTTTCAACCAACAATAATAATGATTAATCTTCGATTTATTCTAATTTAATAATAATTGGAAAATAAAATTAAGACATTTTATACTGCAAAGAATCAACCTAAAATAAAAATATAGTTATAGATTGCTTCGATTAAAAATAAATTTGGAATTATTATGAAATAATAATAAAGTGTTTCATAATGAAAAACTTTCCCCAATTAAATATTTAAATATTGTAAGATTCAAAGAGTGACTGCTTTAAAATAAAATAAGTGAGTTAGTTAATTTAAACAATTACCAAGACAACTAATTGATTAAACCAAAGTGTATGCATCTTGACTGGCTGAGTCATTAACGACCAACAACTGCTGATTGCAGTCATTCTTTACCACGAACAAATACTTTATGACATCAAAGTGAGTCTAAAATTCAAAAACTTTTGTAAACATTAAGATATTGTTGTTTTATTTTTTTATTTTAAACTTAGTATTGTAAGGCCGGGATTTATTTAAAAAAGATATAAAATAAGAAATATATGTATTATATTATAATATATATAATAGTTAAGTTAAGATGAAACAGAAAAGCGTGTAAATAGATATGTATACACGTAACTGTGTTATATATTAAGATTTAATTTTTAAGTTTTTAAAAAGAATTGCAAAGAGCAACTTAAAACTTTATTGATTATAAGGTACAGAGCTACTAAAATTAGGTGTACTAACTCATAAGGACATTGCGTGCTTCGTCCAGTATGAGACTGACTTCGTTCTTAGCTAAAGGGGCTTTTATACTAGGTCAGGGACAGATAAGAGGGTCTAAGTTTACATTTAGAGTCCATAGTTTGGATATATAGCAAATTCCTCCCACGTTAGCTAATTTTTATACATTATTAATTAAAATTTATAAAAATTTTTAGTCTAATAAAATTAAAAAATTGTAGAATTACAAATACATCGAAAGTTAAAATTCATAGAAATTTCTTCATCTGAAGTAATATAAAGTAAAAAAAATTGTAAGAGTGAAAATACACAAATAACTTTTCACAAAGAGTCAGTTTTTCTTCTCAAAGGTGATAGTTCCACATGGTCCTGATCTTCCACATCATTTATAGAGAGATTATAAGTTTTTCTTTTGTTTTTTATTTTGGATTCACAGCAAATAGTTATTGTTTGATTCATTAGTGCGACGGGTCTCAAAGGGTTTATTAACCGAACACAGGACAACACATATAGCAACAGCAGCAAGTCAGTAAAATTGTGCTGCACAGGCCTAAGGTGTATTTCCAAAAATTTCTTTCTACATGTTTTAGGGGTGTATTGTATAGCTCTTCAGTTTTTTCCCTAAACTCTCGAAGTTCTTCTTTGAGCGTTCACTAAGATGCAATTGTGAGATCTTTATTGGATTCAACTGAATTTCTTTTAGTTTCTCCACATCATGAAGGCAGCAATCCATGTGCGTGAGTGGAACTCCCTCCGTAAGCGTGATGTTTTACCTTTACTTAGTGCCTTTATTGTTATGCTATCTTCCAAATAGATTGAACAGCCGGGTGCCATTGTTATGATGCACAATGTCGTAATCAATGATCGTTCCATTTCTCGATTGGGACATTTGGAAAGAATGTATGTTCCCGATGTAACAGCGAGAAGCCAGTTATTATTCGATATTTCAATGGGGTGGTTACCCTCCATCCTTAGAGTGTGAATGTAACAACCATGATTATTTCCTTTTAGAACCAGATTTATTTCGCAGTCTCCAGTGTTTATAGGTGCTTGAGGGATGTTGATACACAGCGTTACTTCGTCGAGCCGTTTGCATTTGGACGAGATATCGTTGATCTTGAAATACTTGACTTTATTTTCAGCCAAATAATTAGTTTCCAACTGAACGATGTGGTGAAGTTCATGAGCATCCTCAATTTTGAAAGGGTAGCTAAGAAGCCAGTACAAGGTGTATACAGAACTTTCATAAAGTGGCATATTTAAACTCAATATCAAGAGATTTTTGTTAAACTTAACAGTAGGTATTATGACTTTATAATAATCTAGAAGGGTAAAATTTGTAACAAGATTTGAAGGTATTTCACTATCTGATTGAATGGTTTTTATTTCCTTTTTTAGGGTTTCAGGTGATATAGCTGAAACATATAATTGACCTAGTTGTGCAAAATTGACCGTTTCAATTATATTTTGCAATTCCATTGATAATAGAGTAGCATAATCGATGAAGTCCGAATGAATTGAAAGTAATAATTGTGTCACCGCCGCTTCGTTTCCGTTCACTATTAATTGATTTAAATGTTTTTGTAATTTAAGAAGATTGTTTGTGATAGATCCCTCAAAGTTTTTAAATTTAGAAATTGTTGAATTTAGGTCGTCCATAATACTACTTGAAATATGAGCGTTTTGCTTCATTAGAGAAAGTGTTTCTTTATTTTGTTTTCTAAGTTGATCAATAAGGTCGTTGTAATAGTCTTCCTCGCTAGAATCCATTACTCCGAATACCGTGTGCATGGCATTACCGATTACATTAAACCATCCTCTTTTCACCCTAGAGTCAACGTCAAAACCTTTAATTAATTCTAATTTAGTTTTGATTTGATTTAGATAATTTTGTAGAACTGTTGTTTCGATGGTATTTTGAACTACGTTGTGTTCTTGTTTTAGGACATTGAATTTCATTAATATTCTCTTTAATTCTTATATTCATAATCTAAATATGAAAGGTTCTTATATAGAATTATCTCGTATTGCGAATCTTGTAATAAAAGAGGGCCTACTTCGTGTATATGTACTCCTACCGCAGGTAGTGTAGTTATTTTAACCTGAGCCGTTACCGATAGTGTCAGGCATGCCAGATGGGCCAGAAGGAGTAGCATCTGAAAAGAGTTTTATATTTTCACCATTTATCCTACATGTTTTATTATTTTGATTATTTATAATTTCAAAAGTGTTGTTATCATATACCTTAATTATACTAAACGTTTCCTTACCTCTATTTGGAAACTTACTAGTTAAAATTACTTTATCACCTAACTTAAATTTTCGAATTTTTTTTATTTTTGTGTCGTGTGCGACTTTAGATTTGATTTTCGCACTTTCAACGTTTTCTTTAGCTATTCGTAATTTATCTTTAATATTTTCGGCAATCTCATTGGCTAATTCATTATATGTTTTTAAGTAAGATGTTGATCGATATAAACCATTCATTTATTAGTAAAAAATTGTATATAACAATGACAATAACACAGACGTTTCGATCATTAAGCTTTATGATCCTTATCAATGTGAATCTAAAAATATATAATGTTTCAACAATACTAATTTTTAATTATAGATGACATAATGAATTTGATATAAAATAATTAATAAAAATACATACCAAGGGGATGAAGAACACCTTTTCCAATTAATCATAAAAAACCAATCAGGTTTGCATTTAAGAGAGTTTTTTTGTATAATACACTAATTTTAAAACATTTTAACAATAGAAATGAATGGTATAATTATAATGATGGCTTAGAAATATAAACTCCTTTTCATTATATGTTTTGTTCAATATTGTTCTATTAAGACTAACTAGAAACAACAGAAACAACTACTCCGAGGGCTAATACCCCTACCGGCATTGAATTACACTGTTGAATCTGAAGGTACATACATGTTAGACGTAGCTGTCTTTTTAGATTATTCTTCTATTATTTATGATTTCCTGTTTTCTCCCGAATAATAGTTCATAAGGTGTGAATTTCGTGCTTCTGTTCGTTGAGTTATTGTAGGAACTTATGCAAATGTTAATGGCCTTAGATAGATCATCTACTGTAATGACATTGTCCAACGTTCTTAAACTTTCTTTAATGTTGCGCTAAATCTTTCGTCTTGATTAGTTTGTGGGTGATAGATCGTATTATGGTTTTTTTTATATTGTGTCTGATCCACGTGTTAACAAATGTGCTAGCTATTGTTTTTGATGTTTTGTCTGTTAGTATGTATGCTTGTGCATGTTTAGTCAGTGAGTCTTGCATAGTCAGTATAGCGAATGAATTGGTGGGTGTTTTCCAAGTAATTGTGTCACAATAAACCAAGTCGTTAAAATTTGCAGGTGTTTTTGTGATTATTTGTGGCATTGAAAGGTTTTGTCTGTTATATTTCGAGGACTGACAATTCACACACGATTTTATATAGTCCTCGATGTCCTTCTTATAATGTGACCATTTGTAGTATTCGCGCAACTTGTTATATGTTTCGTTCATTCCCCTATGCATACTTATTAGGTCTTCGTGAAACATTTTTGCAATACTGTTTTTATTTTCTTTGGTTAGAACATCAGGAATAATATTGAGAGAAAGGATTTCATTGGGTATAAAAGTTGTAAAGAATGTTAATTTTGTCTCTATGTTATTTACTAAATCTTGTTCTAAATGGGCATTTAATAATGTAATCTGATATGGGTTGTCATTGGAAATTAATTCAATACTGTTCCTTAAGTTGTTGTATGAAGAAAAAATATTTTCTAGTCTGGAGAATATGTAATTTAAACTTGGAACATTTTTACTATGAATAATTTTATCAAACATGCTCTCAATTCCCAGGTTTGTGTCGGAGTCATATATCAAAGTTCTAATATCAGGTCGTATGTTGTTAGGTTCTAGAGGGATAATCAGATTAGTGGGATTAGGTAACCGAGATACTTCGGTTATTGTGTTATTTTTTTTTAGAATTATTGAAATCGGTTTCTGATGGTAATAAAATCATTTCGGCCAAATCTTGTAAATTAAGGGGTGCTAAAGTTTCTGGTTTTATTCTAGACAAGCAGTCAGCGTTTTTGTTAAGTTGACCTTTTTTATGGATAATTTCATAGTCATAATTTTCCAATTTTAATCTCCATCGCATAAGTCGCGAACCAGGATCTTTTATTGAAAATAGCCAAACCAAGGGACGGTGGTCAGTGAAAATTTTGAACTTACGACCAAACAAGTATGGTCGGAAATGTTTCGTGGCCCATACAATAGCCAGGAGTTCGCGTTCTATGGTGCTGTATCTCGTTTCGGCCGCGTTCAACGTGCGTGACGCATATGCGATCGGTAAATCACGACCCGTAGGACCCTGTGATAAGACCTCACCGATTGCGAACGCAGATGCGTCTGTGGTTAAAGTAAATTCTTCATCGAAACGGGGATATTGCAATATGTATAGGGGCAGATATTAATTTTTGTTTTAAATTTTCGAAAGCTTCTATAAATTCCTTAGTATGTTGTATGGTTGAATTCTTTTTTAATTGTGCTGTGAGAGGTTTAGCTATTTTTGCATAGCTTGGTATGAAACGACGATAATAACCAGTTAATCCAAGGAACGATTTTATTTCCGTTTGGGACTTAGGTATTGGAAAATCCTTTACGGCCTTGATTTTATCTGGATTGGGCTTGACACCCTTGTCTGAAATGATGTGTCCCAAATAACCCACTTCTCTTCTCAGAAACTCGCACTTGTCTGGTTGCAACTTTAAATTTGCAGACCGTAATGCGTCAAAAACTTTAATTAGTTTGTCGTTATGTTGTTGAATAGAGTTACCAAAGATGACTATGTCATCAAGATAAACCAGACATTGGGTTGGTGTTAATCCGGATAGTACAGAATTCATAAGTCTCTGGAAAGTAGAAGGAGAGTTACGCAAGCCAAAAGACATCTTGAGGCAATGGAAATGACCCTTTTCTGTGGAAAACGCAGTCTTAGGAACGTCATCCGGGTTCAATTTTATTTGGTGAAAGCCTGACGCTAAGTCAAGCGTAGAAAAATATTTAGCTCGTCCTAAATTGTCCAGAATCTCTTCTATGTTGGGTAAAGGAAACCGATCCGCTGTTGTGATCTCATTAAGTTTTCAATTCGCCATTTCTGTTTGTCGCTTGCATCTAGTTTTTTAGGAACTATCCACAAGGGAGAATTCCATGGTGATTGGCTGTGTTCAATTATACCTTGTTTTAGCATGTTATTTATTTGTTTTTCACTTCATTTTTGTGACATGCGGGGTAACGATAGCTTTTTGTGTAAATGGGTCTCGTGTCGCCGGTGTCAATATTATTTGTGATTTTTGATGTACATGAAAGTACATCCCCGTCAATGAAGAAGATGTCTTGGTATTTTTTTTAATTTCGAAAATTAGTCGTTTCTCTTCTTCATTGCAGTGGTCGAGTGTAAGATTGGTTGATATGTTTTTCCAACGTTCGTGATTAGAGAGAGGTATGTCGGTAGTAAATTGGGAAATATGAGTTTTTTTAGGAAGAGATTTTAATTCTAATTCAGGTAATTCAATTACTTGATCATGACAGGAAGTGTTAATAATTAATGTCTGTACTGTGCCATTATTGTTCTTTACGATGCAGTCGGGGATAAAACAATTTTCATTTACTTTGGTTCTTTCTATGATACCTTCGTTTAACTTTGATTTTACTTTTAAATTAACTTTTACCTCAGATCTGGATGGTATTTTTAATATATTGATAGATTTTGAATTTTGATATACTATAGAATGAATTTTGTTGTCAAGTTTAATTTTGTGTTTATTTAAATCTAGTTTGGCTTTCTTATGTAAAAGATAATCGTAACCTAAAATACCATCCTGTTTTATATTAATATTTGCTACATGAAAAGTAAATTTAGATTTGCTTACGTATGTGCCTGATGTAAACGATGAGCCACCGTTTATTCCTGTTATCTCAATGGGGTTTGTTTTTAGTATTTGCTCTGGTAATAAATATTTGGGTTTAATCACTGATATGCAAGCTCCGGTATCAATTAGAAATTTCCTTATCTTGTTATTAATTTTGAGTTTCAAAATAGGAGAACGGGAAGTTGATGAGGTCTTATCGTTAATATTTATTCGACGGATGCCTCTTCGTCCGACGAATTGTTTGAGTTTAAATTACAGTCTGAATCTGAGTCACTGTCTTGGGATTCGTCAATATTTGTTTGATAGGATTTATTTTGTTCAATTAATCGTATTTGTTGTTTGTCTTTTTGTCTTTTGAAACATTTGTCCCTATTATGTCCTATCTTGTTGCAATAAGTGCAAGTTTCTGTATGTTCTTTTTCGGGTTTGTTTTCAATCTTTTGTGAAAACTTTGGTTTAAATTTTGAAAATTTTTGACTACTAGAATTATTTTTCTTAGGTATTAATATAATTTTCTGAGACTTTTATTCGCCTACTGCTATTTCAATTGCTTTATCTAAGGTTGGTGGATCTTTAGCCTTAACAATAATTGCGATTTCAGATGGTAAAGTGGAAATGTATTTCGCTAATGCCATTTGCTCAATTAAATATACCGTTAAAGTTAAAACTTTAGTGTCACTGGCAGCAATTTGTAACCTATCTTTTAGCGAAGAAAGTTTATTACTCGTTTCCCTAATTGATTCTGTTTTGTAAGTAAACATTTGCGAAAATAATAAAAATAGAGTTGATTCTGATTCAAAGTTAGTTTCTAATATACTTAAGAGTTCTGCGTTACTATCTATTATTCTATGTGCTAAACAACGTTCAGCTTTTCCTGATAATTTTTGCAAAACTATGTTTAAAGCTAAATGCTCTGAATTTGTAGGGACGTGTTTAAAAACCCATTCTACCGTTCTTTTAAATTTGGAAAAAGGCATGTTATAGCCGTCATATTTAGGAACAGTTTCAAGTAAGGTTTCTAAACTGATCTCGGTTCTAACCTTTAATGTAGGAGTTTCTACGGTTTCGTTAGGCATTTTTTTTTTATATGAGTATCTTAAAACAATAATATCAATAATATAAGCTAATAATAAAATTGTGCCACTTTATGGAAAGTTCAACACTAACCTTTATGTAACCAGGCAGATAGGTTCCTATGGTGAACGTCGGCCCAACTCAGGTACAGCAGGTAAGGTAAGTCGAAGGAAGGCGTTGGTTGAAGGTTTCCTTTCTTTCCCAAATTGTGGGTCTGCAAAAGCTATCCAGTTTTCTCCAAGTTTGGCAGATCGAACAAACCACTCGATAATAACTATTGCACCTAGTAAACAGTTTTTACGCGTTTGTTAATTTATTGATGGTTTTCGCCGCACAATCCCATCCTCGTCGCCAAAAATGTTATATATTAAGATTTAATTTTTAAGTTTTTAAAAAGAATTGCAAAGAGCAACTTAAAACTTTATTGATTATAAGGTACAGAGCTACTAAAATTAGGTGTACTAACTCATAAGGACATTGCGTGCTCCGTCCAGTATGAGACTGACTTCGTTCTTAGCTAAAGGGGCTTTTATACTAGCTCAGGGACAGATAAGAGGGTCTAAGTTTACATTTAGAGTCCATAGTTTAGATGGATATATAGCACTGTCAGGTTTGGCTTAATTGCGGACATGTGGTGAGCGTTAAGAGTGAGCAGGGTTGGAACGGCGTCTGCAAAGTAAAGAAGAATACACATGAATATTCCGTCGTCGGGAACTGCCAACATAGCACGGAGTTTACAAAGCACTCTAATGTAAAAAAACAACATTGTATAAATTCTCTAATTGGCCATGGATGTCAACTAGTTCTGGTCGAAATATCATTACAAAGAATTCATTAAGCCAAAAAAAAAAAAACAATTAATTAAATAAATATGACCATGTAGGTCTTGGCCACCAAAGCCCGTAGATAATGACCACAAAGGTCTTGACCATCAAAGCCCGTAGATAATGACCATAAAGGTCTTGGCCACCAAAGCCCGTAGATAATGACCATATAGGTCTTGGCCACCAAAGCCCGTAGATAATGACCATACAGGTCCTGGCCACCAAAGCCCGTAGATAATGACCATATAAGTCTTGGCCACCAAAGCCTGTAGATAATGACCATATAGGTCTTGGCCACCAAAGCCCGTAGATAATGACCACAAAGATCTTGGCCACCAAAGCCCGTAGATAATGACCGTAAAGGTCCTGGTTATGAATAATTTAGACAAACAATTATGTATTATAAAGAATCTGATATTGTAAAAGGCCAGCAAAGTTGTGCATTATATATTAAATTACGTTTGGTGCATTTCGTGTGATAACTTAGACAAAAATGAGAGTGCAATTCTTCTGGCCAGTCTCTAATTTATCCCTTACTATAATTTGAAATCATAAAATCAAAACCAAAATAAGTGTAACGAAATTCATAATTTAGATTTTTAGATTCGACCAGCAATATTATCAAAACTTATTCGACTAGAAATCAAACTGTGAGTCTGTCCAATGATAATGAGATATGGAAAATCTAATATAAATAAATAATCAAAGTTAAAAGTAAAACAAGACAACAGAACATTCAGTGAGAAAGCTCACCTTACGGGAATTGATTAACAATAATCAATTTAATGGATAATCCAAATAATACAAAAATCTCACAAGAAAACAAGTCACTCAACCACTTACACTTGCGTACTGAAATCTGGAATAAGTCGTGGGAAATGCGACAACTTAGTAAGGGTGCGTTACACTCTTCCACCCCCAGGTCTACATTCGCTTATAGCACTAATTCACTCTTTGACACTAATGGGCGTCTGGTTGTGCCTTGCGACTCAAAAACGACCCAAAAGATATCTACTTTTTTTTTCGCTTAATATTCTCTTCGTTAAATTTGCTGTTTTTAGCATTAGTAAATATTATAAGCATAAAATTAAAACCTTTCTTACATTCGGCCATCCTGCGTTCACCTCGCCCCCGAGGTGCGATGTCTATTGCTTGTTGGCATCGCTATCTTCACTCTCAGACAGCTCTGATATGATCCCCATGGTCTCATACGGTCAACTGCTACCACTTTGTTGTATTGTGACCTTCGCCTTAACATATAAAAGTGTTCTATTTAGTTTCTCGACTTGGCCATTGGCTCGGGGAGTAGACACTGCATTTAATACGTGTCTTCTATTGTTCTGTTCGCAAAACCTTTTAAATAGTTTAGAGGTATAACAACACCTTGGTCGGAAATAATTATTTTGGGAGTTCCGTACGTGGAAAATATGTCTTTCATCTAAATTAGGACATATTTTGCGGATGTTGACTTTAGTGCTTTGAGAAAGACAAACTTTGTGAAAGAATCAATTCCAGCGATAACATACATATTTCCCTTCTTGGATTTTGGGAAGGGTCCCAGGTGGTCAATGTGAAAAGTCCCCATTGGCTCGGTGACTTCGATAGGATGTAGGTAACCTAGTTCTCTACATACTTTCGCATCCTGGGAAACCAATAATGTTTGGTCAATCGAGAAAGTCTTTTCGGTGGAAAAGTGACCAAAATCGTCATGTGCCGCTTATACAATTCGGTGACGCATTCCTCTCGGGACTAACCACAGTATTCCTTTGACTGTAATGCGGTACACTCTATTATCGCGTAATGCTCAGTTTGCGTAGACATGACGGTCTTCGTCAGTTTCGAGGGGTTTGCTAAGGGTTTATTTGATTTTTGTAAACATTTGCGAAAATAATAAAAATAGAGTTGATTCTGATTCAAAGTTAGTTTCTAATATACTTAAGAGTTCTGCGTTACTATCTATTATTCTATGTGCTAAACAACGTTCAGCTTTTCCTGATAATTTTTGCAAAACTATGTTTAAAGCTAAATGCTCTGAATTTGTAGGGACGTGTTTAAAAACCCATTCTACCGTTCTTTTAAATTTGGAAAAAGGCATGTTATAGCCGTCATATTTAGGAACAGTTTCAAGTAAGGTTTCTAAACTGATCTCGGTTCTAACCTTTAATGTAGGAGTTTCTACGGTTTCGTTAGGCATTTTTTTTTTATATGAGTATCTTAAAACAATAATATCAATAATATAAGCTAATAATAAAATTGTGCCACTTTATGGAAAGTTCAACACTAACCTTTATGTAACCAGGCAGATAGGTTCCTATGGTGAACGTCGGCCCAACTCAGGTACAGCAGGTAAGGTAAGTCGAAGGAAGGCGTTGGTTGAAGGTTTCCTTTCTTTCCCAAATTGTGGGTCTGCAAAAGCTATCCAGTTTTCTCCAAGTTTGGCAGATCGAACAAACCACTCGATAATAACTATTGCACCTAGTAAACAGTTTTTACGCGTTTGTTAATTTATTGATGGTTTTCGCCGCACAATCCCATCCTCGTCGCCAAAAATGTTATATATTAAGATTTAATTTTTAAGTTTTTAAAAAGAATTGCAAAGAGCAACTTAAAACTTTATTGATTATAAGGTACAGAGCTACTAAAATTAGGTGTACTAACTCATAAGGACATTGCGTGCTCCGTCCAGTATGAGACTGACTTCGTTCTTAGCTAAAGGGGCTTTTATACTAGCTCAGGGACAGATAAGAGGGTCTAAGTTTACATTTAGAGTCCATAGTTTAGATGGATATATAGCACTGTCAGGTTTGGCTTAATTGCGGACATGTGGTGAGCGTTAAGAGTGAGCAGGGTTGGAACGGCGTCTGCAAAGTAAAGAAGAATACACATGAATATTCCGTCGTCGGGAACTGCCAACATAGCACGGAGTTTACAAAGCACTCTAATGTAAAAAAACAACATTGTATAAATTCTCTAATTGGCCATGGATGTCAACTAGTTCTGGTCGAAATATCATTACAAAGAATTCATTAAGCCAAAAAAAAAAAAACAATTAATTAAATAAATATGACCATGTAGGTCTTGGCCACCAAAGCCCGTAGATAATGACCACAAAGGTCTTGACCATCAAAGCCCGTAGATAATGACCATAAAGGTCTTGGCCACCAAAGCCCGTAGATAATGACCATATAGGTCTTGGCCACCAAAGCCCGTAGATAATGACCATACAGGTCCTGGCCACCAAAGCCCGTAGATAATGACCATATAAGTCTTGGCCACCAAAGCCTGTAGATAATGACCATATAGGTCTTGGCCACCAAAGCCCGTAGATAATGACCACAAAGATCTTGGCCACCAAAGCCCGTAGATAATGACCGTAAAGGTCCTGGTTATGAATAATTTAGACAAACAATTATGTATTATAAAGAATCTGATATTGTAAAAGGCCAGCAAAGTTGTGCATTATATATTAAATTACGTTTGGTGCATTTCGTGTGATAACTTAGACAAAAATGAGAGTGCAATTCTTCTGGCCAGTCTCTAATTTATCCCTTACTATAATTTGAAATCATAAAATCAAAACCAAAATAAGTGTAACGAAATTCATAATTTAGATTTTTAGATTCGACCAGCAATATTATCAAAACTTATTCGACTAGAAATCAAACTGTGAGTCTGTCCAATGATAATGAGATATGGAAAATCTAATATAAATAAATAATCAAAGTTAAAAGTAAAACAAGACAACAGAACATTCAGTGAGAAAGCTCACCTTACGGGAATTGATTAACAATAATCAATTTAATGGATAATCCAAATAATACAAAAATCTCACAAGAAAACAAGTCACTCAACCACTTACACTTGCGTACTGAAATCTGGAATAAGTCGTGGGAAATGCGACAACTTAGTAAGGGTGCGTTACACTCTTCCACCCCCAGGTCTACATTCGCTTATAGCACTAATTCACTCTTTGACACTAATGGGCGTCTGGTTGTGCCTTGCGACTCAAAAACGACCCAAAAGATATCTACGTTATTTTGTCGCTTAATATTCTCTTCGTTAAATTCGCTGTTTTTAGCATTAGTAAATATTATAAGCATAAAATTAAAACCTTTCTTACATTCGGCCATCCTGCGTTCACCTCGCCCCCGAGGTGCGATGTCTATTGCTTGTTGGCATCGCTATCTTCACTCTCAGACAGCTCTGATATGATCCCCATGGTCTCATACGGTCAACTGCTACCACTTTGTTGTATTGTGACCTTCGCCTTAACATATAAAAGTGTTCTATTTAGTTTCTCGACTTGGCCATTGGCTCGGGGAGTAGACACTGCATTTAATACGTGTCTTCTATTGTTCTGTTCGCAAAACCTTTTAAATAGTTTAGAGGTATAACAACACCTTGGTCGGAAATAATTATTTTGGGAGTTCCGTACGTGGAAAATATGTCTTTCAGCTAAATTAGGACATATTTTGCGGATGTTGACTTTAGTGCTTTGAGAAAGACAAACTTTGTGAAAGAATCAATTCCAGCGATAACATACATATTTCCCTTCTTGGATTTTGGGAAGGGTCCCAGGTGGTCAATGTGAAAAGTCCCCATTGGCTCGGTGACTTCGATAGGATGTAGGTAACCTAGTTCTCTACATACTTTCGCATCCTGGGAAACCAATAATGTTTGGTCAATCGAGAAAGTCTTTTCGGTGGAAAAGTGACCAAAATCGTCATGTGCCGCTTATACA
The DNA here is from genome assembly GCA_947389935.1 of Agrilus cyanescens. Lineage (NCBI taxonomy): Eukaryota > Metazoa > Arthropoda > Insecta > Coleoptera > Buprestidae > Agrilus > Agrilus cyanescens. The sequence continues at coordinate 21,962,374 of OX376704.1, forward strand.
ATTCGGTGACGCATTCCTCTCGGGACTAACCACAGTATTCCTTTGACTGTAATGCGGTACACTCTATTATCGCGTAATGCTCAGTTTGCGTAGACATGACGGTCTTCGTCAGTTTCGAGGGGTTTGCTAAGGGTTTATTTGATTTTTGTGATCTTGTCGTTTGTAAGCTGGGCTGATAACACCCAGTCTGCCTGTTGAATTGATGGTGTGCTTCAGTCAAAATTAGTACTTGTTCTTCAAGCATTGCTTCTTCGGTTGTTGAGGGGTTTCTGCTTAAGGCATCTACGTGTTTTAGACTATTTCCCGGGCTGTACTGGACTGTAAAATTATACTCCTGGAGCTGTAACCACCATCTATCAATTCTAGGAATAATTTCAACTTGACATCTTTCTTTATCAATCTAGTAAGAGGTTTCGCTAATGTGGCATAATCCTTAACAAAATGTCGAAAAAACTCTGTCAAATCGATGAACTGTCTTATATTGTGTGGGGAAGTTGGTGTTGGGAACTCCTGTATAGCCTTGGTTTTATTTTCACCTGGTCTCACTTGTCCTTCTGAAATTTCAAATCCTAGATAAGTTACAGAAGTTAATAGGAAGGTGCACTTTGTCAAATTCAGGGTCAATCCTTCGTTTCTCAACAGTTTCAAAACTGTTTCTAGATTTTCCAACCCTTTTTTAACGGTACTAGTATGTATCAGTACATCGTCGAGATAAACCGCAGCCATTTCTCTAGCTGGAGCCAATACTTTGTCCATCAGTCTTTGGAGCACGCTCGGTGCATTGACAAGGCCAAAAGGCATTCTATTGAACTCGTATTGCCCTTGCGGAGTAACGAAAGCGGTGTATTTATTTGAGTCTGCTGCCACGAGAAATATAGACTGCCATGTAGTCGATCTAACTAATCATCTATACGGGGTAACGGGTAATGCTCCTTTATTGTTTTTGAATTTAATTTACGGTAATCTATGCATAGTCTTTTTTCGCCATTCTTCTTTTTCACTAATAAAACCGGGGACGAAAAGGGTGAATTAGATTCTTGTACTATCTCGCTCTCCACTAGTTCGTCTACTATCGTCTTAACTGTTTGTTGCTGGCTGTATGACATTCTGTACGGACGGTAAGTGAAAGGTTTGTCATCTTGTAACTGAATATTTAATCCTGCGGATTTGGCACAACCTAATTACTGTACATTTTCGGAGAAACAGTCCCGATATGTTTGGAGTAGCTGTTCGAGTTCTTTTCTTTCTTTGTTGGTTAGAGGTCCTATTTTTACGTCATCTAGAGCCAACGGTGACATTTCGGTTTGATTTACTCTTAAAATAACACCTGTGTGCGCATGATCGTGTTGAGGAGTGCAAGGCCAAGCCCTAGATCGGTCTCGTTCTGGGAATGGTAATGTCAAAATCTGATACTGGTACTCTGGCACTAGTTCGTGGAATACAATGTTCTTCACCTTCTTTTTCCCTAAAACTAGCTTCGGTATAAACGTCACCACTATATACGCTGCTCCTACACTCTACTTCGATTTTCACTACATGTTCCTTAGGTATAAATATTTCCTTCTTAGGCCAAAACACTAACTTATTATTAATTTTAATGTCATCTATATTTCTAAGTTCTCCCTCAGTAATTATGAGATGTTCATGGTCTTTAATTAATAACACACCTGGAAGTTCCGTAAAAGTAAGTAAGTAAGTAATACCGGTATATTTTGTAAGTTATTTGATACAACATTAGCACTAACACTAGCATTAACACTATCTACACTTAAATTAAAACTACATACACCTAAACTCTCGCATGTCCCATTTCCGTAACCGCGAATTGTCACTTTTTGGTTTCTATCGTAAGTTAGTTCAAGTTTCTCAACCTCACTTAATTTAATAGTAATGGTTGTCCATTAATCAGAATGTCCTTAAAATATTTTCTATTTACATCTCTCATTTGGCCGTCTAGTCATGCAATCGCACCGGAAGGTTTCATCGGGCGTTGGTTGGTGTGTTCCTTATTATCGGGTCTTGAATTAGAAAATTTATTTTTCGCACTTCTGCAGTTGTTGGAAAAATGTCCAATTTCGCCACACGTGTAACAAGTCTTAGCCCTAAAAGTTCGTTGGTTGTGTTTCGGAATCCTTTTATCATTAAAATGCCCCTATTCATTCTTCCTTTTATTTGAATGGTCCCTTGTCTCATTGTGGGTACTAAGGTACTGGAATAATGATTCCGGGGTTTGGTGATTCCCAGATTTCGCCCCTGACTTAACCACAAAATTGGAAATGCCTGCAATGATACAGGATACGGATTTAGTTCCATAAATCTCGCACTTATTCAAGAGAGCCAGTTTATCATAGAAATATTTGGTATAACTCTCTTCGGGTCGTTTTGTCCGGTCAAACATTTCCTTTAAGATAGTATGGTAATCTATACCAGAAGGAAAGGCTGTTATCAATTTTTCCCTCCACTCTTGCCAAGAATGTTTAATAGTTGGCAACCCCTTGTACCAAATTTCTGCGCTCCCCTTTAATTTGGAAAGAGCAAAATAAATAGTGGCCTCCTCTGACCAACTGAATACCTCTTGTAATTCCTCTACTTTATTGCACCAACTGATGGCGGTCTGGTTCCTGTCCTCCGGATCAAAAGCGGGAACGACCTCACCTTTCGTTGCTACTCTTTTGTCCCGGTTTTCGTTAGCCTTCACAAAGTTAGCAATGATATCAGCTAAGCGCTCAATAGCCGTAGATTCCGACGATACAGAAGGGGTTCTACGTGTTCTTCTTGGTCCAGGAACTTCTTCATTAACGAAATTTGATAATGGTGCCGCACGTTTGCGTGATGCCATTTTTGCTTTATCTCTTTTAGTTAAAAGCGATAAAAAAAACCTTTAATAATAGACAAAGAGAACAACGAAATAGAAAGAGATTTTTAAAAAAAAAGTAATAATAGTAATAATTGTAGTAATTCTCAAGCTTTTTGTTTTGTACGCCAACCTGCTACGCTCCTTGCTCACCAAAAATTAAATAATATTTATTTAATGTTATTTTTTTTTCTATCTCGGATGGGTGCATGTGTCCCATCCAAACACCATGCTACAAACTATGTCGGCTAACTAACACCATTTTATTAAAAAATCTCAATTGTTTTTCACCGTATAGCATCAAAAATTCAACGGAGTTTGTAAATAAAGTTAAAAACTTAACACTACCAAAAAACTCTTATCTCGTTTCTTTCGATGTTGTTAGTTTGTTCACCTCAATCCCCTGTGATAAATTAGTCACAATAATTTCTAAATTTATTCTCGATAGTGATTTTAATAATGTTCAAAGTAAAGATCTTATTACATTAATAAATACATGTTTAGAGCAAAATTATTTCGCTTTCGAAGACAAAATTTATAAACAAGACAAGGGTTTACCAATGGGCTCCCCGCTGTCACCGATATTGGCGGAAATTTTCATGGGTCATTTAGAACATAATTTATTAAATTCCAACAATTCACTTATTAAATACGTAATTACCTGGCATCGTTACGTTGACGACGTCTTTTGTATATGCTCTGGAACCAAAAGACAGTTAACCTCATTCAAAAACTTTATTAACTCTTTAGACAATAATATCAAATTCACTCTTGAAGAAGAAGTTAACAAAACTTTACACTTTCTGGATTTATAAATTAAAGAAGATAGCAATAAATTAATCTTCAATATCTATAGAAAACCCACCTTCACAGACACGATTATACCATCTTATTCTGCACATCCAATACAAACTAAGCTAGCAGCATTTCATTCCATGATCAATAGACTTGTAAATTTACCTCTTTCTAAAGACAATTATCAAAAAGAAATCAGTACAATAAAACTCATAGCCAAAAACAATGGCTACAAACCTAGCATCATAGATAATTTGATCAATAAAAAACTCAATGCAATAGTGTCACATTTGATCTACAATGCCATCCCGACAAAATCTACAATTTCTGGTCATCACTGCTGTTCCATTAATTTTATCAATAATATTAGTTATAAATTTAGAAATAAGTTAAAAAAGTTTAACCTTACAGCCATAGAAACAAATAACAACAATCTAAAAACCCTATTAGTCAAAAATAAACCAACACAACCACCGGAATCAAAAAGCGGAGTATATCAAACTTGTTGTAATGATTGTGATGCAATTTACATCGGAAAAAGTGGGAGAGCTATTGAGACGCGTTTAAAAGAACATCAATACACCATACATAAAAAACTTAAAAAGACAGGATTCGCAGAACACTGTATCAGTTTTAACCATTCCTTCAGTTCAACCAATACAAAAATTTTACATTCCAACATTAACAATAATAGAAAATTAACCATGTTAGAAAATCTCGAAATTAAAAAAGCTTTGTACAACAATTTAAATCTAGTTAATAACCAGACAGAATTAGGCTTTACCCACTTTCCACTCCTCCTTTGTAAATTGCAGCCGATATAAATATGTTGACATTAGTTTTAAGTTTTAGTATTATTACTCTTGATAATGATCGCAATTCGATCGAAACAATATTGTCGAGTTATCGAAAATAAATTTATGTGAAACATTTTTCGTGTTTTTCTACGTTTTTAACTTATTTAATTATGTTTCACAAACGTTGCTCTATCGAATCTCTTAACATCATGAACATTTCTAATGTCCCCGCTGCTAATTTATGCGAATTCAAAACTAAATACAATCTCTTTTATTCGGCAATCCCAAACTTTTCTGGTTGTAGAAATGAGTTAAATAATTTCCTATCTGCCTGGGAAAATTTCATTACAAGTACCCCGATAAGCAATCCGGAATATCTCATTCTAAAATACCAGGCAATTACCAATAGATTAAAGGGAGACGCCGCTATAGTCTATTCGATCGAAAGACCGACGGATTGGACTAGTTTAAAAAATTTACCAAAAGAACATTTTGGGTCAACTCAATCAATCGATCTGCTTTATAATAAATTGATAGCTTGTCACATGCTCTCCGGAGAACATTACGAACAATTTTATTTCCGTATACAATCAATACTAGATGAAATTTCGGAAGCTTTATAGTCAGATTTGCAAGCCACGTATAGGCGCACTCACTATAAAAATGAACCCACTAAAGTCTTTTGTTCAGCTATGACCCAGCCTTATAGACAGCATCTATTATATTCGAGACCAACTAACCTAGTATCAGCACTTAAAGCATACAAAGAACTTGACAATCTTAATCAAAACGCGCAAATGTACGAACAAATGCAAAGGGTGCACGCCCAGAAATTACCCTTGAAAACCAAACCTCACACTATACAGAACTCAAAACCACCACCAACACCTTTTACAAACATTTCCAGGCATCCCGTCAATTTCCCAACTACCTCGCACTAACAATTCAAACCTTTCGTACAACAAAAAATACATCCAGTTTTCCAACAATTCAAAGCCTTCGTACAGAAAAAAATACACCCAGTCTTCCAAGAAAATTCGAAATTCCCGCCTTTCCAAAACTTTAAACCCCAACCTTTTGAAAAAGACGCAACAATGAGAACGGTATCTTAATTCGGCAAAAACAACCCCAAAACAGATTCGTTCATCACTTCCAAAACAAAGGACCACTTCGACCGACTCAGTTCATTTTAGAAGAACTCACTAATGCCGAAAACTTAGACGATTACGTGTATGATGAATACAGAAACGCGAAGATTCCTGTCAACCCTAATCCTTTATACTATCCGGAGGAAGAAAACCTTGAACCCGAGACCGAAAATTTAGACGAAGTTCAGGATGAAAATTTTACCAAAATAGCCTCGACGACGACAACGACGACATAGACTTAGACGATTTAAATAATCTCCTTATTAGAACGCGAACTAACCTATATTACGTTCTATGTAGTCAATTTTCATAACTCTTTCGAAGCCCTAATAAGCAATATCGACTTAAGAAAACTAAAGGCTATCATGGATTACAATGAAAGCGTAATAACCACCGAAAGTACTACCATCCCCTTTTTAGAAACCAAGGACAAAATTATTAAAACTACCCAGACGCTCAAAATGACTAACATAACTGACGGCGACTACATCGTCTTCTCTGACAACATTATCCCCGGTATTTATCATTTCAACAACGAAACCGCTGAAGTATACATAATTGACACAAACGACACGAGATTATGCAACAATCTCGAAGTAATCAGCCACAGCAACTATGTCCATTCTCCACTAATTAATGATTACGACGAAAAGACGTTTGATCCATTGAAAGATCTTAGGACCGCACACATGAACGAGGACGAACGAAAATCGATCATTAATTTATGCTGTTCGTTCAAATCAATATTTCACAAAGACCAGCTTAAGTTAACCGCGGTCACTCACATGAAACATCATATTAGGACCATTGACGAAGAACCGGTTTACAAAAAATCTTTCAGGTATCCTCAAAAACTGAAAGACGGAATCCATAAACAAGTAGCGAAATTGTTAGCCGACGGTATTATACTCGTCGCCTGTATGGATCGTCCCAAAAAAGACAGACGCTTCAGGTAAAAAGAAATGGCGACTCGTGATCGATTTTAGAGACCTAAACAGAAAGACGGTAGAAGATAAATACCCTCTACCCCGCATTGACGACGTCCTCGACGCCCTCAGAAAATGCTCCATTACACAGCCCTCGATTTAACCTCGGGATTTCATCAGATCCCCATGCACCCTGACTCCGTAGAGAAAACCGCCTTTTCTATTGAAAATGGGCATTACGAGTATGTCCGTATGCCTTTCGGGTTAAAAAACGCGCCCGCTACGTTTCAAAGAATGATGGATTTTGTTCTACAAGATTATTTGTACAAATTCTGCTTCGTCTATATGGACGATATTGTCATCTTTTCAAAATCATTACAAGAGCACATAGTCCACTTGAAAACTATTTTCAGAAGGTTAAAAGAAGTCAACCTCAAAGCTTCCCTAGACAAAAGTGAATTTCTAAGAAAAGAGGTTCCGTTTCTCGGGCACATTATAAGTACCGAAGGAGTCAAGCCAAACCCGGAAAAGATAAAAGCCATTAGAGATTTCCCACTACCTAAAACAGTCAAAGAAATTAAATCCTTCCTCGGCCTTTCCGGATATCACAAAAAATTCATCAGAAATTACGCCAAAATTGTTTTACCTTTAACTAAATGTTTAAAGAAAACCCCTAAATTAAACATCAATAACCCAGAATATATCGAAGCATTCAACAAAATCAAGGAACTAATCTCTCACCCTCCTGTTCTCGCATACCCCGACTTTAATAAATAATTCGTCATTACTACAGACGCATCAGACAAAGCCATCGGCGCAGTACTATCCCAAGACGGACGCCCTTTATTATTTTATTCACGCACCCTAAACTCCGCCGAAAGAAATTACTCGACCATCAAGAAAGAGCTCCTTTCCATGTCCGACGCATGTAAACAGTTTAGGCCGTATATCTTCGGAAGGAAGTTTCTCGTTCAAACAGACCAACAACCCCTCGTTTGGCTGCAAAGCTTAAAAGAACCGCACGGTAGGCTATGCAGGTGGAGAATTAAGCTTCAGGAATACGACTTCGACATAAAACATATCAAGGGCAAAGAGAACTTAGTCGGCGACGCGCTATCTCGTATCGAACTCCACGCGGTAGAAGATGACCCATCATCCGACGTTAACCCCCGAAACGAATTAGAGTCTGTTATAGCTAACGTCGGAGAAAATCCACCTGATCTTAGTAACGAGGACCCGGACTATATCCTGAATGACCTCTTTCACAACACCAACCAAGACAACGATAATAATGACGAACTAATTACTATCCACTCAGCAGTAGAGAATCCCATTCCGACCATGCAAATTTCCAATAGAACGCTCCAAACTTTCCAAACACAGATTGTTGTCAAGATAGCATCCCGAAAACTTGTTTCATCCCAAACCTTGCAACGGAAAGGACAAATACTCCATACAATTAAAATTACTGACGAATCAGACCTACCCTGGCTTGAACAATATTTAGAGAACAACCCAATAAAAATTACTGTAGTAATCGGCATTCTGTTCGACAATAAAATTAATGACCAATTTCAAAATAGGATATTTCAAACCGTTAACGCAACCTTGTCTAAACAGAAAGACGACTAAAGGTTTTATAAAGTGAATGTTACCATACCCCCCATAACTAAAGAGAAGGCCCTAGAAGAAATATCTAACTACCACGATGCTAACCACAACGGAATTCAGGAGACGTTCCAACACTTCCACTAGAAGGTAACAAATTTCTAACAATATTCGATCACTTTTCGAAATATGTACAGGCCTACCACTTACCTGATCTAAACTTTTTGTCCATAATAAGCAAACTAAGACACTATATAGACCACCATAACCTACCCGGCAAAATAATTACAGATCAGGGCAGCGAGTTTAATAACGTACACTTTCGTGATTTTTGTAAAATGTACCACATAGACATACACCTGGGCTCTATTAAGAATCCTACCTGTATATCTCCCTTAGAAAGGATACATAGTACATTAATTGAAAAATGACTATTTTAAGACAAAAAGACCCGCACGAGACGATCCAAAACCTCATGATCCAAGCTATATTCATCTACAACAATTCTATTCAAACGACAACCAAAACGAGGCCATTTGAGATTATTTACGGCGCATATAAATCACTAGAAGAAAAAGAGTTACCTAAATTTAATGACCCATCCCATTATACAACCAAAAGAATAGAAGAAATTAAAATATTGTACGAACAACTTTCCACCCAGGCACAACAAAAGCAAGGCTACATTTTAGAGAAAGCCAACCAAAATAGACAAGAACTATCTGAACAATTACCTGAAACCATTTATGTTAAGACCTACAATCGTTCCAAAATTGCCCCTAAATACAATCAGGTGAAACTTATAGAGAAGGACGGTAATAAAATTAAAACCCTTTGTCCAAAACAAAAGATAATAAAACAACGCTCAGGAAAAGACATGAAAAGATTAAAAGCGTACATATTTGCAGATGACAAGAATAATGATGACCCTTCTGATGGTGTTACGCCTGGTCCTAGCACAGCAGGTCACTAAGTTAGACCCCGAGACCACCGTAGTCGAAGAGAAACTAGGACAAGCCCATTGCCTTTCGCATTACCACAAGTTCATATATCACGTAAACTTAACCCAGGTACGCGACACTTATATTGACCTACTAACCAAAGCCTCAATTCTGAAATTAAACCATGAAAACATTCTGGTTGATCTATTAGAAAATACTATAAACGAAATCGGTGACACCTTAGATAAATTACGAAATAATTATAAAAATGATCAATTGATTCAAGTACAACTGATAGCGAATTTTCTCCTTAACCTGGTACAGAAACTAGAAAGAACAATCACCTTCGCTAAAGCCGATATTCTTAATTACGAAAGTCTCTCGAACAAGCAGATGAGATACATGTTAACTCATTTGAGCAAAATCTACAGTAAAGATCAGTTATTGCCACACCATGAGAACGAACCGACCATTTACCTTAATTTTAACAAACAAACCGTCATTATCACTAAAAGCAGCATCATATACGTCCTCAAGTTCCCTATCACGCTCCCTATTACATTCGATTATTTTAAAATATATCCCCTAGCCAATAATAATAAGATTTTCCTAATCCCCACACAAAACAATATAGGCTTTGATTCCATATCTAAATGGTATCAACAATGCACAGTTATATCCAAATCGGGTCAATACTTTTTTCAAAAGCCCGTTACTACTAACTACAACTATATTAAAGACTGTCCTAGTATCTTCATTAATAACTATAAGGAAGTTTACAACCTAAGGAATCGATCCCTACTAGTTACCTCGACAGAAGAAGTAACGATTAATCAAGAAGTCAAGAACCTAAATAAATATAAAGAATTAGCTATTTTTGTATTATAATTAATAAATAACTAAATAAATCTTACATTTAATGCTCGAGTTTGATAAAATAATTAGGGATAAATTTTTTGACTGCAATATTTTCATTTAAAATGTCTGATTTACAATGATATCGTTAATTAAAATTTGCCGTTTTTTAGCTAGAAATTATTTCCCGCGTTTTTTTTTTGCTTCAAATGTAGCATAATTACTGAGTAACGCGATTAGTAGTAGTGGTTTGTTGATTTATTCGAATATTCGGATCAAGTTCTGGTAGGATATTTAGTAGATTAGGTACATAATTATTTATGGTCTTTATCTATAGGTGATACATGATACCGCTTGTTTATTTTAACTATGTAAGGTTATTCTTACACTTTTACGAATACAAATGTTGGTAAAGAGTGATGGGTATGTAAATGTAAACACCCATCCTGAACCGTAACCTATTACAATACACGCGGAAGTATTACGACAGTTTTTTGTATTTTATGAAATCTTCATATTGGTTTTGAGCTTCAAAAAATACAAGAAACTGTCGTGTATTTATTTAATCACAATAAGATGTTACGTAAGGGTTTATTATTTTGACTTAAGCAATACTGTATGATATAACTGTTTATCTGTGATTTTTCAATAAATCCTTTTTTTTTTTGTAATTTTATTTGTTTTATTTTTAATTATCTGTTCCTACCATTAATGTAAAAACCATAACTATATTTACGAAAAGTTAGGACTATAATAACAAAATTCCGTTATTATTAAAATTGTATATTTTGTGAAAGAATCTATTATTACTGTTTCACAAAAATACTCACATCGACTCACTCAAACGACTGTCAAATAAAAACTGCGTGTCCAAAATGGCTGAAACTTTGATGTGTTGCTGTCAACAGATGCATAACTACATTCCCTGACTTTTATTGACGAGTGCTGCCATATTCACGTTGAGGTCGGAAACTTTTCAGACCGCCCTCGTATTACAAGCACTACCTTAATCCACGTAACTTTTAACATGATAGCCATTTATCCAAGCGTCCTTATAATATTTAGCATTTAATTATTCATCTTTTAGTCATAACACCTTTTTAGTAGATGCACCAGCTTTTCCTGTATTCTTCTCAGAATACTGGAATGCTCGATGATCACTTTTCCGGCAAATAAAACCGCTGTTATTTTTACTGCGGCAAAGCGGTATGCCCTATCTTTTTGCACACAAAATATTGGAATACGTTCTTCTTTTTGAAGTACGTTGAATGTTTCTTCTTAAACTTATTCACCTTGATGTATTTGCCTGAAAATTCCCTTTCCGTTCTTACTTCCTTACAAGTTTTAAGGAGATAAAGTAAGTCCTCAGGAGTCTTATGATCTCCAGCTCTAGCTGTATGTTTGTCTTACTATCACCTATTCTTATATTTTCCCACGCATTTTAAGTGTTAATTATTTACCACACAAAGAGCACTCTATAGGAAAGTCTAGACATATTTTCGAAACCCTTAATAGCAATCAATAACTTATTCAGTCTACTTTCAGTTTGACAAGTTGAAACCTGTTTTAGGGGGCGGATATTGGTTCTCGAAGTAATATGGTATTTTTCCACGCTGCGTTCTTAATTCCACCCTTTGGAACTCGTGTCATTAATATTTGAATGTTTCTCTTTAACCCTATTGACATTAGAGCTTGCATTCTTTTCCTAACATGACGTGTGTTTTGGAAATTTTCTAATTTAAACCGCTTGACAGATTTTGAGTTACGGGAAAGAGACCTATTCAAATGTAGCCCTATAATTAATTTCTGTAATTTGAATGGAATTTAAGGTCGGTTCCTTGTGAAATATTTTAATTATTTAAGAAGGTTAATAAATTAAATGCTTTTAAATGTTTCAAATATGTTATGCCTTTTTCTTATTACTAAAATTAAATTAATTAGACAGTGTTTATATACTTAAAGTGGTTTAGTGCTGTTTCGCCAACTCCTGTTTTGCCAACTTTCCCGTTTTGCCAACCGACCCTTTTCTAATGACTTAATTATTCCCGTTTTGCCAACTATTCAGGTAGTTTTATGCATATATATATAAACACATATAAATTAGAATATATTTATAAGAAGTAGGTATATAAAACTAGCTTGTATTAATAATGTTCAACCAGCCTTCCTTCTCACTTTACCCAGACTTAGGACTGGCATCGTTAACTCCCAATTCTCTCTATTTACGAATACAAATGTTGGGAAAGGGTGGGGGGTATGTAAATGTAAACACACCCATCCTGAACCGTAATCTATTTTTTGAAGCTCAACACCAGTATGAGGATGTCATAAAATACAAAAAAAATACTGTCGTAATACTTCCGATTGTATTGCAATAGGTTACGGTTCAGGATGGGTGTATACTGTTATATGTATTTAGGTATATAATATAACTACCTGCTTTTCAAGAGTTGGCAAAACGGGAATTTAAAGGGTTGCAATAAAATACAGTTGGCGAAACGCCACTAAAACAGGTAGAAATTCGAAGGTTGGCGAAAACAGAAATTACCCTTAACGTTTAAGGGGGAGGGATACAGTCATATATTCTTAAACATATTAAAGGCGTATTTAAAAAGGGTTGTTGGTCATTAACAATATTTTCATTTTTATAAATAGCTATTTTTAGTTTCTAGTTCTTCTAATGAATCTAAACATTTTCCTTTTTTGGAATTGTGCAACCATTTTACATTTTCTTAATCTATGTTATGTTTATTATTAATACAATGAGATGCTAAGCCAGCTGGGTGTTTTAAGTTGGTTATTGATTTTTGTGTTCATCTATACTAGTTTTGATATTACGTCCAGTCTGCCCTATATAGAATGCGTTGCAATTTTTACAATTTACTTTGTATATTCCTAATTTTTGGAGTTCATCATGTTTTTCTTTTTTATTGTTAGAGAGTAAGGTTCTTAAATTGCATTTATTTATTAAGATTGTTTTTGTTGTCTTTTTTCCACAACAATTTATAAATCTATATGTTCTTGGCTCTTATGAAGCGATACATTTTTTTGGTTATTATTTGTTGTTTCTTTTTCTTTACTAATTTATCTGTTAAGGACTCACTGTAACCATTGTTATAAGCTATTTGCATTATGATATCTACTTCTTAAAAAGAAATTGGTTTTACTTAAAAAGTAATTTAACAATCTATGGATAAGGCTATCAAATGTTGCTAATTTTATTTGTAAAGATTGGTGAGAATCTGAAGTTATAATTGAATCTGTACAGGTAGGTTTTCTATATAAATCAAATTGTAGTTTATTTGATGTTTTTGTAATTTCTATGTCTAGAAAATTTAATTTGTTTTGTTTTTCTATTTCTACTGTGAATTGTATTCTTTCGTCTATTGAATTCAATAATTCTAGGAAAATAATTAAATTATCTTGGTTTTCTGTCGAAATGCGAAAAATATCATCTACGTACCCACACCATTTATATACATATTTAATTAATACATTATTGCAACTAAACAGATTTTCTTCGAAATAATTCATTTAAATTTCGGCTAGCAAGGGGGAAATGGGTGAGCCCATCGGAAGTCCGTTAGTTTGTTTGTAAATTTGGTTATTAAATTTAAAATAATTTTGGTTAATGCATTCTTTTGTGACATTAAAAGCTGTGTTTTTGTTTCTTTATCTAGGTTCATTCGGTTTTGTTACTGGTATCGAGGTAAACAGACTTTTTACATCAAACGAAACTAATAATGTATTATCTGGTAATTATAAGTCGTTAAACATATTTATGAATTCAATTCAATTAGGGTTGAAGTTGATTAGGTAGATTTCTATTAATTTCTTTTCAAACAAGATATGATGGGGAATTTCAATATGATGCAACAGATCTCAGCGGGGCTACTTCCTTATGTATTTTGGATAAACCGTACATTATAAAAGAAAAGTCATGTATTGGCAATATTTTTGTATAATAGTCTATTTCCTTCAGAATGGAAACGTAAAAACCGCATCCCTCTGAGTGCTTTCTTTACCGAGATATTCAAAGTGGCGTTAAACGCTGCAAACGTCAATTTTTTTAAACAATGTGATAACTCCAAAACGATGCAACCTAAGTCCCATGTATTATTAATAATCTGACATTTATTTTTTATTGTAATCCAAAAAGGCAATAATATGTAGGGGTTTCCGTGTAAAATAACGAAGTTAGGGTACATTTCCGGTATAACCGGAAATTCGCCATATTTGAAAACAATTTTACGCCTTTTTATATCCAATTTTGAGTAATTATTGTTTGAAATATTTCTCTTTATTTTGAATGATACATATGTTACGGACCGATTTGGCCTTAGTAACTTAGTAACTCACCCTGTATATTCTTGATCAGCATGACGAACTCTACAGCATACGTTTTTTTTTTTTTCAAGAAAATCGAAAGGAAGTAAGTAATTGTAAACAATTACCTATTTTATTTTTTACACGTCGCAGTATTTTATTTGTATACCAAATTTATAATTGAAAGTGACACACGAGTGGTCCTGTAAGGGTTTCATCTTTTCGTTCGGTTGCACGGAATCATAAAAATCGTCAAAAAAATCACAAATCCTATTTATATAATAGTTTTAAATTGCAGATGTATGAAAAACATTATTACTCGTTAACAGTTATAATTAATTTTTTATACATATACATAGGTACTAAAATTTTAGTTTAACCTACATTCGTAAAACTCAAAATCTTGAGGTGACACGTTGGTATGCTTTTTTTTTAAATTAACCTTTCTTTCCTTAAAATACTTTTGAATCCGTCACTACCAGTTATCAGGGGGAAAATAGGCTATTTGTTGGACTTAATTAAGATTATTCCTTCAAAGTGATAATTTCTTTAGAATTTTAGTAAGGTATAACAATGTGGATTCACTTAATTGTAGCGTCACTGTGCATTACAAAAGCGAGTATTAAATAGGTTAGTACTTATAGATAAATAACAAAACAAAAACAAAACGTTTATTTTATAATATTTATTTTCAACTTCGTATCAATATTTGTTTAGAAATGACTACTAGGTGTTCCATAATATTTTTGTCACGGATTTTAAACAGTTTTTAATTTAATTAATTTTATAATAATTTGAAATATCCACCCAAGTTTAATTTGCAAATAATGAATTTTTATATTTTTAAAATTACAATTAGGTAATTTAAATATTAAAAGATACCATTGTTGTTTTGTAGTTTTCACTTCTACCGACAGTCCCTATGACTGGCAATTTTTTTGCTGTTCAAAATTTTAGATATCCGAAGTTTTAAATGATTCATTCTTTATAAATCAGTCGTTGTTTTCTACCTATTTGGTACATTAAGAAATGCATACCTCAAATCCCTTTAGAGTTAATAAATTATTCAACAAATTATTAATTATAAAATTAGAATAAATTATGTATTATATAATGAATAACTTTTACGACCGTCGGAACGGTTTAAAGTGCATTACGTAAAGGAAATGAACTGCAGCTAAATTAATTTATAAAATTTATTGTAATATAGGTACATACGTAATTAAGTATCGCAGAGGATAATTTGTTATACATAATTGTAGGGGCTTATTAATGTGCTGAAACATTTCTATTTCTTTCACTTACAAACACATCTTACTGATTGACTGGTGTTGTTACGTTAAGCCACAAGGAAAGTGCACTATAATGTAACAGGTAATAATACAATTCGATTTCAAACTTTAAAATTGTTATCTTTGCTCGTTGTTGTGGTTAGGTAACAGATAATAGTTTTGTTTCTCTGGGTATTTGTCTACAACTTAACCAATGGATATTAAAGCTCCTATGAACTAATATATACCTGTATGTATGTAACTGTCGCAATCTATTAATTTTTTTTGTCTTTTGTTTATGTTAATCTTGCATATCCGAAACAAATTATGAAACTACTTCATTGTGATTACAATTCCGTTAATGTTTTCTGCATATTACGCTCTCATATTGATTTGCAATGATGAATTGAAAGAGATAGTGTGTAATTCGTCCGCACGCAATCTCATAATAACGCTACTTTTTTTTTAACAGTCGTCGAGCACGAGTGGGTTTATACATGTAATAATAACATCAATTAAAAAAATGCCAACAAAAGTCATTAAAACAAACAAATCAAACGATGTGCAGACGGATAACTAATATCCATAAACATCGAATCGAGGATTATCGTCCGCAGGTCGAAATATGAGGTCGTGATTATGGTTATGACTGTGATCTGCTCCATGACTATCGTGACCAATATCGTGTCCGAAACCGTAATACCGACTGAGCTTTGCACCAATAGGCGCACTGTATGCTGCGACCGCTTCACTCGGATATTCGATTCTTGTTGCAGGATGCACTATCACAGGTGGCGCCCGAAAATAACCGGGATAGCTTCGGGGACGAGCTCTTGATTCCGAAGATAGAATTAATACGCTTATTATAAACAAGATAGCAACTGCAAATCGAAACATTGTGACACTTTCACTTGTCTAATCGAGCAGCACTCTGATTGTAGTGCGGTGCAATACCCGCAATGCTTTTAAAGAGATCGCGTTGCTTAACTCCCCTCTGCTGACTCTGTGGCATTGCCACAATAGTTCTTTTTACACTTTAAAATATGGAAAATTGTTTACGCTTCGTTTGGCATTCGATGATTTTGTTACAGGTAACATTGAGCAGCGCAAGCACTTTTTTGTTAATGATTCAAATTCAGGGGCTTTCTTAAACTTTTTTGTTTGTTTTCCGATTAAATTTACTTTTCGAGCACTTTATATAATCTTCTAATTAAAAAAATTTGCAACTGGAATTGAACCCGACTTATTAATCTTTACAAAATGAAGGAGGCTTTACTTTAGGATATTCTTATTTTAAGTAGTAAATATATAGCATTTCTTAAATTTGATTGTATATCAACTAACGCATAATTATTGCAAGCAACTTTTTCAACTTTCTGAATCTTAAACAAGAACATCTCTAGTTATTTGTTTATTATTATTTTTTTGAATAAATAAAATAGTTGTAATATAATATTTAATACAGTAGATAAAACAGATGTTTTTTACATTTTAGTTTGTACTGTAGTACATATTTAAGAAATATTGATATGAGCATAGAAAAATATACCAATGCCTACTATAGTTAGGATTATACGTATACATGTACATATATCATTAGTATATATAATTTGGGAACCTTACTAAATTTTATCTGTATAAATTACTACAAATGTGATAAAGAACTGAGGCCGTCTTTAAATGACCTTGTAAGAAAAACATTCGAGACGGTATATAATAAACCAAATGATATTTTCTTATAGTAGTGGTAGTTGTAGTACGTGTATAATCGGTTAATTTACATCCACAGTAACTGATGAACATGGTATATCCTTGTTGATTTTCAGAAACTGGAGAAACTTTGGCGGTGTTGTAGAACGTACTAAATAGCTCAAACCCCAACGCCAAAACTTGGATCAAAAATGTCCGAAGCACTTTTTCCAAGTTTTGGCGTTGGGGTTTGGGCTATTAAGTACGTTCCTTGTTGATTTTATTAATTATTATCATCTCCCATTATTAGGCGGGTATAGTTTTACAACGTTTATTTTTTCAGCGAACTATGCTCTCAAGAATACATTATTTAACCTTTATAGAAAATTTGAATAAATTCGAAACCGTTTTTTATAGACAAATGATTCGGTAATTATTGAAGGACGATTGAATGTGTTTATATCTGTAGTAGATTACCGTAGGAGGTATTCATTTACACACACACAAACACAACCGCTAACGTAACATGCTACGGGGATAAATACATTTAATCGTTCTTTATCTAATTTACAAATAAAAAACACTACATGGTCCCGATATTAAAATAAATCAATAATTCAATTGCTAAAGGTATCCGATGGTCGAGTTCTCATACACACATTCAAATAATTACTTCACAGTTTTGAAAATTTAGAAGCTCAAAAGCACCACGAACGGCTCATTTTTGTTGTATGTAATGTTGGAATAATAAAAATACACTTTGGTCTAAATTTATTTTACTGTAGCGTGTAGCAGCTAACATGTGTAGGGTGCGTGCAGTGATGTTGGTTCTGATAAGAACCGTTTGAGATGCGGATGCCTATTCCAGCTTCCGTGATGAAGGAAAGAGCAAGTCAAAGTTTGACTAATTTTATTGAAATATTTAAAGCTATTTCTACAAATATTAATTACATTGTTCTTATGGCGATTATATGGTCAGCAGTTTACAATGGTATTTGTTTTGACCTAGTTAGTGGCCAGAACTGTCGATGTTTTCTGTAAGCAGAATTCAGATTCTGCAGTACAGAGTGTGCTAATTTTTGTATTTTGATAGGTACTGAGTGTTCCCATAGTACTTTATTGTACCTTTATAACCTTTCAGAAGTAATATAGGTACCTGTACAAATACTGTAAGTGTTTTATTGTTTTCTAATACTACATTGAATTTCCATCAAGTAAATGAAGATTCAGTTATAAATATATGTAATATGTATATAAAAATGAATCGCTATTTCCTTTGGTCATGGTATCACGCGTGAACGGCTGGACCAATTTCGCTAATTCTTTTTTTGTCGTATTTATTATTGTCAGGAGAAGGTTCCTCGAAAGAAAAAGTTAAGAAAGTAGCGCGGAACATTCGAAAATAAAAACTTAACAACTATGTTTATATATTTTATAATATAACTTCATGGCGTTTAACATAACTGTCAGTTGTTTGACATAAATGTCAACCTAAAGAAAATAGCGAAATTGATCCAGCCGTTCACGCGTGATGCCATAACCAAGGGAAATAGGGATTCATTTCTATATATGTATAGATAGATACCAATTTGAATTCAACATTCACAGTTAAGACGGGACGAAGTCTGTCGGGTCAGCTAGTTACGTATATTA
Source organism: Agrilus cyanescens (assembly GCA_947389935.1). Taxonomy (NCBI): domain Eukaryota; kingdom Metazoa; phylum Arthropoda; class Insecta; order Coleoptera; family Buprestidae; genus Agrilus; species Agrilus cyanescens. The sequence continues at coordinate 21,981,237 of OX376704.1, forward strand.
AATTTTAATTGTCAAAATTGCAAATCAATTGTCCTCATACTATTATAGCAGTCAATTTTAAAATATTGCTCCTTTTATACAATAGAATCAATGGCAACCCCACTTGTTTATGCTCGTAGAAAAAAATATGTTCAGAGATTCCTAAAAATAATTAATACGGCTGTAGGATATAATGTTTAATTAAATATTATGTTAATCAGTTGCTTGAATAAACATGAAATGTGCAAAAAATTCTTTTGTAATTCCATTTTCTAGATTTCATAACTACTACTCATGAATAATAACAAAGAAATTTTGAACAAATTTAAAAAATATACCCCGGTGTTTAAGTAAGCTTAGAGGGGGGGGGGAGTAAGTGCTTTTGATGACGAGGAGGAGTGGAGTTTAAAAGTTACTAAAATTTTTCTTGTGTAATACTTGAATGCCCCTTTACTCATCAATCAACTGTTATTTTTATACGATATCTCTTAGATTGATTAGAAGTTCCTAAACTCCTTAATTTCTTACCTTAGTTTGTGAATGTTTGAAGAATGAAAGTTTCGTTGTTTAATTGCAAACCCTAGTCTGCGTACCTTTCAGCTTTCTAAAACTTTAGGAAGTATTCTAGAAGTGTTGGTGTTCATATGCACATCTCGCTGTGTGTATGCAAGTTTTAGTCTGCATACCAAATTTCGATTTTCTAGGAGCTTGGGAAGTACCCCAGCCCAGAGTCTTTGGTGACCCTCCACTTTCTTCATGGACGAAGGGAGGGATTGGAAGTCGAAAATTGCAGTTTTCTTAAAATTGTCGTTGTTTTTGTGCAACACGTAGCTTGTATACGAAAGCTTCCTTTGACCTCAAAAGTACTGCTTTTGTTGATCATAAGTGGATGAATGGCTAAGTGAACGTATTTTGGGTATTCGTGAAACCGAAAGTATAAAAGTTAGGTGAACTAAATTCCGAGTTTAATTAGTAAGCTAGCCACATCATTTCCTGAGAATTGGGGCTATTTAATTATACTCAGAACAATGATATAATAATACGAAAGTACGATAAAACGCTTCTAGAATCAAGAAAGGCCTATTACCATATTTTTTCTGAGAGAGAGATTTTCTGTTGCTCTCTTATGATTCACTTCCACTTACGGGAGCTATCAATATTTTAAAATATTGTATATATGCTCATCGACTGAAGCGTATGTAAGCGCTTTATAAAGTTAATTATGAGTTATGACTTATGCTATACTATGCTATGCTATAACTATAGAAAGGAGTCCAATCTCTGTGTATAACAGGTCATTTTAAAATAAAGCAACTTTAGGTATATTACCTATAGTTTGATCAATGATGAATCTTTGCACGTCCAAGTCGTTAGTTTAAATTAACACAGTAGCTGTTGAAAAAGTAAAATCACATCGATAAAGTGTTGTGTATTAAGTAAAGCAAAAAAGATCAACGAAATTGTAACCATAATGAAATAGCACTATGATTGTTTCGTAGAGATTATGTTAAATGCATATACGATCTTAAAATAAAGCTACTTTTGGTATCAGTAACTATTGTCCCAGCTCCTATTTCAACAGTCATTGGCTTCTACAGTGACGATCTGGCTGTTCTTCCCTGATAGTGTAATAAGACCATCTTACTTTTCTAGAATACTCTTCTCTTTGCGATTCAATTGTTTAAAAATATTTCATGTAGGTACAACTATTTATACGAGAATGATGTAAATAATATAGACTTATTTTAAGATTCCGTGTGCATACAAACCAATCCGAACAGAATGCCACTGAAATTAGCAACAGTACAATGATTCACTGATTGAGAACGAAATTTCAGTACGAATCAGATCTCGCCCAATGATTATAGTCTACGTTGTTTGTATTGTAGCCAAGTGGAGTAAGCATAACTCCTAACTAGCTTCATACAGTGCTAGCATACTTTTCAATTAATTTGCCTGGTTTTCTAATAGTGAGATAAAATGAAATAGACTATGATGAAACGCGAAGTGGCTAAATTTTTATTTTAATTTTAGTAGCATTAGTACTATATTAATTCGACAATTTAAGTTAGTTACCTACCCCACCAAGAACAACTCCAGTTTATTAATCGTTTAATTTCACTGACATTATTTCGTACCGTACTAGTAATGACCTCCACAACAACTGTTCGACAATAAAAATGCGAAAATTAATTAAATTATATAGTTTGAACTTGACGTTATGCGGTGAGAGTGTTGCTTTTATTAATCACGTCTACAAAAAATAATGAAAAAAATGTCAATTAATTGAAATTAACCGACAAGGAAACAGTAGTTTGGTCGAATTATTAATAATGAGTAGTTTTCGAAGCGTTTGACATGGTTTTTTTTAACCTTATTTGCGGTTATCTTTATTTAAAATGCGGTTATTTGTAATGTAGCAATTTCAATTCTGCTCTAGTAAAAGATATTGTGTTAATTAAAAACCAGGTACTCCATAAAATTTTTAATTGAATGGCCTACTGAAACTCATTTGATATTTATTTTCATATTTAAGTGCGAACAATTCTTAAAAGACACCAATTGGGTCCTATCAAGACTGTTGGTGGTACTTGATGGATGAAACAAAAAAACAAAAATGAATAAAAAATGCTAAGTTGTTATAACACTTATGTTTAGTGATACTCGAAACATTTTCAAGAGTTGTCTTACAATTATCTAATGTGCAATATTTGTATTGTGATTTACCCTTGTAAATACTGCTACTACTCAGCATCTACAAAGTCAACACTGTAGATGCCAAATATATTTGCCAATAACGTTTACAATGACAAAGTTAAATGTTTCTAAAGTTACTCGATTCCACTGTAGCTACAGGGTGGGCCTTCTGTAACCGTAAGAGATACATAAAAATAAATTGCGCACTCTCTATATCTCATTTTGAGACATGTGTTTTCAAAAAATTGCTATCGCCTTTTGTTATAGAGATATGAACCAAAATTTAAATTTTTCGGCGATTGTCATTACTGAAAATAACACATTCTAACATATCATACTTTTCGTAATTTTCGACAACGAGTAAGTAGGATCTACCTACAGGGTGGACCGACTTGGACACATTTAAAAGGAAGTACCTATACATTAGAGAAAATCGATATCGATGTATGAAGTTAATTGGTACTAATCGCGTCTTGCTATTTATCACCGTTTCAGAGATACAGGGTGTTTTTAGAAAATGCATGTTTCCAAGAAACAAAACAAAAAACCTTAATAACTTTCTTTCTGGCAAAATTTTTGTATTTCTGTGAAAACATTCCATTTTTAGGTAGAATTCATCGGTGTTAGCTAAATTGTTGTGAACAACATAAAGAATAGATTTTTTTTAAAAGCAACACCCTATTTATTTTAAAACATGTTAAGGCAGCTCAAAATAACCTTTCCAATTATAAAAAATATTTGATATTTTTCTCAAACTACATATCTTCACCATACAGCACTTTATAGATTTCGTATTGCTTAATTTGGGCAAGTAGGTTGTGGATACAAACTAGATACAAAATATATATATCCGTGAGGTTGACACCACAGTTTTCAAATTTTTGGTAAAAAAAGTTCTACCAAATTGTACCCGATGTGTGCTATCATGTCACGTTAAAAAAAAAAAAATATGCAAAAAATTTGGTTTTTGGGGGCTCAACACTCTTTTTGACTTTTTTTAAAACCTGTTCAGTCAAGCTTTTTAAATGGTAACCATTTACTTTCCAACCCGATCAATACCCCTAACCCCCAATAACCCTAACGTACCTCTAAAAACAACCTAATTGTTGTTGAAGGGTGTTGGGGGACCACTATCCAACTCCCCCTTATTACCCCTCTCTAACGTTGGGCCCTTTTAGTGTATATTTACTTATTTTATTCGTAACAAAAAGTTTTATTTAAACTCTACATATGTTTCGACCTTTTAAGTCTTTGTCAAGAGCAATGTATTTACTAAAGGTACAGTGCAAAGTTATTATATTTATATGTAGGTACTATTTACAGGTAAGGTTACAGGTATTTTGGAAAACCCATCAATTAGATTGCACTCCTCAGATATTCGTCTATTATTGGGGTCTCTTTGAATTCCGACATATCGTTCGTGATATTACTATTATTTTTTAATCTCAAACTGTTCTAAAATGTTGAGTCGTCTACCTTTATTTTCTGTGTGGAGAATATTAAAATTATCTATGTCGACTTGGTGGTTGTTTTCTAGACAATGACTTTTTATTTATTACCTCTTTTTCATGTTCTTTAAGCCGCGTTCCGAAATTTCTGCCTGTCTGACCAATATAAAAGGAGTTGCAATCTGAATCAAAATGGTTTTCCAAAATACCTGTAACCTTACCTGTAAATAGTACCTACATATAAATATAATAACTTTGCACTGTACCTTTAGTAAATACATTGCTCTTGACAAAGACTTAAAAGGTCGAAACATATGTAGAGTTTCAATAAAACCTTTTGTTACATATAAAAGCGTTTTTAGTTTATTTTGTTTAATATTTAAAAGATATTTCACAATTTCCCGTCTATGAACTCGATTGAAAGTATTATTTTATTCATACAAACAAAACTAAATTCATGATTGAAAACTGTAATTTTTTGTACCAACTTCACTTAACACAGAAACACCCTCAAACTAAAATAATTACTGGATTTTTTAGGGGGACACAGTAGCACGCATCGGGCACCATTTAGCACAACCCTTTTAAAAAAAAAAACTGCAAAAAAACAAATCCAACTTCATTAAAAAAAAAAAGAACCCTCTTTAACAAAAACTGAAGTTTTTCAATTTCAATGTGGCATACTAAAGCACACATGAGACAGAATTTACCACAACTAAGCAACAATGCGGGCGAATGTAATTTAAAAAAAAGAAGTACTCCTTTACAAAATTTAAGGCTTTTTCATATTTCTATTTCAACGCGGCACACGATAGTGCACATCAGACAGAATCTAACATAACTTCTTCATATCAAAAATTGAAAAAGTACGGAGTCAACTTCACGCATAAAGTTTCTTTGATATTTTTTTTTGCAACGCAGCACATGAAAACACACATCGGTTACAATTTGGCATAACTTTTTTGTACCAAAAATTCAAAAAATGCGGAACCAACTTCACACAGAAAAAAGAACTCCTTCACGAAAAATAGTTTCAGCACAACTTCCAAAAGTGCTTTACGGACATAAATATACCGTTAAAATAATAGCAGAGTAATTGCTTCTATTTAAAATTTATATTTAGTAGGTATAACAATTTCTCAACGTCAGATCTAAGTCAGTTTAAAAACTACCTTAAATAAAAGACAACATATACCTGCACTAAACCAACAACAATGAGATATTCCCCTATAGGAGAAGATAAAAAATTTTCGCCAGGAAAAAGGTTATAAAGGTTTTTCGGAAACGTACATCTTCTAAAAACATCCTGTATCTCTGAAACGGTGATAGACAACGAGACACGGATTGTACCAATTACATTTTCATACAAATTGATCTTCAGACACCGACGTCGTTTTTCGATTACCTTTGCGCAAAATTTCAAGTTTCTTGACTCAGTAGTTTGAGCAGTGCCTTGATCGATACATTAAACTTTAAACTCCTGTTCTTCCCTTTAGGATTTTTACCTTCATTTGGTTTTAAAGAAAATATTTATTTATTATGGAAATCATGCTGGATTTTGCTAAAATTGGAAAACCATTTTTTCTCTTTCTAGTGATGTAAACAACCCTATTTTGTTTTTATTTGGTTTTTTAAAACAAACTTTAAACCAGAACAATAACCATAACATTATGTAAACACAAAAAAAAAGACTATCCGTATAATAACTGTTCGAATTGTCTACTATTTGCAACAACATACTTTTGACATCTTATTATTACATTTCGAACAGCTTTTAGTAATGGTGACGAAATTTCAAACTAGCTAAACGATCTTCTTTTATGAGAGCTTCGTGACTTACGATTTCGGCACGACGGCACACCTGCTTATAATTGCTGTTGTTCAAACAATAATTTTGCATTAAAAATAACGCTAGACGCCCAAAAATTCTACAAGCCGCTGAGAAATTTTAAACGTGTTTCGATATTCCTCAGTTAGTCTACATTTTAAAAAAATTCTTGGTGGTCGCCTACGTTGTATGAGAAATACCAGTGCACAGTATCAGGTTTCTAAACTCAGAAGTTTGGGTTGTGTGTTGGATATATCAAATTTTGAACCCCCCATTTTCACCCACATAGGGGCTGATTTTGAAAAAGCGCGGAATGTGTCCTTGCTTAGCTATTTGTTTTTAGAAGAATTCCTACGAAGTTTGAAGTCGGAATTTCTACCTACATACATGATACTATTGAATACCCTTAACCTCGACGGGTGGTGAAAATAGGGGATGAACGAAGCTAAAAAGCGAAAACTAAAATTTAATGTGTAAAGCCTTAATTACCAAGCTTGTTTATTTAACACCAAACAACACTTAGTTACCCATATTGGTTCAGGGGATATTAAATTTTTTATACAACGTCAAAACTATTTTTAATTTAAATTTCTGTGCTACTCAAAATTATCATATGACATTCATACAAGCGTTTTTATCCAGATAGATTAAATTCCCTTTATGGAACATTTCACTACTTATATTTTCAGTTTCATAAACAACGTTTTTTGAAATTTTGCAATTTTCCGTTTAATCTTTACCAACACAACATTAAAAGTTAGCGCATTCCTTTTAAAGGGAGCTGTTTAGTCACTAACATGTTATCATTTTTATTTTGAAATTGTTACATGATTAGGGAAAATTCCACCGAGGTGCCATAAAAAATCGACCACTAAAAGGTGGAGGTCCTCACGTCGACAGATATATACAGGGTCTTCAAGAATATTCGAGAGCCATGTGACCTCGTTTTGTAGACAACCAACAGTACAAAATGGAAAAAATTCAATCCAAATATCTCTAAAGGATTTCTGACAGATTCCAGTAGCGGCGTTTAAAAGGATTACAAAAAGGTGAGAGTAGTTTCTATTTTTTGAAGTAGGTACTAAAATTTTTAGTAATATTAAGCTTAATGGCGGAACTATATTTAAATTAATAACAGAGGCAGAAGAAAACTTGTCATCTTTAATGGAACATAATCGTAATCAATAGTTGCAGTAACTGACCATTAAGTAGATTCAGAACTCAAACCCTAAACTAACAAAGAAGTGCACTACATAGGTTACTAAAAACGGGGTAAAGTGACTTTCGGACGATTATGAATGTCCTATATTTTGTTTTATATATAATCAAAAGTTTTTACTGGGTGTTACGGTTTAGATTATTCTTTTTTTTATTGAGTAGTGTACACCTCGAACTAGGTTTCATTTGTATACAGAAAAATTACATTAAAGGTATAGAAGATAGGGAATGAACGTTTTATTTTTGAAATGTAAACTGATTCTATAGAAACAGCTCAAAAAAATTGGAAACGTAAAGTATTTTAAGATCAATAAAATCTAATCATGCCAATAACCAACAACTTTCTATTAACAAATAGGCAACGTTTCGACCGTCAATTTCGGTCATCGTCAGGCTAAACACAACATAAATTACTTTATAAATAATAAATTATGACATAGTAAAAGTTCTAACAAACCGTTAAACAAACGACAGAGGAAACTGAAATACGAGGAATAGAACTATTTTTTTATTAACTAAGCTCCACAATGAATGTCATTAACTGGTTTTGAAAACACCGAAGTTCATTATGTAAAACTAAGGGTCGAGCTACAATATTATAAGTAATTCTCTGGTATTTATTTATTTAAGAGGTGGATTTTATCTCATAACCAATTTAATTACTTAAGTGAATCACAGGTTTTATTTTTGCTTCGTCGTCTTAATATTTCTTTTTATTTTGTACTTTTAAATTTGGGTTACTTTTATGATTATTTGAAATATGAATGATATTAAATAATTTCTTTTAAAACGCTTTCCGTATTTAATAAGTAGGAAAAGGACAGAATCCGCCCTGAAAGTTTGCAGTGTGTATTAGTTTCGTACATACGAATGTGGACTACGGTCTTGTGTTTAGCCAGAGGTTATGTGAGGATGTAGAGGAAAAGGGGTAGTTTCAAACATTGTAGAATCAGTTTGAATATAAACATGTGAGAGACAACTATCGGAAGGTTGAAGGAGAAATATCTGTGTCTTGAGATTCGAACGTAGTCATGTTAAGAGATGTAGGAAAGCGAGGGGAAGCTCGCGAAATGCAGAATGGTGTGCTGGTGAGGGTAGAATTTTGAGATAAAAGACCGCGAGTTTTAACAGGATAGGGAGTTACAGTCAGTTACAGAAAGATACAGAGAGAGAATAGGAGCTGGAATATTGTTGGCTCACTGTTTCTTGCTTAAACCGAATTGTTGCGCAATCTGGTCAGTTAAGTAGTTAGTACCCTGCTCCATCACTGTTGTCTGCCTTCCTCGAGAATTTTATCGCCGCCGTTCGTACCGTCCTTGTCCGGTATCGTAAACTACCCCATTACCGGTATCTCGACCGTCAACTTCGAGCCAGAAGTTGCGTTGTCGATGACATACAATACAAAGGTAGGTAAACTTACTAATAGATCTTTTATTCGTATTTTGCTACCATTGATTACATTTTACCCATCAGGTATTAAAGTATTTTAACATAATGATGTAGGCTTTCACGGCCGGTGTCTATATGTAGAATGGTTTCCGGGCTGAGTTGCCGTGGTCTAGTAGGGTGAATTCCCGACGTTTCGTCCAAATCTGCGCTGGACATTATCAAGGGCGTCGACGAAGAGCGTAGCGATGTGACGTAGATGGAAGCTCGAGATCGAATGCGAGCGTACCTCGTTCCGCGCGAGTATTTATAGGTGCGTCAGCCGCGTGTTGTCGTCCGCTGCACTGTGATTGGTTGCCTTCTCCTGATTGGTTGGTGGAATTTTTGATTCTAGGTGTTTTTGTCTTCAACGTTCTAAGAAGTGGGTGCCAAGCACGACTTATATTCATTGCCTCTTCCTTTTTGTTAAAATTGTCTGGATTTGAGTTAGGGCGTCGTTCACCGGAACTCTGGTAAACAGTGACACGAAATCAAAACTTACAAGCAAATCTCCAGGCTGTATCTCAACTCCAGAAGATCTTTACTGATGATATCGCCGCACTTTTTCGCCATGTTCTCACGACAACATATTTTCAATATAACAACGAATTTTATGAACAAAAAGACGGTGTTGCGATGGGTAGCCCACTGAGTCCGGCTATTGCCAACTTCTACATGGAATTCTTCGAGACCACTGCATTAAAGAATGCGACCTTGAAACCAAAACATTGGTACCGGTATGTGGACGACAGCTTTGTCATCTGGAGCCACGGAAAAGAAACTTTACCTGCCTTCCTACAACATCTTAACAACGTACACCCTCAAATACAATTTACTATGGAAATGGAAAACGAAGGCCAACCACCGTTTCTTGATGTATTAGTAAAAAAGAAAGAAGACGGAACTCTCGGACATACGGTTTTTAGAAAGCCGACCCACACAGATCGGTATCTATGTTATAGTCAAAGATCGATATGCAGCCTCTTCGCGAAATAACTGGTTCATCCTAGGTTTGACCAGCGCCTTTCGGCAAACTACGAAATATATTCTAAATTCGGCCTTTAACTGATGTATTTTTAGTCAAACCTAGAAATACCTAAATTTTTAGTCAAACGTTGAAAGTAAAATAATCTGTTTCGGGCTTTGCCTAGTCTATCCTAGAAGCGACTAAGGCAAATTCGGTCACGCGTTAACTTGTACTGCACTTGTTACATGTTCAAACAGGTTTATACATGTTACCCTAACTCTTTGCGATATTCAAATAAATTCATTGGTTATTCCACATTTGTACTATGAACGTGCAGGTGTATAAGCTTAAAGATGAGTGAACCAAACTGTGTTGTGACTGAAAATGTGGATAAAGAAGCTTTAAAAGCGAAGTTTACGAAGAAAATTAATAATTTAAATAAAGATAAGTGTTCATTTCATATTGAGAATAAACGGAAATATGAGGAGATTATCTGTGAAGTAGAATCTGCCAAAGTTGCTACCAAGAAAACTTCTTTACAGTATCGTCGTCTCAAACGATACGACGTTGTGTGTTTCGGAGACGAAAAAAAATTGATTAAGCCATTGTCCGATACAAAAAATATCCAATATTACGTTACAGACGACGAGTTATTCGAAGTGATTGATAGTGCTCATCACGAATGTGGTCATGGTGGTAGAGATCTCACAATTAAAGCCTTGAATAAAAAGTATGCAAATGTCACAAAAGAGTGCGTAAATTTTTATTTAGAATTATGCCAAACATGTCACAAGAAAAAAAGTCACCCTAAAAAGGGGCTAGTAGTTAAACCGTTATTATTTAAAGAGATTCACGCACGGGGACAAGTAGACCTTATAGACATGCAAACGTGTCGTGATCGTGATTACAAATATATTTTAAATTATCAAGATCATTTGACAAAATTTTTAATACTACGTCCACTACGTACAAAAACAGCACAGGAGGTTGCTCACATTCTTCTTGATATTTTCTGTACTTTGGGTGCGCCTTCTGTGCTTCAATCAGACAATGGACGAGAATTTGCTAACCGTGTTGTAGAAGAATTAAAAGTTATGTGGCCCGAATTGTCCATAGTACATGGCAAACCACGTCATTCACAAAGTCAGGGAAGCATCGAGCGTGCCAATCAAGATGTACAAAAAATATTGTATGCCTGGATGGACGACAATAAAACTAATCGCTGGGGTGAAGGCCTCCGATATTGTCAACTACAAAAAAATTGCGCATACCATCATGGCATACAGCAATCGCCGTTTGAAGTAATGTTTGGTAAGTAATTTAAAAATAAATAAATATAAGAAATTGCTCTAAATAGTAGCATTGTATTTAATATAAATTTAACATTTTTATGAATTGGTTTTTTTTTCTAGGACGAAAAGCTCATGTCGGAATTCAAACACTGCCAGATTCGATAAAAAAAGTCCTTCAGACAGAGGAAGAGTTAGAAAATGCTATCAATTCGTCCGGTGAGAAGGAAAATGACATTGAGGATACTAGTAAGTAGCAACTTTTTAATTAAGTGCTGAAATATTCGATTTCATTGATCATTTCAATGATATTCAACTAAGTATATGAATTTAATTTTAGCCCAAACAAATGAAATGGAAACGCCCGGGCCGTCGTCATCAACAGAAAAAGAAAATACTTCAACCGGAGAAAAAGCTAAGAATCACCAAGTTGACAAAGTCCCTGGACCGTTGTCACTAAGAGAGAAAGAAAATTCTTCAACTGTCGAAGCTACTTCTTCAAACGTGCTTTGTTGTATTTGCCAAAAAGAAAGTTCCGGAGCACATACATGCATAATTTGTAAACAGGTTGTGCATTTTGTGTGCGCTGACACTACACTTAATACAGATGACGAAGGCTTCGGCAGTAAAGTTACATGCATTCGTTGTGCACAGATAGAAAATATAAACATAAACAAAAAAAAGGCTATTGAAGGTCTACAAGTTCAGGCCAATATTATGAAACAATTATCTGAACAAAAATTTCCGCCAATCGCAATCGGAAAAACTGTAACCGTACCTATTCCCAACATCGATAGAGCCAAAGGAGATGCTCGAAATGTTGTGGGCATAATACAAGAGAAAACAGTTGATGGTTTATACCGAGTAGGAACGAAATACGGAATAATAAACACGCTTTTTGCTCGGAATCAGATACAAGAATGCAAAGAGAAGTTTCTTAATTTCGAAGATGTGCCTGACGTTCAGCTGTCTCTAAGGGAGATCAGTACAAAAGATTCCAAATTTGGGGGCCAAGGCTTTATAAAATGCCACTGCAATAAAAAATGCTCCTCAAAATTGTGTAAATGTAAAAGATCAAACGTATTGTGCAACTCAAAATGCCATAATTCATCACCTTGTCAAAATAAATAGTAATGTGTTTATTAATTATTGTCTTAATACAAAATAACAAAAAACATTGTTACTTATTCTGATTACTTGTCAATCCATTCTTATAATATTGAAACAGTAAACATTAAAATTAAAAAATATGCTTTTATTATACCTAATCTCACAAACTAACACAGTCCTGTACCAAATATAGCTCTGACTAGTCAAATCCCGATTTTATTAAAATGAGTTTCGGCGTTTGACTATTCAAATTAGTCACTCTTAGGATTAGACGAAAATTTGTTAGTCAAAGGTAAAAAAACGATATTGGTTCGGACTTTGCCTAAGACTTTATGTCAGTCCTGAGGTTTGACTAGCCAAACCTAGGAGCGCCGAAGCTTCGATGTTTGACTATAACATCTACACAAAATGTCGAACCACCATCCACGACAGAAGCGGACCGTACTAAAAACGCTTATACACCGAGCCAGACGTGTTTGCGAACCCACAGCCTTAGAACGAGAAACTAATCATCTAGAAAAGGCACTCCAGGCCAATGGTTACAGTTATGGAGAAATTAAGAGAGCTCTCCACTCAAAAAAGACAACTAGCAAAGCCCTGGAACAAGAAAAAACGATAGGAACGGCCTTCCTCCCATACGTCAATGGCATAACTGACAGAATTGGACGATTACTGCAACGATATAAAATAAAGCCCGTTTTCAAGCCCACACAACAAATTCGAAATGTTTTGCGGTCAGCCAAAGATCCCAGGGACAAATTATGTTCCGCTGGAGTATATAGGATCCCGTGCTCCTGCGGCGATGTGTACATAGGCACCACAAAACGGAGTATTAACACACGCCTTTCCGAGCATAAGAGGAACTGCCGCCACGGTGAAATCGAAAAATCGGCAGTGGCAGAACACGCGCTAAAAGAAGGTGACCATACTATTAATTTCCAGGCCACGGAGGTTCAATCAACCACAGAAACCTACTACGCCAGAATATATAGAGAGGCCATCGAGATAGTTAAACATGCTAACAATTTTAACAAAAAGGAAGAGGCAATGAAAATAAGTCGTGCTTGGCACCCACTTCTTAGAACGTTGAAGACAAAAACACCTAGAATCAAAAATTCTACCAACCAATCAGGAGAAGGCAACCAATCACAGTGCAGCGGACGACAACACGCGGTTGACGCACCTATAAATACTCGCGCGGAACGAGGTACGCTCGCATTCGATCTCGAGCTTCCATCCACGTCACATCGCTACGCTCTTCGTCGACGCCCTTGATAATGTCCAGCGCAGATTTGGACGAAACGTCGGGAATTCACCCTACTAGACCACGGTAACTCAGCCCGGAAACCATTCTACATATTAAAGTATTTTATTCTGATTGATTTCGATTACCTACCTTGCGTCATTAAATTTAAAATTTCATTGTTTAATTCGAGTCCATTTTGGACCATGTACAATTCTTCGCTGATTCATGTACTGTTCTTGGTACTAGGTAGGTGTATCAGAAACTGGAGAAACTTTGGCGGTGTTGTAAAACGTACTAAATAGCTCAAACCCCAGTCCCTGAAAAAGATAACTTTGTTATCGAAAAGTGCTTCGGACATTTTTGATCCAAGTTTTGGCGTTGGGGTTTGAGCTATTTAGTACGTTTTAGGTGTGTGTATGACAAGTACTTTAATTTGGTTTATTAAATTTGTATACCTTGAGAAGTTGGAACCTGAGGGAGTGAAGGAGGGATTTAGAAGGAGCTCATTAGTTTACACTCTGATTAATTCAGGTGAACGTGTAGGTACCGTATAACAATTTGGTGGTATCATTCTCTCTGTTGAAGGTACCTGTTTTGGTTTGATTTTGGGACCACTAACACAGTTTGAGTATCTCAAGGTTTTGCCTTGGTGACATGTGGGTATATATATTTCGTTACAGTTTTGTCTAAATTAAGGCGAAACACTTTATTGAAGTACCCTTATTCCGAGAGAAGGAAATCGAGTAAGTTAACACTTTGTTGTTCTGAACTGTGATACAATAGAGACGACGTCCACTAAGAGTGGCGTGCCTCGATCAACCTTATAAAAAGAGGCTATGTTCACTTAGTGTGGCATGTCTCGCCAAAACAAATATAAAGGGCTATGTTAACCAAGTGTGTTGTAAGCAATATACAATAAAAGTTTTCATGGTTGCCAAGTGTGCCCGATTCCGATCCCAAACAATGTGACATGACCATCTTCGGACAACAGATATTTTAACATGGCCTATCAAGTTAGTCCATGGCCTTTCTATGGTTGTACCTTTAATCACAGTTAGAGTTAGCACGACTTTCCTTCTCCCAGTTCAAGACGAACATGCTAGAGTTTTGAATAGATTCGACCTTTACTTGATGAAAATCAAACATCTTGAATAAAGTACACGGGTAAAGATTTTCACGACTTTATTATCACTAGTAACGATCTTTTCGGCAAATATTGGCTTCCTCAAAATAAAAGTATTAATTATTAAACAAATGTTACAATAGAAATGTATATTTTCAAGTTAGAGTTTACGATAAGTTTAGAAGGGGGAATTAATACATTCTATTAGATAATTTAGTAAAATGTCTTAACTTTTTGTTCCTATTAATTTCTAGAGCTCTTAGTATGGCTAATTTAGTTCCTTTATTTTGAAATTGTAAAATATCTAATTTATTGTTAAATTGACGACCTTCTGTGGTTACACGATTAACATAAGTCATTGTTGCTTTTTATGTAACTATTTCTATGTTCTGACAAGCGTTTTTGGAAGCTTGTACCTGTTTGTCCCATGTAAACTTTTTGTCAAGACCCACAAGTTAACCTATATAAACTTCTGACTGATGCTGTTTAATTATTTTTTCTAAATAACTTCAATCAATCGAGGATCAACGTTCCCTTCTCGCAAAAAGGGGTAAACTTAGTAGTAATACCAGCCTTCGTTCTTTTCAATTCGATCAAACTGTTTGCAATCTGCTTAACAAGACCTTTTGGAAAGTTTTGGAAAGTTTATCGGGATTCTTGTGTCCTGTTCCAAGCCGGTAGTCTACGTCAAAGTCATAGTCCTGTAGCTTCTCAATCCATCGAGCTACCTGGCCCTCCGGATTCTTGAAATTCAGAAGCCACTTTAAAGCTGCATGATCGGTGCATAGGGTGAATTTTCGTCCATACAGATATTTGTGAGAGTGTATTACACCTTTGTCTACAGCCAGCTTCTCTCGCCTAATGACACAGTAGTTTCTTTCGGCTTTTGATAGAGCCGATTACATTCTCTTGGTTATATTGTAGCTGCGAAAGAACGGCTCCCATTTCCACATTACTGGCGTCGGTATCTTAAATGAACATTCTATTAATTGTAATTAAAGCTTGCTTCAAAGTCTCAAATGCCGTTTGACAATCCGAATCCCAATGAAATTTACGGTTACTTTCGGTTAAACGTGTCAAAGGTATAGAGAAATTGGCGAATCTTTAAACATACCGACGATAGTACGTGCACAAGCCGAAGAAGCTTCTTATGTCGTGATTATTTTCAGCCACTGGCCATTTATTCACGGCCTTTATTTTTTCTGTATCACGGCCACGCCCTTCGCTGATAAAACATGTCCCAAGCAAGGAACTTCTTCGCGGAAAAGATGGTACTTTTTCAAACTGAGATTCAAATTGGCATCACGTAACCGCTGGAATACTGCTTGCTAATTCTGTAGGTGTTCATTAAAGGTGCTTTCAAATACTATGATGTCATCCAAGCAGGGCTTTCCAATTTGATCACTCAAGATTTTCTCCATCAACCTTTCGAATGTAGCCGGGGCATTGTATACCCCGAGAGGCACAACTGTAAACTGCTATAAGCCCGTACCGATCGAGATGCGGTCTTTTCCTTGACGTAAGCATCTAATGCAACTTGCCAGGTTCCGTTTTTCAAGTCGAGTGTGGAAAACATTTTCGAGCCAGCTAGCATATCCAAGGTGTCATCAATTCGTGGTAGTAGATAACTGTCTTTCTTGGTTACGTTGTTGAGCTGTCGGTAATCCACACAAAAACGGGTTGTTTCATCTTTCTTCTTTTCCAACACTAGCGGTGGTGTTCAATTATGCCGGTGTCATGCATTTCGTGAATTGTTCGCTCTGCTCCTTACTTCTTCGCCAGGGTCAATCGTCAACCTTGTTTATTACGACATCAGTCCTTCGCTTTGCTTTTCTTTTCACCGGTTAGATTCCTACAATATCTATCTATCTATCTATCTATCCTATTTCAGCAGGTACGGTTTTAGAATTTACCTTTCGCGATACCGCCTCCTGTCCATCTTTTATGAAATAAAATTCTTCGCTATTTAGTCTCTTCTTAAATTCTTATTTTTGTAAAACGTCTAGTCCAAGAATAACGTCATCTTCAATATCTGCCACCAGCACCTGATGGTCAAAGACTGTCTTGCCAATTTCAAGTGACAACTTAGCCTCGCCATGAACAACCACTTTCACTCCGGTAGCCGTACGCAGAGCCTACATAGTTGGCACAACTTGCCTAGGACCCCCAACTAAACTGGGCTTTGCTATGCTTCTAGTGGCCCCATGTGTCCAAGAGTAACACACATCTTCGTCCATTTATTTTTCCACGCAGGAGTAGACTGTCATGCTGGGGCTTCAAATGCGATAAGTTCGGGGTCTCTTTGTCCATGGGTCAACGTTTACCCCATTACCTCGACCCTATCTAGTTTTCCTGCTGTTGAGGTCAAGTATTTGGAGAAAGAGTACTTTTCTTACACTGCCTCCTCGTATGACCTAGTTCGCCGCAATTGAAATAAATTAGCGTTTTTTCAAAACGTTTATTTGTATTAGAAATCTAATATTGTTTATGAATAAATTTTATTTTATCGTTATGTTACGATATAACTTTTTTATTTTTTTGAAGACTTAATTTTCTTTTTAAATAGGTAAAGAGCACTTAGGTATGTAAGATTCAAAGTACACATACTAGATATAATAATGCACTATTAAATTATAATTGAATTGCCTTCTAAAAATTTATTGCAAATATTACAACAAAGTTTTAAAATGACATTAAGAAGTTACATAAATGTTTAAAATGGCTACAAAGTATGTTCAAATATTTCCAGTATACTACCCGATCTAACGGAAATAACCGAAGGAAATTGTTTTAACTTCATCGTCATCTGTCACAATATCAATTTTTTAAAGTATACAGCGCACGTTGTTTTATCGATTATGTTATCCATTTGATTTTAAAATCCACCTTGAATGGTTTTTGATTGGTGTCAGTTTTTCACAATAAAAAGCCTCTTATCCCTCTCTAGCTTGAATTAATTTTATCTTCTCTAACGATGGGTATATATCGATAGATTGCTCGGGAATGGTCTGGAATGTTCAGAATATTCAAAATAATTTTGATTTGGAAAGTTCTGAAATGGTCTAACTGTTAGAGTATTCCAACATTCCAGGATGATGCAAAACTATTTAGAAAATTAAAACTTGTAGAACATACCTAATAGCTCAAACCCCAACTTTGTTATCGAAAAGTTTTTGATCCAAATTTTGTCGTTGGGGTTTGAAGTATTACGTACGTTTTACAATACCACCATAGTTTCTCCAGTTTTGCTAAATAATTTTCTATAACATTCGAAGATTATTTGAAGGGGATTTGATTTTATTAAATCCCTTGCATTGGAGTCTTAAACAATCAATTTTAAAAAAAAAATAAAATAAGTTATTGTACTTTGCGTTTTGTAAAAATAATGATCCCCCAAAAGTCTCCACCAGTGAATAATTAAAACCTGAAAATATTTTATAGTTTTCAAATTAATAATAAATAAATACAAAAAAAATCATTTCTATTAAATTTTTACAACAAAAATGAAACAAAATGTGCTCCACGCAAAATAAATATAATTTTTTTAAAAAATTCACTTTTCTACGTCAAAATTTACAAAACTCCATGAGTTGCTTTCCTCGCTGTCAAAATTTTTATCCAAAATCCAACAACACCCTTCTATAATGTTATTGAAACTCTGATTTATTTGAGAGGGTAAAGATTATAGAGTAATGCTAAAACTCATTTTTAAATTTATCCACCATGGATAAATACCAGGCTGTCCTTTTTGTTATTCGATTGAGATTTGAGGAATGAATAGGAAATTAATTGATATTGTTATCGCTGTGAAAAGAAAAATTAAATAAAAAAGTAAGTAAGTAGATACAGCCCTTAAAACTAATAATAATCAGACAAATATCTATAGATACACGTGAAAATAATAACCTCGAAGTCAGGTACTTAAAAATAATAAAATAAATGTACCTACGTATGTTCAAAAAGTTTTTTCTAAAGAAAATGTTATTGCGTATCTGCAAATTATCTGTATAAATCAGATTCCATGAATGAATTTCGTATTTCTAAAAAAAAGCTACTGTTTTTATTGTTGGGTTTGTTAAGGCTAATGATCTATGTTTTGTAATATTTATATTTCAGTGTCTCTTGTGAGCCATCGCATCGTTCTAGACAATAAATACTTGGAAACATCTATTGGTTTCCGGTTAGTTTTTCTTACACGTTACGAATGAATGAATCTATTCGGACGGTAATTGAGTGGCATAGAGAAAAAGCATCTTTTGCTTAATTTTCTGTTTCTTAAATTATGTAATTGCTCAGAATTGCCAACCATATCCGTAAATTCTTTTCCTATTTCCGGCTAAAATTTTACACATAATGAGAGAGTGTATGTTAAAAGTTTTGCATGGTTACTATTATTGTTCATATAGAATTATGTTAATCTGGTGCTTATATTTGAATTGAAATCAATTAAAAGTATACAGGGTGTCTCACCTAAACGCAGTCGATATATTGGAAACTACTTCGATTTGAATTTCGAAAATTTGGGCAGTAACGTGATTAGGAATGCTCACCTCAAGCTACCCTCGAATAAAATAACGCAATCTGTGTAGCACTTCCCGTCATACCCGAGGTTGAAGTTTTTTTTAATTATAAATAGAAAGGTAGATATATTTTTTTGCGACGAATTCGTATTAAATGCAAAATTTTAAGCTAATTTTGTTAACCAATTTATATACCCACGATGAGCAAATTCTGAAATAATTTAATTTATAGAAAAACATCGCTACCGCAACCCAAACATTAAAAAATCCACAGAATACGACTTACAATTAGTCTTGAAATTTTTACTAATAATAGCTGAATCTTATGGCTAACGTATTGACAAATGTGAATGTAATAATTTATGCAGGGCGTTCAAAATTTTTTTTAAAGTTTAATAACTTCAAACACGAATAACATTGATTTTTCCAATGGAACTTACCTTATTTTATTTTTTCATTAGATTCGTTTCATTATTATATTTCGATCTATATGGATACTTTCTATTATTTCAATTGAAAAATATGGCATAATTTTGAATTTTTACATAGAATAGCTCATTTTAATATGTAGTTTCTTTTAAGGTGTGCCTTGGACATTTAAAACTAACGGCAATCAATGCAATGCCAAGCCAAAAATCGTTCTTTCCTTTGATTTTGTAATAAACCGGGTATACTATTATTTTCATCTATCGGATGGAGACGTAAATAGACGGATAAATTAATAATTTTGTAGCGGTCAATAAGTTCCTTTGAATTAAATTATCTTAGTTAATTTATTCCTCGTTAGAGAAGGAAAATATGAGTTTTTTTTGATAGATAGAGAAAAGAATTTAAAGTCGAAATTAGTCAGTGTTTGTCTTCCGATTATAAAAGAGGTAGGATTTTATATTGTACTTTATTTATAAAAGAAATTGAAATAATTGTGCTCCATCAAGTATTTGATTTATTTTTCAATTAATTATGTTTCTCTTTATGACTTAATTTATTCATCACAAAGTTTGGAAAGAATTTATGAAAAATCATTATCGTTTATTGAATGTCACTTCCTTTGTTCATCAATTCATGTTATAACTTACAATCTCAGTTTAAACTTATTAATTATTATATTTGAATTTGTAAATTACACTGATTAGTTCTGATGTGTAGCACTGGCTGTTTTTTATTATTTTAAATATTTTATTTAATTACGTCATATTTATATTTTTGATACTTTTGCTTACAAGTAAATATTAATTTTATAATTTATTTATTAATTCTTTGTTGAACCTGCTAATGATCTTATGAGCGAATCTGCCTTATTGTATCTATTAACATTTTCACCCGTGCAGGATATCTGATCTGCGGAGTATTCACGAAACTGTTTTATAATTTATGTGTCCCTTTTGGTTTGCTCGTTTGAGATAGAAATTAATAAGCCCAGATAGCATCCTAATTTTCAACCATAGCTGGGTTGCCTCCTGTATAGGACCTCAGTAGAGTGGCGATCGGTCCGAGGAGCCCGAGTTGGAGCGTTACCATCGGTTGGAGCGACTTCGAAATGAAAGACCTCGACTTGGGTGAGTCAACAACGGCGGTTGACAAACCTGACGACCGATTGTTAAAACTCGAGGACGAGCGTATGGCAGAATGAATGTCCGCGTTTATGGAAAAGGTAAAGGGCGAAATTCGACAATTGGCGGGAGGTTCGACTTTATTCATTCAATTTTTATAAAGAAATTCAAATATAAATGAGATTATTATAACATTATACACAAAATTATACATATTTTCATGTCCAACTTATACAAAAAAAAATTATCTTCGCCGCAAACGGCAGTATTCCACTCAGAATTTAGCTTAAATAAAAATAAAGGCACGAACAATTTAAGAACCTGAATAATTGAAACAACAAACACATTGAAATAATTTTTCAAAATTGATAAATATAATTAAGAAAACTTAACTTCACAGACAGTAAACGACAATAACGCATTTTTTTTTGTAAAACATAACGTAACTTGAATCTAATTCGTCAAAATTATTTCAAAACAAGGAACGCCAAAATATTCGCAGACTATTAAAAATTGTACCTTTGCGCAGTGTACAACGACGAGCGAGGTTTTTTGCGTCACCCCCACCATTTGAGTTTGTTCTCTTGTTTCTAGTCTTCTTGAACAGTGTAATATTTCCCATGATGTAAAATAACAAAGATATGGTTGAAAAAGTCTACGAATATGTTCTAAAAGACATGAAAAAACAAAAAAATGAAGAATTGACGCATTACTCTTTTTACATTGTATTTGAAAAATATTCGAAAAGAGGAACTGTTAGTATGGATGGGAGAACGAAGAGATCTATGGAGGTCAATAAAGAAAACAATCCATGAATGAAAGGCTACCAAGAGACTTATTAGAGGCCGAAACAGGAGTCAAGAGCGGCAGATGCAAACATTAGATGATTGTTCGCCAATAGAATGGATGTTATAGTAAGAATATAGGCGTTCACTTCCTTAAAAAAAAAATTGTCGGAAGTGTCATTCATACAACTGCTTTCTAGATGTCAACCTAAAACAGAAGACATAAAGGAGCTGGATCAATAAAAATGATAAATATAATTTAAAATTTTAATTTTGCCAATGCGGAATTATTATTCAATTTTCTTTGTATTAATTTAATCACAACTTTAAATTTATATTTTCTGCATTAAATCTTATTGTTCTCCTTTATTGATTCTGCTTTCCTGTTGGTGGATGTCAAGGGGTTTCTAGAGCCTTTAGCTGATCTGAAAAGAGTACGGAGCTAATTTGTTGGCTTAAGAGGGTTCAGATGATGTAACGGTTGAGCAGCTTCCCGATGCAATCTGTAACAGTTTTCATGTAGGATAATGAAACGTATCCTACGGGCGGTGGTTGGGGTGTTGTGGGCCAGGTTCCTCTAGGTTGGAGCACACGTTCAATTTCTTATAATGTAAAGCCGTTAAATTGTTGTTGTTTTTGAGATTCACAGATGCATTTAGCTCGATAAATAAGAGCCTTCATGATGGCTCGCTTTTGTACTGGATGATGAGTACAATTCTTATTAAGATAACGATTGGTGTGCACAGGCTGAAGATCCACCGGACTTCTTGGTAAAAAGAACGTCCGGAAAGGCAAGTTCTCCGTTGTCTTTATTTTGCATTGTAAACTGAATGCGGGGAAGAATTGCATTGATGTAGTATATATGTGACACCAGACAACGAAGGTATCATTTATGAAACGAAACAGGCATTAAGGCTTGAGAGGTACTGAAAAAACGAGTTCAACCACCAACGTTTGACGGAAAGTCCTTGTGGCTGTCAAAGCGAATCACTGGGCACCTGAATAAAAAGCCACTACGTTGACCGTTGCGCTTCGGGAAGAAATTGGCGGATTATATTAGTTGGTAAAACGGTTAGAGTTGCGCTACGGTGAGGCTCACTTAACGGCGGTATCACATCCAACTGAAAAACCGCCAGCAGAAGCCAACGGTATCCCTGCAAGAATTCTAGGCCGATATTGCAAGACTGTCTCGTCTGGCCTATCCAAATACTCCAGAAGAATTAATGGAAAGGTTGGCAGTGGAAGTATATTTACTGATGGACTTCAGGACAATGTTACTCAACAACGGAAACGCCTCGATCGACCTAAGAAGCTAGCTGATCCATTGGTTCGTGCATTGGAGTACGAAGCTGTTAAAAGGGCCTATAGCAAAGACAAAGAAACTCGAAAAGAAAATATTGGAATGGCGGCGAACTAGATCATACGAGGAGGCAGTGTAAGAAAAGTACTTTCTCCCCAAATACTCAACCTCAACAGCAGGAACACTAGATAGGGTCGAGGTAACGGGGCAAACGTTGACCCATGGACCAAGAGACCCCAAATTTATCGCATTTACGAAGACCTTGAAGCACCAGCATGACAGTCTACTTCGACGTGGAAAAATAAATGGACGAAAATGTGTGTTACTCTTGGACACCGGGGCCACTAGAAGCATAGCAAAGCCTAGCGTAGTTGGGGGTCCCAGCCAGGTTGTGTCAACTATGTGGGCTCTGCGTACGGCTACCGGAGAGAAAGTGTTTGTTCATGGCGATGCTAAGTTGTCACTTTAAATTGGCAAGACTGTCTTTGACCATCAAGTGCTGGTGGCAGATATTGAAGATGACGTTATTCTTGGACTAGACATGAATGACAGAAATTGCACAAATTCCCGAATATCTTGAAAACTATCGCAAATAGTGGCCAAAATACTTCTACAAAATCGATTTATGTTTTAATTTTACATCTGATTATGCAAAAATTTGTATGTCGCTCCATTTAAAGAAATCAAGTTCTCCTTAATTTAAATTTTCAAGAATCGCGTCATTTTATTTTTTGATTTTTCAAAAAAAACTATTGAAAATTTTCGAACGATATGAAAAAATTATCCCTTATTACGCTTATTTAAATGGCGAGGCTTTTTATATAATTTGGTTTCGAAGATTCAGATGATTTTAGAGAGCGCCGCAAACGTTATATTTCTTCAGAATGACGAATTAACTCCCAAACGGCAACAGTAAGATACAATGTATGATTATCAAACTACCCTTTACATTTATTGCTTAATTCAAAAACTTAAAAATTTACAGGGTGTTCTATTAAAAAAAAACAAAGTTTGATATCACCCAGGCGTAATGGAACACCCTGTATAAATAAAAATAGTTTTATGAAGTGAAGATACAAATACAAATACATTTTTCTAAATTTTAATAATAAGTTCTAAGTTTCACAAAAACAATTGTGGTAATATTATTGGGGATTATCCATCGTTAAATCTTCATTTCAAAAGTAATAATTATTACCAAAACCGAAATAATAAACAGTTGTGTTGACATATAAGTGTAGGTACGTTAAGTTTTCGTACTTCTGTCAACTGGTCTAGTTAGTTATAGTTCTGTTATTCTTTATAGTTATAGTTCTATGGTATTGGCATTGTAAGCAACATGAAGTGTAGATATGAAGGAGGCCGAACGCAATGTTAAACGAGCGGCCAAATTTCTAGTGCAACGTCGTTGAACCCGATAGGGCGCGCAGCGGTTCAAGAATTCAAATTCTTGCGCGCGAACGGCTGTTTACACTGTAGAAAATTATTTATTTTCTTATTGATTTACATCATATAATTCTGATAAAAATTATTTCAGCAAATGTAAAATAAAATCAAATCTAAAAGCAACGAATATAAATAATATATAATATAGTAATAGTAAATAAAGTAAAAAGCAACTCCTAATTTTTAAAAGAACGAAATGGGCAGAATTTTTTTTTCAATTCCTACTATCAGCACATATGAAAAATGTAGTTTTTTTTCGCTTTTCTCTCATTATTACTTAAAATATAAATGTTTCTTTTGAAAACTTGATAAGAACTCAAAGAGAAACATCTGAAAGTGTTTGAATTTCGTCAATTTTTTAAAATTATTTTTTATGTAATTTTGAAGGCAAGAATTCGAAAAAACGGTATGGTATAAGGACAAAATTAAAAATAACAATAAAAATTTATATAATTGCAAAAACATTTATTTCAAATAATTTAAAAAAATTTTCACATAAGATTAACAAAATCTAAACTTGCCAATAACCAACAACTTTTTATTAACAATTAGGCAACGTTTCGACCGTCAATTTCGGTCATCGTCAGGCTAAACACAACATCCATTACTTTATAAGTACTACATTATGACATAGTAAAACAAGTCAACATGTGATTAGAGTTTATTGATGTTAAAATATTTTATTTATACCAACAAGATTAAATCCATAAATTAAAAATTATCACAGACAGACTCCTTTCTTAAACGAGGTTTCTCATATTCATAAAAATATATACTACTATCATGCAGCACTTTGCTACTAGATTTAATAATATCTTCCATGTTAAAGTGCTTTTCACACAGAAAGCTAGTTTGCTTTAGCTCCTGTTTAATGGCACTACTCCATTTTCTTAACATTTCGCTGTTCTGTTAATCGAAAAAAAAACTTTTTTATGTGGTAATATATATTCAGAAATATATCAAAAAGTAAACCTAAAAAAAATCAAACTTTTGCTTTATTAATACTGTTGCAAAAGTTATAGGTGGTTTACCATTTAAATACAATGGTTTTAAAACAGCATGGGACAGTGTTGATGTTTCCAGGCAGACAATGTCATATTTATTTGAGAGACTAATAAAAGAAGAAAATCAGCTCTCATTAGATGATGGTGTTAACGGTGCATTTGCTGCAATGAGTCGAACTGAAAGAAAAGACTCGAAATCAGGTTAGGTTAAAGAAATCGTAACTGATGAGCAAACTGAAGACCAATCCGAAGCCGAGGATGAAACCATCTTGTCACGTCTACGGGAGAGGTCAAAAATACAAGCACCTCATAGGTACGACCTAGATTTTGCTGAATATAATGTACCATCGACTTATCATGAAGCGGTAAATGGCCCAGAAGCTAGCAAATGGAAAGACGCTATTGAAGGCTAGCTAGAAGCCCATAGGAAAAATGAAACATGGATACTCATACCGCGAAAGGAAGGACAGAAAGCTATAGATTCAAAATGGGTCTTCAAAATTATCAGAAATTCTTCTGGTACCATCGATAGACATAAAGCACGATTGTGTGCGAGAGGTTTTCTACAAAAAGAAGGCCAAGACTACACAGAAACCTTTGCTCCAATAGTAAGATACGACTCACTAAGGGTCCTATTAGCATTGGTTGCAACGTTTGATTTAGAATTAATTCAATTCGATGTAAAGACAGCGTTCCTGTACGGTGAGCTATAGGAAGAAATATTCATGGACGTTCCTGAAGGCCTACCGGTGCCTTGTGACAGGAAGATGACAGTATATAAACTACAAAAATCGTTGTACGGGTTGAAACAAGCTCCTCGATGTTGGAACAAGACATTTTGTAAGTTTTTAAAGCAATTTCAATTCGAATCAAGTGAAGCGGACAATTGCATTTCTCGGGGAATCGTTTAAGAGACTGTTGTATTACTTGCATTGTTTGTAGACGACGGTTTAATAGCATCGACGAATCAATCAGCTTTAAATGTCGTGGTCGATTCATTACGAAAGACTTTTGATATTACAAAAAATTTTGCGGGGTTGCAAGTTGAGTGAAATCGCGAAAAACTAAGCGTATTTATCCACCAAAGTGCCTATATAAACAGAATCATAGAAAAGTTTGGTATGCGAAATGCCAAGAGTGTAAGTGTACCGGCAAATGTAATACTCATGCCGAATGATTCCGATATTCAAAACAGTGTACCATATCGCGAGGCCGTCGGTTCTTTAATGTTCCTGGCAACCGTGTCGCGTCCGGAAATATCATACTCCGCAAATGTAGTAAGTCGTTTTTTGAATAATCACAATAACAGTCACTGGCAGGCAGTTAAACGCATATTCAGATATCTAATTGGTACAATCGATTTAGGAATAGAGTTTAAAATTGATAAAGACGATATAAAATTAAAGGGGTTCACAGATGCGGATTACGCGGGCGATATAGACGCGCCGGTCGACAACGGGTTATATTTTTGTTTTAGCGAATGGTGCAGTGACCTGGTCATCCCAAAGGCAGAAACATGTAACTCTGAGTACCACTGAGGCCGAATACGTTGCGGCGGCTGCTGGTGCAAAGGAAGCAATATGGCTCCGTAGACTGCTTAGGGTGTCAGTGTGAATCAGCAACAGACTTGTACATAGACAATCAAAGTGCGATTAAACTAATTAAAAACCCAGTGTTCCACAAGCGCACTAAACATGTTGACGTAAAATACCACTACATTAGAGAAAAAGCTGAAAGTCAGGAAATTTCAGTGAAATATTTTAGTACAAAGCTGCAATATGCAGACGTTTTAACAAAATCTCTACCTCGAGCAAGTTCGAATCTTTATGTAATAGTATCGGGTTATGTAAACTGATGACAGAGTACTCAAACAGCGGAAGTGTTGACATATAAGTGTAGGTACGTTAAGTTTTCGTGTCAATCAGTCTAGTTAGTTATAGTTCTGTTATTCTTTATAGTTATAGTTCTATGGTATTAGATGCATTGTAAGCAACTTCACTTCGGTCGTCTGTCAGTTGTCATGTTATGTTTTTAAGGGCATGTTCCGATATAGACTGTGAGCACTGGACAGTAATGCCAGTATACAGAAATGCGTTCCGATATAGGCTTCCAGTGCACCGTGACAGTGACAGAGAGAAACTAATGACGTCATATTTGCCACCATCTTTGTACTGGGAGCGTATTACCTCTGGGAGGTAAGGCGCTTCCAGTAGTTTCCACTAGATAAAAATGGCAGACATAGCAAGAACACAGACCACACCACAACATGGACCAATATTTTTCTTCAAACTTATAAAAAGCTACAATTCATTAAAAGGTTTAAAATGAAAGAAATTGAAACATTCTTATTGCTTTGTTTTACGGTTTTTGTAATTTGTTTGTTACTTAAACCACTAAACACCGTTTTTACTTAAACTTATTCTAAAAGCAGACCTGTTCAATCATGTAAGAGAAGGAACTTTTCATCATTCTTTTAAATTGTGTTCAATCCACTAGGTCTGGATGAATTAGAAAATTGTGAAAAACTAAAATAGAAATTTTGAAGTGATATTTACTCTTAAGGTTTCTCTGCAAAAAATATGCATATTTTTATTTTAACTTTTTAACATTAATTAGCATGCATATACCTAAGCACAACATATACTATTAACAGTAGTTTTGGTCGGTTCTTTATGAAACATTTTTTGAATAGAAGAAAATAAAATAAATAAACTACTTATAAATGTTTCAAAACGAGTATTTATTTAACTCTACAATTGTTTCGGTATTATAATACCTTTCTCAAGAGTAACAGGATTTAGGTATAAATAGATGATAAGGTATAAATAGATGATAAGCACCGCATTAAATTTAGTAAAATCCTGTTACTCTTGAGAAATTGTAGAGTTAAATAAATACTCCTTTTTGAAACATTTAAAAATTGTTTATTTATTTTATTTTATTCTAAGCACAACATATTGGTCACTAGGAACGTTTTCTTGTTAGTAATTTTCATTAGTTAAGATCATGAAATTTTATTAGGTATACCGTTATAAACATTTTTTTATTCTCAAATACATAGTTTAAAAAATTTATTTGCCAAAAATTACAATATTTATGCCACATTAAATGTTAAAATCGTGCATAATACATCTAGCGCCTCTATCGGATAGTGTCTTAATTATTTTTGACAAAAGTACTGAAACAGTACTGAAATACGTTTCAATATATAACAGCTAGTAGCAGATTCAGTAGAAAAATCTAAACTGGAACGGTGTTTACAGTATACTGTGTGACGTAACGTGTCACAGTGCTCACAGTGTATATCTGAACACGGTCTAATTCAGGTAACAGCATGGTACGTTTTTCGTTCTTCATTACTGTTATGGAGTTAACCATTGTTAATCACTTTTAGTAAAATAATAAATTTCACGTTTTTAAAGTTCACTTCTTTATTCTGGGCCTTCCCACAGTATTTGCTATAATCATAACAAGTTGTTATGATATGGTTCGTATTATTATCATGTATATATATAAAAAAAGATTAATTTTGACAAGGACTTAGGATTATGTTTGCAAGCTTTAGCATACGCTTAAAAATTCGAATGTGGGATTAGTTTTTTTTCGATTTAGATTTTTAAGTTTTTTGTACATAATAGGTATAACGAGGGTTTATAATCCTGATACATTTAAACACGCCAATTTTTTTAATCAAAATTGCCAGTCCTAAGCCTGGGTTAAAGTGTGAAGGAAAGTAACAATTTGTTTTTAAAATATCGTACGAAAACAGAATGCATAAACTTAATAAAATAAAATATTATATAATAGTACATATACTCATGACAATAAATGCACGATATAATTTTACCTGATGCACCTTTCGCGGAGATACCTGGACGCAAAAGGGTCGCGGCGCTAATTACACGGCGCTAAGAACATGACACCAAACATTTAATATCTCTTGGTATTTTTTGAAAACTGTGCACTCCAGTCACAAAATAAAAATGATGTCAGGTATTTTTTGTTATCAAATAACTTAAAAAATAAAAAATATTTTTGTAAATACTTTTATTCATTAATGTGTTAATGTAGCAAGAATAAACACTTATGGTCACTCTTTATTTTTTTAGAAATGCACCTCTTCCAATTTATTAGACGATTTAATATCCGAAGATGATTAAAATTATTGACTCAAAAAATCTATTGTTTAACTTTTATTGAACATTTCTAAATGAATGAGTCATAAAAAGGTTATTTAATGCTACTACTGTAAATTACGCAGATGGCGTTAAACTTACTTTAACTATGTGTTTTTATAATACGATAATTCATTATCGCCAGTCATGCATAATTATTTTTGACATTAACACATTCTTCAAATGCCCTGTGATTCACATCTCAAAATTGATGTCTTGTTTCGGTATTAAAAGAGTATGCGATCCTTTAAGACACGAATTTAGAAAATACTTAAAATTTTCTGATTTATTCAAACTTAGCAATAATACATTTAAAATAAAGAAGTAAACTTTTCCAAAATCAAATATTATCAAAACTATATGTTTTAATAATTGGGTTCCATAAGGACCTTATACAAGTATATGAGTTTTCATAAACGTTTCATCCTAGTAGCACCGTAACGAATTTTACCATTGCTTCGTGTGTCATGGTAATGGCACCTCAGTTAATTGTACGAAAACATTTGAAAATTACAAAAAATTCAACACGAACTACATTTTTTATACAAAATCTGTCACACTTTCATACAAAATCCAAGTATTTGTCAAATAGTAGAAGCAGCACTGCGTTTATATCGAAATCACGGAGAAATTAGTCAGTTAACTTCTTTTGTAGTTTTCGAAAAACTGATTGCAATTTTAAATCGTATAGCCGATATGTCTAAAAGCCCTTTTTTGAAATTCATATGGTTACGTTTTTTAGTTGAAAAAAGTTTACACTAATTTAATTACCTCAACCATTATGTTCACTACACTTGATGTGTTTTTGGTACCGCGAAATGTCCTGGATGTAATACCAAAATGAACGAACTAATTTTCTCTTATAAGTATCTAATTTTGCAGGTAAATTGGTATATTTATAATCAATAGAAACTAATATCGCCAACACTAACAACTAATACCATCAATAAATTAAAAATTGACATTGATGTTAGTTGTTTGGCTTATGATGACCGAATTTGACTGTCGAAACGTCGCGTTTTTTATAATTGTTTTAATCGTTGTTCGTTATTTGGTTATATTAGCTTCTACTGATTACACAGAACTAATTTTGAAAATAAAAAGAATATATGAGTATAAATGAAAATCAGTATTTAAAAATAAAAAGAAGTTCTCGTTCAATTGGGTGCTGGCTCCCGCTGGTTTAGTACAGCCCAGGCCATTCATTCGGAAAGCTCCTGGCTGTCCACACCCATAACATTTGATTCCTTGGTCTGATTCTTTGGAAACTGCTAGCCGGCTAAAGCCTGCTTTGGGCTTCTTTCGACAGACGTCTTCGCTATGGCCAAAACTGCGACAATAAGAACAGCGGATCCGTTCCTTGGTCTTTTAAACTGGTTGTTGGTTTGTCTTGGTGGTTTCCTCGGCTGAATGTTGTTTTTCCTGAAGCGTGGCTTCTACTTCGCTGGCGGCTACCGTTAGGCCCAGAAACGTTCCGATCAGGTCTCTCGGTCAACTTAATAATACAAGAAGAAGTAGAAAAGAAAAGAAGATTAAATAATATGGATATGGAATTTATTATTTAGGTAAATGCTGTTTTTTCAATTGAGATTGGGACACTAAGGCAAGACAGTTATTATATTAATGAGATGTCAAAATTTATAAAAACATTTACATAAAAAAAAAATCTAGATCGAAGTGAATTTAGACATTTCATCACAATTTATTTTTGAAACCGTAGACTTTTATAGTTAAAATTTTAATTCTGATAGTTTGTTATATTTAATTGTTAGTTTTCTGTAATGTATCTAAAAATATTGTATTCTAAACATGCTCTGTAGATGGTGCCTGTGTCACAATTTTCTTATATACAATACACTCTATTAGTGATGACGTCAGCCCGCCATTTTTGTTGACGTAGATCACGGTCAGGGATCCAAACAAAGCAGAGGTACGTGTATTGGCTTACGGCGGAAATTTTGTGTGCGAGTTTGTGGACTTTTTACAGTGTTGTTGTACATTTTAAAGCATTTTTGTGAAATTTCATAAGTTATAGGCTAAGTGCTGTTAGTATTGCTTGGCATTTTATTCAAAAGAAAAAACTATACAGAATAAATGTAATAAACATAACCTATAAGAGTGCGTACTCCTAACTTGTCAAACTGTTTTTAACTAATAAAATCCACTTTTTCCTATGTAAACTAGACTTTTATTTTACCTAATCGATGGAAATTATTTTGAAAATCCTCCGTGGGTCAGGTCAGAGCAGTTTACCTCCGGCAGTGTTAGATTTAATGCAATCAGTCAGACGAACATTAATTACATGTAATAAAGAACAAAAATTACTGTTCTGTAAATAATATAGTTTACGTAAAGTACTCACCGGGGGTCCTCTGCCCCCTGACAATACTCATATGTCAGGAACGTGATATCCAATTATCATATCGACATTAACTAGGTTTTAAAGTTAAATATTACGTATTTTACATATTATCGTGGTTATCTTCAACTACTGGCTAGAGTCACCTGAAAAAGTAGAGGCTTCCCCGGACGCCTGTACATGGCATCCTAATGCATCGTAATCCGATTAACCCTTTTACTGATCATTTAAATCTCTGTATACATTATTAACCTGCATACTACACAACTTACTTCTTTGAATCACATGTCACCACTGTGGCACTGTGTACTCGTATGTTTTAGTACTCTCTCCCTTTCTCACACCCCGCAATAGTGTGAACATTCTTTTATAAACAAAACAAGAACAACTCTGTGACTCAATAATAAACAAACGCAGCTATAAATATCAATTCTATCGAATAAGGTTTTGTATTATTTTGCTTAATAAACCGTAAAATACATTATATGAAGGATAAAACATTTTTTAAAAAGATCAAACGTTACACCTAAGATTTTCATTCTTCGGAAATTTGAAGAATTGGCAGGTTTCTCTTTGATTGTAATGGTCATAACCAGGCGCCCAACAAATCACATCACCATGTTATAGGTTATGTTCACTAAAATTTCTCGATGAAAGTAATCTGTATTGCAGAAAATGTTACGTAATACTTACAGTACTTAATTTAACTTACATGAACTTTCATACAAATGCTTTCAAATGTTCAGCAACGCTCAAAAAAATCGAAAAATTCACCCTACAAGTTTCGTCCATAAGCTAATACACGGACCGATGTTTTGTTTGGATCCCGCAAAAATGACCTTGATCGCGTGACATAATACTAATAGAGCGTATAAAACCTCAGTCTATTCATGTACTCGTTACTAAAAGCATCCGCTGTAGTTTTATTCATCGTAATAGGTTATGGGCCCAGGTTTCGCCTAGACACGTGTCGTGGGCAGCTCAATTCAATTCGCGGGTGCATATAATAAACAAAAATATGGCATCGAATTACATTGTTAATATACCGAAACTGAAGGGCCGCGAGAATTACGCTGAATGGTCATTCGCCGTAGAAAACTTTCTTGTGTTAGAGGGTTTATCCAAGTGCATCACGGAAGTGGTAGCTTATCAAGATTTGAAAACAAAAGCGAAGATTATATTAACAATTGACTCCTCTTTATATGTGCATATAAAAGAAGCAGAAACAACAGTGGATTTGTGGAAGACATTAAAAAGAGTTTATGATGATGCCGGTCAAACGCGTAGAATCAGTTTGTTGCGAAAATTAATTTCTACTAGACTAGATGAATGCGATTCTATGACGAAATATGTTAATCAAATAGTGGAAATTGGACAAAAACTGAGTGGTACTGGTTTAAACATAGAAGAAGAACTCCTAGGATCCATTATGTTAGCTGGTTTAACCGAAAAATATCAACCTATGGTAATGGCATTAGAAAATAACGGCCAGAAAATAACTACAGATTTCGTAAAGATGAAGCTGCTGGACATGGATAGTGAATCTACTAACGATGGAATGGCGTTAGTGGTCAAAAGTTCTTATGTTCGAAACAAAAGAGTAGTGCAAAAACAAAGTGGTTTTGACAGACATGTTGATAGATCTGATAAAAACAAAGACATAACCTGT
This sequence comes from Agrilus cyanescens, assembly GCA_947389935.1. Taxonomy (NCBI): domain Eukaryota; kingdom Metazoa; phylum Arthropoda; class Insecta; order Coleoptera; family Buprestidae; genus Agrilus; species Agrilus cyanescens. The sequence continues at coordinate 22,014,375 of OX376704.1, forward strand.
TGGTATTGTAAAGAAAAGGGACATTTCCGAAATGTGTGTCCTAGACTAAAACAATTAAAAGAGTCAGACAATGAAAAAAATACAGCCGTACATTCGAGGAATAAAAATTTGTTTAATGTTGTGTTTTCAAGTGGAAACTTTAGTAAAAATGACTGGTACATAGATTCAGGGGCAAGTTGTCATGGGGCAAGTTGTCATTTTACTGCAAATGAAGATTGGGTAAATAACAAAAACCACCACCCTGACATATCAGAAATAATGGTAGCAAATAAAGAAAAGCTCACTGTCAAATGTATAGGTGATGTGCATTTAAAGACGCTAGTTGATGACCAGTGCATAGACATTACTGTGAAGAAAACTATTTGTGTGCCAGAACTCACAACTAACTTATTATCTGTGAGCCAAATAATTGAAAGTGGGAACTCTGTCAAATTTGAAGATAATAAATGTAAAATTTTTAATAAAGAAAATGAGTTAATCGCTATTGCTAAGTTACATGATGGTGTTTATAAGTTGTGTATACCAGAAAAGGGTTACTTTTGGCAGCACCTACAATGGCTTTAGCATCGGAACAAATATGGCATAGAAGACTGGGTCACATAAATGCTGCATATTTAAATAAAATGGTAAATGGAGCAGTTGAAGGAATTGATTGTCAAAAAAAAGTGAAGTTCAACTTAAAAAAATGTGTTACCTGTTGTGAAGGCAAGTTGTCCAGATTACCTTTTAAACACATTGGTAGAAGGGCTTCAACATTATTGGAAGTAATACATACCGATCTCTGTGGACCCATGGAAGTTCGATCACTAGGGGGTTCCAAGTATTATCTGACTTTTGTAGATGATTACAGTCGAATGGGTTTTGTTTATTCTATCAAAAGTAAAGATGAGGTTTTCGAGTGTTTCAAGAACTTTAAATCAATGGGGAGAAACAAAAAAATGCATCTATTAAATACTTACGTTCAGATAATGGGGGTGAGTACTGTTCCAAAGAATTTGAAAATTTTCTTAAGTTGCAGGATATCATACATCAGACTACTAATGCTTACACACCGGAGCAAAATGGAATGTCGGAAAGACTTAGCCGAACCCTGGTAGAAAAAGCAAGGTCTATGTTGTATGACGCAAATTTAGGAATTCAATTTTGGGCAGAAGCTGTAAATTGTGCTATGTATCTGAGAAACAGGTCTGTTGCCTCGGGTATCAATAAAACTCCATTTCAAGTATGGTATGGTAGGAAGCCTAACTTAAGACATCTGAAAATTTTCGGTAGTCGTGCTATGATGCATATACCAAAAAGTTTAAGACGAAAATGGGACAAAAAGGCCAAAGAGGTAATTTTTCTTGGATATGACGAACAAAAAAAGGGTTATCGACTGTATGATACTGAAAAAGGAGAAGTAAAAGTCAGTAGAGATGTAATAATCATGGAAGAAGTAAAGGAAACTGAAAAAGAGAAAGAATATAGAGATATATGTGTAAAAGAAAATACTGATAAAATGACAGAAAGGCAAGATTCAGTGGGGGAAGAATTAGATAGTCAAGAACTTGATTTGGAGAGTGAAGAATTAGAAAGTGAACATGAAACGGATTCTGACTACATTCCAGAGGAAGATATTTCTGATTCAGAAACTATAAGAAAATCTCAAAGAGAAAGAAAGATTAAAGTGTTTGATGACTTTGTGACTTACTTTACCCCGAATCAAAAAAAATGGGAAGATATCAGCTTCAGTGGGAGATCCTATTTCAGTGGAGGAAGCTCTTTCAGGACCAGATCGTGAAAAATGGATAAGTGCGATGAGAAACGAAATGGACTCATTTAGTGAAAATCGTGCGTGGGAAGTAGTGGAACTTCCTGAAGGTCAAACGGCAGTTAAGTGTAAGTGGGTCTTTAAACGTAAAATAAGCAGTAGATACAGGGTTACAGTTGTTCATATTGAATCTCTTCAAAATTTGATCTATGTACTGTTCTTGATCCAACATGATTTCATTATTTTTCTTATTGATCCTAACCCTCATTCCTAAACATTCCTTAACTTGGCCCAAATCCTTAACTTTAAATTTCAAAGCCAACTGTTTCTTAAGAAAAACTGATTCTTCTACAGAGTTAGAAAAAATAAAGAAATCGTCAACATACAAGGCAACTATACTTATGATACAATCTTCACGTTTTATAAAACACAAGGTTCATAATCACTCCTTCTGTATTTTAAATCTATTAATATACTTTCTAACTTTTTGTACCATACTCTTGAGGATTGTCTCAAGCCATAAATTTCTCTGTTAAGCTTCAGGACTTTATTTTGATAACCGTCATTATCAAAACACTCAGGAATTTCCATGTAAACAGTTTCATCCAGTTTGCCATTTAGAAAGGCTGTAACTACGTCTAAGTGAGAAATATCTAACTTTAACCTAACAGATAACGCAAAAAGTAATCTTAAAGTTGAGTGCTTAACCACTGGAGAAAATGTTTCGTTGAAGTCAATTCCCTGTTTTTGACAAAATCCCTTGGCAACTAACCTAGCTCTAAAATTAACTTTACAGTCACTGCTTATTTTACGTTTAAAGACCCACTTACACTTAACTGCCGTTTGACCTTCAGGAAGTTCCACTACTTCCCACGCACGATTTTCACTAAATGAGTCCATTTCGTTTCTCATCGCACTTATCCATTTTTCACGATCTGGTCCTGAAAGAGCTTCCTCCACTGAAATAGGATCTCCCACTGAAGCTGATATCTTCCCATTTTTTTTGATTCGGGGTAAAGTAAGTCACAAAGTCATCAAACACTTTAATCTTTCTTTCTCTTTGAGATTTTCTTATAGTTTCTGAATCAGAAATATCTTCCTCTGGAATGTAGTCAGAATCCGTTTCATGTTCACTTTCTAATTCTTCACTCTCCAAATCAAGTTCTTGACTATCTAATTCTTCCCCCACTGAATCTTGCCTTTCTGTCATTTTATCAGTATTTTCTTTTACACATATATCTCTATATTCTTTCTCTTTTTCAGTTTCCTTTACTTCTTCCATGATTATTACATCTCTACTGACTTTTACTTCTCCTTTTTCAGTATCATACAGTCGATAACCCTTTTTTTGTTCGTCATATCCAAGAAAAATTACCTCTTTGGCCTTTTTGTCCCATTTTCGTCTTAAACTTTTTGGTATATGCATCATGGCACGACTACCGAAAATTTTCAGATGTCTTAAGTTAGGCTTCCTACCATACCATACTTGAAATGGAGTTTTATTGATACCTGAGGCAACAGACCTGTTTCTCAGATACATAGCACAATTTACAGCTTCTGCCCAAAATTGAATTCCTAAATTTGCGTCATACAACATAGACCTTGCTTTTTCTACCAGGGTTCGGCTAAGTCTTTCCGACATTCCATTTTGCTCCGGTGTGTAAGCATTAGTAGTCTGATGTATGATATCCTGCAACTTAAGAAAATTTTCAAATTCTTTGGAACAGTACTCACCCCCATTATCTGAACGTAAGTATTTAATAGATGCATTTTTTTGTTTCTCCCCATTGATTTAAAGTTCTTGAAACACTCGAAAACCTCATCTTTACTTTTGATAAAATAAACAAAACCCATTCGACTATAATCATCTACAAAAGTCAGATAATACTTGGAACCCCCTAGTGATCGAACTTCCATGGGTCCACAGAGATCGGTATGTATTACTTCCAATAATGTTGAAGCCCTTCTACCAATGTGTTTAAAAGGTAATCTGGACAACTTGCCTTCACAACAGGTAACACATTTTTTTAAGTTGAACTTCACTTTTTTTTGACAATCAATTCCTTCAACTGCTCCATTTACCATTTTATTTAAATATGCAGCATTTATGTGACCCAGTCTTCTATGCCATATTTGTTCCGATGCTAAGCCATTGTAGGTGCTGCCAAAAGTAACCCTTTTCTGGTATACACAACTTATAAACACCATCATGTAACTTAGCAATAGCGATTAACTCATTTTCTTTATTAAAAATTTTACATTTATTATCTTCAAATTTGACAGAGTTCCCACTTTCAATTATTTGGCTCACAGATAATAAGTTAGTTGTGAGTTCTGGCACACAAATAGTTTTCTTCACAGTAATGTCTATGCACTGGTCATCAACTAGCGTCTTTAAATGCACATCACCTATACATTTGACAGTGAGCTTTTCTTTATTTGCTACCATTATTTCTGATATGTCAGGGTGGTGGTTTTTGTTATTTACCCAATCTTCATTTGCAGTAAAATGACAACTTGCCCCATGACAACTTGCCCCTGAATCTATGTACCAGTCATTTTTACTAAAGTTTCCACTTGAAAACACAACATTAAACAAATTTTTATTCCTCGAATGTACGGCTGTATTTTTTTCATTGTCTGACTCTTTTAATTGTTTTAGTCTAGGACACACATTTCGGAAATGTCCCTTTTCTTTACAATACCAACAGGTTATGTCTTTGTTTTTATCAGATCTATCAACATGTCTGTCAAAACCACTTTGTTTTTGCACTACTCTTTTGTTTCGAACATAAGAACTTTTGACCACTAACGCCATTCCATCGTTAGTAGATTCACTATCCATGTCCAGCAGCTTCATCTTTACGAAATCTGTAGTTATTTTCTGGCCGTTATTTTCTAATACCATTACCATAGGTTGATATTTTTCGGTTAAACCAGCTAACGTAATGGATCGAGCACGAGTAGCGAAACGTCAGGAAGCAGTTCCAACCGACGACGGCCTCTACGCCCGAAGAAGGACAACACCAGCTCATCAACTGGCCGCGAAAGCCTTAATCAATTTGGTAGTAGTGTATTCAGATAAATAAATTGATAATAATTCAATAGTGTTTAAAGTTTAATAAAGAATTAGTGTAAATAAATTGTTATTGCTGTATATAAGTCTAAAGTCTAAATTTTGTTAACCCACGAACATTACAACTGGTGTCAGGCGTCGGGTGAAACGTGATTGTTGAAGACATTAGTGCGGGTTGAGTAAAAGACATTACAATGTCAAAGAAGTGCGAATTAAAAGTAGCGGAGTTAAGACGAGAATTAGAAGAACGGGATGAAGCGACAAGGCGGAGCTTCAGTGGCCATGATCCTGAGACGACCTACATAAGACGCTAGCTGATGCATTGGTTCGCTTATTGGAATACGAAACTGTTAAATGGGCCTATAGAAAACAAGGAAAGGTTCGGCTACTGTGTGAACAAACAAATTCTTTAGAATCTTCAGAAGAAACTGTCTGCCGAATAATCTCCAAGCCTAACAATGAAAGTCGAAAACTAAGATGTTGGAATTGCGGCGAACCAGGTCAAACGAGGAGGCAGTGTAAGAAAAGTACTCCTTCCCCAATTACTCAACCTCAACAGCAGGAAAACAATATAGGGTCGACGTAACGGGGAAAACTTTGACCCATGGACAAAGAGACCCCGAACTTATCGCATTTACAAAGACCTTGAAGCACCAGCATGACAGTCCTACGTGCAAAAATAAATGGACGAAGATTCCTGTTTGCCTTTGGACACCGGGGCCACTAGGAGCATGGTAAAACCCAGCGTGGTTGAGGGCTGTAACCAGGTTTTGTCAACTAAATGGGTTCTGCGTACAGCTACCGAAAAGAAAATGGTTTTTCATGGCGAAGCCAATGCGTCACTTGAAATTGGCCAGACTGTCTTAAGCCATCTAGTGCTGGTGGCAGATATTGAAAATGACGCTGTTTTCGGACTGGACGTTTTACAAATGTATAATTTTGATATGAATTTAAGAAGATGCGTTTTGAGACTGAATGGCGAAGAATTTTATTTCATAAAAGATGGACAGGAGACGGTATTCCGAAAGTTAAATTCTGAAACAGAACTTGCTTAAATAAGTGGAGTGATTGATAGATATTGTAGCAATCTAACCAGTGAGCAGAAATGCAAAGTGTACCATATATTTACTTTGTCAGAATGCCGACGTTTTTGAAGCTAAGAAGAATGATAGGGGAAGGACTAACATCGTAAAACACAAGATCAATAAAGGTAATGCGCAGCCTATTCATCAAAGACCTAGACGATTGACCCTGGCGAAGAAGGAAGAAGCGGGGCGAATAATCCATGAAATGCATGAGAGGGACATAATTGAACCACCGTCAAGTCCGTGGATATAACCGGTGGTGTTGGATAGACAAACCGTATTTCTGTGGATTACCGGCAGCTCAACAACGTAACCAAGAAAGACAGTTATCTGCTACCACGAATTGATGACACCTTGGATATGCTTACTGGCGCGAAAATGTTTTCCACATTCGATCTGAAAAGCGGATACTGGTAAGTTGCCTTAGATGCCGCCGACAAGGAAAAGAGCGCATTTTCGATTGGCACGGGCCTATGGCTGTTTACAGTTATGTTTTTTGTGTTATGTAATGCCCCGGCGACGTTCGAAATGTTAATGTAGAAAATCTTGAGTGATCAAATTGGAAAAACCCGCTTGGTATACGTGGATGACATCATAGTATTTGGAAACACCTTTAATGGATTTGCAAGCAGTATTCCAGTGGTTACGTGAAGCCAAATTGAATCTCAGTCCACCTTTTCCGCGATGAAGTTTCATGGAAAATAAAGGCCGTGAAGAAACGGTCAGTGTTTGAAAATGTTCATGATATAAGAAGCTTCTTGGGTTTGTGCACGTATTATCGTCGCTATGTTCATGGATTCACCAATATCGCCAAACCTTTGACACGTTTAACCGAAAGTGACCGCAAATTGCATTGGGTTTCGGATTGTCAAACGGCGTTTGAGACTCTAATCACAGCCCCCGTACTGGTATATCCTCGGCGCAATCGAATGCTTATTTTAGACACCGACGCCAGCAATTTGGGAATGGGAGCCGTTCTTTCGCGAAGAGAGGGTAATCGGTTACTATAGCAAACCCTTCTCAAAAGCAGAAAGAAACTACTGTGTCACTATGCAAGATATGCTGGCTGTAATCAAGGGTGAAGAACACTTAAAAATACCTGTATAGACGCAAATTCATCCTACGCACCGATCATGTAGCTTTAAAGTGGCTTCTAAATTCGACGCGTCACGGCAATCGATGACGAGTAGTTACCTGAAAATATAAGACAAGACCAAGAAAACGAGTCGGACTTGAAGTAGGTGATGGAATGGCAAAGAGACGGAAAACGACCAACATGGCAACAAATTTCTTCCTGTACCCAAATACTAAAATCGTTGTGGTCTGAGCGGGACTCAATGGTGTTGGACAATGCCATCCTGAAGCGTGTTGTTGAAAGTACAGATGGAGAGGAAGGTAGGAAGCAACTGGTTGTTGTTGCAGTACCTTCATGATGGATCATTTGGTGGCCATTTTGGAGTGGCTAAGACGCCTTGGCAGGTTCGATAGCGAGTTTATTGTGTATATTGTAAGGAAGATGTCAAAAATTGGTGTACGAAGTGTGCCATCTGTGCAAGGAAAAGGACCACAGAGAAGGTTAAGGGCGCCAATGCGTCAGTACAACGTTGGTGGCCCCTTCGAAAGAATAGCAATCGATGTGGCAGGTCCCTTCTCAGAGTCCGAAAACGGTAACAAGTATATCGTGGTCGTTATGGACTATTTTACCAAGTGGGTTGAGTCCTACGACCTCCCAAACCAGGAGTCGGAAACCATAGTTAAGGAATTAATGAAAGCGTTTATCAGTCGTTTTGGAGTACCCTTGGAGTTGCTTTCACACCAAGGGAGGAATTTCAAATCAACTTTTTTCCGTGGAATATCCGAGCTCCTAGGGATAAGAAAAACTCGAACTACTCCACTACATCCGTAATCGGAGGGCATGGTTGAGCGAATGAGTTAAATATCTCTCCAAGGTAGTGTCTGATCACCAAAGGGGCTGGGACCGCTATTTGCTTTTATTTTTAATGGCATACCGTTCATCTGTCCACTAAACAACTGTCCAAACACCTGCCAGTGTCCTTTTTGTGACCTCAAATTCGAATGTAAACCAGGAGATGACTTAGCTGGGGAAGATTATGTTACCAACCTCTGAGAAAAGCTTAGCGATATCCACGATTCGGTTCGTCTGCATACGCAAATTGTTAGTGACAGGATTAAAGACAACTACGACATCAAGGCTACAGCAGGTGGTTATCAAACTGGAGACTTTGTTTGGCTGTATAATCCTCGTCGTCGCCGTGGACTATCACTTAAGTTCAACAGAATTTGGAAGGACTCTACGAAATAGTGAAGATGACTAACAACGTGACCTATCGATTTAAGAGAACTTCAAATGGGAAGCCGAATATCTAACGAATATTCTCTGGCTTATTGTATTTCAAAGGATCTCAGAATGAGCCGCGATATCGCGTCCAAGTTCAAACGCAGATTTGGCGGGTTGGAACATCTTGAAGACCAAGTACAAAAGGGAAGAAGGCTGTTGTGCCTGCCTGATGGACGATGCAACGTCTATTACCTTGTAACTAAAGGAAGATGCTCTGATAAACCGACTTATAGAGACCTTTGGGACGCAGTAATGGAACTCCGCAAACATCTTCTAGAGAATAACGTACAGAAGCTGGCGACTCCTAAGCTTGGCTGTGGACTGGACAACCAAGATTGGAGGATCGTACGAAACATGATCGAAGTCCTACTCCGGCGTATGGGGTGGATATTTTGATATGCTGTAAAAGCCCGAATCTGACCAATCATGGGAAGACCGTGGACTGTTACTTCTATTCCCGGAGCGGATGTCCTGAAGGCGAGAACTACATATTCCGGCATGATTCTGCGAGACGTAAAATGAATATGATTCGGGACAAAACATCTTTAAGGAGGGGACAATGTAGCGAACACGAGTATGCTTGTGTGCGAACAAGCACACGTGTTCATGTTAATGTTTTAGAAATAATAGGATCGGATCACTTGCCTCTGATGATTGATTGAAAAGAAAACTTAAGAGATGAAAATGTAATCATGAATACAAGAAGGTGAATGATTGGTCTGAAAGGGGAAAGGAAGAGTGTAAAGTAAGGGTGAATGAAAGAATGAGGGAAGCCAATAATTGGAGAGAGGTTAAGGAAGCAATGAGTCGGCGCTAAATAAAGAAAAAAATTAAAGTGCAACTAAGGAGTGAGAATTGGTGGAGCAACGAGTGCTGAAAAAAAAAAAAGAAAGAATATTTAAATGCCTTGAAAAAATGGAGAAGAATCAAATGCGATAGGGAAGAATTTAAAACGAAAGAGGTAGAATATAGACACCAAATTAAAAAAAGCAACGAAGAATATAGTGAAGAAATAATAAGAAAATTTATGAAGGACTGCTGGGGATTTGTAAATACCTTTAAAAAAAAAAAAACAAAAGTTAAAATCAATAATTATATAACTGCGAATAAGTGGTACGAGTTTTTTAAAAATTTGTTTGGGGGATCAGAAGAGAGAATATTAACAAATTTTAATTTCGATGATGATAATGAGGAAGGGAGAAATCAACTTAGAAATATTGAAAAGGAGGAAGCCTCACTAACTGTAGCAGCTTTAAAAAAGGAAAGACACCGGGAAGGGAGGACATACCGGGGGAAGCTTGGATTAATACCCTTGAAATAATAGAAGAAAGAATTTACACTGTAAGAAATATTTTGTCAAACTTGCCTTTTATTAACAACACGGTTGTAGTTAAATCTTTGTAGAGAATATTGACAATAATTTGTTTTTAAATCTGCATTACTGGGATTCTTCTACAACTGAAATTGTAGCAATAACAAAATATATTCGAAAATATTACTAAAATCAGTTTTGTCATGTTTAGTGTGGAAAGCGCACCATTGCAGTGAAGAATATATCTAGTGAATTCTAAAAGTTGAAAATGTTTAAACAAATATTTTATTCTGAATAAGTAAGATAAACTGCAACTTCACTAATAGTATAATAGAGTGACGTCAGAGCTAATTATCTCATGGAATAATTAATGTTTTGATTTTATAATAATGAAAATAAAATATGCATTAAATGATAATCGCCCTAAACGGCTGAAGTAGTTGTCTGTTACATCAAAAACGTGACTATCTACCTATTTTACCCTTATATTGAATTGTTTGTTCTATTTAATAAAACAGAAGAATAATATAATAGGTATAATCTTGCCAATAACCAACGACTTTTAATTAATAATTCAATAATGTTTCGATCATCAATTTCGGTCATTATCAGGCTAATGCACAACATAATGTATGTATGTATAATAATTGGTTTGCGATCGCCATCCCATTTGCGGATTGAGTAGACGATGATGTTGTTTTTCCATTCCAATCAATGTTTAAAGAACACGTTAGAAAACTAGCCGAAATTAGTTTATAAAAATTATACATAGATGTGTGTATATTGTATAGGTACCTACCGCAAATAAGTTTTTGAGAAAATGCAAATAACTGTTTCATATTCGACACTTCTAGATTGGTGTAATAACTACATATATATAGTCGAAGTGGCGATAATAAATAGCTAAAGCAACTACCCTTTACAGTATATTCTTCACTGTAATGGTGCGCTTTCCACATTAAACCTAAAACAACCTATTTTAGTAATATTTTCGAATATATTTTGTTAATGTTACTATTTCAGCTTTAACTACTAGAAGAATCTCAGCAATGCAGATTTGAAAACAAATTATAGTCAATATTCACTGCAAAGATTTAACTACAACAGTGTTGTTAATAAAAGGCAAGTTTGACAAAATATTTCTTACAGTGTACGTTTATTATAAAGTAATGAATATCAAATCGTTTACAAGAAATAATTTACTAGTTACAGTTTTTGAAATCCCCTGGTTGATACACTAGTTTATGATCTTTTCGAGATTCATTCACTCTTAACTCCCCATAAGATTAACCTAAAATTATTATACATATGCAACTTCGAACGATTTACGAGACTGCCAAAAGATCATACCAACACAATGGATATGTAAGAAGATAAACATTGTAAGAAGAATGGATCAACCCACGTGTGAAGCCGAATTATTCTCAAAAACGACCACACACATTCCCAAGTCATGCCAAATAAAGCATGAACAATAGATCTTCGTTCTATCCAAACCATCGAGAATCAACATCCTCTGCGAAAACAAACAAGACCACGAAGAAGTTATCAATCATATGGAAACATTACACTTAGATGGCAACTGCAAGTCATTCACAGACTTCACCATTTGGGAAGGACAAACGGTCATGGATTCCATTAACATCTCAAACAGGATCCCTACCACGGACATCACTACGAACGATTGCTGCGAAAGATTAAAAGAAAATATCACCTTGAAGTCAATAAAACTTCAACCCCTAACTTCAACCACCCTCGACTTAAAAGGACTAAAATATGCACAGCATAAGCTAAACCAATTCGACGAAGTCTTTCAACAACAACTCAACAAGCCTTTCATTATACAACATTCACATTGGTAGACTACAATTCTTTCACTACAATTCTTTCAGCACTGCGAGGAATCGTCGCCCTTCTACTACTCTATAATCTCTTTAAATGGCTTCGAATACTTACAATCATAAAGAGATATATTTGCTGCACTAAGGAACCTAGGCATCCAGAATCTCATCTCAAGAGCGTTTGCTGCTGGCCCTGTGTCAACATTTATAACCAGTCACATAACGCACTACGAAAGTCCAATCAACTCCACCGAAGTGGTCAAGTACCACGCCGAATTAGAGAAGCTGTACTATCAACCCAGCACCAATTCAGACATACACGGAAGAAGATCGACCAAATCAGTGCACATAAGAAGCACGGCTCCACCACTTAAACTATTAACTGATTAAATTTCATGAATTGTAAAATTATTTTAAGATTATTCTTCAAATTTCAAATTTTTGTAACCAATTCAAAATTTAATTCATCCCAGAGGTGTTGCATCCCAACTTCAATCATAAGTAGCATATCATAAATCACTGTATGACATTAATTACTACCCCCTCCATAGGGATGACCTCGATTAGTATAAAAAGGGGTGCTGTTTTACCAAAAAGTTAGTTAATATTCGAAGTTGTACAAGTTATTTAGTCGAGTTACCTCTTAATTGTAAAGTTCTTTGATGATAACAATCATCCTGTACTAATACTTTTCAGTAATAAAGAAGTAATTATTACAAGGTGTTATTACTCGTCGTTATTTCATTAGTTGAATAATTGCTTTTACTGAAAGGAAGTGCCAAATGATCTAAAATATCATTTGAGAAGTGAAGATGTGAAAGTGATTGAAGGTATTATGTAACCATCGTTAGCGGCTTCAGTGATCATCAAGCCCTTCACCTCATTATCTACTTCAAAGAGTCCGGAGTCTCGATAACAAAACTGCCCTGGTGTCAGAAGAACCTGGTGAATCATTACCAATTACTCTATTGTCATACCTATCCAGGTATCCGACAATATATGTACCATCGTATAGCGTCGTCACGCCAACAATCAGTTTAACCGGCGCCTATAGATGTTTCACATCAAAAAAAAATTTTTCGGCTTCAAGTATTGATATCTCGAAAATGAAGACATCGAAAATATTTATTCTTCATTTTCGCTTTATTTTGGCTCGATATGAAGAATAGCATGGTCAAATCAAAGCGCCACGGAAATCGTAGTCGTACCGATATTTTTTGTCCTTGATACATGAGAGTACTCATTCCAGAAATTTATAAGTTTCATTATCTATGGACTCAATTACAAGACAGTGTGAGGCACGTCATACTTTCGTTAGAGGTTTCTAAACAAAATTACGAAGTGGCGTGGAAATTGATATGCGAGCGGTATGATAACGCGAGATTATTGGTATAAAATCATATAATTCAGGGGGATACGCAAAATGGTAGATTCAATCTCAAAGAATGTAAGGGACTTAGAAGCATTAAATCGACCCGTTGAATAGTAGGATTCTTTATTAATATTTTTAATGTGTCGAATACTTGACAATTATTCTCAGCGGGAGTGGGAGCAAGCGAAACATAAGGAAAATTTAAAATATTTATAACGAATATAGCAGATTTCCTTGTAGCACTTGAATTTAATCAGACTTAAAATCTAAATTTAAGAGAACTTTATTCAAATCAATCAAGCAATACGCGTTTTCGAAAAACTGATAAAACAAATATATAGATAAAGTGAAAATAAAACACTTTGTATAACTATTGTCGAGTTCCCATAATAAATTCTGTGAAAAGTTATACCAAATGTTTTATTTTCGTTTTATCTAATAAAATGTACTTTCACAATAATTGTACCTTAAATACTTTGAACTTTATTAAACAAATATATTCCTGACAACAAAGACCAATTATTTAGGTATATTGTAAGGGTTCTCACTATACAAATAATTGTTCTGATTTTCTGAAATTATCTATAAGAGAGAGACGCGACCTGATACGCAAGTTATAACGTTGCAGAAATTGCCTATGTAGCAATCATTTTGTGAAACATTCCAAATCAACTAACTGTAATAACTGTCACCACACTTTATTACCTTGCGAAGGAGAATCAAATTAACAGGAAGGTATTATTGCGGTGCAAACTGTAAGCGACAACAATGAAAACTCTAATAGTTCAAGCAAAACTGTTGTGTTAATATCGAGTCAAAATCTAGAACAATCATGCGATATAAGAACATAAGCTTTCACGGCCGGACCCCATAGAAAAACTAGGGCTTGGGTTTGTAATCCGTGGTCTATAGGAACTAGTTAGTCCAGACGTTTCGTTAGCAACTGCGGCTGACATCTTCAGTGGAATTGTTGATGAGAGCGAAGAAGGTTTGACAGCGACTGAGTGGAGAGCTGACTGTGCGCTGAATGTCGTCTTCTGCGTCGTTCTCTCTAGAGCCGCATGCCATACTTTACTCAAATGAAGTCCTTCTTTTCTTTTGAAATTCATAGGATGTTTGTGAATTTTGATGGCTTCTCTATGCAATCAGGGGTAATACTCCGAAGTAGTAGACAAAACAGAATGTTTCATCATACTTAACAATATGGTTGTCGTTGTTCAAAATATGTTCAGCTAAAGCAGATTTCTAAGGCTGTAGGAGTCGGCCGCAACGTTTTTATTCAGATATTCTCGTCTTAATGCTGCGTTTTGTTGTTCCAATGTGTACTTCTCCACAAGAACACCGGCGGATGTCAAAGAGTCTCTAGGGTCTTTAGCAGATCTAAGGGGGTTACGTAGCTGATTCGTTGGTTTAAAGACCGTTCTGATGTTGTGACGATTAAACAACTTCCCAATGCGATCTGTTTTTGTGTAGGGTAAGGAAACGTATCCTGTGTACGGCGGTGGGGGTGTTTTAGGTGAAGTTCTTTTGGAGTGGAGCGCACCTTTAATCTCTTGTGGGGTATAACCGTTGTATTGGAGAGCTTGATCTAGATGGCAGAGCTCTTTTTGTAAAAGATAAGGTTCACAGATGCGTTTAGCCCGGTGAATAAGGGTCTGAATTATAGCTCGTTTTTGTCCAGGATGATGATTGGAATCTTTATTGAAATAACTACCAGTGAGTGTAGGTTTACGATACACGGTATGACCTAAGGATCCGTCGGACTTCTTTGTAACAAGAACGTCTAGAAAGGCAAGTTTACCGTTATCTTCCTTTTCCATTGTAAACTGAATACGAGGATGAACAGCATTGATGTGGAAGAGAAAATTGTCACCATGATTCCAAACGACGAAGGTATCATTCACGTAACGAAACCAGCATATAGGCTTGAGAGGTTCAGAATTGCAATCTTGATTATTATTTTCATTAAATGCTAAAATCTTTTCAAAATAATTTTTAAAATTCTATTTAGAAACTTGTTTTTCCTTTTAGATTTAAATTAAATTTTATTTGTCACAACTTTAAAATTTTAATAATCTTTTTTTTACATCTTAAAACTTACGTAATTCATTTTCCAATTTTATGAATTACTAAACTTTACTTTCCTCGTTATAAATGATTAATACATACTAAATTCATTATAAAAAGTAATGTTGCTTATATATGTTGCGATAATTAGGTAACAGGGCGCTCTTTGTCTGAGACCACATACATTTATATGTTTATGTTTTGTTTTACTCTCGGCAACGTTGTGTCGCAATATTTTTATGCTTTTATGAGTCATGCTACTCTTATTATGGGTACATTTGGATTTTATTTTTTAATTTCATTGTCACTAGTTGAAATGTAAATGACTCCAAATCCGGTAGCATTTCTTTTTGTTACCAATTTATATTCAATAAGGTATTGAAACAACAGGTTAAGGGCCCAGTCGGCTTGGGAATAAATTGGTAAATCGGGAAGCAAAAAGTACTTAAAGTATTGTAACGAGCGTATATGTGTGCGAAAGCGGCGACGAGATCCGACAGCAGATAAGCGGAGTTCAAAGAATGCCGGCGTCGGTCGGCGCTTTGATGATAATAAACAAGACCATAAATTAAACGAACACAATAGGCACTCCAGTAAAGTCTAGTACGTCATTCTGGATTCTTCTGGAATGTTCCATATCTGTATAAATATTGTTGACGTGGTCAGTGACAGCAGTCTACAGTTAGCTTCCGAACGAGTAATATAAATACCGAACTACGATATACCGAGTGATATAAATTCACATTTCAAATAGTTGTAAATAAATATCCGTTATATAAATAAGTTAAACTAGAAAAGTCGTTACATTGGTGTCAGGTGTGGGGTGCTCAGTCAATCGATCCCCTAAAGAAGAGAATTTTCTAGTAGAAGAAAAATAGTTAAATAAATCAAAATGCGAAAAAGTTGTTGGAGTTGAAAGTTGCCGAACTGAAAAGTGAACCCGAGGAGCGAGACGAAGATACGTCTGGTAACAAGCTCACCTTACAAGGGCGACTCGTGGAAGCTCTGATACGAGAGGGTTTCGATCCGAATACCTACGAATTTGAGGATGAACTAGAAATGAAATTAAAGGAAAATTCAATGGAATTGGAAGGGAAACTGAAAGAAAATCTGGAAAAGAAATTAACCGAAAATTCAAAGGAACT
This sequence comes from Agrilus cyanescens, assembly GCA_947389935.1. Classification (NCBI taxonomy): domain Eukaryota; kingdom Metazoa; phylum Arthropoda; class Insecta; order Coleoptera; family Buprestidae; genus Agrilus; species Agrilus cyanescens. The sequence continues at coordinate 22,030,382 of OX376704.1, forward strand.
AAAAGGAAATCTGGAAGAACTGAAAGAAAATCTGGAAGAGAAATTAACCGAAAATTTAAAGGAACTAAAAGGAAATCTGGAAGAACTGAAAGAAAATTTGAGAGAAGAATTTAAAGAAAATTTAGAGAAATTCGACGAAAAATTGGCCGAAACAAAACAGAATTTGCAGGAAAATTTCAAGAAATAGATTCAGGAATTAAAGAAATAGAAGAAAGGTTTCTATGTACGACAATGTCCGAACAGATCGATAATGAAACTAGAAGTGTGAAGCAGGAGAATAGGCACGGTGTTTCATCGAACGCATATACGAAACTACTGTGTAACCCGACGAGAACTACTGGGAGTAGTAAAGAGCGTGGAGCACTTTTATAAGTACTTGTATGGAAGGAAGTTCCTGCTCCGAACAGATCATGCTGCTTTACGGTAGTTACTCAGTTTCAAGAATCCAGAGGGTCAAGTCGCGCGTTGGATAGAAAAGCTCCAAGAATACGACTTCGACATAGAACATCGAGCTGGAAATAGCCATAAGAACGCCGATGCCTTATCCAGAAGACCATGTTCTGAAAATTGCAAGTACTGTGAGCGCCTGGAGGAACATGAAGAAGTCCGGAGGATAACCGTCACGGATGAACAATGGCATCCTGATAACATCAAGATGGAACAGGGTTCTGATCCTAAGCTTGTTTCGGAAATGGAAGAATGAAGACAGCCGACCGATCTGGCAAGAGATCGCCGCTAAATCTGGGGAGGTAAAATCGTTGTGGGCCCAATGGGACTCCATTGTTGAGGAAGATGGACTCCTGAAGCGAATAGTGGAAAACCAGGATGGTACTGAGAGCAAACGTCAATTGCTTGTACTGAAGAGCCTGGTAAAGGAAGTCTTGAAGTTCCTTCATGACGATGCTTCGGGGGGAAATTTTGGTGTTAACAAGACCCTTGGGAGAGTCCGTGAGCCGTTTTTTCTGGGTCAATTGCAAAAAGGACGTTGAAGACTGGTGCAAGAAGTGCACAACTTGTGCAGCCAGCAAGGGGCCATTGACATCGCAGGACCGTTTCCAGAGACCGATGGTGGCAATAAATACATCCTGGTGGCAATGGACTACTTCACAAAATGGGTTGAAGCCTACGCACATCCAAATCAGACAGCCACCACCTGATCAGCCGGTTCGGCGTACCCATGGAGCTTCATTCTGACCAGGGTCGCAATTTTGAGTCGGCTGTGTTCCAGGAAATCTGCAAGACATTAGGCAGTCACAAAACCCGGACAACACCTCTGCATCCTCAATCGGACGGCATGGTAGAGCGAATGAACAGGACCATTAACAAGTACTTGTCCAAAGTGGTCTCCAAACACCAAAGAGACTGGGATCGCCATCTGCCACTGTTTCTTATGGCCTATCGATCATCGGTTCACGAAACTACTTGACAAACACCAGCAAAAGTACTGTTTGGTCGGGAGCTATGGTTGCCATGCGACCTGAAATTTGGCTGCAAACCTGGTGAGGACGTTGCCGGAGAAGACTACGTTAGTGATCTCCGCAGAAGACTTGACGATATCCATGAGGAAGTACGTTCCCGGATGCAGATAGCTAGCGACCGCATGAAAGACACCTACGATATACGGGCCACTGATGGAGGATTCCAGGAGGGAGACATGGTGTGGTTATACAATCCACAGTCCCGTAAAGGTCTTTCGCCGAAGCTACAGCAGCACTGGGAAGGCCCATATACAATTGTCGAGAGAATAAATAATGTCATTTACCGGATTCGACGCACACCAAATGGAAAACCGAATATTGTCCATTTTAAACGTTTGGCCCCATATGCCGGTGACAATCACGAAGAAGCACGGATCAGACTTATGCAAGCTCGTTCTCCGGATCCGCAGTATGACGAGTTTATGGCCACGTCGAGCTTATATGGCAATTCCAGATTCGGTGTCACCTCCGAGTGATCCGAAGATTTATTTACTGCTTCGGACTCGTTGGTTCATTGTGTGGCCAAAGACTTGAGGATGGATCGCGGTATTGCCACCGTATTCAAGAAAAAGTTTGGCCGCTTGCCAGAGCTACGGGACCAACTTGTTGATGAAAAGAAAGTGCTAAGTCTGGTGGACGGGAACCGATCTATTTACTACCTGGTCACTAAGGAGGCGTCGTCTGAAAACCCACCTACCGCTCGTTATAGAATTCGTTGGTGGATCTAAGAGACCAACTGCTATCCACGGGTATCACAAGACTAGCCATGCCAAGGACGGGATGTTGGTTGGATGGACTGAACTGGAGAGTGGTGCGGAGCATGTTTGAGATCGTGTTCCGGTGGAGCGGCGTCGAAATAACGGTATACACTAACAATCCCCAACGAGATCCCGCACAGCCAAGGACGGTGGATTTCCACTTCCATATGACGACTGGGTGCCTTAGGGGACAGAATTACAAGTACCGGCATGATCCTTCAAAGGAACGGCAGAATGTGATCCGGGACGGATCACCCTTAAGGAGGGGGCAGTGTAACGAGCGTATATGTGTGCGAGAGCGGCGACGAGAACCGACAGCAGATAAGCGGAGCTCAAAGAATGCCGGCGTCGGTCGGCGCTTTGATGACAATAAACAAGGCCATAAATTAAACGAACACAATAGGCACTCCAGTAAAGTCTAGTACGTCATTCTGGATTCTTCTGGAATGTTCCATATTTGTATAAATACTTGTTGACGTGGTTAGTGACAGCAGTCTACAGTTAGCTTCCGAACGAGTAATATAAATACCGAACTACGTTATACCGAGTGATATAAATACACATTTCTCTTGTCATATAAATAAGTTGTTGAATTGTTGTTAGTGTTTAAGTGTTAAATAAATAGTTGTAAATAAATATCCGTTAAATAAATAAGTTAAACTAGAAAAGTCGTTACAGTATATTCGCGTTTCAGTTCCTGTTTTCAAATAAAAAGTGGAAAAGGAAACATCCAAATTCGACGGGACTGAATTTAATGTATGGATGTTCCAAATTTATTATATAAATCATATTTGGGTGTGAATTATTCACTAGATGTAGTCGATGGAACTTCATCGAAGCCGACCAGTGATCAAGTTCAAGAGTTGGCACAATGGGAAAAACTTGACAAAAAAGAGCGGATGGTCAGCGGCTTTGCTTTGGAAAAAGAACAAGTTAGGCATGTTATGAACCTTAAAACTTCCAAAGAAATGTGCGATCATTTACGAAATGAAAAATGAGGCATCTGTTCATATGCTATTACAACAATTTTTCAAATGTGAAATGGATAGGAATACAACTATTTCACAACATGTAGCCAATGTTGAGCAAATAGCACAACGGCTGGAAGACCTTGGACATCCACGAAGTGAGGCAGGCATTATAACGAAAATCTTACCGAGTTTACCGGAACCGTACAAACCTTTTATTGCTGCCTAGGATTCCTTCGACAAAAGAAATCAAACAAAACCAAATTTAGTGTCGCGACTTTTAAAGCAAGAATTGCTAATTCATGGTTCTTCAGAGTTGTCTTTGAATGAAAAAAAAAACGCGGATTTGGTGCATAAGGCTTCTCAAAAGGAAGAAGGGGAAAAGAAACATTAATTTAGGAATTTTAAATTCACTGGAAAATGTCATTATTGCAAGAAATATGGACACAGGAAGAAAGACTGCTTCAAATTTAAGAACAACCAGAAACAGGGTGTGGCCAATAGTGCTTCCGGCTCAAAGGAAGGTGCTCCGGGTACGGTGATCGATTTTACGCTGACTGATGCGTCACACCACATGACTTCGCGTCGCGAGTAGTTTGAAAAATATACCGAATTTTCTTCAGAGAACAGAAAAAAGATTACCATCGGTGAAAGACGTTTATGCTCATAGTGTTGGTATAATGAAAATCAAAGCAATTGTTGATGGAATAGTTCAACGGCATTTGTTAACAAACGTACTATATGTTCCTTTTATTGACCGAAAATTATTTTCAGTTGGAGTCGGCACGAATCATGGTGCAACAGTGCAATTAAAGTAGGAACTTAAGATATTCCACAATGGAAAATTGATCGCTTGTGCAAGCCGTACAGGTGACAATTTGTACGAAATGCATCCTCGTGTCGTCACACAAAAAGGGAGCGCACAGGTGGCGAGTTCAACCGAGGCCTCAATTGAGCGCTAGCATGAGCGTTTTGATCATGTGAATTTCAATTCAATAAGCGAATTAGCGACCAACAACGCGGTAACAGGAATGGAAATTAAAAGCAAAACAAAGTTCAAATATAACAACAAATTTTGTGAAAATTGTGTGTTTGGCAAACACCATCGTAATTCGTTCGCGCCATCAAATTCGCGTGCTGAAACGGTTGGTGAATTGGTTCATTTTTAAATTGTTGGGCCGATATCAGAAACCTCATTTTGAGAATCCAGATGTTTGACTGTTTTCACCGACTGTTTTAGTGGGTTGGTAGTTGCAGGGCCGCTAAAAAGAAAATCGGACATTGTCGAACAAGTTGATCTTCTTGTTGCCGAATATAAAGTGGCTGGACACAGAATACGACGAATGCGGTGTGACAATGCTGTTGAATTTCACGGTCAAGGAATAGCTAATGTTATGAGAAAATACTCCATTAAGAAGGAATTTTCAACACCGTATGTTCCTGAACAAAATGGACGTGCTGAGCCCCAAAATTGAACCATTGTTGTAATGGCACGCTCCCTACTCATAGCTGCTCGCTTTTCTACGGGACTTTGGGCTGAAGCCTGTCGGACTGCAGAAAATATTCGCAATTATATCCCCTTAAAAAAACTTAATGGTAAAACACCAAGTGAACTGTTCTACGTAAAGAAACCAGATGTGAGTTATCTTCGCGTATACGGGAGTACGTGCTACATGTACATCGAAAAAGACAAACGCAACAAATTCGACAAAAAGAGTAAAAAGATGGTGTTAGTCGGGTATGAAAGTGCGCCAAAGGCATATCGTTTATGGGAACGCGGTACGAATCGTGTAGTGATAAGCCGCGATGTTCAAATGATTATCGAACCAGTCATTTCTGGTGTAGTATCGTTAGAAACAAACTTAAAAGGAAAACAATCAGAAAGTGTTGATGACTCAGACTCCAAAGAAGAAGGGCCAATAATTGACGAGGATGAATAATCAACAAGCGGTAGTGAACATGATAATGCCGAAGATTTTGTGCCAAAAGGACGGTATCAAGTGTCTTCCAATAATACTACTGATAGCGTTGCCGGCCGCACTCGAGGCAAAACGGCGGGGGGTTTAGGTTTCGCCAATGTTGGTAATTTGTACGTGGCTTCCGAAACGCCTGTAAATGTGCGGCAAGGGCGTGAATCTTCAAACCATAAACAGTGGGAGTAAGCAATGTGCGAAGAACTTACAGCACTTAACGAAAACAAAACTTTGACAATGGTCAAGCGTCCCAGAGATCGAAAAGAGATTAAAAATCGTTGGGTTTTTCGTATCAAGATGAAACCAAATGGTGAAATTGATCGTTACCGTGCAAGGTTGGTGATAAAAGGATGTTCTCAAACTCGTGGTCTTGATTTCTCGGAATGTTTTTCGCCGGTTGCAAGATTTGAATCAGTAGGAACGCTAATTTCTATTGCCACTGCTAACAATCTCGAAATATATCAGCTAGATGTTAATTGCGCCTTTCTTTATGGTGATTTGAACGAGGAGGTTTTTATGGAACAACCAGATGGATATGGTGAAGGGGCTGATCGTATTAATTTTTTAAGGAAATCCCTCTACGGACTTAAACAGGCACCTCGTCAATGGCATAAGAATATTGGTGCAGAATTACCCAATTTTGGACTGAAAAATTTAAATGCTGATCCTTGCGTATATTCTAATCACAAAAATAGTCTATACATGGTACTTTATATCGATGATGGATTGGTAATTGGTTCTATCAGTGAAGTAATGGAATTGCTATCATCGCTCAAACAAAAGTTCAGGATTACGAGCGAGGTTGCAAGGTGTTACCTTGGAATTGAGATTAATCGAGATAAGGATTCTCAAGAAATTAAGACACACCAAACTGTTTATGCAAGGAGTGTACTTGAGCAATTTAACATGAGTGAATGCAACATGGTAAACACTCCGGCTGATCCAAAAGTTAGACTAAAGCCAAATTTAGACAAAGATGGAAATGTGGGTGAAGTTGCCGAAGTACTTTATCGCGAACCAATAGGTTCCTTAATGTACCTTGCCATCGGTACCAGATTAGATATCGCATTCATAGCTAACTAGCTATCTCAGTTCCTTGGTTAGCTGCTAAATGTGTTCTTCGTTACTTAAAAGGAACACTAAATAAGGCATTACATACAATGGAAATTGTACTTCGAAAAATGAAATAATTGCATATAGTGACGCGGACTGGGCGACTGCACATGATCGCAAATCAATAAGTGGAGTGGTTTTGATACTGAATGGTGGCCCTATTATCTGGAAGAGTCAAAATCAGGGTATCATTACGGATTCCACCATGTACGCAGAATATGTGCCCATGTAGCTGCCAAAAACCCTCAATGGTTCATCTACCATATTGTACATTGACAACGCCGCAGCGGAACAGTAAACGAAAAACCCGGTGTACAATGATCACTCCAAACACATAGACATAAAATTTCATAAAATTCGCGAGTGTGTTGGAAAGAGTGATATTAAAGTAGTTCGAGTTTCAAGTGATAACCAGCTGCCGGATATGCTTATAAAAAATTTATCGGTAAATAAATTTATTAAAAATTGTGAAATGCTAAATTTATATTAACCCTCACTTTGTAAGCTTTTTGGATTGTATTGTTTTGTTGACAAAAGAGCGAGTGGGAGTGTTGCTATAATTAGTTAACAGGGCGCTCTTTGTCTGAGACCACATTTATATGTTTATGTTTTGTTTTACTCACAGGGACGTTCTGTCGCAATATTGTTATGCTTTTATGAATCATGTTACTTTTATTACAGGTACATTTGGATTTTATTTTATAATTTCATCGTCACTATTTGAAATGTAAATGACTTTTTGCTACCAATTTATATTCAATAAAATATTAAAACAACAACATAGTATTGTTTTTTATTGCATTTATTAATTTTATAATATATGTTGTCATGATAGAAGGAAGATACAATACAATTAAAAAAAAACTAAATTAAAAAATGGTAATAAGTTCAGATATTAAACAAATTTCGTTTTTAAAAAAAATATGTATTATTAATTAAACATATGTGGGAACACTCGGTACCTTTCTAAATACGAAAATTAGTACACTGCGGAATCTAAACTCTGCTTACAGAGAACATCGACAGTTGTGTCCACTAACTAGGTCAGAATGAATACACATACTAGCGTAAACCGCTGACGGCACACTATCCATAAGAACAATATAAATAGTATTTGTATAAATAGCTTTAATTAATTCAATAAAATTAAGTGAAAAGAAGTATATTTCAATGGTTATGATGATAAATAAGTTGCTAACCGATCTAAACCATTCATTTATTACAGATCATAACAAAATAATTACACAGACGTTTCGATCACCAAGCTTTGTGATCCTTTTCAATGTGAAATATGATAAAATCTAAAATTAATAATTTAACATTAATTAATATTTAATTGCCAGATAGATATAACATTAAAAGTACCTACCTAGGGGATGAAAAACATGTGGTGATATCAAGACCCCTTTACAAAATAACCTTTAAAAAACCACGAGGTTTGCGTTGAATGGAAATTTATATTAACTACACCAATTTTAAAACTTTAACAAATAATTATGAAGAGTGAGAATTACATTTGTAAGGGACATAATATTATTTTTCTGATTTTTATAAAAATACTTCTAAATGTGAACGGTTGAAAACTCTAGTCGAGAGAACATTCCTTTACGTTAGTGTAAACAACTTAATAGAGCAAGTTTTGTTACCTAATCCACCCACTTGACAGAGAGGTTCCATCCCTCTCGATGAGGAACGAACTAATTGACCTCACATGTGTGTGAACCGTTGTGTCGGGTAGATGTGAACTTTTGTTATTAAAAATAAGTGTTTGTGTTGTATACAATTTTCCTGTAATTCAGGGTGAGTTTTTACTGAGTACTTCAAGCATGCTTAGTAATAATTTTAGTAGATCGTCTGTGGGATGATGCTGATTAATAAGAGTATTGTCTGTCTTTCAAAGTAATTGAAGTAATATAGGGACGCTACCTGGACTGTTAGCTGCGGTGACACAGTCTTTACTTTAGGGCTGAGATGTAAAGCGCTGCGGTGCAATGAGGACTGTTGGCTGCGGTCATACAGTCATTAATTAACTCATTATTTGTCTCAGCCCGTATTTTGGGCAGATAGGTCTGTCTTGCAGAGGTAGTGCGGGAGGAGGGTGCTTGCCCTTTCCCAAGAGTTTGTTTTTATACAGCAGCAACTGTTTAAAGTAGATGATAACATTTTGGCTGCGGTCAGTGTTTATTATTTTATTGCAATAAGGCCTTATGTACAGTGAGATGCATGATTAATGCTAAGTTGAAGGTATGCTTGAGTGCTCACCTGTATTTCTTTTTATATTATTAGACTGTGCCGAAGTAGTGAGATTCGCCGAAAGCCGGGCTTGGCAGGTGATAAAAAAGTAAGTGTTCGTTAAATATATCTTTATGGATAATTATCTGGTTACTCTCTGAAAGCAATAACGCTCAACCATCCTAGACTGACTGTTTATATAGCTATGGGACACGCCCTGTATACTACGTTATGTGTTGCGTAGCTGTGATCTCTTATTATCACGATCTCTCCCTTACACATTGATGGTTTAGAAATTTTAAAATAATTAAAGATATTAAAACATATTGAATAAAATTATAAACAAGTTAAGTGGATGTTAGTTTGAAGAGCTAACATCCAAGAATGAGAAAAAATTACACTTTTGAGTGGTAGTACAAGATGACGTAATAAAAATGAGGTCAATAGAATCAAATTATCTCAAAAAGTAGGTTTCAGTTAATATGTTGGATTAGATCAGAAGACACTCAGAAAAGAAAAATTAGATAGCTTTAAGTAATTTATCATAAATTTTATTAAGTTGGTCTGAATCTTTTTGTTCGTTAAGAGTATTAGGATGTTTTTTTATGTAAGCCATTTCGGAGACAAGTCGTTTACAGTACTGGGGTTCATTGTCAAGAATAGAAGTTCCTTCCCAGTCCATTTCATGGTTGAGATCCATGACATGTCTAGATTTAACAGAATCAGGCTTTCCAGTAATATTACGTTTATGTTCTTTTAATCTGGTTTTTAAGTGTCTTTTGGTCTGTCCAATATATGCACTGTTACAATTATTGCTCTTAAAATCTATCCTGTATACTACATAGTCCTATCAAATTTGTTAAGCTCATCTTTCCCAGTTTTAATGATCGTGTTAAGTTTCTGGGTGGATTTGAAAATAGTGTGAATGTTGTATTTATTTAAGATATTTTTAAGATATGTCGGCCCTCTATCAATGAAACTTATTAATTTTAGATTTTATCATATTTCACATTGAAAAGGATCACAAAGCTTGGTGATCGAAACGTCTGTGTAATTATTTTGTTATGTTCTCTAATAAATGAATGGTTTAGATCGGTTAGCAACTTATTTATCAATAAAATTAACACTTACTCGTCTTTCCTTCACTACCGATACCGAAGAAGGTATCCTCCCTAATACCGAAGAAGGTATTGATGGTTCACCACGGATGCTGGCAGAGACAACCACATCTCAAACGGTTCTTCTTAGAACCACCACGACTACACGTACCCGATACCTGTTAGCTGCACACGCCACACATAATTAGGTATTTTAAGTATTTACGTTAAGAAGATTATGAAATTTTTGAAAGTTGTGACAAATAAAATTTAATTTAAAACTAAAATAGACAAGTTTGGAAATACAATTTTAGAAATTATTTTGAAAAATTTGTAGTATTTTAAAAAATAACAATCAAGATGGCTTGAATTAAAATTAATTTTATTTGAAAGATCCAGGGAGTCGAAAATTTGGTTGATATAATTACATAAGATAGTAATAGGGTTTCGAAGAGAAAATAGATAAATATATTAAAATGTAGCATGATAAAATTTTATGACATATACAAGTGATAATTGAAGGAATTAAAAAAAAAACTATATAGAGTATTATAGTTTGAAATTTAATTTTAAAATTTTGTTAATAATATTTAATTAGTTTAAAAAAAAAATAGACTATAGTTTTAGAATAATATCTAATTAGTTTTATGTTAGTTTATAATTTTGGAATACTATTTAAATTAAATTAATAACAAGTTGTAAATTTAAAGTATTGGAAATCTCTTTGAGAAAATTATTCACGCTCGAATTAATAAATTTAATATTTAAATAATAAAGTAATTTAAATGTAAAAAAATTTATTGTATCTCACACATCATTACGATATGCAGGGTGTATCAAGGAAGCCTTTCGTTAGAATTTTAAGAAGTAATAATCGGAACTTAATTTTGAAAGAAAGGGAAAGTTTACGAACGTCCAGTTGATACCATACAAGAATTAGAAAGGAGGGTGCGAGAATCCTCTTTATAAATAAACCCCAAGGAAATCAGGGCTGCGACCACACTCGAAGTGGAAACAAGAATTTATAAATGTACGGAAAATAACGGCGACCACACAGAACACATCTGAAGAAACATGTATCCTATTCCTTTAAATTTAATTTTATTTAATTTATTTTCTACTTTTCCAAACATATCTATTATCATATTTGGCTTGTTAGGATATTTTTCGTATAACAAACGACATATTCGAGCAACAATTTTACCGCATTTCCCATGTATGTAAAAGTTTCTGATTAATTTCCGACCTCGTTTTCCATTTTAAGTAAGGTAATTTAACCTTTTTTCTTTTGCGATTCAGAAAGAACACACCCTCAAAAACGTAAGTTGATGCCACGAATAGTACTGTAGTGTTCGTGGGTTTATTAAATTTATTTTTTACTGACACAAGTACAGGAACAGCAATTTATATACACTGATTTAATCATAACTACATAAAACACTATTAATTAATACTAAACTTAGATTACTATTCATGTACACCATTCACTTGTATGCACGTTTCAATTGATTTGTATTCTCACTATCAACACCATATATTTTATGTCGATTTATTTCTTATGCTACTACCGTCACTGTCAATTTATTACTAACTACTCGGCGAACGTCTCTTGACTTTTATAGCATCCATAGAAAAAGTCGAGAATAGTCTAGAATATTCGAAACGTTGAAAGTTGTTAACATTTCTGCGAACCGCTTAATTGCTTTCTTAGAAAGCAGGTACGAGACACACGTACACAAATACAACGCACACTGCCGACACCGGCCCCGGCTAGTCGAGCCGGCCAGCAACGCATACAAGCGTGCCCGGTCGCACACAAGCACGCTCGTGTTCGCCACACTGCCCTATCCTTAAGGATGTTTCGTCCCGAAACATTTTGACGTAACTTATCGCAGGACCATGCCGGAATCTGTAGTTCTCGCCTTCAGGACATCCGCTCCGGGAATAGAAGTAACAGTCCACGGTCTTCCCATGATTGGTCAGATTCGGGCTTTTACAGCATATCAAAATATCCACCCCATACGCCGGAGCAGGACTTCGATCATGTTTCGTACGATCCTCCAATCTTGGTTGTCCAGTCCACAGCCAAGCTTAGGAGTCGCCAGCTTCTGTACGTTATTCTCTAGAAGATGTTTGCGGAGTTCCATTACTGCGTCCCAAAGGTCTCTATAAGTCGGTTTATCAGAGCATCTTCCTTTAGTTAGTAGGTAATAGATGTTGCATCGTCCGTCAGGCAGGCACAACGGCCTTCTTCCCTTTTGTACTTGGTCTTCAAGATGCTCTAATCCGCCAAATCTGCGTTTGAACTCAGACGCGATACCACGGCTCATATTGAGGGCCTTTGAAACACAATGAGTCAGAGAATATTCCTTAGACCTAGAGATCCCGTCGGATGTCTTGCGTCACTCCAAATCTCCTGTTGACATGGGGGCCTTTCTTCATGAACTCTTCGAATGTGGGCTCGGAAGGGATAGTTCTTAATAATCTGGCCCGCGCCTCCTCTTCATTTGCGCCGGCGAATGGAGCCAAGCGATTAAAAGTGGACTACCTTCGGCTTCCCATTTGAAGTTCTCTTAATTCGGTGGATCACGTCGTTAATCCTCTCCACTATTTCGTAGAGTCCTTCCCAATTTTGTTGGAGCTTAGGTGATAGTCCACGTCGACGACGAGGATGATACAGCCAAACAAGATCTCCAGCTTGGTAACTACCTACTGTAGCCTTGATATCGCAGTTTTCTTGAATCCTGTCACTAGCAATTTGCGCATGCCGGCGTACCGACTCGTGGATATCGTAAAGCATTCATCGCAGTTTGGTAATATAATCTTCTCCAGCCAAGTCATCTCCTACTTTACAGCCGAATTTGAGGTCACAAGGTAGTCGCAGCTTTCTTCCAAAAAGGACACCGGCAGGTGTTTGGCCAGTCGTTTCGTCGACAGATGAACGATATGCCGTTAGAAATAATGCCAAATAGCGGTCGCTGTCCCTTTCGTGATCAGACACTACCTTGGAGAGATATTTGATTAAGATCCGGTTCATTCGTTCAACCATGTCGTCCGATTACAGATGGAGTGGAATAGTTCGAGTTTTCTTCATCCCTAGGAGATCGCGTATTCCACGGAATTTAGCTGATTCAAAATTCCTCACTTGGTCTGAGTACAACTCCAAGGGTACTCCAAAACGACTGATAAATTCTTTCACTAGCTCCTCAATTATGGTTTCCGACTCCTGGTTCGGAATGGTTCGGTAGGGCATAGGCTTCAACCCACTTGGTGAAATAGTCCATAACGACCACGATGTACTTGTTACCTTGTTCGGATTCTGGGAAGGGACCTGCCACATCAATTGATCTTCTATCGAAGGGCCCACCAACGTTGTATTGACGCATCGGCGCCCTTGGCCTTTTCTGCGGTACATTACTTGCTGCTCAGGTGGTACATTTCTTACACCTATTCTTGACATCTTCCTTACAGTTCACACAATAAAATCGCTCTCGAACCTCCCCAGGCCTCTTAGCCACTCCAAAATGGCCACCAGATGATCCATAGTGAAGAGACTGCAACACCTCTTCAACCCTGTTTCGAGGAATAATCAGTTGCTTCCTATCTCCCTCTCCATCTGTCCTTTCAACAACACGCTTCAGGACGCCGTCTTCCAAGATCATTGAGTCCCACTGAGCCCACAACGATTTTAGTACTTGGGTACAGGAAGAAATTTGTTGCCACGTTGGTTGCTTTCCGCCTCTTTTCCATTCCATCACCTTCTTCAAGTCCAGGTCGTTTTCTCGGTCTTGTCTTATATTTTCAGGTAACCACTCGTCATTGATTACTGTGACGCGTCGAATTGTTTCTTCGTTCTTTTCCATTCGATCACACTGTTTGCAATCTGCTTGACAAGATCTTCTGGAAAGTTTTGGAAAGTTTATCGGCATTCTTGTGCCCTGTTCCAGACCGGTGCTCTACGTCAAAGTGATACTCCTGCAGCTTCTCCATCGATCTGGTTACATGGTCCTCCGGATTCTTGAAATTCAGAAACCACTTTAAACCTGTATGGTCGGTGCGTAGGGTGAATTTCCGTCTACACAGGCATTTGTAGTGTTCTACACCTTTGACTACAGCCAGCATCTCTCGCCTACTGACACAGTAGTTTGTTTCAGTTTTTGACTAAGACTTGCTAAAATAGCCGATTACCTACTCTTGACCATCTTGTAGCTGCGAAAGAACGGCTCTCATTACATTGCTGGCGTCGGTGTCTAAAATGAACATTCCATTGGGCCGAGGATATACCAAGACGGGGGCTGTGATTACAGCCTTCTTCTAAGTATTAAATGCCGTTTGACAATCCGAATCCCAATGAAATTTGCGGTCACTTTCGGTTAAACGTGTCAAAGGTTTGACGATATTGGCGAATCCATGAACATAGCGACGTTAATACGTGCACAAACCCAAGAAGCTTCTTATGTCATGAACATCTTCAGGCGCTGGCCATTCCTTCACGGCCTTTATCTTCTATGATTCCACGGCCATGCCCTTCGCTGATACAACATGTCCCATGTAAGAAACTTCTTCGGGGAAAAGATGGCACTTTTTCAGACTGAGCTTCTAATTGGCTTCCCGTAACCGCTGGAATACCGCTTTCAAATTCTGCAGGTGTTCATTGAAAGTTCTTTCAATCACTATGAAGTCATCTTAATACACCAAGCAGGTCTTTCCAATTTGATCACTCATGAACGTCGTTAGGGTATTGCATAACCAACCCGAAAGGCATAAACGTAAACTGCCATAGGCCCGTGCCGATCGAAAATGCGGTCTTTTCCCTGTCGGCAGCATATAAGGCAACTTGCCAGTATCCGCTTTTCAAGTCGAGTGTGGAAAACATTTTCGAGCCAGCAAGCATATCTAAGGTGTCATCAATTCGTGGTAGCGGATAACTGTCCTTCTTGTCTAGTGGGCCCGGTGTCCAAAAGAAACACACAACCTCGTCCATTTATTTTTCCATCTAAGAGTAGACTGTCTTGCTGGTGCTTCAAAGTCTTTGTAAGTGCGATATGTTCGGGATATCTTTGTCTATGGGCCAACGTTTGCCCCGTTACGTCGGCCCTATCTAGTTTTCCTGCGGTTCAGGTCGGGTACTTGGGGAAAGAATAGTTTTCTTACACTGCCCCTCGTATGACCCAGTTCGCAGCAATTCCAACATCTCAGTTTTCGTGTTTCTTTGTTATGCTTGGATATGATTCGGCAGACGGTTCCTTATAAAGATTCTGACGAATCCGCTTCTTCAGACGGTAGCCGATCCTTTCCTTGTTTGCTATAGGCCCGTTTATAAGTTTCGGACTCCAACGCACGAGCCAATGCATGAGTTAGCGTCTTAGGTCGATCGAAGCGTATCCGTTAGTAGTGTAAGATGACCGGTTCTAATTCAGAGGAGGAGAGGTTACTTAAGGTCAAATTGACGGAAGGTCATTGACTTTAAACTTGTGTGTATGTAGTGGTCGAATGCTTCACAATGAATTGAAACATATGTACATGTATCGGTAATGTGAAATTAAATACGTCTGCAGTCGTCTGAAGTTTATGATTTTTATGACGGAAAGTTTTAAATACGTCTACAGCCGTTGAAGTGTCATTGCAACGTTATTCGAGGAATGATGTTAGGTATCTAGTTACACTTACACTGATTATTGCAATTGCAATTGTACGTGATTCATGTAGATATTGTAATGGGGAAGGATGGGAAAGAAGTGCAGTTGTAAGCAGGTAGGCAAAGTAGCGAAAAGGAAGAGAAGGCAGAAGTAGTTGAGAAGATTGGTTTGATAATGGATGTAAGAAGCAGTAGTAGAGGTGGTAGTATCGATGAAGTTTGTGGTGGTACAAAAGAAGTAGAGTATTGGAATAATGGGGACCACATGGAAGGATTCAATGATGCGCAGCGTAACACTGTGTTACGTAGAGGAGATTACGTAGACACAGAGGAGTATACTGTAAATAAAGCAAAGAAGTATGTAAGTGATGTTAGCTCCATGAATGGGTGGAACGTAGCTCCAAAACTCTTCGAATGTGAAACGAACTTCTCAGCATGTTCTGCGTATGTGCTGTACTGTGATAGAAATAATCTTCGCTACCTACCAATGTGTTGGAGCTGTCGATATGGGCGAAGTAATGGAGGAATTGTGTCATTATATACACGAGTCCAGAATTTATGGATGTTGGATGTGTATATCCATGACGAAGTTCACATTCATTGCGGATGGTGTGGTGAGATGTGCAGGTACGAGTTTGTGTGCAGTGAGAACCACCGTATCACAAATAAGGCCGTATTTGAAGAAGGATATGTAATAGAAATAAGTAATAATCTTGGTTATGTAGAAGGAGCGTAGAACGTGTACATGTATATATTTATGTTAAGAAATAAATAAATAAGCAAAAGGTAGTAGACGTTTGATATATAAGATAAAGGTAGAGTTTGGGGATAATAAGAAGTTATATGGAAAGTGTGTCAAGGTCACAAGTCTTTAAAAAGGAAAAGGAAGGTGTAGGAGAGGGAGGGACAGGTAATGACCTAGTAATTGAAAGGTAGGTTTATGAAAACATAATGGATCGGAAGAGTTGACGCCTTTGCTCGTAGGTATTGCAAAGAATACAGTACAGCGTGTGCGTATCATCGATCTCGTAAACAAAGCCCGACTTTTCGCAGAGGTACGATTGAGTCCCCTGACGACAAGGTCGGCAGCACAAGTTTACGCAATGATAAAATCTGCGGCTATGACAGAAAAGCAGAGGTCTGTTGTCAAAGCATTCTTGACAGCAGAATCCTGTTTCAGCCGTACAGGTTTCACGAAGGCGCCAACAATATCCGCATTGGAGGAAGGTGGTTTCGTCAACAGTTCGCCTGAATGGTGAAAGGACAATAGATACACGAGAAAGGTCCATGTTAATTCACAAGACCCTTCTGGTGAAGTGATGCTCTCTCAGGTTGACAAGGGTTTAAATAGGAAGGTAGGTAGTGGGGATGTAAAGGAAGTGGTATAGAGCAGTGTGGTAGGGAAGGTGATGGTGTAACAATATTTGTATAATGAGGTGGCATCGCTAGGTAGTAGTAATTTTTTAATTGATGAAGGAGTGGGGTAATTAAAAGAGTATATAAGGCGTAATATGTGTTATTGAACCTGTTGTATTCGTTTATGAGTTTTAATAGACAGTTGTCGGAGGAAAAATTTTTAGGTGAGAATAATGGTAAAAATCCAGAATTAAAAAAAAAATATTTTGAGGGCAGGAAAAGAGTAGTATGAAAAATTAGTACATGAAAATATGGATAATGAGGTGTAGTATAAGAAGACAACGAAGTATTTAATAAAATACTTCAGCGTAAAAAATGATAAGGGTTAAAGTGTAAAAATGAGGCTTTAGAAATTTTTTTGAAGCAGGAGTTGAAATCGGGTAATAACTTATGGTGTGGGAAGAAGGTCCCCGAGTGGAAGTACCCGAATCTGAAAAAATTTTTGAAAAAAAAAAAATAAAGTTGACAAAAAGTTGACACCTTTAAGCTTAAAAAAAATAGAAGCAGTTAAAAAAAAAAAGTGTTCCTCTTGGAAAATGTAAGTTGAACAGTGAAGTAAATGATCCCACCCTGAAAAGTCGAATAATATTTCTTAAACGTGTTTCACCCCCATACTTTGACCCCCGAAAAGTGTATGAAGGGTAGATGATAGGGAGAAAATGTCTGAGTAAACAATGTTTAGTCTTCCATGAAGAACAATTTGCTTCCAACGAAACTTGGAGGACGTCTGTAATGGGGAAGTAATTTCTACCCTAAAGCAGCATCATCGTCGTCGCCGTTGTCCAGGTACACGTCGTTGCCGCCGCCGTGGACGTGGACAACGACGTCGGTACCGTGTTACTCCTAGTGGTCGTGGTCGTTGGCGTGGTGGTTGCGGTGGTGGGCGACGTCATCGAAGGACGCCTCCTTTGCGTCATCTCCAGACTCCGCTTCTTTCCACCAGCAGAACATGTTGTTCGTGGCGCCGACACTACAGCTATCGCCGCCATTGTGGTCACGGCGACCACAAACTCGCACTTTAAAACAAAATTATTAATTAACAATTACACAATTACTTCAACAATATTAATTAATACTTACACCACTTGTCCTCGATTTTCCAGACCGGCATTTCGGTACGGCAGGTTTTCTTGTTTTTTTGCTGATTTCCATTTTTAGTTTTTATTTTCTCGAAGTCAATCTGTAAAAAATTAAAACGAGAATAACAATTTTATTGAGAAATTGAAGTGTACACTAGGAGTAGCCAACAATATCTGATCTACCTTTGTTTTACATGAAAACATGTAACCTATTTCTATTTGCTGAATAAGCAATCATGACATTACTCCTTCCCCCCACCAACAATTTCTGATCTACCTTTGTTTTACATGAAAACATGTAACCAATTTCTATTTGCTGAATAAGCAATTGTTCACATGCTAGATGAGCCGCTAGTCCCAGCAATAATACAACAACAAATACAACAACAAAAAAATGGTTCAATATACAGTATTGTTTCTTGGCTCCGTGCCTAACTGGTATTAATATAAGGGTGGACACCATGATTTTCGAGGGTACCTCTCCTGGAGGGTTGACGTTATGGAAGGTGTCCGACAGAAGACCGGTCGGAGCCTTCTGCGAACACTTTGAACAACAGCTCTTCTGGACCTCGTTCCAGGGAACATTAATCGTTTATGCCATGGACCACGGGGCGGCGGTCTACATTAAATTATTTAATTGAATTTGTTCTTTTTTATTACTGTAGCTGTATTGTTTTTTGTATACTAAAATAAATAAAATGTTTTTATTTATAATTCATATTCTCTTTTATTTCTTTAATTACAAAATATAAAAGATACAATATAACAGAATTTTATTTAATATAATACAATATAATATAAAACATCATTCAATTTTAGTCATTAAATTTACTCAGTAAAGCAGACTTAAGGTTAGCTAGCTTATGTTCGATTTCTTGTACCTCCTTTCTCGATTCAACTACCGATCTGTTCAACTCCTCCAGCTCCTTCTCTTTCCGGTTCATGTACTCAGTCAATGAAGCGGCCTTTGTCCCTCTTTCATACAGTACCATTTCTCGTCGCCGCTTTTCCTCCCTAACACTATTTATGGCTTCTCCTACTTGGTCGACTATCTTGGAATAATCGTATGGAGCAGACAACCTTCGTGTGTACGATCGCTTCTTAGGCTTCATCGATATCGACTTCGTTCCCGCCACCGCCATCGTGGAGGTGCTAGCCACAGGCTCTGCCATCGTTACCGTGGTAGCACCTCCAACACACCCCTCACCTTTAGCGGATGATGTGAAGGAATCGTTTGGAAAGAAGTTTTCCAATATATCAGCCAGCTCGGTTTCGTTCATATTTAGCTCGGCAGCTAAATCAGCACCAAGGGTTTTTTCCAGCACTCATCTTACCACACCGTACCCACTACAGTTTCAGCATATATTCCTTTAGCCCCTCTCCTTATGCCCTCTCCACCTTACACATCCCTCCCCTTTTCCTATCGCTATTTACTGTCCCTCGCATTCAGCATTCCTCAGTCGTTGTCGAGATATAGCTCTTACCGCTAGCCGCTATGATCTCTTGTCCGGACTGTGATGCTTCCTTTACGCGATCTGATAATTTAAAAAGACATCGATTAACTTGCTGCTCTCCTCTTGAGGAAGGAATTACTTTCCTTTCGTCCGCGTTCGCTAACAGAATTGTGTCCTTTCGTATTTCACCGATTTTTTGACCGAAGTTTTCCACAAATGCTTGCGTGTTATTCGTAATCAGATACAACTGCATGACACGCTTAAACTAAATCTTGAACTTTTCGGACGGTATGTGCACGATGCTAAACAATTGGTTGACGTGAAATCCTTCAACACCAATAACAAAGTTGTCACTCAGTCGACGGTCGACGGATCTTTCCAATATTCTCCAAAGCTTCTGAGTTTCAAGAACGAGAGTCAGGTAATTTATCATTCTCTTTATCTAATATATATATATATATCACTTGTGCCTACTATTATTTCATTCTTACAGGATGGTATTTGGAAAGAGTCCTTTTCCTAGAACTCAATTGCAACAAGTACAATTCCCTTAGAGCTTCATCTTACATTCCTCTACCTAAACAAATTGTACTATGACCAAGCCTGCTTTGCGTGGGCAATAACCTCAGCTTTGTATCCCACCCAAGCCCACCCGCACAGAACGACTTCCTATCTGCATTACTCCCGCACGATGGACTACGACGGTATCGATTTTCCTATTAAATTAAACGACATTCCTACGTTTGAAACGAAGAACCATTCCTCTGTGAATGTTTACGGGACTGAATACGTTTTGATAGATAGAAAATGGATCTGGAAAATTGTTGGTCCCCTCTACTACTCGTCCGTCAAACGAAGGCTGCACATCAATTTACTCTTGCTACACCATGATCGAGGAAATAATCATTACTGTTGGATTAAGGATATGTCTCGTTTGCTCTCTCAACAACTCTCCAAAACAGAACATCGCAAATTCCTATCTGACGGCTGCTTGCAATACTTCAGCTCTGTGGCTCACCTGCACCGTCCTCAGCGGAATGATTGCAACCACGACGCTGCCAACTGCTGATCTCAAACTGGATAAGATGGGTAGGCACATCCCTAATAACCTTTTAAAATTTCAAAACTACCACAAACGTATCAAAGTACATTTTGTTGTTTATGCAGACTTCGAAACCATATTGCGACACATTTATACATGCTTTTCCGATCCTAACAAGACCTCCACCACACCTACCCACGAACATCAACCGCACTCGTTTGCTTACTTGATTAAGTGCTCTTTTGACGATTCCCTTTCAAAATTCAGAACTTATAGAGGACCTGATTGTGCTAATCAATTTGTTAAAACCCTTGATCAAGACGTTTCTGATATTTATCACCGATTTTTAAAGATCCCGGCTCCTATGATACCGCTGACTGATGAAGAAATGCGACTTTTCTCTGAAACGTCGTCTTGTAATATTTGCGAAGAGCCCTTCCCAATCGATGATGTAAAGGTTCGCGATCATTGTCATTTGACTGGTAAAGTTTGATTAGGGGCCGCTCATTCCAGATGTAACTTAAACTACAAACTACCCAACTTTGTGCCTGTATTCTTCCACAACCTCTCCGGTTACGATTGTCATTTATTTTTAAAAGAAATGGCTGTCAACGATGTTAAATTTAGTGTAATTGCTCAAAATAAAGAAAAATACGTTTTCTTTACCAAATTATTGCGAGTTGATACTGTTCCCGGTGTTTCAGATAACTCTACTCAAAACGTATTTGTTAAGATTCGATTTCTCGATTCCTTTCGTTTTATGGCTTCCTCCCTCGATAAACTGTCTGAAGAACTCGACCCTTCTCAATGCTTCCAAGTGAAGAAGTATTTTTCTGATCCTACACAATTTCAACTTGTGCGACGGAAAGGGGTTTTCCCTTACTCCTACGTCGACGATATTACTAAAATTAACCAATCAACGTTTCCTCTCAAAGACGATTTTTTCGATAAATTAACATCTCCACCCATTTCCAATGAGGATTAAGAAAGAGCTGCCACCGTTTGGAAAACCTTTAACTGCTCCACTCTCGGAGAATATTCTGACCTCTACTTGAAAACCGATGTCCTACTGTTAGCTGACGTGTTCGAGAATTTTCGTGAAATATGTATTTCCACTTACGCCTTGGACCCCGCTCAGTATTACACCGCGCCCGGGCTAGCGTGGGATAGCATGTTAAAATTCACTCGTGTTAATTTAGAACTTCTAACTGACATCGATATGTTAAAGTTTTTCCAAAAAGGGGTACGCGGAGGAATAAGTCAGTGTGTTCAAAGGATGCATTTCGCCAATAACCCACACCTTCCTGATTATGACGCATCTGCTCCCACTTCCTACATGATGTATTTGGATACTACCAATTTGTATGGACACAGCATGAGTCAATACCTTCCCATATCCCATTTTCGTTGGCTCACCGATGCTGAAATTGATGAATTAAATGTTCTCGATTTACATGCTTCTTCTGAATACGGTTATGTACTTGAAGTTGACGTTCATTATCCCCAAAACCTACACGATTTACATGCTGATCTTCCCTTTTCAGTTGAAAATATTATTTCCCCTGGTAATGCTAATAGTAGAGTCAAAAAATTGATTCCGAACCTTATGACTAAGACAAAGTATATTGTTCATTACCTACCGCTTAAACAAGCTCTCCAGAGCGGATTAAAATTACTTAAAGTGCATAGACCTATTCAGTTTAAACAGTCACAATGGTTGAAACCTTTCATTGATTTGAATACTAGAAAACGCAATATGTGTAATAATAAGTTTGGGAAATCTTTCTTTAAATTGATGAACAACAGTACTTTCGGAAAAACGATGGAGAACGTTGATAAACGAGTTGACGTCAAGTTAGTTACTCATTGGCAAAACGTTGGACGGTACCTTGGCGCTGAAAGTTTAATAGCTAAACCCAATTTCAGAAATTCAAAAATTTTCACCCCCCATTTCGTAGCTATTCAGATGAATAAATTACACATGTTTACGATAAACCGCTCTACGTAGGTTTCACTATTTTGGATTTATCAAAAGTTGTTATGTATGACTTTTACTACGGCTTTCTTAAGCAAAAATATCAAGAAAATATTTCTTTGATGTATATGGATACTGATTCCTTCATTCTTAAAGTTTTCACCGAAAATTTCTACAGAGATATGATTGAAAATATTCATCACTTCGACACTTCCAATTATCCCCATGATAATAGTTTCAATATCCCTATTACCTCTTCTGTTATTGGCAAATTTAAAGACGAATTCCCTAATAATCCCATTATAGCATTCTATGGAACCGGAGCAAAAGCTTACTGCGTTGAAGCTGTTGATCAAATTGTTAAAAAAGCAAAAGGTGTCAAGAAAAATGTCATTAAATTACATCTTCAAATCGATTATTACCTTCGCGTCATTAGAGATGACGCCACCATTCGTAAATGTATGAATGTTATCGTTTCCGATCTGCATACTATGTTTAGCCATATGAAAACGAAAGTAGCCCTCTCTCCCAAAGATGATAAACGTTTCTTAATTCCGAAAACAACGAATACTCTTCCTTGGGGACATTACAATCTAAAAAACTCAAACAGTTCCCTTTCAAAGTTCGACGGTGCCGTTGATCGATTTATACAAAATTTTCATCAACGGTATACCGACGACTTAACGGTTGGAGAATACTTTATTAAAAGGCTTTTCGAAGCTTCGTCACTTCCACAGGAAGCCATTGATAATATTTATGAACACCTACTGTAATACCTACCTGGAGTTCTGTTTAAGTATAGCTTACGCTGAAATGTTACTCAATGTAAATATTTTATCCTTAATATTGGCTGTATTGTATAAATAATAATAATAAAACGTTACTACACAACTTGTTTGGTTACTATTTTTATTCTGCGAAATTATTCCTCAACTTCACAAATAACATGTGTACGATTTCTACTGTTACAATTTATTGTTTCAATAACATTAACAATGAATAAATTTTCTTATAATCTTCGATATTACTTGATGGCCATTTGCCTGAGTCAGGCCCGCTCTGCCAGCCTGCAGCTTTCTCCGTTCCTTCTCTTAAAATATTTTCTTCTATCCATTGTACCACTGTTTGATGACGACCATTGATATTTGGACTTAATGTATACGGAAGCCGAAACAAGTTGATCAGTTTAATACACTTTTCCAAATTTGTCGGTTGTGCGTAGTATGCTACATCCAGTATTAAGTCATCCACACAATTTAACAATGTAACATACTTTTTCTTGACATTCATTACGGAGAACTTCTTATCCCGCATTAGAACTGATCCGTTTGTTAACATTTCCTTTAAAAAATATACGTCGTGTCGCATGAAATTATACTTTGTTTTATTTAAAATCATTTCGACATCATCAACCGTTATTTCCACTGTTTCACAGCAACCTTTTAGAAATTCATCCACCAATTCGTCACACCTTTGCTTTCTTTCGAATATTAAGTATAAAATATCGAACGATGTCTCTTGTGTTACAGTTAACCATTTGAATGCTTCCTTTGGTAGGTACTGCAACTCCCAACTTCGACAACACAACTTTAACTCTATCTAAATCGTTTGATAGTATTGCCCTTCGAAGGTTGAGAATGAGGACTTGCTTTTCTGCTTGATCCAACTCGTACGATAATGAATCCATTTTTATAAAAATTATACTTCAAAATCGTCAGGATCGCTCTCATCAACCACTAAGTAGCCTCCTATTACGATTTTATCGTATTCACCTTTTAATTCGTATTTTTCTGTCACGCTATCCAACTCTGACGCTACCAAATATCTTTTCAAAGATAATAAACCCTCTTTGTAAAGTTTAACTTCAATTACGTAACTTTCAACCATTACTACGTCTTAAACGTTCAATGCAGCAACTAACGATTACAACTGATTAAACTCGTCACGTTTTATCTTATTTATAATCATACTTTGGGGAAGGGGTAAAGAAAATCATTATTAACATTGCAGACTTTATTATCAGAAAAAAAAAAACTGGGGATACATTACAAAACGTTCGTTTTATGAATCCAGCTTTTATGAGATTGGTTAAGCCCCAACCATTTTGACGTAAACCATGTCACCTTTTCGTCTTAGTACACGTTTCACCAAATAAACATCTGGATATTTCGCTTTCTGTAGTTCCATACCATAAAATCCTCCTTTTATGTCTTCCGCTTTATCATCCTTTAAGTAATACATAATTGGATGTGACAATTTTATGTAGCTAATCGTAAATAATTCGTTAGACCAATTCAGGGTATAACCTTTGCTAAACAATTCACGATGTTTGCTTATTCGTACCCGGTCTCCAACTTTAAACTTAATTTCTCGTAAATCCACCTTCTTTGGATTGTTGTAAATACTTTCCAAAAGTGTTTCTTCGTTTCGTTTATTAACTTTGCTTGGTCTCATTCCGATAGTTCTGTGAACCGAATTGTTATATTCCTGTACTATATCTGGTAATCACTTCAACCATTTGTAGGATCCTTGCAAACCAAAGCGTTGCCACATTTTTGATTTTAGTGATCGATTTACCCGCTCCACAACTGACGCTTTCTTGGTGCTATACGTTGAGTAATGGTTAATTTTATATTTTTGCATAACTCGTTTCACTTGTTCGTTGTAAAATTCTTTTCCCAAGTCAGTTTGCATATTCTTAAGAATACGTTTACTTCTTTTGGAAATTAACTGTAAAGCCCTTCCACCATATTCACCTGTTTTGCGTTTTACTGCTTGAGCCCACACAAATTTTGAAAAAACGTCTATTACAACCAAAATGTATCTGACACCTTTATTTTCTCTCCCATACAAAATCATTTCCACTAAATCGGCTTGATGAAGATCATCTAATTATTTCACTATCACTTTACGACGTGTAAAATTAATTCTCGCAGGTTTATGCAGTTCTTTCACTAGTTCTTCTTTCACATTTAACATTTTCCTTACAATGAAGAACTACATGGACGAAGCTGCTGTTGTTGGTTTAGAACTGTTCGATTTTGCACTACCTGTTCCTCTTTGTTGTTGCAGAGTATCTAGCCTTCCTTTCAGCTCCTTTGCTTCCTTTTTTAGTGATTCCACCATTACCACTAATTCGTTTTTCAGATCATCTTTCTTTTTACTGGTTCGTTGAATTTCTTTCTCTGCAAATTCCTTAACTTTTTTACACTCATCCTGAATCGTGATTTTAATTAATTCAAAACTCGCGTCGATATCATTTTTCATATCTTGCACAATTTCCGTCTTCAATTTCTTCGATACTTCTTCATCCGCTTTCCTAACAAACGCTTCTACATCTTTACACAAAAAGCGACGTCGTAAAGTTGGTGATTCAATTCCGGTGCGAAAAATAAAGAAGAGAAGGCGAACAAGAAAAGGAGGAGCTCTACCGTTTCGTAAGCTAGTGACAACTGCGAAAATTGCTCTTAAGGAAACGAAACCTCTCTAGCTGATACATGCTGCTAAAATAGCACTAAATACAATTCGTAAATTTGGAAAGCGATCTAAATCTCCCAGAATCATTCCTATTCCAAAGACAGGTGGTTTTTTACCGTTAATTCCGATTTTTGCTGGACTATCAGCACTTGGAGCTCTATCTGGCGGTGCTGCTGGGATAGCTAAAGCTGTACGCGATGCGAAAACAGCACAACAGCAGCTAGAAGAAGATAAACGTCATAACGCTTCAATGGAAGCTATTGCTCTTGGAAAAAATATTTCAGTACAACCTTTCCGTAAAGGTTTCGGTTTATACCTTAGACCTTATCAACAAAAAAAAAAACGTAAAATTTTTCGTAAAGTTACCTAATCGTCCTTTACAGATTTGGATTTAGTCAATTACATTAACTATTTACAAATTTTCCATTTTCAGGGAATCTTTATGCGTAACGAATTACCCAGAAAAGTTAAAAGGTGTGAAAGTGGAATTGTTAATTTAGATTTAGACACAGGAACTGGTACACATTGGACAGCGTATGTAAAACGAAATAACAAAGCTATGTACTTTGACAGTTTTGGAGATCTCGGTCCACCTAAAGAATTGGTTCAATATTTACAATCTTCCGGACCTTGTGCTATCACTTATAACTACAATCGTGTTCAGAACCCCTCATTTTTAACTGCGGCCATTTAGTTGTCCAATTCCTTAATGAGACTACGCAAATCTATTCTTAAAAACAAACCATCAAACTAACTTCGTTGTAGTAGACAGAACGTCAAAGCGAAAACATGTTTTACACATTTACCTTGACTAATACAAAGTCGGAGCTGCAAATGATAATAAGTCCACCAATTTTTTTAAGCGACGATGATGAATATCAAATTGCTTTGTTAAATTTTGAAGCATGTAACAGTATTCCGAATATCGATGAAACTAACAACAAATTCTATTTTGAAGGTTCTACACCACCAGTCGTTGTTCTTCCGGAAGGATCCTATGAAATCGATGATATTAATCATTATCTTCGCGAGAAATTGCGAGATACTGATGATGCTATTGAATAGTTTGGAGACAATACTACCTTAAAAAGCCATATAAACAGCACCAAAAAAGTCAACTTCGCTCCTACAGATTCTCCCGCAAAGATATTGGGTTTTGAAAATAAGCTTCTACCATCACTTAAAGAGGTGTCTGATCATGTAGCTGACATTTTCAAAGTAAACACGATTTCAGTGATGTGTAACCTCGTAACTAACTCCTACATACATACCAGTGATGGTGCTTAAGGACTAGATGGACATATACTACATCAATTCTTTCCCAATGTACCCCCCGGATTTAAAATTGTTGAGAATCCTACGAATCTTATTTATTTATCAATCAACACTCGTGTTATCGACTACATTTCCCTTAAAATGGTTGATCAAGACGGTAATCTAGTTAATTTCCGTGGAGAGCGTGTCACAATAAGACTGCACTTACGAAAAGCATAACATGGTAGTGCAATATAGCTGTCCCCAACGATATTCAAAGAAGAATAGTACTATAAAACTACTACCACAATCCCGGATGCTTATTTCGCCTACAACCATTAAGCGATTAACACCGCTCAATAAACAATTCCTTAAATCTTTGGGGTTGCGATTGAAAAAGAGGAAACGGTAAAATGGTAGCATAAATACTGAATGTTACCGAAAAAGCAGTCTTCGATAACGCTATAGTTAACGCTGATAAACATACTCATCAACCTTATGCAAATTCAACTTTCAAAAATAATGATACGATACGTATTCCAATAGAAAATGAAGATGTTTACACTTTGCCTTATAGTAGTTTCCTATACATAGAAGGTCGTTTGCTTCTTAAAAAGGATGGAAAGGCAACTGCGAACACTTATTTTATCCACAATGGAATTTTACACCTGTTTGATGAAATTCGTTATGAATTAGGCGGAAAAGTTATTGATCGAGTCCGTAATCCTGGCATGGTTACAACAATGAAAGGCTACGCATCTTACAACGAGAATGAAAGTAAACGTCTCAGCAACAGTGGATGGTTGCCTCCTGCTTTAAGCGATCTACAAGGAATTAAGCTTAATTCTGTAAAACTAGTAGATTCCAACGGTTACTTCAACGTTTGTATTCCACTACGTATGATTTTTGGATTTGCAGAAGGCTTCCGAAAAATAATATTAAACGTTCGACAAGAATTAGTTCTAGTTCGCAGCAGCACTGACAATAATGCTGTATATTGCTCAGCAACGCCACTTGAAGATGTACTTGTACATTTGGATCAGATTTCTTGGAAAATTCCTCATGTATCTGTAGCAGATGCTGAACGTTTGAAATTGTTGCGTTATGTTGATCGAAATTTAAATATGGAACTTTCATTTATGAGTTGGAAATTACATGAATATCCGCTACTTCCCAAATCATATTCTCACAACTGGAATGTGAAAACAACGTCACAATTGGAAAAGCCTCGCTTCATTATTTTCGGATTTCAAACAGATAAGAGTAATAATCTTGCAAAAAATATGAGTGCCTTCGGTCACTGCAAACTAACCAATTTTAAAGTTCACTTAGGATCTATCTACCATGTACTCGTATGATAATTTGAATTTAGATTTTGATACTTCTAGATTTGCCGTTTTATATGAAATGTATGCCAACTTTCAACAATCGTATTATGGTAATGTAAGTGAACCCTTATTCGATCCTAAACAATTTCTAGTCATTGCTCCTCTTGTAATAGTAGACTGTTCCTATCAGAATGAAGCTGTTAAATCTGGTAGTATTGAAATCCGTCTAGTTTCAAACTAAAGAAAATATACCAGACCAAACAGCAGCTTTCTGTTTAATAATACATGATCGTGTGATACGTTACAATCCGTCTACAAACTTAGTTCAAGAAGTATAAAACACAACGATCACTTCCACAATTTAGTTTTCTTACCGGTACTGAACAGTGAGCACGATGACTTTCTTATTGGACGTACAAGGTTTTCAGTGTAGTGAGAATCGATTTGTTTTTAAAGAAGTAGCTGTTGTTGCTCTAAAAGAAGAACCAGTTTATCATTTCACATTTGAACCACCATTTCCATGGGACGCTCTCCCTGTTCGTTACAGAAGTCAAAACCGCTGGTTAACAAGAAATATTCATGGGGTATATTGGGATAACGGCGATCTTCCGTACTCTACACTTTATGATAGTATTCAATCCATATTGATGGAGTCAACAGTTGTATATGTTAAAGGATTAGAAAAGATGATGTGGTTGCAGGAATCCTTTCCTACTGTTACTTTGTTAACATTAAAGATATCGGATGTCCAGCTCTCTCCAAACTCCCAACTAATTTTAAAGTTAAAATGTGTTCTTATCATTTATTTACAACCGTTGTTGAACAGAATTGTGCTTATAAAAATGTTCTTTTATTAAAATATTGGTTGTCTCTACACTCATAAATTGACTGTATTTTTTTCCTTTAAACAAATAAAACACGTTCATAATATAAATTAGATTCTTTTTATATTCTTATACAATGTTATACATTTTACATATGTATTTCTAAATCAGCCGCTTTTACAACAAATCCTTTAAGGCGAATTGATGGATGACCCACTTTATTCACAATTTTTTCGTTTATGTCCTCGGTTTCTGCATCCGTAAAAGCTTCTGCGTGTCTGCACGGAAGAAATATGATAAAGCTGTATAAATCAGCTAATAGACGAGGTCCCCATTTTGTATTCACCTTTTTGAAGCGTTGCACGGGATACGTTTGATTCACTTCCAGTGATTTCAGAGCACGTATTTCTTTCTCTTCATAACCCACCCGCACATTATTAAACTTTTCGATAAAGGTTTCCATGTTATACTGACTTAAACACACTCAACTCTGTTATGCATCTACCGCTCCTTCACTCGTTCCCGTAACTTAAGTAAAATCCCCTTCCACTACATAAGCTTCAGTGGAGGGGAACTTATTATACAAACCACGTTGCTCGTTTTAAATGTCTCAGTTGTTATGGAAAAAAGCAATCAAGATCAGTGTGTCGTCGTTACTGATTTTAACATATTTGTATAACAATACCCTCTACATTTCCCGACCTGATAATACTATTGGAGATGAAGCCTATGTTTGTAAAAATTTTAATAAGGATATTGATGTGTCCTGTACATGGAAGAAAAATTGGGATACTATTATTTTAAGAAATGTTAATGGAACAAATGTCTTTACAGTTGAGAACGTGCAGAACC
This sequence comes from Agrilus cyanescens, assembly GCA_947389935.1. Taxonomy (NCBI): domain Eukaryota; kingdom Metazoa; phylum Arthropoda; class Insecta; order Coleoptera; family Buprestidae; genus Agrilus; species Agrilus cyanescens. Next base: position 22,060,340 of record OX376704.1, read on the forward strand.
TTCACTCAGTAAAACTAGCATTTATTGATAAACATGGACAGTTTCGAAGATATATTGAAAGCTGATGGATTCAGCTTAAGGATGATGAAAACAGAGACGTTATAACTAAGGGCTATATCACCGACTCTTTCTTATTTCTACAAGTTGTTAGTACTAGTAATATAATCTTATTGTTCAATATTTTGATTGTATCACTTACATACTTCATTTATATCAAAATAAAGAATCGTTAACTATAACGACTTCACTCTTATTTCTAATGCCTATACCTTACACTTTTCCCCACTTCCCCTACATTATCATGTAAACGTATTTAAGATTCGTAAACTTCAGACGGCTGCAGATGTATTTAATTTTACATTACCGACACATGTACATATGTTTCAATTCATTGTGAAGCATTCGACCACTACATACACACAAGTTTAAAGTCAATGACCTTCCGTCAATTTGACCTTAAGTAACCTCTCCTCCTCTGAATTAGAACCGGCCATCTTACACTACTTCCGTTGTTGAGTATCATTGTCTCGAAGTTCATCGGTAAATGCCTCCACTGCCAACCTTTCCATTAATTCTTCGGAGATGCCAGTCGAGACAGTCTTGCAATATCGGCCTCGAATTCTTGCAGGGATTCCGTTGGCTTCTGCTGACGGGTTTTCAGTTGGATGTGATATACCGCTGTTAAGTGAGCTTCACCGTAGCGCAGCTCCAACTGTTTTACTAATTGTTCTCTATTCTTCCGGGGATAGGGTGTTCAAAATATCACAAGCATCTCCACGGTGCGCAACGCTCAACGCAGTGGCTTTTTCTTCAGGCGCCGAATTATTCGCCTTGGCAGCCGCCTCGAATTGCTTGAGGTATGTGGTGCATGAGGACTTCCCGTCAAATATTGGTGGTTTTGCTCGTGTTTTTGACCCTACGCAGCTTTTTTGACTAATTTGGCTGGTTTACTAGATGCGTCAACCTCTACTTCAATTGTTTTTATTTTACCATTAAAGATCATTTCTTCCAGTACTTTCATATGTTCTTCTGTTTCTTGAAATTTGTTATAAAATTTTTCTTCCAATTCATGTTTCATACGTTTACTATTTTCCGTCAATTTTTCTTCCAAGTTTCCTTCCAAATTTTTACTATTTTCTTCCAATTTATTTTCCAGACATTTACTGTTTTGTTCCAATTTGCTTTCCAAACTTTTACTGTTTTCTTCCAATTCATGTTTTAAACTTTTCATCATTTGCGACAAATAGTCTTCGAAAAGGAACGTCATAGGATCATGACCATCCTTTTTCAACGTCTCCGCGAGCCGACACTGAAGCTCCGGCTTGTTACAGCTTGTCGCTTCATCCCGTTCTTCTAATTCTTTTCTTAATTCTGCTACTTTTGATTAGCACAACTTCTTTGCTATTGTAATGTCTTTTATTCAACCTACACTAAAGTCTTCAACAGTTATGTTTCACCCCACACCTGACACCAGTTGTAATGTTCGTGGGTTTATTATATTTATTTTTTTCAGACTAAAGTACAGGAACAACAATTTATATACACTAATTTTACTATTACAACTTGAAACACTACTAATTAATACTAAACTTAGATTACTATTTATCTACACCATTTACTTATATGCACGTTTCAATTTATTTGTATTCTCACTATTATCACTTCGATTTATTTCTTATGTTACAACCGTCACCGTCAATTTATTGCTAACAACACTTTATAGCATCCACAGAACAAGTCCGGAAAAGTCTAGAATATTCGACAAAACGAAAATTGTTTACATTTCTGCGAACCGCTTATTTGCTTTCTTAGAAATCAGGTACGAGACACGTTTACAAACACGACGTACACACTGCCGAAAACCGGCCGCGGCTAGTCGAGCCAGCCCGCAACACACACAAGCATGCTCGTGTTCGCAACAGTACTAAATAATGCAAAAACATCAACAACTGTTTGAACCCGTCCAGCATTGGACGGTGGCGCATAGCATTTAATAAATAATAATCGGGGCGACAATTTAATACCATATCGTAACTCGCTATTCCTTTGCTTCTTCCTTAAACGCCTACATAGTTAAGGTATTTCTTTTTTTATTTACAAACCTCTCCGAGAAATTTTGTAAACGTTTCTACGCTTTTACCCTCACCTCTCCGATTCGATTCAAATTATATAGTATATTGTAGTATTCGCCGTCCCGAGCAAGAATATATCTGTATACACCTTGGGCGAGAAAACCACCAAATCACACGGTTTTTGGACATTGAAAATTCATACTCCTAACAACATATAGATAATCGATGTTTCTAAAAATTGAGAGCCTTGGCAGAATGAAATAACCAAATTAGGTGTGATCGGTGATGGTGCTGCAGGAAGTACGGTGGTTGGGAGTTGGTGGTTGTATAGACGGTGGGGGATGTTGGGGGTAGGTTAAACGATATCAATACAGTGAAAGTTTAGTGTGTCTACCATGTCTTTTGAGAGGCGGGGATGTTGTAAAGGATGGGGGTCAAATTATACAAGGATTGGAGAAGATTATGGTAGGGGGTGGGTGTTACAACAGGTGATGATTACAGGGGTGGGGTTTGAAGGGGGTCAGAAACTCTCCTCCTAAGACACCTCGAACCCATCGTAAACCTTCATTCTTCCAATAACATCATGCACAACCCCCAATCCACACCACACTACCTCCTACAACACCCCCGCTTCGCACACCACCTTCATCTACTTTTTTTCTGCTAGAAGCTCTCAATTTTCAGAGAGTATGGAAGTTGAATATTCAATACCGCTCCCAACGTGTATGTACATTGGTGGAAGTAAAAGCTTACAATTATCATGTTTCTATTTAAGCGGAATGCAACCCTTCATCCCACACTCCATTTTATACTGTTTTGAATACTATCCGTCAAGACTTGGACGGTGGTGCATAGCACATAAAATTAAATCAGAAGGAGCACTAAGCACCGTAACCTCACGGTGGTGCATAGCACATAACTCATTGGTGCATAGCACTTACCTTATTAGTGCATAGCACATCCTAATAGTGCCCCCTACCCTACCCTAATCCTATTATTGAAAAAATGTAAAAATACTGTTGAGATCGGTTGTGGGGTTGCAGGAAGTAGTGGTAGCAGGGGTAAGTTTTCTAGGGAGTCAAATACTTACCACTACAACCCGCACCCCATACAACTTCCCACCACCCGCCTCATCATTTTTCTTAATTTATTTCAAGAGTACAAAAGTTGGAAATGGATAGGGTAGAAGGTGGGTGTATGTACATTTAAACATACCCACCTCTAACCTAACATTTTCTAGTCCCTGTATTTTTGAAAAAAATTAGGAGTGCTGTTGGGGTTGATGGTGGGGGTTGTAGGGGATGGGGCTTGTGAGAGTTGGTGGTTGCAAAGTTAAGGGCTTGTAGGGGGTCGAAACCTCCTCCCCTACAACGTCCCACCCTGAAAAACACCCTCGTAAACATCCCAAAGTTTCACCCTATCGATAAAATTTAACCCACTCTCAACGGTATCCCACTTCCTCTACCACCCCAACTCCCTACTGCCGCACCTCCAACAGCACTGCCACCCATTACACTACTTTCACCCTCTCCTTTCCTGCCCGATGCTTTTACCTTTCAGAAAAATCGGTTGTTCGGAATTTGAATTTTAAAGTTGTGACAAATAAAATTTAATTTTAAATTAAAAAAAAACATTTTGGAAATAGAATTTTAAAAATTATTTTGAAAAGACTGTGGTGCTTTAAATAACAATAATAATCAAGAATATATGAATTTAAAAAAAATTAAATTAAATTTTATTTGAAAGATCCATGTAGTAGAGAATTTGTTTACCTATATGTATTTTATAATATAAAAGTGAATCGCTGAATGTATTGGAAAGCGCAAATCTCAAGAGCAGCTGAACCGATTTCTCTAATTCTTTTTTTATAATATTCCTTGAAGTATGAGGATGGTTCTTCCGGAGAGAAAAAATTAAAAAATTGCCTGAAAAAGTATAAAAATAAGATTTTTCTATATTCCCATACAAGATTCGTAATAATACTTAAAAGTCAAGAAGGCGAAACAATAGAGTGACGTTAGTATCGTATAAATATTAATGTCAATATGTCAATGCGAATAATGTCGATAAAAAAATTACTGAATAACGTAATAGAAGCAATCATATTGAAAGGAAAGTATAAAGGAGAGAAAATGTTTTGTAAAATTTTAAAGTAGGTATCATAATAAAACAATCTGAAATTGTACTTTTCATTCTGATTTTATAGTGACTATTAAAAGAATTTTAAGTGTTTTATAATTTTTATTTTTTGACAATTCTTCACTTATAAACTTTCCTTTTCTTTTTTTATCTTACTAGCTGACCCGGTGTCCCGAATAGCAGAATAAGTATTAAAAAAAATAAAAAATTAAAGAATCGACTGTTAGGCGGTACGATGTTCGCCGGGCCAGCTAGTTTGTAATCTAAAAATGAATCGCTGAATGTGTTGGAAAGCGCAAATCTCGAGAGCAGCTGAACCGATTTATCTAATCCTTTTGTTATAATATTCCTTGATGTACGAGGATGGTTCTTACGGAGAGAAAAATTGCCTGAAAAAGTCTAAAAACAGAAATTTTCTATATTACCATATTCCAGGGAGCAAAAACAATTGAGTGACGCTAGTATGGTAACATTACTCAAAAACAAATTATGTATGGTAAAATGTAAATTGTCTGTGGTAAAACGTCACTTGAAATGTAAACGTCTCTTTGCTGTGCATATATAATATTACTTAATCTAAAAGCCACAGATTTCTATAAAATTAAAAAAAGTGTTGTGTGTTTAAGAATTACTAAATATACCTCCTATAAGGCGGCGGACTGATTTAGGCAGAAGAACCCGAAATGCGACGAATCAAAATAAGTATCAATCTAATCTACTGCCCAGGAACGTGAAGATCGCAATGAACGTAAAAGAATTCGGTTAAGACAGACCCGTGAAGCGCGACATTCGAATAATAATGGTGCAAGTTTGAATCGAGCTGCTATCTGTTACGATATGTCAATTGATTACAGTGGCTACAACTGTGTTGCTATTGGACCTATGAACTTAGTTTGTCAATATTGTAAGGCATTGAAATACATAATGTAATTGTTGACTTATCAACTTTATTTATGCTTTTTTTATCTTACTAGCTGACCCTAGCAGAATAAAAAAAAATTAAAGAATCGAATGTTATGCGGTACGAAGTTCGCCGGGCCAGCTAGTTAGATATAAAAAATAGTAACAGAGTTTTGAAGCGAAAATAAAATAAATAAAAATTAGAAAAATATAACCATGAATTTAATGAAACAAAAATTGGTGTTTAAATTGTTTTACTGGTTTGTAAATTACTCTTACAATTGTTTCGGTCTCTCGACCATTCTCAAAGAGTTCTAATTGGAAACTAAACTTAAAACTATTAGTGATGTTATTTATAGGTAGGTAAATGCTGTTATGACTTATTTTATAGAAATACATTATTTATTTTATTATTGCCGTATATATAGGGCTTTTATGACCTTCTGTCTGTTCATTGGTAATGTTTTTATTATTATATATTGCTTTTTCGATTTCTAATATTTCTAGTAAGCTTAGTTTTTTACTTTTTTGAGCGGCATGTAAAATTTTAAAATTATCTTTCGAAAACTGGTGTTTATTTATAATGCAGTGTTGGGCGAAACCTGTATTGTTTTTATTAGTTTTAATTGAATTTTCATGTTCTTTTAATCTTTTTTACAAAATTTCGGCCTGTCTGCCCTATATATATGGCATCACAATCTGAACATTGTAGTTGGTACACTCCGGATTTATTTAGTTTGTTGCTTATAGTTAGTTTATTGTTGGTTAATAATTTTCCTAATGTATTTTTGTTGGTACATGTTGTGTTAATATCCAATTTCTTAATTCTATGATAAATTTTGGGACTAAGACCGTTTACATAGTTAATGAGCGACCAACTTTCTTTTTGTTTATGCAAGTTCGTATGGTATATTTCATTCATAATTTTAAATTTTTGTTTCTTTTTTATAATTCTGTCAACTAAATTTTCTTTATATCCGTTATTTCGTGCTAACGTCTTTATGAAACTGATTTCTTGAGAATAATTTTCTTTGAATAACGGATGATTAATTGATCAATGTATAAGACTATTAGTAGTGTAAGATGACCGGTTCTAATTCAGAGGAGGAGAGGTTACTTAAGGTCAAATTGATGGAAGGTCATTGACTTTAAACTTGTGTGTATGTAGTGGTCGTAGCTTCACAATGAATTGAAACATATGTACATGTATCGGTAATGTAAAATTAAATACGTCTGCAGTCGTCTGAAGTTTACGAATCTTAAATACGTTTACATGATAATGTAGAGGAAGTGGAGAAAAGTGTAGGGTATAGACATATGAAATAAAAGTGAAGTTATAGTTATCGATTCTTTATTTTAATATAAATGAAGTATGTAAGTGATACAATCAAAATATGGAACAATAAGATTACATTAATTGTACTAACAACTTGTAGAAATACGAAAGAGTCGGCGATATAGCCCTTAGTTATAACGTCTCTGTTTTCATCATCCTTAAGCTGAATCCATCGGCTTTCAATATATCTTCGAAACTGTCCATCTTTATCAATAAATGCTAGTTTTATAGAGTAAAGGTACTGCACGTTCTCAACTGTAAAGACATTTGTTCCATTAACATTTTTTAAAATAAAAGTATCCCAATTTTTCTTCCATGTACAATACACATCAAAATCCTTATTAAAATTTTTACAAACATAGGCTTCCACTGTTGCTGAGACGTTTACTTTCATTCTCGTTGTAAGATGCGTAACCTTTCATTGTTGTAACCATGCCAGGATTACGGACTCGATCAATAACTTTTCCGCCTAATTCATAACGAATTTCATCAAACAGGTGTAAAATTCCATTGTGGATAAAATAAGTGTTCGCAGTTGCCTTTCCATCCTTTTTAAGAAGCAAACGACCTTCTATGTATAGGAAACTACTATAAGGCAAAGTGTAAACATCTTCATTTTCTATTGGAATACGTATCGTATCATTATTTTTGAAAGTTGAATTTGCATAAGGTTGATGAGTATGTTTATCAGCGTTAACTATAGCGTTATCGAAGACTGCTTTTTCGGTAACATTCAGTATTTATGCTACCATTTTACCGTTTCCTCTTTTTCAATCGCAACCCCAAAGATTTAAGGAATTGTTTATTGAGCGGTGTTAATCGCTTAATGGTTGTAGGCGAAATAAGCATCCGGGATTGTGGTAGTAGTTTTATAGTACTATTCTTCTTTGAATATCGTTGGGGACAGCTATATTGCACTACCATGTTATGCTTTTCGTAAGTGCAGTCTTATTGTGACACGCTCTCCACGGAAATTAACTAGATTACCGTCTTGATCAACCATTTTAAGGGAAATGTAGTCGATAACTAAATGGCCGCAGTTAAAATATGAGGGGTTCTGAACACGATTGTAGTTATAAGTGATAGGACAAGGTCCGGAAGATTGTAAATATTGAACCAATTTTTTAGGTGGACCGAGATCTCCAAAACTGTCAAAGTACATAGCTTTGTTATTTCGTTTTACATACGCTGTCCACTGTGTACCAGTTCCTGTGTCTAAATCTAAATTAACAATTCCACTTTCACACCTTTTAACTTTTCTGGGTAATTCGTTACGCGTAGAGATTCCCTGAAAATGGGGAATTTGTAAATAGTTAATGTAATTGACTAAATCCAAATCTGTAAAGGACAATTAGGTAACTTGTTGTTGTGCTGTTTTCGCATCGCGTACAGCTTTAGCTATCCCAGCAGCACCGCCAGATAGAGCTGCAAGTGCTGATAGTCCAGCAAAAATCGGAATTAACGGTAAAAAACCACCTGTCTTTGGAATAGGAATGATTCTGGGAGATTTAGATCGCTTTCTAAATTTACGAATTGTATTTCGTGCTATTTTAGCAGCATGTATCAGCTGGAGAGGTTTCGTTTCCTTAAGAGCAATTTTCGCAGTTGTCACTAGCTTACGAAACGGTAGAGCTCCTCCTTTTCTTGTTCGCCTTCTCTTCTTTATTTTTCGCACCGGAATTGAATCACCAACTTTACGACGTCGCTTTTTGTGCCCCATTCCAAGTTTCTCTTTACCCTTCATAGCTGAAGCAATTGTGAGAGCTGCCAAGCGTTCACCAAAAGACGCGTCCGGCGACTTTAGTCTTTGTAATGATTGTTGCGCCAAAACCTTATCAGCAATTCGACGATGGGAAATGTCTGGAAGAGTTTTGTAAGCAATATCGTGTAATTTACAAGATTCGTCAAGGGGATTTATACCGATATCACCTCGAGCTAATCGTTTGTTTAGTCGAGTCCCTGGACCGCAAAAGTTATACCCTGGGAGGTGTAATTCAATAGGTAATTTACCTATAAACCTATTCAGAAAACCTCATGTCATGGGACATGTGTAGTGTTAGCTCTTTCACTATACTGAACGAACTGACTACATAAACACTGTTAACTCTAAATTTATATATCCGAGAGCACATGCGCAAACCGTTTAATCATCAATAAACATGCGGATAGTACAAAATCCATCTGTTCTACCCATAACCAATCGTGACTTCGACATTGCCAGGAAAATAAATCGACAGGGTCCATTACTACCATCCACAATAAGAGCCGTTGTCGCCGGACCTTCAAATTGTGGAAAAACAAATGTGATTATAGGACTTTTGGAGCAACCGAACGGTTTACGGTTCGCAAACGTATACGTTTATTCCAACTTATTGTATCAACCAAAATATAAGTATTTAGCCGAATTATTGAAACCAATTGCTGGAATTGGTTATTTTCCCTATAGAGACTCTGACGATGTAATTGCCCCATCACAGGCAAGACCTAATTCTGTATTCATCTTTGACGATGTTGCGAATGAAAATCAGAATAAGATAAGGGAATACTTTAGTATGGGAAGACATAACTCATTCGACACTCTTTATTTAAATCAAACATGCACAGATTCCCAAACATTTAATTAGAGATAATGCAGACATGACTTTTGACCAATTTAAAAATATTTGTGCAGTGTTGGAAAGAGAAGTTTGGATTTCTAGTGATAAACAAGGATTGTGGTTTAAATGAGGGAAGATATCGCATAGGATTTGATAAATATATATTAATGTAAGCGATATAAAGTCAATCAGTTGCTAAAAGACAACCTTGACAAGAGCATGGATGTAAAAGCAAAGAAAGAACTAATCAAAGTTAGGAAAGCGGTAAAGAGGAAATTGCTAAGGGCCATTGTCGCCGGACCTTTAAATTGTGGAAAAACAAATGTGATTATAGGACTTTTGGAGCAACCGAACGGTTTACGGTTCGCAAACGTATACGTTTATTCCAAGTCATTGTATCAACCAAAATATAAGTATTTAGCTGAATTATTGAAACCAATTGCTGACGATGTAATTGCCCCATCACAGGCAAGAGCTAATTCTGTATTCATCTTTGATGATGTTGCGAATGAAAATCAAAATAGGATAAGGGAATACTTTAGTATGGGAAGACATAACTCAATCGACACTTTTTATTTAAATCAAACATATGCACAGATTCCCAAACATTTAATTTGAGATAACGCAAATTTAATAATATTGTTTAAACAGGATGAATTAAATCTCAAACACGTTTTCGCAGACCATGTCACTACAGACATGGCTTTTGACCAATTTAAAAATATTTGTGCAGAGTGTTGGAAAGAGAAGTTTGGATTTCTAGTGATAAACAAGGATTGTGGTATAAATGAGGGAAGATATCGCTTAGGATTCGATAAATATATATTCATGTAAGCGATATAAAGTCAATCAGTTGCTAAAAGACAACCTTGATAAGAGCATGGATGTAAAAGCAAAGAAAGAACTAATCAAAGTTAGGAAAGCGGTAAAGAGGAAATTGCTAATGTTAAAGAAATCGACAGCAGGACAGAATCTCCTGTTGAAGCAAGCATATCAACCACTTACAAAGCCAGAAGTGAGTAATTGGTCGAAAGGTGACGTTCCAACTTCGTCAACACCATAAAAATTAGAAAGCTTGACCCTTCCAATGCTCCAGGTACCTTACTACCAGGTGCTCCTTCATTCTTAAGGGAAGAAAGTGTTTATGAAAGTGACCCAACAACGGGTCATGAAAACACAGACCAGGATAATGATGAGTTTGAACAATTGAAGAAAGCGTACATAGACTATATTAATAGCTCTCGATTTGCTGAATATTTGGAAGAATTCGATTCTCTACCTCGAGACTATATAGAAGGAGTTATTAAAGACTATGAAGGTGGCACATTTAACACTGACATTCTGAATCCCCGTCTTGATAAAGTTCGATACGAATGGGACACAAATAATTTTTTTATTGGTGATTCTGAACTGGATTTTGACGGACCAAACGTTGTAATCGATGGAAAATTTAAATACATAGGTACTGTGGGATTATACGAGCTACTCTTCAAATTACGTTCTGAATATCCGACATCGATTAAAGAAAGGAAAGACTACGCCGATATATTAAAACGTACAGGAGCAGTTTACAAGTTAAGACAGCAAACATTGAAATTTTCTTAAGGTGGGTCGTCGTTGTTGACATACAACGAAAAACCGATCGAATACAAATATTTTGATGACGTTAATGAGTTGTGTGATCGTTTAAGGTTATTGGTTGCTTCTCAACAAGCAGGCAACACAAATCATGAAAACGAAATTCTATCAATTTTAGAAGAGTTGCGTGAGTGCAATATAATTGTATAAACAAATTCTTAAGCTTATTAGTTAGACAATGACGGTTGATAAGTTCGGACGTGCGTTAAAAAAACGATTGTTTTCGCAAGCATTCAGCAATGTTCATGATTTCAATCATAACCGCTTAACAAGAATCGGTGATCCTCGGCAGGAGCATGATGCTGTGAATGTGCGATTTTTGGAGAAGAAGGTGCAACGTCTGTTATCGCAAGATGATGTAACCGATATTAGACAAGCATTCGATAAAGTGTTGTATTTCATTGATATGGTTAATAAGCGTATTACACATTTGAACAAGCCTACCGCTGGGTTTCATGCAGCTACTAAAATGTATGTGGATGAGAAAGATCGGTTAACAAAAGAGCATATCAGAATCGAGTGTGAAAAGGTAAAGGATCGTGCTGTCAGTGAAGGTGTCAGAAGGATGAAGGATTTACGAGAAGAATTGAAAATAGCTGTCTCCAAAAGTGGTGAAATGATGATGAAAGCTTTTAGTAATAATATAGAGTTAGCGATTAAAAATTTGGAAAGAGAACTTGAAAAATATAATACTAACAGGGATAAATAAATAACAAACAAGGTGAACGATATAATAGAAAAGAATGCTGTCAGAATCATGGACGTCTTTTCGACAAAAGTAAAACTAGAGCGTAAAGATGTAGAAGCGTTTGTTAGGAAAGCGGATGAAGAAGTATCGAAGAAATTGAAGACGGAAATTGTGCAAGATATGAAAAATGATATCGACGCGAGTTTTGAATTAATTAAAATCACGATTCAGGATGAGTGTAAAAAAGTTAAGGAATTTGCAGAGAAAAAAATTCAACGAACCAGTAAAAAGAAAGATGATCTGAAAAACGAATTAGTGGTAATGGTGGAATCACTAAAAAAGGAAGCAAAGGAGCTGAAAGGAAGGCTAGATACTCTGCAACAACAAAGAGGAACAGGTAGTGCAAAATCGAACAGTTCTAAACCAACAACAACAGCTCCGTCCATGTAGTTCTTCATTGTAAGGAAAATGTTAAATGTGAAAGAAGAACTAGTGAAAGAACTGCATAAACCTGCGAGAATTAATTTTACACGTCGTAAAGTGATAGTGAAATAATTAGATGATCTTCATCAAGCCGATTTAGTGGAAATGATTTTGTATGCGAGAGAAAATAAAGGTGTCAGAGACATTTTGGTTGTAATAGACGTTTTTTCAAAATTTGTGTGGGCTCAAGCAGTAAAACGCAAAACAGGTGAATATGGTGGAAGGGCTTTACAGTTAATTTCCAAAAGAAGTAAACGTATTCTTAAGAATATGCAAACTGACTTGGAAAAAGAATTTTACAACGAACAAGTGAAACGAGTTATGCAAAAATATAAAATTAACCATTACTCAACGTATAGCACCAAGAAAGCGTCAGTTGTGGAGCGGGTAAATCGATCACTAAAATCAAAAATGTGGCAACGCTTTGGTTTGCAAGGATCCTACAAATGGTTGAAGTGATTACCAGATATAGTACAGGAATATAGCAATTCGGTTCACAGAACTATCGGAATGAGACCAAGCAAAGTTAATAAACGAAACGAAGAAACACTTTTGGAAAGTATTTACAACAATCCAAAGAAGGTGGATTTACGAGAAATTAAGCTTAAAGTTGGAGACCGGGTACGAATAAGCAAACATCGTGAATTGTTTAGCAAAGATTATACCCTGAATTGGTCTAACGAATTATTTACGATTATCTACATAAAATTGTCACATCCAATTATGTATTACTTAAAGGATGATAAAGCGGAAGACATAAAAGTAGGATTTTTTGGTATGGAACTACAGAAAGCGAAATATCCAGATGTTTATTTGGTGAAACGTGTACTAAGACGAAAAGGTGACATGGTTTACGTCAAATGGTTGCAGTTGCAGTACCTACCAAAGGAAGCATTCAAATGGTTAACTGTAACACAAGAGACATCGTTCGATATTTTATACTTAATATTCGAAAGAAAGCAAAGGTGTGACAAATTGGTGGATGAATTTCTAAAAGGTTGCTGTGAAACAGTGGAAATAACGGTTGATGATGTCGAAATGATTTTAAATAAAACAGGTCCTGACTCAGGCAAATGGCCATCAAGTAAAATCGAAGATTATAAGAAAATTTATTCATTGTTAATGTTATTGAATAAATAAATTGTAACAGTAGAAATCGTACACATGTTATTTGTGAAGTTGAGGAATAATTTCGCAGAATAAAAATAGTAACCAAACAAGTTGTGTAGTAACGTTTTATTATTATTATTTATACAATACAGCCAATATTAAGGATAAAATATTTACATTGAGTGACGTTTCCGCGTAAGCTATACTTAAACAGAACTCCAAGTAGGTATTACAGTAGGTGTTCATAAATATTATCAATCGCTTCCCGTGGAAGTGACGAAGCTTCGAAAAGCTTTTCAATAAAGTATTCTCCAACCGTTAAGTCGTCGGTATACGGTTGATGAAAATTTTATATAAATCGATCAACGGCACCGTCGAACTTTGAAAGGGAACTGTTTGAGTTTTTTATATTGTAATGTCCACAAGGAAGAGTATTCGTTGTTTTCGGATTTAAGAAAATGGGTTATGGGAAGCTATTGACTCATGCTATGTCCATACAAATTGGTAGCATCCAAATACATAATGTAGGAAGTGGGAGTAGATGCGTCATAATCAGGAAGGTGTGGGTTATTGGCGAAATGCATCCTTTGAACACACTGACTTATTCCTCCGCGTACCCCTTTTTGGAAAAACTTTAACATATCGATGTCAGTTAGAAGTTCTAAATTAACGCGAGTGAATTTTAACATGCTATCCCACACTAGCCCGGGAGCGGTGTAATACTGAGCGGGGTCCAAGGCGTAAGTGGAAATACATATTTCACGAAAATTCTCGAACACGTCAGCTAACAGTAGGACATCGGTTTTCAAGTAGAGGTCAGAATATTCTCCGGGAGTGGAGCAGTTAAAGGTTTTCCAAACGGTGGCAGCTCTTTCTTAATCTTCATCGGAAATGGGTGGAGATGTTAATTTATCGAAAAAATCGTCTTTGAGAGGGAACGTTGATTGGTCAAGTTGAGTAATATCGTCGACGTGGGAGTAAGGGAAAACCCCTTTCCGTCGCACAAGTTGAAATTGTGTAGGATCAAAATAATACTTCTTCACTTGGAAGCATTGAGAAGGGTCGAGTTCTTCAGACAGTTTATCGAGGGAGGAAGCCATAAAACGAAAGGAATCGAGAAATCGAATCTTAACAAATACGTTTTGAGTAGAGTTATCTGAAACACCGGGAACAGTATCAACTCGCAATAATTTGGTAAAGGAAACGTATTTTTCTTTATTTTGAGCAATTACGCTAAATTTAACATCGTTGACAACCATTTCTTTTAAAAATAAATGACAATCGTAACCGGAGAGGTTGTGGAAGAATACTGGCTCAAAGTTGTGTAGTTTGTAGTTTAAGTTACATCTGGAATGAGCGGCCCCTAATCGAACTTTACCAGTCAAATGACAATGATCGCGAACCTTTACATCAACGATTAGGAAGGGCTCTTCGCAAATATTACAAGACGACGTTTCAGAGAAAAGTCGCATTTCTTCATCAGTCAAGGGTATCATAGGAGCCGGGGTCTTTAAAAATCGGTGATAAATATCAGAAACGTCTTGATCAAGAGTTTTAACAAATTGATTAGTACAATCAGGTCCTCGTATGTGGCCGAGCTCTTCAAGCCCGATATAGTCGCTCTATTCGAGCACTGTTTGAAGACGACCTATTTCACCTGGAACGGCAATTTCTACGAGCAAATAGACGGTGTCGCCATGGGAAACCCCTTAAGTCCAGTCATAGCAAATTTTTATATGGAAAAATTTGAACAACAAGCCTTGGAAACAGCCAACTTCAAGCCGTTTTGTTGGTTCCGTTACGTAGATGACGTGTTCGCGATCTGGACACATGGTGAAGAACAACTAGCCGAGTTTCTACAACACATCAACAGCCAACACGAGAAAATTCAGTTCACCATAGAAAAAGAGATGGACAACGTATTACCTTTCCTGGATGTCCTGGTCAGGAAGAAACCCAACGGATGGTTAGGCCACACAGTATTTCGAAAACCGACCCATACAGATAGATATTTGCACAACACGTCGAATCATCATCCTAGACAAAAGAGGGGTGTGATCCGAACCTTAACGAATAGGGCTAGACTAATCTGTGAGTCTGAATATCGTGAGGACGAGCTGAAACACATCGAAACAGCCCCAATCGGGAACGGATACCCTTTAAAACAGATAAAACGAGCCACAAACAAAAAGAAGTACCCAAAAGACGCCAAGGAGACACCAACATACACAGGAAAGGCATTTTTACCTTACATAAAAGGAGTCACGGACCGGATTGGGAAAATTCTACACAAACACAACATCAATACCATATACAAACCCACGAAAAAAATTGTGCGAACGTTGGAAATCGGCGAAAGATAGAAGAAATCCCCTCGCGACCCCTGGAGTCTACCGTATACCTTGTAGTTGTGGGAAAGTATACGTCGGCACCACAAAAAGGAGCATTGCTACACGTCTTTCCGAGCACAAAAGATGTTGCAGATTCGGAGATACAGAAAAATCCGCAATCGCAGAGCATACTCTCTCCCAAGACGGGCATCAAATTTTATTTGACAACATCCAAGTCCTGGATAGAACACCATACTATTATGCTCGGTTCCAAAGAGAATCAATTGAAATTTTCAAACACCAGAATAATTTTAATAGAAAAGAAGAAGGCTCCAAACTCAACAAAACATGGATACCCGCGGTAAAGAAAACCAAGGTGCTCCCATTGGCCACAACAGTCCGAGCAGACCACGCCCCCCAAGCGGAAAGTATAAGAAGCGGACCAGAACCGACGACCGGCACATTCGACAGCAGCCGTCCACGACGAGAACTTAGAGATCGACAACTACTCCGCAGACCTCAGCTTCTGAACCTCTGAAGATGTCAGCCGCAGTCGCTGACGAAACATCAGGCAGTCAACGAGCCTATAGACCACGCCCATAAGCCCGGAAGAAACACTTCATTTGAATTACAACACCGGCCGTGAAAGCCTACACAATTTCATGTATGAATGGGTCGCAATATGGTTTCGAAGTCTGCATAAACAACAAAAGGTACTTTGATACGTTTGTGGTAGTTTTGAAACTTTAAAAGGTTATTAGGGATGGGCCTACCCATCTTTTCCAATTTGAGATCAGCAGTTGGCAGCGTCGTGTAAACGTGGTTGCAATCATACCGCTAATGACGGTGCAGATGAGCCACAGAGCTGAAGTAGTGCAAGCAGCCGTCACATACCAATTTGCGATGTTCTGTTTTGGAGAGTTGTTGAGAGATAAAACGGGACATATCCTTAATCCAACAGTAATGATTATTTCCTCGATCATCGTGTAGCAAGAGTAAATTGATGTGCAGCCTTCGTTTGACGGACGAGTAGTAGAGGGGACCAACAATTTTCCAGATCCATTTTCCATCCTTCAAAACGTATTCAGTCCCGTAAATGTTCACAGAGCAATGGTTCTTCGTTTCAAACTTGGGAATGTCGTTTAATTTAATAGGAAAATCGATACCGTCATAGTCCATCGTGCGGGAGTAATGCGGATAGGAAGTCGTTCTGTGCGGGTTGGCTTGGGCGGGGTACAAAGCAGGCTTGGTCATCGTTTCGTACATTCACAACAGCTCTCTTAAGTACAATTTGTTTAGGCAGAGGAATGTGAGATGAAGCTCTAAGGGGATTGTACTTGTTGCAATTGAGTTCTAGGAAAAGGACTCTTTCCAAATACCATCCTGTAAGAATGAAATAATAGTAAACACAAGTGAAATATATATAAAGAGAGAATGATAAATTACCTGACTCTCGTTCTTGAAACTCAGAAGCTTTACCCTCAAGTACGTCGAAGAAGCTTTGGAGAATATTGGAAAGATCGCGTAAAGGAAGCATGACAGTCCGGACAAGGGATCATAGCGGCTAGCGGTAAGAGGTATGTCTCGACAACGACTGAGGAATACTGAACGCTAGGGACAATAAATAGCCATAGGAAAAGGAGAGGGATGTGTAAGGTGGAGATGGCATAAGGAGAGGGGTGACAGGAATATATACTGAAACTGTAGTGGGTACGGATGGCAGAGCCTGTGGCTAGCACCTCTACGATGGCGGTGGCGGGAAAGAAGTCGATATCGATGAAGCCGAAGAAGCGATCATACACACGAAGGTTGTCGACTGCTCCATTCGATTATTCCAAGATAATCGACCAAGTAGGAGAAGCCATAAATAGTGTTAAGGAGGAAAAGCGGCGAAATGGTACTGAATGAAAGAGAGACAAAGACCGCTTCATTGACTGAGTACATGAAGCGGAAAGAGAAGGAGCTGGAGGAGTTGAACAGATCGGTAGTTGAAACGAGAAGGGAGGTACAAGAA
Source organism: Agrilus cyanescens (assembly GCA_947389935.1). Lineage (NCBI taxonomy): Eukaryota > Metazoa > Arthropoda > Insecta > Coleoptera > Buprestidae > Agrilus > Agrilus cyanescens. The sequence continues at coordinate 22,077,647 of OX376704.1, forward strand.
ATCGAACATAAGCTAGCTAACCTTAAGTCTGCTTTACTGAGTAAATTTAATGACTAAAATTGAATGATGTTTTATATTAAATTGTATTATATTAAATAAAATTCTGTTATATTGTATCGTTTTATATTTTGTAATTAAAGAAATAAAAGAGAATATAAATTATAAATAAAAACATTTTATTTATTTTAGTATACAAAAAACAATACAGCTACATAATAAAAAAAACAAATTCAATGAAATGCTTTAATGTAGACCGCCGCCCCGAGGTCCATGGCACAGACGACCAGTGTCCCCTGGAAAGAGCTCCACGACAGCTGGGCTTCCAGGTGTTCGCAGAAGGCTCCAACTGATCCTCTGTCGGACACCTTATATAGTGTAAACCCTCCAGGTGTGGTACTACTGAAGATCATGGTGTCCACCCTGATGTTCATCTCAGTTGGCACGGAGCCATGGAAGAGTACTGTATATTGTACCATTTTGGTTGTAGAACGGTGGAACAGTATTAGCGATCTGTGCTGAACGTTGTGAAAACTTGAGTATTTATACAATTTGGAGGAGTAGGATATGAGTGGGGTAAAGTTAAGATCAATACAAGTGTTTGTGCGAAGAAGGACTGATACATGGCTCATCTAGCGTGCTAACCATTGCTTATTCAGCAAATAGAAATAGGTTACATGTATAGTAATGTCATGAACCTACGGATAGACATGGTGTTTGGTATCATCTCATACATACATAAAAGTTCACATACATGGCTCATCTAGCGTGTGAACAATTGCTTATTCAGCAAATAGAAATAGGTTACATGTTTTCATGTAAAACAAAGGTAGATCAGAAATTGTTGGTGGGGGGAAGGAGTAATGTCATGATTGCTTATTCAGCAAATAGAAATAGGTTACATGTTTTCATGTAAAACAAAGGTAGATCAGATATTGTTGGCTACTCCTAGTGTACACTTCAATTTCTCAATAAAATTATTATTCTCAAGTTTTATTTTTTTAAAAATTGACTTCGAGATAATAAAAACTTAAAAAATGGAAATCAGCAAAAAAGCAAGAAAACCTGCCGTACCGAAATGCCGGTATGGAAAATCGAGGACAAGTGGTGTAAGTATTATTTAATATTGTTGAAGTAATTGTGTAATTGTTTATTAATAATTTTGTTTTACAGTGCGAGTTTGTGGTCGCCGTCACTACAATGGCGGCGATAGCTGTAGCGTCGGCGCCACGAACAACATGTTCTGCTGGTGGAAAGATGACGCAAAGGAGGCGTCCTTCGATGACGTCGCCCACCACCGCAATCACCACGCCAACGACCACCAGGAGGGACACGGTACCGACGCCGTTGTCCACGTCCACGGCGGCGGCAACGACGTCTACCTAGACAACGGCGACGACGATGACAACTGCTGCTTGGATGTCAAGTGACTGCGGTTTTTCACTTCCGACGCTTAAGCCGATTCCATCGCTTGTTTCTCCACTTCCGGAAACCCCAACGCCGCCTTCTCAGACGACGCTATCACAGGACATAGATAGTCTGGAACGCGCCTTGGCGATAATTCCGAAAGTGTGCGAAAAGATGGCGTATTTGACGTCCGCTTGGGAAGCAAGGCGCGCTGCGCAGGAAAAGGTGCGCGCTGAAATTGCTCAAGTCGACAAGGCTATCTTGGAATAGGACGACGACGTCGCGAAGTGGAAAGCTGAGATTGCTCAGCTTGAAGCAAAAGTGGCGAAGTCTGTCTGTAACGCGGAAGCCTTGTTGAACAAACGGGTCGAACTGGTGGAGGAGGACCACCAGCTCGATCAAGAAGTGGACGTCTTACAGCGCGCGAGGGAAGAAAAGCGTCCGAAGTTGGAACAACTGGAAACGTGGCTTGACATCGCGAAGCAGCAGGTGACGTCGGTTACCAAGAGGTAGATGTCTAGATATATAGTAGTATATAAGGTGAATTGTAAATAGTGTAAATATATATATTGTCATTATAGCAGGATGTCTATGAAGCAATTTTAAAATATTAACAAATTTAGAAAATGAAACAAAAGTTCCTAAATATTAAAAAAAAAGTATATTAAAAAAAAAAAAATTTATTATTATTATTAGTTATGTTTAGTTGTTTATTTAGTCTAAAGTTGTAACAAATAAAATTTAATTTTAAAATGTTTTGAAATGACTGAAGCATTTCAAAATTATGATACTAATCTTCATTGCTTAAAAAAAAAAGAAAATTAAATTTTATTTGAAAGCTCAAGACGCTAGAGATTTTGTTGTGGTTACGAAGGGTGGAGACTTATAAAAAAAGATTGAAAAAACAGAAATTTTGAAATTTAAAGAAAATAAATTTAATTAAAAGAACATTATTAATTTCAATTGAAGATATTTGAAATGATGAAGTATTACATGTGCTAATATGAAGAAAATCAAAGTTTATTGAAAATTAGAAATTTTAAGAAAAGCAGCTCCAATATAATCATACAAGAAGAAGAATAAGTAGAAGAAGAAGATGAAGATGAAGTTAATCCAAATTGAAAAATAGAAAAATTAACGTGCATGTGGAATTGTTTTGGTTAAAGCTGATTTTTCGATTGACATTGTGACAGTGAGTGAATAATATGTCTCCATAATTTAATAGAAAAACTTTTGACTTCTTTAATTTAAAATTTTCATTTTTAATAATTGTTTATAGTTATTAATTAGTTTTAGTTATATAGTAGAATTTAAATTTAATTTAATATTAAAAGGTATTTGCAATTTTTTTATATTTTGGAACTAACTCCGAGTTAAGAGTTATACATGCTCTAAGATATTTAAAATTTAATTTTGAATTAAATTAAAATTTTATTAAAAAAATTGTTTTATATATCATCCAAAAATATCGTAACATATTTTATTAGCCTCCCACAATCATATCATAACAATATGTAGTTGTTGTTAATAAGTGTTAGTATGTAAGTGTTGTATAGAAAAAATAAGTTTTTGTAAATAAGTTAATTACAATTCGAAAAAAAATAAAAATAAAAAAAATAAAAAAAAAAAATAAACAAAAAAAAATAAAAAAAAACCGACTCTGGGGATAAACCAAAAAGGTCCTAAAATGTTTTGGACGAAAAAAAAAAAAAAAAAAATTTTGGGATTTTTCAGGTCAGGTTAGGTGGTGTTAGTCGACCCGATACAGGAAAGTACAAAGAGACCATTGTTGTTCTAAATCATAAATAAGACATATATGTGAAATCTGGTGAATTTATGTCTCCATGGAGCAGCTGTGTATAGGTGTGCAAGGGATGAAAAATGGGGTGCAAAAGGGGTTGAGAAGAAAATCCGCTGAAAAACATCATAGGGAAATGGTTACAAGGGGCGGGGGCGTGGTGCCAGAGGGAGGAGGAGGGGGGTGGGAGGCCTAAGTCCGAGAGGGGTAGTTGTCCGAATTTGATACTTCTGACATTGCCAAGTGGTACCTTCAGTCTTCGACATCAATAGTGAGAGGGGCACCTTTTTTTGTAGCACCGCTCCTTATACCTTTAATTAATTCTTGAAGTTTAGGGTAGAAATTACTTCCCCCATTACAGACGTCCTCCAAGTTTCGTTGGAAGCAAATTGTTCTTCATGGAAGACTAAACATTTTTTACTCAGACATTTTCTCCCTATCATCTACCCTTCATACACTTTTCGGGGGTCAAAGTATGGAGGTGAAACACGTTTAAAAAATATTTCTCGTCTTTTCAGGGTGGGATCATTTAGCCCACTGTTCAACTTACATTTTCCAACAGGAACATTTTTTTTTTAACTGCTTCTATTTTTTTTTTAAGCTTAAAGGTGACAACTTTTTGTCAACTTTATTTTTTTTTTCAAAAATTTATTCAGATTCGGGTACTTCCACTCCGGGACCTTCTTCCCACACCATAAGTTATTACCCGATTTCAACTCCTTCTGCTTCAAAAAAAATTCTAAAGCCTCATTTTTACACTTTTACCCCCATCATTTTTTACGCTGAAATATTTCATTAAATACTTCATTGTCTTCTTATACTACACCTCATTATCCATATTTTCATGTACTAATTTTTCATACTACTCTTTTCCTCCGACAACTGTATTAAAACTCATAAACGAATACAACAGGTTCAAGAATTGTGACCTTGACACACTTTCCATATAACTTCTTATTATCCCCAAACTCTACCTTAATCTTATATCTCAAACGTCTACTACCTTTGCTTCTTTATTTATTTCTTAACACAAATATATACATGTACACGTTCTACGCTCCTTCTACTTAACCAAGATTATTACTTATTTCTATTACATATCCTTCTTCAAATACGGTCTTATTTGTGATACGGTGGTTCTCACTGCAAACAAACTCGTACCTGCACATCTCACCACACCATCTGCAATGAGTGTAAACTTCGTCATGGATATACACTTCCAACATCCATAAATTCGGAACTCGTGTATATGATGACACAATTCCTCCATTACTTCGCCCATATCGACAGCTCCAACACATTGGTAGGTAGCGAAGATTATTTCTATCACAGTACAGCACATACGCAGAACATGCTGAGAAGTTCGTTTCACATTCGAAGAGTTTTGGAGCTACGTTCCACCCATTCATGGAGCTAACATCACTTACATACTTCTTTGCTTTATTTACAGTATACTCCTCTGTGTCTACGTAATCTCCTCTACGTAACACAGTGTTACGCTGCGCATAATTCAATCCTTCCATGTGGTCCGTATTATTCCAATACTCTACTTCTTTTGTACCACCACAAACTTCATCGATACTACCACCTCTACTACTGCTTCTTACATCCATTATCAAACCAATCTTCTCAACTACTTCTGCCTTCTCTTCCTTTTGACTACTTTAACGATTGTCTGCCTGCTTACAACTGCACTTCTTTCCCATCCTTCCCCATCACAATATCTACATGAATCACGTACAATTGCAATTGCATTAATCAGTATAAGTGTAACTAAATACCTAACATCATTCCTCGAATAACGTTGCAATGACACTTCAACGGCTGTAGACGTATTTAAAACTTTCCGTCATAAAAATCGTAAACTTCAGACGACTGCAGACGTATTTAATTTCACATTACCGATACATGTACATATGTTTCAATTCATTGTGAAGCATTCGACCACTACATACACACAAGTTTAAAGTCAATGACCTTCCGTCAATTTGACCTTAAGTAACCTCTCCTCCTCTGAATTAGAACCGGTCATCTTACACTACTACTATTAAAGGTAGACATTTTGATATTATAATTTTGATTCGAAAAGGACGGTAAAGGTGTTTTTTCTGTAAATATTGAATTCGAAATGGTTTTTATTATGCCTCGTAACAGATAGGTCCAAGAAATTTAGAGTTTTATTATTTTCTAATTCCAACGTGAATTGGATTTTTGAATCAAATGAGTTTAATAATTGTAGGAAATTTTGTAATTGCCTATTAGTTCCTGACCAGATGCAAAAGACATCGTCAACATACCTGACCCAATATACTATATTATTTATTAGGGAATTTTGACAATTAAACATTCGTTTTTCAAAATAGTTCAGGTAAATTTCTGGTAATAAGGGTAAAAGGGGAGACCCCATGGGAAGGCCGTCTCGTTGTTGATAGAATTTGTCGTTGAATGTAAAGTAGCTTTGTTCTAAGCCTATATTTATTAAATCAAGCCAACTTTGTTTATCTTCTATGTTTGTCAGGATTTCATTCAAGATGTTTTTTAGATTTAATAAAGGTACAGATGTGAATAAACTTTTTACATCGAAAGAGACTAACATGCTATTTTTAGGTATTTTGATGTCTTTCGTTTTGGACAGAAACTTATAGGAGTTTTTAATTGAATATTTTGGGGTGAAATTTAAGGCTTTTTGTAGTTCGTAATTAAGTTTTTTACATAACTTATATGTGGGCGCGTTAATGTATGATACCACTGGTCTTATTGGTATCCCTTCCTTATGTGTTTTAGGAAAGCCATAAAGAACAGGAGCTTGCGGATTCATATTCAATAATCTAAATTTATCTATACTGTTTATTACATTTGGGCAACTATTGATAACATTTTTTAATTGTGTCTGAAACTTCGGGGTAGGATCTTTATTAATCATCAAGAAATCGTTATTAAATAATGACTCAATTTTTTGTATGTAATCGGTTTTTTCCATAATTACAATGGTATGTGATTTGTCGGCTTTACTTATGATCAATTCGTGACTTTTTAGTTTAGATTTAATGTTTTTTATGAGCTTTTCTTCGGTTTTGTCATTTTTACAGTGTTTTTTACAATCATTAATAATTTTAGCGCAGTGGTATTTTCGAACCTGTTGTATTTACTGGGTTGTTGTCCATATTGTCTATTTCAGATCTTCTTTTTTGTGTTTGTAGCTTTTTTATTTTGTTGTATTGTATAAAATGCTGTTTCCTCGAAAATAGTTAGATTTCTTCTCTTATGTCTGCGTCTAAAACTTCAAACTGTAGTGGATGGAGTTTTTTTGCCAATTCTGCGTGTATCAGGAACAGGTGTAGATTGAGATTTCCTTTCTTCGTGTACCATTTTTTGATTTCAAGTATTTGCCAAATTTTGTAGGCCTCCTCTATTGCTTTGGATGATTGTTTGTTTATGTAGTTGCACTTTATTTTCATGAAGTTGGGCTTTAGTTCTTCCTTTAAACACTGTTTGATGAACCAAATGCGGTTGTTGCACTTTTTAATTTTATGCATAGTTTTCTTGTAAAAAACCGCGAGTTGAGCTTCACTTGCACTTCTAACTTTAGATACTGTGTTTGCGGTTGGAAATACGTAAAACATTCTTAACTATGAATTTAATGAAACAAAAATTACTGTTTAAATTGTTTTACTGGTTTGTAAATTACTCTTACAATTGTTTCGGTCTCTCGACCATTCTCAAAGAGTTCTAATTGGAAACTAAACTTAAAACTATAAGTGGTGTTATTTATAGGTAGGTAAATGCTGTTATGACTTATTTTATAGAAATACATTATTTGGAAAAAAAAAATCCATCCACTACAGTTTGAAGTTTTAGACGCAGACATAAGAGAAGAAATCCAACTATTTTCGAGGAAACAGCATTTTATACAATACAACAAAATAAAAAAGCTACAAACACAAAAAAGAAGATCTGAAATAGACAATATGGACAACAACCCAGTAAAAACAACAGGTTCGAACTTTGAATTTTACCCTAGGTTTATTAATCTATCCAAAATTGTTTTTAACCAAAACGAAGAAAACTTACTAAAAAAAGGTTTAAAATACAGCCCTCACACCTTTTATCAAAAAGACCCAGATGAACTAGCAGTAAACTTAGAGATAGCTATCAACAGATACGAATCTACTTCACAACTGGAAAAATACCACTGCGCTAAAATTATTAATGATTGTGAAAAACGCTGTAAAAATGACAAAACCGAAGAAAAGCTCATAAAAACATTAAATCTAAACTAAAAAGTCACGAATTGATCTTAAGTAAAGCCGACAAATCACATACCACTGTAATTATGGAAAAAAAACGATTACATACAAAAAATTGAATCATTATTTAATAACGATTTCTTGATGATTAATAAAGATCCTACCCCGAAGTTTCAGACATAATTAAAAAATGTTATCAATAGTTGCCCAAATGTAATAAACAGTATAGATAAATTTAGATTATTGAATATGAATCCGCAAGCTCCTGTTCTTTATGTCTTTCCTAAAACACATAAGGAAGGGATACCAATAAGACCAGTGGTATCATACATTAACGCGCCCACATATAAGTTATGCAAGAAACTTAATTACGAACTACAAAAAGCCTTAAATTTCACCCCAAAATATTCAATTAAAAACTCCTATGAGTTTCTGTCCAAAACGAAAGACATCAAAATACTTAAAAATAGCATGTTAGTCTCTTTCGATGTAAAAAGTTTATTCACATCTGTACCTTTATTAAATCTAAAAAACATCTTGAATGAAATCCTGACAAACATAGAAGATAAACAAAGTTGGCTTGATAAAGACCAAAGATGTCACCAGAGCGAAATGGTAAACGCTATTTAATAATAGGTACTGTAGTGTTCAACAAGATACCTTTTTCATTAAGGCAATGCTTGCTAAACCAGACCTCCGCATAGCTATGACTGCGTTAAAACCACCAGACACGGATCGCGATCTTTGGTCTTTATTAAATCCACTTCTGGTAAGAAGAGACTTTCGTCGGTCAGTATTCTGTCGGAACCATCTGCTGCACGCTGATGAGAGCCAACCAGCTCGAAATCGCGATCCGTGTCTGGTAGTTTCAACAGAATACTGACCGAGAACATATTTTGTTCAAAGTTGGCTTGATTTAATAAATATATGCTTAGAACAAAGCTACTTTACATTCAACGACAAATTCTATCAACAACGAGACGGCCTTCCCATGGGGTCTCCCCTTTCACCCTTATTACCAGAAATTTACCTGAACTATTTTGAAGAACGAATGTTTAATTGTCAAAATTCCCTAATAAATAATATAGTATATTGGGTCAGGTATGTTGACGATGTCTTTTGCATCTGGTCAGGAACTAATAGGCAATTACAAAATTTCCTACAATTATTAAACTCATTTGATTCAAAAATCCAATTCACGTTGGAATTAGAAAATAATAAAACTCTAAATTTCTTGGACCTATCTGTTACGAGGCATAATAAAAACCATCTCGAATTCAATATTTACAGAAAAAACACCTTTACCGTCCTTTTCGAATCAAAATTATAATATCAAAATGTCTACCTTTAATAGTCTTATACACAGATTAATTAATCATCCGTTATTCAAAGAAAATTATTCTCAAGAAATCAGTTTCATAAAGACGTTAGCACGAAATAACGGATATAAAGAAAATTTAGTTGACAGAATTATAAAAAAGAAACAAAAATTTAAAATTATGAATGAAATATACCATACGAACTTGCATAATTAAAAAGAAAGTTGGTCGCTCATTAACTATGTAAACGGTCTAAGTCCCAAAATTTATCATAGAATTAAGAAATTGGATATTAACACAACATGTACCAACAAAAATACATTAGGAAAATTATTAACTAACAATAAACTAACTATAAGCAACAAACTAAATAAATCCGGAGTGTACCAACTACAATGTTCAGATTGTGATGCCATATATATAGGGCAGACAGCCCGAAATTTTGAAAAAAGATTAAAAGAACATGAAAATTCAATTAAAACTAATAAAAACAATACAGGTTTCGCCCAACACTGCATTATAAATAAACACCAGTTTTCGAAAGATAATGTTAAAATTTTACATACCGCTCAAAAAAGTAAAAAACTAAGCTTACTAGAAAAATTAGAAATCGAAAAAGCAATATACAATAATAAAAACATTACCAATGAACAGACAGAAGGTCACAAAAGCCCTATATATATATGGCAATAATAAAATAAATAATGTATTTCTATAAAATAAGTCATAACAGCATTTACCTACCTATAAATAACATCACTAATAGTTTTAAGTTTAGTTTCCAATTAGAACTCTTTGAGAATGGTCGAGAGACCGAAACAATTGTAAGAGTAATATACAAACCATTAAAAAAATTTAAACAGTAATTTTTGTTTCATTAAATTCATAGTTAAGAATGTTTTACGTATTTCCAACCGCAAACACAGTATCTAAAGTTAGAAAAATATAATTAATAAAATAGAACATATTAAAATTCGTAAGAAAATGAAGCGGTATTTTGAAGAAGAATTAAAGTTTATGGAATAATTGAAAATGTCAAAGGAGCAGTGTCAGAATCTTAGACTAGGAAAGAGAGGGGACGCAAAATCGTCGACTGCAAATTGTTACGCCATGGAACCAGCAGTCAGCGCTCACTAGCGCAACATAAAATGTTAAGAGGGAGTTAGTTTTGTTTCCATTATTCAGTCAATTACCATTACATACAGAGTATCAATTGTTATTTGATAAAGAAAACAATTATTAAGAACTGTTGTTTTGCGTCATAGGTTACTAAAAAAAATATTATTTATTTTATGTCAAGGAGAATACATGTTCAATGAAATCAAATGCAAAGAATTATTTTAGTAACTTTAATAAACATGATGTGGAGGAACTAATAAACTTTAAGAAGAATTTTTTGAATTAATTAATTTTACTTTTTTAGATTTTTATATATTTTTATATAATATTGTGGTAAACGCATGCCTCTAACAACTTTGAAAGTATTTTTGCTTCTTACACTATCAGTAAACCATTCCAACAAAAAAAGTATCACGCATTAGTGATTCTTGTACGTAAATCATAACTAGAGAGCGGCCATGATTAGTTTTTTTTACCAAGAAATTCATTGATAATGACGAATACACAGAATTCGCCGCCGCTTGTCAGTTGCGTACTAACAATGTCTCGACTTATCCCGAAAATTCTGGCAGGTAAAAAAATAGCACTGTACAATCCGACCAGGTAGTGAAGAATTTACAGTGTTGAAAAAAAAAATCAATCGATAGCGAATCAATTGTGTTGTAAAAATTCCGCGAGTACATAAAAGACGTATTGAACTACTAAAATAGTGGAAAGGGCCCTATGGTGATGTAGTAGAAACCGCTTACCGTAAATATATTGGGTATTTTCCTCAACCACGATACCCTTGCAAAACCCTCATGCGCCGCCCTATGACCCTGATTTGACGGTTGTATCATTCATTGTTATCAACCTTCGACCAATAGGCACTCAGATTTAGTATAAAGTCAGTATAAAGATGGGCGCAAAAATTGTTCACTTCAAAAATGTAACAAAAGCCTTAACGTTCTTGTTAAAAAAAGGGCGAACCGTGAATTGTAAGAAAAACGAAATATTCGGAGTAATCGTACTTCAAATTGCAGACCAACACAACAAATAAAATTGTAATTTTTTGTATTAACACCGAGCACATCTCTGCTACTACAGAAAATTAATTCCAGTGAAAAACCTAATCTTGTCCGCTCTATAATCATGACATATTTTAAGTAATTAATACAACGTAGGTTATAACAACAATTTTTCTTAAATATAAGGTTGACAAAGCAGGGGTAATAACGGATTATTTAGAGATGCCAGGTTAAGAAATTAATAACAACAAATCCATTAAGAATAAAAATAAAAATGAACTAGAATATAAAATTAATAAATAATGAAAAGCCTAAAAGAAAAAGATTGTTATTATTTAAAATCAGATAAAGGTAATTGAGTTTGTATAATAGATAAATCGGAATACGATAATAGCATTTTAAAATTAATTAACAAGGGACCCTACATCAAATGTAATACCAGTTCGCAAAGATTAAACTGGGAATTTGAAAAAAACTATTAAAGAATAATGTAATCAAATCATAGATAAAGAACTGTTATTTAAATTAAAAGTAAGCAACCTAGTTATCTCAAAAATGTATGGTTTACCAAAAATCCATAAAAACGAAAATAGTTATAGACCTATAGTTTCCAACATAAACTCACCCACTTATAAACCAGAAAAACTAATGATCAAGAATAGTTATAAATTAATAGACAAACTAAAACACATTAAGATTACAGAACATGAAAAACTGATATCATTTGATGTAGTTGCTCTCTTTCCTAGTGTACCTTCAGAAAAAGCCTTTAGATTCCTAAAAGATTGGCTTTCAACTTTACAAGTCCCAGACGTTGAAATTTCACAACTTATAAAACTTACGAAATTATGCATGTCATAAAATGTTTTTGAATTTAGAGGACAAACCTATAAATAAACCAATGGAACCGCAATGGGAAACCCATTATCACCTTTCCTAGCCAACCTTTTTTTAAGCTACTTTGAAATTAACATAAAAAACAGTTTTCCAAAAATTTGGTATAGATATGTTGACGACGTTTTTGCAGTAGTAGACAATAAATTTGATATTAATAATTTCATTAATCAATTAAACTCCACTTTTGATTCATTAAAGTTTACCTACAAAGAAAAAAAGAATATTCTTTACCCTTTTTAGATTTAAAAATCAGTAGACAAAAAGATACTCTAAACTTTGGTATATAGGAAACCCACTCACACAGATCGCTATATTTTTAATGATTCGTATACTGATGAAAAACACAAACTGGCTGCCTTCAACAGCCTACTTTTTAGATTACTTAACGTACCACTAAACAAACAAAATTTTAACAAAGAACTAAATGATATTTTAAACATATCTTCAGAACACGGTTTCAAAAAAGAGGAAATATACAAGATTATAAAAAATCACAAAAAGAAAAAACTAATTAAAGATAGTACAACCTTAACTAATATTAAAAACAATAACCATATAAGAAGGAGATTTCCTTATAATCATAGTTTGAAAAAAGGCCTAAGAAAATTTTTTAAATCATACGATATTGAACTGGTTATCACCAATAAAAATTTAGCCAATCATTTAGGAAATCCAAAGGACAAAATACATAAAAAATGTAAGTCAGGCATTAATAAAATAAATTGTAACGGTGACCAAATCTATGTCGGAATAACCAAAAGGAATTTAGAGACACGTTTTAAAGAACATTTTTATCATATAAAAAATCAGAACAAAGATAAATCAGCTGTAGCTTGTCATTTTATAGAAACTGGTCATTCTATAAATAGTAATAACATAGAACTTTTAAAACAATGTAACAAATACTCGGAATTGTCTCCAATCGAGTCTGTGTACATGTACAAATATCGGGATTGCCTTATGAATTTCGAATTGTCATCTCTAAATAACCCGTTATAACCCTTGCTTTGTCAACCTTATATTTAAGAAAAATTGTTGCAACTTTGTTACACTGATGGTGACTACATAGTGGTAGAAATGTATGCATTTGTATTTAAATAAATGTTTTTGTGGATTAGTGGCTTAATTTTATTTTTCTACGTTGTATTAGTTAATTAATGATACTAGCAGTAATAACAACAAAATTTGTACAGAATCAAAGAAATCTGGAATAAAAACAATTTCAATCAACAAAAACAGTTTAAAGTGTTTTAACAAATAATAAACAAAAAACAAATAAATTGCAAAAAAGTGGTATATATAAGCTGAACTGTAAGGATTGTGATTCTTTTCAGATCGGTCAAACGGGTCGTAATTTTAAAATACGTTTAAAGGAATATGAAAAAGACAAAAAATAAAAGAATATCGACAGGCATTAGCTTACAGTCCTTCGAAAATGGTCATAAAATAGACATAGACAGATTGAACATACTACACATAGAAAACAAAGGTCAACGGCTAAACATTTTAGAACAATTAGAAATTAAAAAGGCCCTCAGAAACAATAGCAATATTACAAATGACAAACCGGAGTTCGAATATACACCGGTTATTGACCAATTTATAAAGAATTACAATCCAATAAAGGGTTTCCCCTAAACAACTTTACCTTCTTGTACCTACCATTCTTGTACCTACACGTCCGACTATGTTAAATACCTATAAATAGCATCATCTTACAATTCATCTTACAATTCATCTTACAATTTATATTTAGTAAATAATTACTCTTAAAAAAGATTTCGCAAGTCGAATTATGTGTAGTGTGAATATACATATTCTGAAACATCTAAAAGCGTTCGAACATTATTATATATAATCTGAATTGAAATTTAGCTTATTCAAAATTCCACAACTCCAAGGGTACTCCAAAACGACTGATAAATTCTTTCACTAGCTCCTCAATTATGGTTTCCGACTCCTGGTTCGGAATGGTTCGGTAGGGCATAGGCTTCAACCCACTTGGTGAAATAGTCCATAACGACCACGATGTACTTGTTACCTTGTTCGGATTCTGGGAAGGGACCTGCCACATCAATTGATCTTCTATCGAAGGGCCCACCAACGTTGTATTGACGCATCGGCGCCCTTGTTCATAATTCGCCAATTCTTCTGGGGATAGGGTGTTCAAAATGTCACATGCATCTCCACGAAGCGCAACGGTTAACGCAGTGGCTTTCTCTTCAGGCGCCCAGTTATTCGCCTTGGCAGCCGCCTCGAATTGCTTGTTGTATGTGGTCCATGAGGATGCGGGACACTCAGTATCTATCGAAATACGGAAATTAGTACACTCTGTACTGCGGAATCTAAATTCTACTTACAGAGAACATCAACAGTTCTGGCATCTAATACACATACTAGCGTAAACCGCTGAACATAGAATCGCCATAAGAACAATGTAAATAGTTTCTGTATAAATAGCTTTTAATAATTCAATAAACTTTGACTCGCTCTTCCTTCTTATCAGGGAAGCTGAAATAGGCATCCACCTCTCAAACGGTTCTTATCAGAACCAATATCACAGCACACACCCTCACACATGTTAGCTGCAACACGCTACAATGATTTTCTGTCAAACGTTGGTGGTTTTACTCGTGTTGTTGATTCTATACCGCTTACTTGGCCGATTTGGCTGACTTCGTTAAGTGTACTAGATGCGCCAACATCCACTTCAATTGGTTTTTATTTTGCCATTAAAAATCATTTCTTCCAGTACTTTCATCTTTTCTTCTGTTTCTTAAAATTTATTCTTAAATTCCTCTTCCAATTCATGTTGCAAACTTTCACTATTTTCTTCTAATTTACTGTCCAAAGTTTTACTTATTTCTTCTATTGAATATAATTTGTTTTACCATCTGCGACAATTTGTCTTCGAAAAGTAACGCCTCAGGATCATGGCCATCCTTTTTCAACGCCTCCGCCAGCCGCCACTGAAGCTCCGCCTTGTTGCCGCTTGTCGCTTCATCCCGTTCTTCCAATGCTCTTCTTAAGTCAGCAACTTTTAATTCGCACAACTTCTTTGCCATTGCAATGGCTTTTACTCAACCCGCACTAAAGTCTTTAATAGTTATGTTTCACACCACGCCTGACACTAGTTGTAGTATTCGTGGGTTTATTAAATTTATTTACAAGACTAAAGTACAGGAACACAATAATTATACACTGATTTAATAATAACTACTTAAAGACACTGTTAATTAATACGGAACTTAGCTTACTAGTTACTTACAACACTCACTTATATGCGCGTTTCTATTTATTTTTCTCTTCACTTCTAACACTGTCGATTTATTTACGATGTTACCATTGTCACTGTCAATTTATTACTAACTCACTGTCGAACGTTTTTCCACTTTTATAGCATCATAGAACAATCGAGAAAGAGTCTATAATATTCGAAAGATTGTTTATATGTTCGGCGAACGGCTAATTGCTTTCTTAGAAAGCGGTACGGGGCACGTACACAAATACAACGCACACTGCCGACACCGGCCCCGGCTAGTCGAGCCGGCCGGCAACGCATACAAGCGTACCCGGTCGCACACAAGCACGCTCGCGTTCGCTACAATATAAGCAAATTCTCGCCTCATGGATCTTTCAAATAATTGTTTTTTTAATTCATACAATCTTGATTATTATTTTTATTTAAAACGCTATTGTATAGGACGCGTTCCAAGTGTGGGATTAGTAATCCTTAATTATTTAGACGTAACAGAAATTTACCTGTCTTTTTAGATTATTTTATCTACGTCTAACATGTATGTACCTTCAGATTCAATAGTGTAATTCAATGCCGGTAGGGGTATTAGCCCTCGGAGTAGTTGTTTCTGTTGTTTCTAGTTAGTCTTGTTTTTCAAGTGAACTTTACAGTTTGTGTTTTGCCTGCTTCTGCCTGAAGAGACCCAATAGGTCGAAACCGGTCGCAGAATTGGCTTTTGCTTCGTTGTACCTATTGTATAGGACGCGTTCCAAGTGTGGGATTAGTAATCCTTAATTATTTAGACGTAACAGGAATTTACCTGTCTTTTTAGATTATTTTATCTACGTCTAACATGTATGTACCTTCAGATTCAATAGTGTAATTCAATGCCGGTAGGGGTATTAGCCCTCGGAGTAGTTGTTTCTGTTGTTTCTAGTTAGTCTTGAATTTCATTAATTTTGGCATAATAAAAGTGTGCTTTAGACAATTGACAACTTACGACAATGAAAGCAAAATCACAATAAATATCTTTTTTTCTATTAATTTATGTTACAGATGTTCGAGAAAAACGTTTGTAATTAGTACTCTAATGGGAATTTTCGTTTTTGGTGATTTTTGTAACATAAATTAATCGAAAGGACAATTTTTGGCATGGTTTTGCATCAAAACCTTTTTATGCGAAAAATATTAAAATTAGCTATTTTAAGTAAAAATTCAAAATTACTCACAATTTAATAAATAAAGCAATAGGAAGTATTTATATGTATCGAAAGAGCATAAAAAAGGAATCTTTTTAAAAATAAAATATGGTAGGTGCTATTTGAAAAAACGAAGTTATTCGTGTTTCAAATTTTTAAACTTTACAATTTTTTTAACTCCCTGTATAAATTATTATTATAAATTTGTCAAGGCGTTAGCTCTTAGTTTCAGCTATCGCCAGTTATAAATTTCAGCACTCTAAGTCATATTTTGTGGATGTTATGATTTTCTATAATTTAGGTTGCGGTATCGATTTTTTTTTCCATTAAATTATCTCAGAAACCGTTCATTTTAGCTGCACAAGTTGGTTATTAAACTAAAGTACTTTGAATTTTACGTTTTATTCGAATTTGGCCACATTTTCTATGGATCTATCAAATAAAATTTAATTTTTTTTTATACAATGTTTATTATTATTATTATTTTAAAATATTACAATCTTTTCAAAATAATTTCTAAAATTCTATTTCCAATTTTTTTCTTTTTTTTATAAGTTAAATTTTATTTGTCACAACTTTAAAATTTTAAAAACCTTTTTAACGTAAATACTTAATTATATTTATTTAGTTTAATTTAACTTATTTCAATTTCTGTACCTATATACCTATAGGTAAATACTTTTAGTTTAATAAATTGTTTTTCCCTTCAGCCTCCTCCTATTTTAAAAAAATAAATAAATTCTTATAGCTAAATATTTAAATTCTATTTTTAATTAACATTAACACATTAGATAAAGCAGCCAGTGGTACATATGATTTAATGAATTTAGTCGGTCGGTATTTCCTATAGAATACGTAAACTAATTCGCCAGTTACGAACACATAAAGGTAGACGTTTCAATCTCTCTTGAAATACCCAATATATGAGAGTAATAAGTCGGTCACCTGTGAAGAGTGCGTATTTCTTCCGAACCAGCGAACTCCAAACGTGTTCGCTCGACTTCCCAGCAAAGCGGCATTATACGTGCTCTTCTTTGTAGCACTTCCAACTGCGCCATCGACCGATCGTTTGCTCTGTCACATACAAACATGTTCACCAACTCTATGGAAAGCTTCATCTGCATTAAACAGGCTTCGATAACGTTGCTAACAATCATTACCCCGTATCTTTATCAATATCCCAATTAGAAGAAAGAGGTTCTTAATAAATCTAAAAAGCGAAGCTTCTATAGGCGTGTTCGCTGTCGACTAATTTTAAATCCAATATTTAAAACGCTTCAATTTTTGACGAGAGGCCGCGCCCTAGTACTTTACTTTAATAGGTATACGCTTTTGGGGTAATAGAAGCACTATTTAACAGATTTAAAAATCTTTTAACAACTTTTGGGCTACTTAAACGCCTCTCATCGGTATAGACTTTGTTGTTTTTTTATTTTTAAATAATTATAATTTGGTTTATTTAGCAGAACATTTTAATTTTTTAATTATATAAAATATATCATAAATAAATGTTTTCTATCGACTATCGATGTATCGATTGAAAAAACATAGTTCTCAAGGTCCAATCGCGTGTCGGAGCTGGCACACACCCAGTTTTTCGTTATATCTGGACCTTTAAAAAAATTAGTTTAACTTAGGTTAAAAAAAAGGTAAGTACTACCATAAATTTGTTGCTGTTTTTACTATTACAACCGGCTGTAAAAAAAATCCTCAAGGTAATTTACAAGCTCACTAAGTTATGTACCTTATAACAAATGTATGTAACGACTTTTCTAGTTTAACTTATTTATTTAACGGATATTTATTTACAACTATTTATTTAACACTTAAACACTAATAACAATTCAACAACTTATTTATATTACAAGGAAAATGCGTATTTCTTTCACTCTGTATATCGTAGTTCGGTATTTATGTTACTCGTTCGGAAGCTAACTGTAAACTGCTGTTACTGACCACGTCAACAAGTATTTATACAGACGTAGAATAATCCAGAAAGGTTAGGAAAGACCTACTGGAATTTAGTCGTGTTCGTTTGATTTATGGCCTTATTTATTGTCATCAAAGCGCCGACCGACGTCGGTATTCTTTGAACTCCGCTTATCTGCTCCCGGATCTCGTCGCCTCTCTCGCATACATACACGCTCGTTACAGTATAATTGATTAATTTTTGCGCCGATTGTGCTTAAAACTGTAGACTTGGCAATTTTCAAATATATGTAAGGAGTAGGCAATGTTAAATCGATTATCAGCCTTGACCCATTGTCGTGGACATTTTAGTTAACGCACATAGCGCATCTATTACTACCTTCAGGTCAAGTTTTTATCCAACAGTCGACCTAGTATTAAAATCAATAATCAATAAATATTAAAATAATCAATCTTGTTCTTTTACTTAAAATAAGTGTTCAAATAAATTAAAAAAATCTTTTTTAAAACAACAAATACTAGGAATGCCGACTGATGATTAGTATATGTATTTTAAATTGATGTTTCTTTACATATACCAGGTCAAATTAGCCTGGAGAATACGAAAAGTGAAACATTTTTTTCTTACCCGAATTCATCCGGTAGTTAAATAGAATGTATTGTATTCGGGGTGTGAGCAATGAAATGTATGAATGTAAAGTAAATGAAATCAATTTATAGAATTTTCAATAATTAAGAAATACAAAATAATATATTATTTCACTCAACTTTTTAAAAATATATATATATATACTTCACTCACAATTAATGGAATTAAAACTTGATAATAATTAATTCTGAAAGTATTATGAATTAAAGTTAAAAATTTGAACAACTTAAAAATTATATTGAATAATAAATTAGTTTGAAGAATATTGATACAAAATTTGAATATGAAAATCTTAAATCAGTTAGTGAGTTCCAATATTTTAAATTTATAAGAATGAAACAATGTTAAATACCTTTTAAGAAAACTATTAAAATTGAAAATTACCCTACAAACACCCTATCTAGCTAAATCTCTTATTAAATTTAAGTTCTTTTTTAAAAATTAACAAAGTAACAAATTCAATATTTACAAATTTTATAAAAAAAAGTTTTATTATTTTTCACATAGTACCTAATTTTTCTCTTAACAGAAATTACAAAAATATAAATGACGCAAAATGTTGATGTAAATTTGAATTAAATTTCAACATAATTTAAATTTTTGAACTTATTATCATGATTAAATTGAATAAGAATGTTTAAAAAGCAATTCCTGAACTAATTTAGCAAATTCAAACTCTTTTACAGAGGAATTCCATATATCGGAAGACTAAAGTATAGAACTTCCCGACAAGACCAGAAAATATTCCCTGCAATTAATATAAAACGTCCAACCTTGATGTCAGTGATAAATTTTGAAGTAAACATATCCTTTTTCAAAACCATAACATAAAATCTTCAAATTATACAAATTTAGAAAAGTAAGTAGTAATCGTAAAGTGGTACGTAAAATCTTCAAGTAATAAAAGAAATTAATTTTTTTATGACATAAAATCAGTCTGAGTTCGATAATAAACTGTTGAATAAGGAATATTAAGTTGACTTCCACTAATTTAATTAAGTTAAATCTCAAAATTTAAGAAAATTCTAGAAATTTTAGTAAAAATGTGTGTCATAATTGTTGTCTGTATTTTATGCATGTTTTATAT
This sequence comes from Agrilus cyanescens, assembly GCA_947389935.1. NCBI lineage: Eukaryota > Metazoa > Arthropoda > Insecta > Coleoptera > Buprestidae > Agrilus > Agrilus cyanescens. The sequence goes on from OX376704.1 coordinate 22,097,540, forward strand.
TTAGATTTCATACTATTATAATTCAAGTCGCATTTATGACAATTTGTACATATATTCAGATTTTTTATTTTGTCATAATAATTTTATGTGGACAGTCACGGTCCGTAAATTTGAAATTTTCCTCTGAAGTCGTAAAACCACCCCATCATAAATTCTTATACGCCCAATAATTCAGTCGTCATCACATTTTTTTCCGAATCCGCGCCTCTAACCAAAGGGATGATTAAAAGTTGCTTGTGATACAAACGTGTCAATAAAAATTTACAAAAAAAAAAAGTAAAGTTTGCATACATACTTACATATTGTATATATGCATACATAAACACTTTCTAAAATTAGTTGCTTATTGGTAGGTGGTTTGAAGTTGTTGCCGCCGCTTTTACTCCTTTTTTTTATTATTACCCTTAACAATCTTAAACGAATAAGTTTACGTTTCTATTTCATTTTAATTTTAATCATGACCGAACGTGATTCAATTACACCAGATATAACACATCCATCTAATAATAGACAAGATGATAGTTATTCCAGAAAACAACTTTCGGAATTAATTCCCAATTTTGACGGTGATAATACCCCGTTACATCAATTCGTAGAAACAGTTGATTTTGTTTTTGATAATGCAAATGATAACGATAAAAGCTATCTCTTTAGAGTCATTCTTAATCGTCTGTCAGGCCACGCTCGACGAATTATTCTAGCAAGGCAAGTGTAAGGGTAGGAAAATAAAAGTATTTTAGAAGATATCATAGTATAATAAAAAGGTATTAAAATACACAGGTCATCGATCTACGAAAACAGAACAAAGAATGAATACCAATACATATAACATTTTACCAATCTGGTCCTTGAAATATTGTTTATATAAACATTCTGACTAAGCTCTGCATGAACTAATTATTGACACGTGTAGTAGCAGTTCTAGTTTCCCGTCTGTCCCCTCATGGTCCTGTCCTAAACTCTTACACAAGTTCATTCAGTAGACCTTCTACCAGTAATAATAATAATAACAATACTAATTCAAACACTTTTTAGGGGATTCAGTAAAGATACACCCAAAATTAACACTTAATTTCGGCCCCCATTCTGCAATATCCTAATTTCGAAGAAAATTTCATCCTAACTACAGATGCTAGTTCCTTTGCTATAGGTGCAGTACTCAGTCAAGGTCCGTTAAACAAAAATCTCCCAATTGCCTATGCTAGTCGAACGTTGAACTTCGCGGAAATTCGTTATTCGACAATAGAAAGGGAATTACTTGCTATTATCTGGGCAGTCAAACATTTTAGGCCCTACCTATATGGAAAAAAAATTACGATTATTACCGACCATAGACCACTCTCTTGGTTATTTTCCATAAAAGATCCAGGATCACGCCTTGTTCGTTGGAGGCTCAAATTAGAAGAATATGATTATGAAATCATTTATAAACCTGGCCAACAAAATTCAAATGTTGATACACTCTCGAATCAAAATTAATGCCTTAACTAGTGGAATTGACGATATCACAAATGGAATCGACTTTGATACTTACATCAGCGACGAAAGAGACTATTTTAACCAAAAAACTGTTTTAGGTAAATTTTTAGATAGCAATCATGATTACGAAATTCTAATCATCATGGATAATCCTAATTATTGCCACTACATTTTACGAGATACAGCGAACCCCGAAATAAAGGAAAAACTAGAATTAAAACCATCTCTTTTACACACGAATTTAACATACATTGTAGACAACTCAAATGATCAGAGAACTATTTAATAATCTATTTATAATATTTACATTAATTCAAAAAGAAGATTTATTTAGATTCATTTGTAGTAAAGATACCTGTATGGAATTGAAAAGAATGATTGATTATTTAAGAAACAAATTCAATTTAGACCCGGAAATAGAAATTCAAATTTCAACAACGTACAAAAATTCTGGCGATCCAAAACATAAACAAGATATTACTAGAATGCATCATGACCCACTTGTCTACGGTCCCAAAGGCATCAATGAAACGTTAAATAAAATACAAGAATTCTTTACATGGTCAAAAATTAGAGATGACGTCACCAATTTCGTAAGTTCGTGTCTTGAGTGTCAACGAAACAAGACAGCAAGACGGAGTTTTGAATCTCCACTGACAATTACCGAAACTCCAAATTATCCTTTTGAACGAATAGACATGGACATCGCCGAAATATACTTCTCGGCGAGATCAAAACAACACGTACTTATAATGCAGGACCAGTTAACCAAATACCTTAAAACGTATTTATTAAAAAAGAAAGAAGCTGATACAATAAAAAACAAATTTCTTAATTTCATTGCAACATTTGGTGTTCCCAAACGCATTCATACCGATCAGGGCGGAGAATTTGTTAATAATATTTTACAAAAATTAACTTCTGAACTAAATTTACAGCATACTAATTCAATAGGATATCACCCCAAAACCAACGGCATGGTCGAAAGGGTGATCAGATCATTAAAAGATACTATTTCGGTATACTCAACAAAAAAAAAACAAATTAGGACCCAAAGCTCTTTTAAATTCAGCAACTTTTGCATATAATACTTCTACGCATTACGCAACAAAAATTACTCCTTTCGAAATTCTTTATGGTTTTGAACATCGAAATTTTATGAATCCCGATGAAAATTTAGCAAACGAAGTCCCATTAGACAAATATCTCCAAAAATCAACAACCAACCAAAAAAAATTGAGGGAAATAGCCCATATGAACCAAATCGAAAATAAAATAAAGGTGAAAAATAAATACGATCAAAGGATAAAAATACTAATACTACTATAGGTGACAGAGTATTTCTAAAAATCAATTAATTAAAAAACAAGGTCAATTTAAATGGCTTGGACCTTTTGAAATCGTCGAAACTATATCCCACAATGTTGTAAAAATAAATAAAAGATGTAATAATAAATATTATACCGTAACGAGTAAAGAACAACTTAAACCTTACAAAAATATATCAATTTCAGATGGTCCCTCGCACAGCTCCTCATAGAAAATTTATCAGATAAGGGAATACATTTCGAAGAGAAAGGATTCATTCTTCCTTCTGATTCTGACTATGACATTTTAATATACAAAAATCTGACACCCCTTTACCATAATTTCATTATTTTAAACTCCTATCGAAATGAATTAAGCGAAATCGGAAGCAAGATTAATAGAACGGTTGAAGCGTTGAAGTGAACAACGCACTCAATATTGCTAAAAGCAAATTCAAAAAGATTACAAATGAAATTAAATGAAATTAAATTTTTGTTGCCCAATAATTCTAAAAGAACGCGAAGAGGCTAGTTCAATATTTTTGGAACAGGTCTAAAAACTCTTTCCGGAACACTTGATTCTGCTGACGCAGAAAAAAATGACAAGTTGCTTTCTGAGCTGCAAAATTCTAATAAAAAAATGTTACAATTGCAGGGTGGACAAACTCATTTAACTGAAATAGTCCTTTCAGATTTTAATAACACTCTCGTGAAAATTAACAGCAATGAAGAGATTCTACGGGAAAATATCATGATCGTGAAAAACCAAACCTTTGGTAATTCCATTAAAATTGATGAAAATCGCATCCTTTTTCAATACCTAAATTTACTTACTTTACTAAACGATGTTGCCTTAGAAATTGGTAAACAAATTGATGAAATAATTGAAACATTGTCATTTGCTAGAATAAACGTTTTGCATCCCAGTGTATTAAACCACGCTCAATTACAAAATCAACTAAGCCACATAATTCAGAATGAATACATCCTTCCATTTCCTCTGGATGACCTTCATATTTACAAATATTATCAATTAATTACTCCTAAATTATTTGCATACCAGAAAGGAATATTAATAAAATTAACGATTCCTTTAGTGAAACAAATTCGATTAAGATTGTATCAAGCATATCCTTATCCTGTTAAATTTGAGAATCATTTTTATCATACTCTCATTCCTGAAACCCCTTACGTGGCAATGACCAACGACCACCAGTGGTACCTAGCAATCCACGACCTGACAAATGCTATCCGTATAGAAGATTTCATAATTATACAACACATGGAATCCAAAGATACTAAAAGTTCAAAAACTTGCCTACCACAGTTACTAATGCATCAATCGTTTCCTGACGAATGTATCATTTACACCTTTAATGCAACAGAAAATAGCATTCAGCAAATAAATTCAACTACATGGCTCATCGTACCTACTACACAACTAGATGTTACTTTCAAATGCACAGGTTATCCAATTAAGAAAAGTACTATCGAAAAACCTTCTCTGCTTACAATTTTGGAGGTATGTAATTGCTATCTCAGTAATGGTCTCCGTATAACCACAAACGATAAGCGAGAAATCAGAATAAAGGATATTGGATTGGATCTCCCACAAATACCAAAGGATTGCTGTTATGAAGACATACAAATCTTAAAGAAACTAAAAACACCACCTATTAACCTTAACTATCTAAATGAAGAGAATTTTCCTATGTTAAAAGTAAAACTGGCAAACCTGCAACAACAAATTCAAGAAGAATCCACCAAACCATTTTCCGACGTTTATTCGCCATGGTATTACATAACATCCACAACATTAATCATTCTCGCCGCATTTGGATGTCTACTATATCGTTATTGGACTTGCCCAAATGTATTTCGAAGGATGCGAGTCAACAAAAATAATAACGGACGAAAACCATCCAAGTCGACCGCTTTCAGTCTAGAAAAGACTATCCGAAATGAACTGGACCCATGTCCAATTGAGGAACCACCAATAGAGTTAACGCCCAAGACAATTCGTAAATTCAAATCACCAGCTATTCCAAATATTAAATAATTTAGTTTGTATCTAATTTAACAAATTCATATTTCAGCTTTTTTTATATCATAAGTTAATATTTTTATGTAACATTTATTTTCATTATTATTGTTTATTGATAAATTAATTTCACAGGAAATGTAATTTCTCAACTTAATGGGGGAGGTGTTAGATGCTTGTTAAACAGTAGTACACATGAAATTAGATATTATGCTTAGTCAACCGTTTCCCATATATAAAAACTAATGCTTGTATAATTGCAGTCATTCTAGCTGTAGACTAGAGCTCATACTTTGTGTATGTCCTAAATAAATTTTTTAAAAACAAAATTTCTCATTTTGAGAAGTTAACATATGTACGTATACCTATTTGGTATTAATGCCAGTTCTATGTAGGTACAGATGTATAGCTTAGATAGCGCAGTCGTTTCGCTAGTAAATTTTAATATACGAAAAACTATACTTCTTGGATTATTGCATTACCTAAATCTTACAATTGCATTTCCAATCGAATTATCTCAGTTATGCTTACTCTAGTAATGTGCATAGTTTTTGGAAATTTTCTCCGTATTTTTTGGTTTCTTCTGCTGTAAGTACTTATACGTATTAACGAATATGAAAATAAATTGAAATAAGCATTACAGAGCATTAAAGACAGTGTTGAAATCATTAATCGGGCTTTCATTTTGAAAATCAATGTTTTAGTGGACCATGAAATATTTAACTCAATATAGAGAATGTTCTTACGAAATGTTGACCTAGAATCAATTCTACATAGAAACAGCAAATATTATTTTTATACCTATAGAAAGATATAGGCAGTAAAGGCCGGCAGCAGTATTGTGACGGACGGGTTGTGATAAATTATAATATTATGTAACGTTCAATAAAAATGTCAACATTTTAATTTAAAAACGTTACAAGAAGAGAGTTATATAACTTAGAACAAAAAAATAACTCTTACATAATTGAAATCTAATTTGTGCAATTTTTTTTATTTTACTTTTGTGTATTAAGTATGCATTCGCGAATGTTGTTGTGTAGAGTATTTATTTAATAACCATGTCATAAATCCAACTCATATTGTAAAATACAGTTTTTTCTTCATTAAAATAATTAAGTGGGCGATTAAAAAAATTTATTATTTTGACTGTCGCAACGTTTAAAATATTATATTCGGACATCCAAATTTTCGTGGCTATTTTACACTTCTCCCTTCACTTACCCGCCCCCCCTCAAATCATAAAAGAATTCATTGAGAGAAAACAGTGTTTTGTCATTCTCTTCAAACGAAAAAAGTTTGTAAAAATATGATATTCAGTTATTTTTAATATTCCTTCTTTTAATCGGGATGCTGCGGTCAGTTATCATTTGGTGAAACATTTTTAAAAATAAATCAGAAAACAAAACACACTTGGTAGTTTCACAAATTATTTTATTTGTCTTGACGACAGTCGTTTCGGCGTTTAAGCCATTATCAAAAGAGTACAGGTTATACTATATATATACTATATATTCTTAAGTAAAATATACAATAAAATAAGTAAGTCTTATCATTTGGTTCAGCCAACACATAGTATTTATTGCAACACAAAATAGGTGAAATCAAAAGGTTTGCAACATAAAATTGGCGCAGTCAGTAGGATGACCTTTGATTTCAATCATGAAAAAGGTGAATCAATCACTCAGTCCGTGGACCAGACTCGTGCTCAATTGTATATACTTTAATTTTTTCCCATTCCTAATTTTATTGTATTGTCTGTTTCCTTTGTGACATTTTATTATCGCACCTCGAGTGTATTGTATTTGTTTTTGTTCACGTACGACAATTTTCATTCGTCTTTTTATTGTTGGTAGTATCATTACACCACATTTATTATCAAGTGGGAATATTATTTTTGAAAAATCAAATAAATATGTCGAATCCATATCAATCGTGGAAAGTTGTATAAATTTCTGAGTAATTGTGACAATGCATTTCAATTAGCAGACGAAAGTCAATAGCTAGTAGCACTTTCAGCATTTGTGGTTTCGAGAATAACAAGAGCCGCAAAAGTTCAATTACGCAATAGAGAATTTTATTCATACTACAACTAGAATTTATTCATACAATGTTACAATTTTGTTCAGATAAAAAAAACACTATAGCACTTTGATGGAAGAGTTTAATACAGTTAAATAAAATAGGGGTGAGTGCTTTATTATTTTATAATCGAATAAAACATTTATATTCACGCATTATCAATACGCTTGTTTGCGATCCAAATCAACGAGAAGGGACAGTTGCTACAATTTGTGAACTTGTCTTCAAAAATTTATTTTTATTTATTATTACCTAAAACATCGCGATTTTTACGTTCTAGGGAAAATCAAATAATTCAATCGAATCTAAAAAAGAGATTCAATATAATAATTCATGCCGTAAATCCTTATTAGATAATCCGGTTCATAATGATTCATGCCGTAAGTCCTTATCAGGTAATCCGGTTCAAAATAAAGTATGCTGTAAACCACCGATTGGTGATCCGGTTCAAAATAAATCATGCCGTAAGTCTATTAAAGACGATCCGGTTCAATCTTCTCAAAGAGAGATCACAAATAAAGATAATAATTGCCGTAAACCCATTAATGGTAATTCGATTCAATCTCCACGAGAGGTCATAAATGATAATTGTCATGTTTCCAAAACAAACGAACCTTGTATTTCAAATAAATCGTCTATTAATGTAGAAAATTCGCCTACATTATCTATCAATAAATAGTAGGTTCAACAAATTGAAGTACATTGTAATTCGTATTTTCATCGTTTTAACTTTGGATCGTTGAAAGAATAATGTAAAATGTAATTCGTTTGCTCTCATTGCTTGTTTCAATTGCAGAAAGGAATGTAAACGAAAAAAGGTTCGATTTCGATTATCAAGTCACTTCAGTTTGGGACAATTTTATTTAGGATTGGTTAATTGAAATGGAACTGAACAGAAGGGGAAAGGGACTACGACGTGGCGGGAGAAAGGGACGAATGACGAGATGCGAGGCGCGCAGCATCTCGACGTTTGGCATCGCGACGCCAATGTTTCGTAACCACCGTTAGATCGCAAATCTCCGCTTTAACACCCGTACCTTTCCATTCACATTTACTTATACTAATTGTAAGATTTTCTCAAACCCTTCGTGTTTCTGAAACATAGGAACTAAAAACGCGTGAACAACAACTAGTGTGAACATACTCATCATCTGCCTTGACGTTATACTACGTGCACTTCTTGAGGTGGGTTATTACATGCATTTCATGTAAGTTTATGTAAAATTGTGACGTTTTCTCAAAAAAAAGAAAAGTTTGTCTGTGTAAATGCCCCGATAGTAATATTAGTTTTAATAAGCTAAAGCTGCATGAGTGGAGAATATTCTATTAGAATCATAAAGTACTATTTTTATAAATCAAATATACACTTACAGTCTAATAGGGTATTACTCAAATTTATTTTACTTTTGCTTATTTTTATTCATTATCCACCCCAATAGAAATGAATAAAAAATAGAATATGTTTTGTGCACCTATAGTCGGGATTATCACTGCCCAGATATCTGATGTCATCTAAGACAACTGTTTATTTTGATTAGTAATTCAAATTATAGTATTAACCCTCATTATCTTATGCGGATATGAAGTTATATGATTTTATGCATATAGTAGGTGTTATTATCGATTCTTATGTTAAACCGATTGAATTTTCAATAAATTCGACTAGGCGAACTAGTCTGAAGAAAATTGCGTACGGTGTTAGTTTAATCTTTATTTGAATTAACTAAGGAAAAGATGTTTGGGGTCGGATTGCAATGGAAAATTGATGAATATATTGTTTATTGTCGAATTCTGTCTTGTATATTCTTCTATACCTAGTGATAGAATGTATTCTTGTATTTCGTTTTTTTATTTGTCCTTAAAATTACTATTCAAGTCTTTTGCTATAATAACCTATCCGAATGCACTGATAGCATTCTTAATGCATTCGACAGCATACTTTGGAAGGCGTTTGGATGATTTACACAATATTGAATGATTTACCGCGTTATTTTAAGACCATACGTATGTATGTATAATACCATATATATATACTTATACAATATGTTTAGTATAAAGAAAACACTTTTAAAACGTTCGCTCAGGTTATTAAAGTTCATAAACAAGTCTCGACCTATGAGGCCTACTAGGAGTCCTTATTCTGATAATAGCCTTGTAGGTTGAAACTTATTAAGAAGTTTAATATATTGTGTAAAAGTTTCAAAAGTGTTTTTTCCATAATTTCAGTATTATTAACTTTCTTATGTATAGTTCAATATGCATGAACGTTTCTAAAATGCGCTCTTCTGAGATGACTTTCGAAGTAGGTATTGAATTATTGAAAATGAATTATTTGTATGATTTCGTACGCATAGTAGGCGTTTACGTATTGTAGAATGTCTGCAAAAAGTTCATTGCATTATGACAATGGCAATGAAAAACAATATGTCAATGGCAAGTAGGTACCTATAAGAAAAGAGAGAATTGTTTCTTTTTTGTGGATATTCTTCTGAATAGAGCGTAATAGCATAAACGTAATTTTTACTTACCGGTATGATTTAGTGGGTCATGGAAGTTGAATAAGCGAACCTTATATGTGTATAGTGACTTACTTTTAGTAACCTATATGTATAGTGTATTTGTTAATTTGACGTTGGCGCTCTATACCTAGTTACTGGTTAGTAACTAGTAAATTACTGTCACCTGTCAACTAAATGTCAGTGTCGTCCTTGTGAGTTTGGGTTATGCTCGATTACAGATAAAAAAATAATTCTTCTTGCCTTTTCGACTCTTTTTTTTATTTTCATTTAACACGCTTGTTGGGCTTATTTTAAGTAATTTTTCTATTTCTAGCAATTGTCAGTACTCAGACCTTTTTGTAATATCTTTAAATACCGACACTGGAATTTTACCGAAGTCGTCTAGGGATATTTGGTTTAATTTTGTGCATCTAGTATTGTTGGTTCCCTAAAAAGATCATCGATCATTTATGAAGGTAATGTGTAATATATATAGTTTATTGTACTGAACTTCATATCGCCTCTAATTTATTTGATAACGTTTCATCAGCGATTATCAATCCTAATTAACTCTCCAATACTAATTATTTTCAGTCACTGAAATCAATTAATTTTACCTTAAGAATTGTAGAATATAGCTGTAGTTTTACGGGCTAATTGGCCGTGGTCTTCTGGATTTTACTCCTGACGTTTCGCCTACAGTTGTGGAAAACTGTCGTTATATTGTTATATTGTTTGGTGAACTTTTATGGAATAGGAGTAAGAAAGTTCTCAATAATAGCGGAATTCTGTTACTAAAGACTTAATTTTTTGTAAATATAGTTTTGGTTTTTACAGTAATAGTAGGAGCAGATAAGTAAAAATAAAACAAAAAAACAAAACAAAAAAAGATTTATTGAAGAATTACTGATAAACAGTTATATCATACAGTATTGCTTAAGTAAAAATAATAAAGCCTTACCTACTAACTTATTATGATTTAATAAATATTAAAAACAATAAAACACGGTTACAATAAAATAGAAGCAGAAGATACTGTTATTCACATTATCACATAAAATTTTACGTAAAAGAAAATGTAAGCACTCACAATTACACCAGTCCAATGAAGTAAAAATCAAGCAGTTTCTATATTTTTACATACTGTACTTACGTTCCGTTTCCAACTTCTCGTGTTTCTTTACTTAGCACGTTAAGTATTGTAAAACAAAATGTTATACGTTTAGATGACTATTTATGTTGTTTTTGACTATACACCTTTTACGGTTATTGAGTAACCTTGGAAAATGACCTGATAGCAGCAGATTTTTTAAATCCTTCGTTCTTTAAAACTAAAGGGGCTGCAAGATAGCATTATGGAAAATATTACGTGTATCTATTTCAATTACTTTACTAATCATAAAGAATTTTTTCTGTAAAAATATTATTTCCTCGGTTATTATTAATGAGATCTAATAGAGTGACCACTTTCAAAAAATTCTGAAAAATAGCACTTAATATATAGAGTAACTGTTATAAGTTGTATCGAAATAGAATACCTGCAACATATTAAAAAAAATTGTTTTTTGTTTCTCATGTCCTTGACAGACGTGAAAATATAGGTAGGTACGTGTTACGAATGGTAATACAGTTATACTTCATTTATGTCTTTAATTTTTATTTTGTTGTCAATCGTCATTACTATCTGAATTTATAACAACAAACACATTGTTTGATTGAGTTGGCTGATACGTGGTGAAAGTTGTTTTCCATTTTTCAATAAATAAGACACACATATTAATTATTAACACAACTTAAGTTTCGCTACACTGTAGCTTTATCAAGTGCAGAATAATTGTGGTACAAGTATTTACAAAGTTTTTGCTTATATAAACCTATTCGGGGTTAGCGCCGCGACCCTTTTGCGTGCAGGTATAGAACCGAAAAGTGCAGGTAAAATTATATCGTGCATTAATGTATAATATTTTATATTAAGTTTATGAATTCTGTTTTCGTATTATTTAAAAAAAAATTTACTTCTCTTTACATTTTAACGCAGGCTTAAGATTGGCCTATTTGTTTAACAAAACAGGCGTGTTTAAAGGTGTAAGCATTATAATATAAACCTTAATCATATGTACAGGAAATTCAAATACAATGTGGTTTCATTCATGCCATATTTCTAAAATTTAATAATACGTTCTAAGTTTCACAAAAAAAATTGTACTAATATTATTGTGGATTATCCATCGTTAAATCTTCATTTCAAAAGTAATAATTATTACCAAAACCGAGATATGATCGGGTTCGTATTATTATCAAATATAATAATGTTAATAGATACACTAAAAAAATAAACACAAAAATCGTGCGAAGAATTTTTACTAGCGGAAATTGGACAATTAAAAAGGATAAGAAAAATTAAATATCTAAAAATTGATGAAAGGATAGCCACTATTTTACTGTTTGCGAGCTTTAGCATACGCTCAAAAATTAGAATAAGTGGAATTAGTATAAGTATAAAAATGACATAAATGTACTCACTTTGTTAATTAGATTTTTAAGTTTATTGTACATAGTATAACGAAGATTTATAATCGTTATACTTTTAAACATGCCAATTTTGTTAAAAAAAATTGTTAGTACTAAGCCTGGGTTAAAGTGCGAAGGAAAGTAAAAAATTTGTGTTCAAAATATCGTACGAAAACAGAGTGCATAAACTTAACATGAAATTCTAAACAAAAGCATTGTACATAGGCCTATATACCAATGCAGGATATAATTTTACCTGCCTCTTTCGCGGCGATACCTGCACGCAAAAGGGTCTAACGGCGCAAACAACACGACACCGTTCATAAATATTTCTGCTAATAATGGGCTAAGGGGATTTCCCATTATTAGGCCTTCGGAACAGCTGTAGATATTATTGTTGAACTGGAAATAATTTTGTTGTAAACATTTATGTAAGGTTGTGATAATATCTGATATAATGACTGGGTTAACTTTATTTTCTAAAAACAATTTTTCTACAATTTTAATTGCATCTAACGGAGGTATACTAGGAAATAAGTTCTGGACATCAAAAGAAACAAATTTTGATTGTTTATGTAACTTAATGTTTTTTAAATGTTCAACTAGTTCGGAAGAATTTTTAATACTATATGAAGATTTAAATTGAGTAGAATATTGGAAAAAAAAAACACATTGTTTTCATTAATATCTATTAACTTTTTAAAGTTGAAGCTTGTATGCGTTGAAACATATCCATAATTTTAAAAACAAACCCAAGTGTAACGTTTCAAGAAAATTTTTATTGTAAATTCACTACAATATTGTTTCACCACACTGTGACATCATCAGGTAACAAGTTTACGTCGTGAATTGTTTCTAAATATTAATAGATACGTTAAATAGTTTTTTTAAAAAATTCACTTTTTTACTATCAGTTTTATTATATAAAAAGTTGTATTGTATGAATTTAAGTAGGTAATATTAAGGGAATTTGAAAGTCTGAAATAAATATTGTAGTTATTATTTTGTTTTACAGTAAATATGCCGAACACTAGGGGATAAAGGATTTCTTGTTATTAGAAATAGCATACAGATAATAATCAGAAAAATATTTGAAATTTGAAAGTACGAAATAAAGGAAATATTGAGACGAAGAGAAAAAACTACCTGCGATTTAATTAAATAATATTGATTATCAGATAAAAACCACCTGTTAAATAAATAAATATAAAAGAATTATTTATAATATTGTAACCCCCGGGTACGGGTGGTTACAATACTTCCGACAGAAACTTTTCATAAACAACTATCATCATCAACTTAGTTAAGGTGTTTCGGATTATTATCAGATCCTGATTCAATATTCCTTATAGAGTGTACCATACACAGTCCTTGATCAGACCACAATGCGGAATTCCTTAATCCGGAGATCTGATCAGCTCGTGATCAGAATACAGCACCGTATTCCTTCATTTAGTTATCTGATCAGTTCCTCATGAGATTGTATTATTGAAAACCCTATTATACTTTCAATACGTTGTTTGAATCAGGATCGCATCTCTGATGTCCTGAATTGAATCGAAAAATGGAATTTATAATCTAATTTTATATATTGAAAATTTTATTGCAATAGTTAATTATTTCAGTGTTCTGAAACTGTTTTTAATAACATTATTTTGTAAACTTCAAAATTTACTCGAAGTAAGTTGCCGGAATGAAGATGGCCAAAAGTCAACAACTTAACTAAAGAAATAAAATGAAAAACTTTGCCTGATTACATCAAAGTATAAATACTTATGGACCACCATTTTGCGGTTTGATAAATTAATAAAGGTTAGGAAGAAGCTGATAAGTGAATTTTTAAAGGTTATGTTGATAGTTAGCCGACATTTTTACCTTTCTTCTTCTTCTTTATTTTCAAAAATGGATGTTTCTGTATATATATTTCATATCCTGATTAAAAAGCTCGATCCGCAGTACATCCCCTAACCCTGTCCGTTTTTGAAAATAATTTGTAAATCAGGTTATCGGATACAAAAAGTGTGACGAATATTGTCATATCATGACTAGAAGACCTGACCTGTCTCTGATGGTATTTCAGGTAAATCTGATCCAAACCAGAAGTTATCTCCATTGGGGATAACCAAAGAGATTTCCTTTGGGGCTCTTTTGAACGTACATACTATCAGCTGTGATTGAAGACCTCAATTTTGTAAATATGAAATATGAAATTTTAAAGTACCCATGGCCTTATTTTTTTCGACTACATTCTGTTATAAATTATAAATGCTACTTTGTACGTTTTAGAATTTGTAAATTGGATGTATCGCGTTGCATTCAGTAGCTTTCGATATTTATGCAAAAACAAAAGTCTTTATTTATAGCTTTTGTTGCTTAAATAATATATTTATCCCGTTGCAACAACAACTTTTGTGAGTTTCTAGAGGTATAAAAAATCGTGTTAAGGAACACATTTACTGTATAAAAAATGGGAAACAAACGACAGGTTTCTCAGAACATTGTACTAAGAATAATCATGATCTAGATGGGAATAATGTAAAAGTACTGCATGCAGAAAATAAAAATCATATTTAATGTTAGTAATTAAAAACCAAAATGGACTTACCCCAACACTTAGTGTTGTGGTATTTGGGGTAAGTCCATTTTGGTTTTTAATTATTTCCACGCCACAGTCTCCTTATTCTTATATTTTAATGTTAGTAAATAACTTAGAAATTAAAAAGGCGGTACATAACAATAAATTACTAGTTAATAACCAAATGGAACTTTGCTCAAATAGTACACCTTGTAACATTCTTATTTTGTTGTATTTCTTATGGATACAAAAAATGGAAAAAAAAACAAACAATATTATTTAGACAGAAGTTTTTCAGATAATTGCAAATAAAACGCACAAATACATAAAAAAAGGATAAAAACTATATATACAAAAAGAAAAATAAGAAACAAACAAGTAATAAAAATTGTGAGTCCGCGTTTGACTCTTACTAACGAACACTGAACTTAACACTAAAGCCGGCTTTTCACTGTAGGATATAATTTAAATTAGGTATATCTCGAAATATAAATTATATGCCGCGATGACCCTTTACACTGTGAGATATACATATATTTTTGTTAATTCTTTTGCAATCGTCTGCAGAGGAACTGACAATGGAATGGGAAATGATGTTTGAGGGGGAAGGAAGGCGTAAGATATTAAGATAAAACCTTGAAAATATCGCTCGATCGAACGATAAAATATTTATAGTTTCTAATATAATATATATTACATCCAACTAACTGTAAACGGTACCAATTAAAAGTATGGTGAGCGATATCATATAATATCTCATGATTTAATATATGTATACATTATATTATAACCCATAGCAAAAAGCCGGCTTATTTCTCTTGTCGACTTGTTTTAAAAAATATATCAAGAACAAATGCCAACAATCACATCTTAAACAAACAATAACTCTTTTAATTTTAATCGACAAGAATAGAATTAGTAAAATGTACGCATACTCTTAAATATACGATAATAATTAAAATAAATCAAAAACTCGAATTGATTACAAAACGGTATTGACAATAAAACACGATGATACCTACCATTTCACCACAGTGGCTTCTATAGGTGTGTAATGAAATGGTATCAACGCAATTTTTCAATAAAAAAATTAGTTAGATACATTAATGTGAATTACCCGCCAATAATGTACTCAACCTCTTAATTTTTGAATCGTCATTTATTTTAACAATATAATTCTAAAAAGGTATAGTAACTGTTTCGGGTATTTTGGACGGAGCTATACAGCATTTAGGAATTTTTATCGGCACTACCCATTCTTAACGTAACCTGACAGTGGTACATAGTACTGTAAGATGAAAATGATAAAAGGGAGAGAGAGAGAGAGAGAGAGAGAGAATGAAGAGAATGAGAGAGTGAGACGGGATGATGGGGTAAATAAATAAGAATATATAAAATACAAAATATCAAGTATATAGTAAAATATGTAATAATAAAAATATAAACCGAGTGAGGGTATATAGATATTTTAAATGATCGTCAAACATTGCTTATGAAATAATGTAGCTTAAGTTATGAACTAATGGATGTACTTATGTATATCAGAATGGTCAGGTACGGAGCGTCCATAGCCAGGTCCAGCCTATAAATAAAAGAAAACACATGTGTGGGCGCTCGTGCCCCTTTTACATAAAAATTATGTAAGAAATGACTGACATATGTGAATCTTTAGTAACTGACGATTATATGTGAGTGAGTAATAGTTGATTTTGATTGTAATGCCTTTAGACTTGGACTTATGAGTGAGTTGATAAATCGCTAAAACTGGCTGTAATACTATCTTTCATTCAATACTGAGAAATGGCACTGAGTGGTGCAATGGACATAAAGGGCAGACTCGCATTATGTCCGCTCCAGAACCTTCCTTGGACGCAAAAGGCTGAACTCGCAATGCGCCGTTATTACTTATTCACATTACAACTAGTACTAAGATGTGCAATGAACACAAAGGGCTGAACTCGCAATGTGCTCTCTTCAGATACTAGTGCTTGAATACTTTCGAGGTGATAGGTACTGAGGGGTGCAATGGTCACAAAGAGCAGACTCGCAGTGTGACCTCTCCAGCTACCTACAAGAGAAGCTGTCACAAAGGGCAGACTCGCATTGTGACTTATCTGATTCGTATTTAAGCCACGCCTATACAAATTATCAACATTGAGCAATTATCACAAATAATGGGCGTGCAAAAGTAAACTGAGAATATACTTCAAATGTCAGGCATTGATAGTAAAAGGAAGAACGCTCAGTGAATAAACTCACCCTTTAATCGGAATAATAGAGGAACGCACTTTTACTCACAAACGCCTTTAAACAACTGCCCTACTTAAGTTTAAGGAATTTTTGTGCAGGGAACAGTATCGTAGACATATAAGCAGTATATAAGTGTTAGTAAATATTACCATAGACACATAAGTGGTCTAGGGCTGGTCCTCGAGTAATTCGATATCAACCTGATTAGTTAGGGCTTTGGAATATTCCCGATCAAGCTGCCTTTATATTTCTCTCTCCTATTTCTTTATATTAGGTGTCTGATACATAAAATAATAAAATGATTTGAGCTCTTACAGTACTTACCCTAGCACATAAACGTCAAAACTTTAGGGTTAGAATCCACATGTTCGTGTTAAAAAATACAGGCAATCCATCAAAGTCCGTTTATTCAACTTTTATCTGTATGGTAATGTCGAAATTGGTGACTTTAGTTACAAAATTTGATTAAACGATAACATCTTGAATTTCAATAGTAGATGTAAGCAACTCTTTGGTCCTTGTAGTAGACGTTTTTATAGTCGGCTGATTCCACTTTATTCAATCTTCGGACAAAATAGAGGCACGCAATGTGACTTAGCTAAAAACACGTTTTTCTCCACTATTATTCGCTAATTTCTTTTAAAGCAATAAATCTAGATGAAATATTACAAAATCCTAGGTCTTTTTATTTTAACTGATTACATTTTGTAACGTTTGATTTTGTTATGAATGTTCAATTCATTATATTATGTATGATAATGTAATGAGCAAAGCCTTTTTGATGGGATAAATAATTACAGCCACGTTTGATTATTATTGAGTTAGAAAACACACGAGATCAAGTAGACAGTGTGACGAGTGACAGAAAGAGTAAGTTGTAAATACGCAATGTTAATAATGTGTACAGAGATTTAAATGATCAGTAAAAGTAACAAGCTATTAAGTATTCAATGATCATATAGGTAGATGTATTTGTATATGTTTGTGAAGTTATTGAAGAGCTCAATTAGCCCTCTGGTGCACACGTGCCTGGCAAAAGTGCCATGGTTCCTCGAGAGATCCGAAACTCATAATAAGGGCGTTATGAGATCCTCGTTGACATGTATTCGTAATCCTCGGGTTACGATGCATTGGGATGCCGTGTACAGGCGTCCGGGGAAGCCTCTACTTTTTCAGGTGACTCTAGCTAGTAGTTGAAGATTGAAGATAACCATGATATTATGTTAATACGTAAATATTAACTTTAAAACTTAGTTGATGTCGATATGATAACTGGGTATCACGATTTAGACATATGAGTATTTGTGAGGGGGAAGAGAACCCCCGGTGAGTACCTTACGTAATTGTTAATATTAACAGGACAGTAATTTTTATTCTTTATTACATGTAATTAATGTTCGTCTGTCTGATTGCATTGAATCGGACACTGCCGGAGGTAAACTGCTCTGACCTGACCCACGGAGGATTTTCAAATATTTCCGGTGATTAGGTAAAATAAAAGTCCAGTTTACAATTTATGGAACTTTGTTCGCCTTTTGCAGATTTTTGTGAGAACCGAGAAATGTAATTTTCGTTCTTCTTTTCATAACCAACCGAGTGAAGTTCAAACATACAAACACCTTACACTAGAACATTATTTTATATTTACTCCGATTTTAAATTAATTAAATTAATTCTTTTGATAGTTTAACAATAACATGTTCAACGATTGATGCAAATATACCTACATATATTACAATTAACATAGTATATCTAATCATTTTTATGTAAGAGTTGAGAAAATATATTCAGATGGATCTGAATTCGTTATAAGATACACCCAATTTTACTTTTCGTATCTACTAGAATAAAATAACCAGGAAGCAATATTTTTAATCAAAAAAGAACATAAATACCTACAGGTAATTCTATTAAATTTGTTATTGTTTTAAACTTTCTTTATGATAGTTTTTTTTTTTGTTTATTGGTCAGATGTTTTTGATCGTGTACTACATGCAATGACCATTTTTTACCAAAACTAACTGCGGTAATGCTTATCAACGCCGTCACTAGTGACAAGTGTCCACAGGTGTAAACTTGGAAAAATGAAGCCGAAACAAATTGTACTGAATGAAAGATTTAAACAAACCCGGAATCGTGACCGCAAACGAGGTCGGATGTACTTAATATCTATCTGAATCAATTTTATATGGTAAAAGCGTTAAATACCTGATAGTTTTCGAGAAAACTTTTACCTTATACTGTTTAAATTTTATGTAACATTGCTTTTTAATTATATTCTATTGTCAACCAGAAGTAACGTAAAGAATAATCAAATTCAAACTACCTTCTTTATATAAGCAAATAAATATAATTATAAATGATTATCTATCACTGCCAATGTTTGACCAAATAATTGTTGAGTGTGCAATAAAATTTTTAGAATTCTGTTCATTATGAATCAGTTGTTTCCTCAATTTTTTCCTGATTTACCCTGATCGTGGACGTAACAGAGTTTGGCAATGCCCACCCCACAAAAAAGTCAGTAGGTAGGTATATTATATATAATCAATAACAGTAAATATTGCAAAAAAAAAAATCAAATTAAATTAATCGCTTAATAAATAATGGGTTATGTTAAATCATTAAATGGACCTTTAAATAAGTTAAATAATTAATATACGATTTATTCCGATCAAACTAAATATATTTGAAAAAACTGGAAAACGACGTTTTGATATCGAATGTTCATGACCCTTTTCAAATCAAATTTAAACTCCAAGGAAAAAGAGTGTCTCAGCTTCGACAAGCGACTGGATTTTACTACTTCACAACCTCTATGTTTTTTTTTCTACTCGGTACGTCGATAGTCAATAGCAAATATTTAGTTGTGATATATTTTATATAATTAATAAATTAAAACGTCCTATGAAATAAATAAAATTATAATTAATTAAAATTAAAATCCAACAAAAAACAAACAATATAAATCACTTTAAAATTTGATAACATAGTAAGTAAGTTATGCTGAACCTATAAGATTCTCGTGATGCGTGTTCATTATGTTACGAACGTCCCAGAATGTATCACTTATATAAGATGCAAAGAAAAGTAAATTTTGAACAGCGATATTGAAAAAAAAAATACAAAAAGATGTTACAAAGATAGAATGGGCTGGTCCAAATTGATCTGTTTTGACAGGAAAAATTTTATCCCAACTTGATAGATCAGAAACAGCTTAGATATTTTTTTGATTTTTGAGAAATTTGTAATGGAAAAAACCTTTTTTTTTACTTTTCGGCAATACTGAAAATTGCCAAACACTATTTTATTTCGCAGTATATTCAAATTCTGTAAGCACATTCTTAAGCCAATTTTTGTAATAATAATTCAGTGGCGTGTTCATGTTTTTTTCTCTCAACGTCAATTGTATCAGATTTAAATGGAGACCATCGTCATCTTTGGTCTTAAAAAATTTCCTGGTTTTAGCCCATTTTATGATATAAAAGTTGTCGATACTTGTTTCCAAAAATGGCTGAACTATTAATCTTTTTGTTGTTACAACACCTTGTTGGCTTTATTTTTCTAAATATGTATCGACAATTTTATATAATTGAAAACAGATAAACACAGGAAATTCTTTAAGTGCAAATTCTTAAGAAAATTGCTTTAAGTGTATTTTCAGAATTTTAATATTGTTATTGGCAGTTTTCAATGTATCTGATAAACGTTGAAGATACGTAAAGTTAAACGGTTTTTCCATTAATCATTTCTTAAAAATTAAGCCCATGACATCTAATTCGATTTTGTTTTTTGTCGGGAAATACGTTTTCCCGATTTGGACCTCCCACTACCCTCTACTCCTGTACATTTTCGATTATCACCCAGATTGAGATTTATTCGTAATTTTTAACTTTATCTCCTAGAATAATATTAACAAAATCGGTAAATAAGTGTATAAAGCATTTACACATATGCATATTTGGCACTGGCTTAAAGTTTGCATATACGCACTAGTCGGTCGGGTATCTAAGTACATATTTTCATACAGTCGCCGCGCCGCGCCGTCGTCTTAGGTAATATAACGTCGCGACAGATTTTTATTGTTATAAATAGAAGATGAGTTGCTGCTCTAAATTAAAATAGTAGAAGGACATGGTTGTTAACTGTGGTTCTTCTTTGTGCTATGTGTAATTAATAAAGATTAAAAGAATGCACCCATACATTGCATTGCATTGCTTTGCATCGATTACTATATAGATAACACGTTTGTCTTAATAAAATATATAAACAAAGGGCAAGATAGAAATTATCAAAAACAGGCTAAAAAAAAGTGGTGATTATAAAACGTTCCGTACCAATCATTGTTTTAACACAAAAAAATGGAACTGTGTTTCTTTAAATAATTTGTTAAACAAGTAGTAACCTAGGTACTCAATAAAACGCGAAGTCCAAATCAGTATACAGGGTGTTCGTTCCACTTAATCGTATTTCTTTCATAGTTGGCTTAATATTATATAAATACGAAAAAAAACTTATCAAATAAAAAAGATCAGCCTCTGTTTTTCTACTTTAGCTTGTGGAATTTAAGCAGGTTTAGGACTGACATCTTACTGGTATGCTTGAAAAATGCTTCACAAATTGTAAAAGACTACTTCAAATCAACAAATTCAGCTTTATTCATAATAACTAAACGAACAAATAAATTGTAAAACAAAGCTAACTAGATAACCTGTTAAGTCCTAATTTAATATTTTTCTATTTAACATTTTTTGTCTATGTACGTATTTTATGCATTTATTATTAGTCGTAGGATTTTCAATTCTTTCCATTTTATCATCACGGTTACAAATTACTACCTGCCTTTACCAGCCCCCTTTGTAAGCCCCAAGGGTTTTGTTTGTGTATGTATTAAGTTTGGTACTTTCTGTTGGACTTTCCATCCTTTTGTTGTGTTGGGTAGTTCCAGGTAATTAGGTATATTCACCCTCCTACACAGTATTTGAACTTAGCAACAACACATTCAATTGCATAGTTTTTAAGTTAGTTATCATTGCATCTCTGACTACGGCTCAGACCAGTCATTTTTACTTTATTTTATCCAATATTAATTTCATACTCATTTTTGTACATATTATTCGGACGAATTGTTAGTTAGTGGTAAGGCGTTTGGATTTTAGTGTTAGTTTAAAATTTAATTAAAGGTTTTCCAAAACGACGTGAATTTTATTATATCTACCGCGATCCGAAAACAATTAGTTGCACAATAAAAAATTAGTTTTGGCGTGTAACGTACAGTGAACTATACATAACCCAATAAGATTTTACTCTTACTCGTTTTTTTTAAACATTCGTCTACATTTGTAAGTGTTTCAGGAGTGATGTCTCTAAAAGCTTCAAATATTCGATTTTTCATGTCTTCTGTTGTAGTCGCTGGTAAAAAATAATTTTACCTTTTACATAGCCCCACAAGAAATAATCGCACTTTGTCAAGTCACATCTGGCTCGCCAACATCTAGGTCCACCTCGTCAAATCCATCTATTAGAAAATTCTTTATTCAAAAATTACGAGCTCTTTGGAAATTATGTGCTGGTGCCCCGTCATGCTGAAACCACATTCGTGGAAGAACAGCTAAGGGAATATTGTCTAAGATACCGATCAATTCGTTTCTAAGGAATTCTTCGTAACTGATCCTATTCAATGTACGGTTTAGGAAGACCAGACCTACAACACGATTACCAAATACCCCTCCCCAAAAATTTAGCGACCAACGACCTTGGGAGCGTGATTCTTGAAGGAAGTGGGGGTTTTCGGTCGAATAATAGTGAAAATTGTGATGATTGACGAAGCCATTTTTATGAAAGGTAGACAAAACTTTTGAGAAAAAGTGTTCGTCCTCATTCAACATTTGCCCATTCGCATAATACTTGACGACTTTGAAAAACAGTATGAAGCAGTTCTTTTGAAACTGATGCTTAGTATATAAATAAAATTATGCGTTTAAAATAAAATCTGCAAGAATGATAAAAATTGTACGAATTCCCGAATATTTTGAAAACTACCGAAAATAGTCTCCAAAATGCCTCTACAAAATCGATTAATAAGTTAATTTTACACCAGGTTATTGAAAAATTTGTATATCGTTCCATTTAAAAAAAAATTTAGTTGTCCTTGATTTAAGTTTTCAAAAATGATCATTTTATTTGTTAATTTTTCAAAAAGACGAATGAAAATTTTCGAATGATGTAAAAAAACTATCCCTTGTTAAGCTTATTTAACAGGCGTGGCTTTCCATTTAATTTGGTTTCGGAGATACTGAGGATTTCAGAGAGCAACACAAGCGTAATACTGTTTCAAAATGACGAAATAATTCCCAAACGGCAATAGTAAGATACAATGTTTGGTTATCAAACTACCCTTTAAATTTAACGCTTAATTCAGAAATTCAAAAATATACAGGGTGTTCCATTTAAATGAAACAAATTTTGTTTTCACCCAGGCATAATGGAACACCCCTTATAAATAAAAATAGTTTAATAAAGTGAAGATGCGAATTGGATGAAACTTTTATTTAAACATTTGTTCTATCTATCTATTATCGAAGGGCCTTTCTACCGTAATGGTGTAAGGCTTTTCACTGCTAGTTATTGTACGTTTATATCTGTTGATAGTAAAGTTATCTTAGTATTTCACTGTTGATAAAACTTCTCCACTTCTTCCTATCTTGTGCCAGCTCTTTGCCCTGGTGCAGCGTCGTTCCACTTCTCTCTAGGATTTTCCCTATTTCGCTTGTCCATGTATTTCTCGGTCTTCCCCTCTTCTTTCTTTTGATTATTCCCGTTTCCCATACTTTTCTTGACTGCCTTTCTCTGTTCATTCTATTGACATGTCCGAACCATCGCAACTGATTCTGTTCTATGATGTTATGTATTGGTTGTAGTCCTAATTCTTTTCTGATGTCCACGTTCCTTATTTTATCTAACCTTGTGACTCCTAGAATTCCTCTGAGATATTTCATTTCCATTGTTTGTAACTTGCTTTTATGGCTTCCAGATAACACCCATGATTAAGAACCGAAGGTCAATACTGGTCTATATACGGATTTGAAAACGTCTATCTTTGTTTTTCTGGACACCTCTCTTTTTCTGATGAAGTTTTTATTTAACGCACCGAAAACTTTTGCAGCTGCTGTTGTTCTTTCATTTATTTCTGTTTCTTGCTTTCCTTCCTCATTTAGTGTACAGCCTAGGTATTTAAAGTCCCGTACCTGTTCTATTATTGTTCCGTCTAATTCTATTTGTATGTTACTTCTGTTATTTCCAATGTGCATTACTTTTGTTTTTTCTATATTTATTTTCATGCCCTTCTTTTTCAGCGATTCGTTCCAGATATTTATATTGAATTGCATGTCTTTCTCATTCTTCGCAAAAATCGCAAGGTCATTGTTTCGTATTTATAATATTAAGCCAGATATGAAAGAAACACGCTTAAGTGGAACAGCCTCTATATGAAATAATCAATATCCATACGGATACTATAAATGCCAGACTGTATGTGGTTTGGACATTAGAGGACTGACATAAACTACTTACTTATTTTAAAAATCTTCCCTTAAAATGATGAAAAGGGAAATGAACCTTTGTATGGAAAATGGATTTTATTGAATTTGGTACGAATATAGGGTACGCTTTAGGCAGCTTAGATACAAAAACCCAGGCTTAAGGGCTCCAAATAGTGGATAAAACTCTTACTGTATACGATATTTCCATTAATACTTTCTCAAAAATTAATGATTGACTTGTAGTTTTCTAAATTATTTACCCAGCCATTGAAGAACAATTAACAAAGCAATGTTTTGATTAAAGAAACTACTTTAAACATTTCTGGTGAGTTATATCCTTACCACCGCCAATAACAAAGGCCGACAGCGCACGCGTGGCGTTATTCAATCTAGTAACCAACGAATTTGAACATTTTTTTGAGAGGAAGTTTTTAATACTGGTAAATAATTGTTACTACCGGTTTTTAAGACTTTAAATTTTGCAAGATGCGTTTTTAGGCTTTTCGCTTACGCACCCCACCACTATGTTTTACAGAT
Organism: Agrilus cyanescens; assembly: GCA_947389935.1. Taxonomy (NCBI): domain Eukaryota; kingdom Metazoa; phylum Arthropoda; class Insecta; order Coleoptera; family Buprestidae; genus Agrilus; species Agrilus cyanescens. Next base: position 22,122,361 of record OX376704.1, read on the forward strand.
AAAAAGTACAACGCTCCAAATACGCCCCAGAGCTACATTGGACATGTAATCGCCTATAAAAATGGAGAGAACATAACCATTCTTTTTTGTGGGAAAATCCAATTCCCTACTAAAAAGGTCTCAATTTTTTTTATATCTGTCACTGTTTTCGCCAATGTTAAAAATTTGCACAGATATTCTTCCTATCGACGCATGCACGACAAATCCCTTCGTTACTGGGCTAAAAGGTTTCCGAATAATCGACCGCATATAGTGACATCTCAGACTTTTCACATCGAAACTATCAGGCCTTCCTATTCTTGATGGTGACAGTCATGCGTCTCCCATTACAGAAACTAATGTAACTAGTATGCATGAACGCAATGCAGCAGCTGCACTCATTATCAGGACACAAGTTTAAATTTAAGAGTTAATTTTCATTTTTGCATACCTATTATTAGATACAGCATTGCCCATTTAATCCATACTTTACCTTCATAGCGCCTTAAAGGTGTTTGGAACCTATTATGGAAAACTAAATCCGCTACGAGGCGCTAGTATCAAAGTTTCAAATTTTAATCATAGTCTCCGCCTACATCTGCAAGTTTTATGAAAAGATGATTTACAATTTCGGTGCTTTTACCTGATTTCTGCAGTAGCCGAAATAAAACGTAAAACCTAGAAACTTGTTACAATATTTGGGTACCTAGCAAAAATAATATTACGGCTCATGTCATTTGTTCAATATCGCCCGTAAACGATTTACGTATAAATTAAATGCTTTTACATTTGTATTTATTATAATTAAATACTTAAACGCATTAGTGTTACAAAGTGCCTTCAGTAACTATTGTTCAGTAATTACATTTCCTAGAAGAATAACAAAGAAATATCTAAATAACACAAATGATTCAATTGGAAATAGAAGAAATAAAATCGTTATATTAATTTCAAAAATATTAATTTTGAACGTGCAAATCTATTATGTGGTCATCTTCAGTGCATACATATTACCATATTATTAACAGAAATACCTAATTGCTTGTCTTATTTATATATTCTTGGACACAGGCGAAATGAGAGGGTTGTTTACATGATGCATATCGAAATCTTGGAATTTATTAATGAAAACAGCTAGGATAGTAAGAAATTCGTGATACTTATTACACGGTTTGACTAATTATAAATAATTCAAATCAAAGGGATGATTCGTACCTAATTAAAAAAATGTGCCTATACTGCGGATTTCTATATGTGGTTGTTTTTTGAAATTGCTTCTTAATTTGTATTATTGAAAGATTGTCGTGCCCAGAATTTTAGAAAATGTCATATTGTCAAGAGTACGTACATTCACGACGATTTTTCATTTTTTATTGAGCCAAAAAAACTTTTTGAAAAAGTTGGCACGAGAATCGTTAGATATGTTCATACTGAACAAATTGGTACAAAATTTTTGTAATTTTATCGATTCAATTTTCCGCTGTAATTGCAGAAAGTTAACATTGCTTTGGTATAGGCGAATTAAAGGTTCCAAGCACCCTTAATTGCTTATTAACATCAGTTTTCCTATAGATATTACCGATACAATTAAGGCACCATGGGGTGAGTTTACTTATACAATACGGATCCGATTTGAGATATAGCACAAATTCCACACGGCAAACTGCATCTTTTTCCTTCCGAATGCACTACCTTTCTATCGTTTGCGCCGTTCTCTCGAGTTCTGATGAGGGGCCGAGCTTTTCTGTCAAGTAGGGTAATCCAGACCTGAGGAACCGATAGGCGAAATACATTATATTAATTTTGAAAATCAATAAATATTCCTACTTCCTTTTTCCTTTCAGCCATTCAAAAATTTTTGTATAACATTTCATAATACGACTTTTAATTTTTCGTTTTCAAGGATTGTTTATTTTAGTTTAGTTATTAAGCGAACAAAATAAATTAATTAGTAATTAAATACCAACAAATGTTTCTCACATTGTTTTTCTTGTGTATTCGCCCATCAATAATTTAATTAATTTTATTGGTTCATTTAGTTGGTAGAATACCTATAGTCTAGAGGAACTAGTCTAGAGGCACGTTATGTATCAATTACTACTATTTCAATAAATTAGATCTTATTAATCATTAACAAGTATCTACGCGACTACTTATGAGGTAGATAAGTCGTTTAATCTGTACGGACACTACTAGTACGGCCTAGAGAAAAATAGTTACGATAGTCAACAATACTTTCGAAATGGTTTAACAAAAGGTAACTAATTTATAGATGCACAAGAAATGAGTCGCATAAATGAGAAGACAGTTTTGGCCAAGTTCTTGATTGTTTTGAATGGAGTACAAAATTGCACAAACACCTACGGAGAAGAACTTGAAGACGTATTTTTTTCTAGTTTTCCTGAATTCGGAGTATTTATCTGCCATTTTTTTAAGAGGAACCGTACGCTTAAAATCCAGCATGAAATTCTTTAGACATTTAGATAATTGTACGGCAATCCTAAACAAGTTTGCGAAATGTATTAGTCATAATGGACATTTTATTTAATAGGCTCGCAACGAGAAAATGTACTCTTGTTTAAGTAGGTACCTTTCTTTAGGAAAACTATTTTTAGCAAATCCCATTAATGTATCTCAGATTTATTATAAAAATGCTGATTAACCTATTTCCATTTTTTAAGTTCCTATCGATTTAACAAAAAAAGACCTTTAAAATAACGTGTAAATGTGTCTCCTTCAAGATTAGAAACCATTGAATAAGCAAAATCTAAACATAATCAAATATTAAAACTAAAGGATCATTTTAAGAGGCAGATGCAGCTAAAAATTATATTATTTGAAAACTGGGTTTAAATCATTGACAGTTTTTTCTATGCAAACCAATTCAAATGAAACCTGTTAGACACTATGAAATCTACATTACTTAGCAAATACTCATAGATGGTGCTTACTACTTTTCTGTGATAAATTCTTAATCCTACTTGTCAACCGAAAGACCTGCAGTATGATCGGTTTTCTATTAGAACTGCCTACGTCGCACAAATGAAAATTACACAATAGTAACCAAGCACGTTTTATTCTATATACATCCGTATATATCGTATCATCAGGATTGGCAAAAAGTTAAGGGTGAAGGAGATACATAAAAAAAGCACTAAAGCGCTGCATGCTTATTAAAAACCACCATTACGCTTGTTATCCGAGTAAAGAGGCATTATTTTAATATTACGTGTGCGTCGCTAACATAATCAGTACGAAACAATCCGCAGCTGATTACTGAAGTTAGCAACAGTGCTCCGAGTCAAATTTAGTACGACTCACGTTACGCCGGACAATCCTAGGGTACATCGTTTTCAGTGGAGTTAAGTGGAATAAATTTATGAAAGCGTATTTTAAACAGAATTTGTGGCAATTGTGACAATAATTTCGTCATTATGAATATTACATTGCTGAAAGTACCGAAAGCAATGCAATAGGTATTATTTTTGATGCTGTCCAAAGTTATTATCGAAAAGAATGTTTACTTATTGTGAATTCTAAGAAAGCTACCTCCGGTAAAGTTCTCGATAAGTAAGTTTTGTTCAATGTCGATGTCGTCTGTAAATGTTAAATTATTGTTTCTTATTATTTTTCTAAGATAGCAATAAATTGGTTGGTTCAATAGTAAATTCTTTTTCTCTCCACTTCTCAGGTTTAGACGGACAATTTAGAATCCTTCTTAAACTTGCTGCCACAGACCTTGCTATTTTTTGACAGCACGAAATCATCTCGGCGAATTTCTCGCAGGCACTTCTTACGAAGACTTTTGGGGAAAGAACATACACATGCACATGATTTTGGAGATTATATTTACTTTCACACCCCGATACGTCTTACTCATGTGACATAATGCACAATATTGTTATTACTTGGACGTGTAGATTCTAACATTGGAAGTTTGACGTTTATCAAAGAAGGTTTATAAAAGGTACAAAATGAGAAAATAATTCTAAGGTATAAATAATCGTGCATTAATTTTTATTATAACTTTCATGGTTAATATAAAAGCAAATCAATAAAAAATCAAATAATACCTAAGCAGTAAAATGATTAATATTATTAACTTTTGCGAAAATAATTAAATAATAAATACACTTTTGAAGGAACAGTGTTAAATGTGTTGTGTAAATATAGTTGTGATATTTAGGGGTAAGTTTCTTCGAAATAATAAGATGTGCTCATCATAATAAAAACTGAAAGTTATGTTGTTACAGTTAAAGTATTGTATGCATTGTAGGTCATTCGAAATGAAAAAAAACATCTGAATTTCGCCATGAACCACCGATAAGTGCTATGCACTAATAGGGTGAATGCTATGCACCACCCTGAGGTTAGGTTAGGTTAGCTATGCATCACCGTCCCAGTTTTGACGGATGGTATTCATAACAGTACGTGATTAAGAGTAGCGATCAGCCTAAATATAAACGTTTACAGAATTTTTGAGAGATGTGTAGTTTTTCTTAAATCAGCTTAATAATTATATTCACGATTTAGAAAGAGGTTTGCAAAAAATCAAATGTTGGTATGGTGTTAAAAGGTCGCTCTGATTAATATTTCTTGAATGCTATGCACTACCGTCCAGTTTGAACGGGTTCAACTGGTTTTTAAATAATTCAGAGCTTTAAAAGAAACAGAAAACAACGCCTCATAATACCACAAATACTTTATTGGTAAAAGTTCAAATGAACATCATTTACAGTGATAAATAGTAACTCAAAGTTACAAACAAAAATTGTATCTTATTTATATTCGCTTTTTTACATATTACAAAAGTAAGTCAAAAAGAGGGTTGAAAGATATCTAGAAGTTCATCAGCAAATTCATTAATGTTTGCCTCATAATTTCTGAGGTCAATATAATTATTGCTTAGCTTTAACAGTTCAAAATTTTTGTCGATGGTATGTCTAGTGAAACAATGAAAGGCTACTACATATTTTTCCGTATTATGATTTCTTACATGGTAGATACAGATGCTCTTTTGAACCTATAGACGAATTCCGTTTAATCAAACCTATATGTGCTTCATTACATTCTCAACAGTTAATTTTGTAGATTCCTCATAATGAAGTTACACCAATAGATTAAAATTAGTAAGTCTTTTAGATAACCCAATAGACAAAGATGATCAAACCCCAGTATCAGGAATTTACAAATTAACTGTTTAGAATGTAATAAAGTATACATATATAGGTTTGAGTAAGTTGGTACGTTTAAAAGAGCATCTGTAGCATATTAGAAATCATAATACTGAAAAATATGCAGTAGCCTTTCATACTGTAAACACTGGACATATAGCATCGCCAAAAATATTGAACTGTTAAAGCATTGCAATCATTACATTGATCTCTGAATTTATGAGTCTATTCGTATTACAAAAACTGTGAGGCAGCTTCAACAGGAGTTTACTCCTTGAGAACTTCCATGGTGTTTTTCTAATCGATACGTCGATAGTCGATAGAAAATATTCATTTATGATATATTTTATGTAACTATAGTTGAACCCGTTTACATTTTGACAGTGGTGCATATCATTTAACCATCAGGGCGACATTTTCATACCATAACCTCACTTGCTTTTTCGAACTTATGTTTAAAATGAAGCTGTTCTGAGAACAGTTACACACTTCTGAGAAATTTTATAAACAATCCCATAAAATCTGATCGCTATCCTTCATCACACACCCCATTTTCTACTGTTATTAATACTACACAACATTCGAGACGAGACGCTCGTCGAGTTCGAACGTATTTACTAAACAGTGCAATTAGTTACTATAATGAAAATAGGTACGAACGACCAATCTCAGCCAGACAAAAAAACCAGTGTACTGCACTGGTGACGTTCCTCCAATTCACAGTGCAACGTTAGACACAAGTGAGCACCAAGTAGTAGACATGGACCAGGTAAACCTAGACGATGAACACACGTCAACAACAACTATACATACTAGAAATAGTAGACCTGGACTTCATGTTACTCTGCAAAAAAATCCAAACTCCAACTCACCAAACCTTTGGCAAATAATACCAGGTAGCGAAAAAAAATAAAAAACGGAAAGCATCCTGCACACCTACAGATCAACCACAATCACCATTTGAAAACAACCGTTTCTACCCATTAACAAACATTACGCAAGAAGATCAGACATCACAGACAAATAATCAAGAAAACAACAACACTCAAGGTTCAACTAATCAAAACAGAAAATCACCAAACCCCCCACCGATATTTATCCCAGGGGTACAAATAATTCCCACGCTCACCACCAAAATTAAAGAAACCTCTGAAGATGAAAATGAGAACCACCGCAATCAGAATCAAAACAACAGTAATCCACATCCACAATCACAAGCTAGAGAAACTTTGACCCCGCCTTACCCCCCTACAGCTAATACTTCAAACAGAACCTATGCGAACGTAACCAACAACAACGAAACACACATACTCACAGTAATACAAAAATCATATGAAGACATCAAAACTATTATGAATAAACAAACAGAGTTACTTAACACAATGATCAACTTACTCACAGCGGTAATATCAAGCCAACACAACAAAAAATGAATTATATACTCCAAATCGCCCTATGGAATGCAAACGGACTAGTGCAGTCTCGAAATAAACAAAATTGACATCTTACTAGTCTCCGAAACTCATTTTACTGACAGAAATTTCTTCAGAATACCTAGATATAAGACATACAACACCAAACATCCTGATGGAACTGCCCATGGAGGAACTGCAGTGATTATTCGCCAGTCAATCCCACACTATGTAATGCCGGAATACTCAGAAGACTACCTACAAGCAACAAGTATAATGATCAGTGACTGGCAAGGTCCACTAGTCCTATCAGCTGTTTATTAGGAGGTGATTACAATTGCAAACATCAGTTTTGGGGATCACGACTAACAACAACAAGAGGTCGAAATCTGTTCAAAACGATACTTGATAACAACCTTGACGCATTAAGTACTGGCTCACCAACCTACTGGCCTACTGATCCAGCAAAAATGCCTGATATTCTAGACATATTTGTCACCAAAGCAATTAATAGAAGACACATAACTCTAACTCCATGCCTGGGTCTCTCCTCAGACCACACACCGGTCATAATTACCATCGACGCAGGCACAATAGCTACAAATATCAACTCACTCCCACATAACATTAAAACAGACTGGGAATCATACAGAAGAAAAATCTCATCTTACATTAATCTAATACAACCACTTCAATCACCAAACGACATTGATGACGCAATAGAACACCTAAATCAACTGCTACTCCACTCAGCCAGGACACTACTCCAAAACTCGACACAACAAATAATTCACCCAAGAACCCTAAAAGTCAAAATCCAAGAAAAAAGAAGAATGAGAAGAGTCTGGAACCAGGGCAGGGATCCAGATGATAAAACGAGACTAAATAGAATAACCGCCGAACTCAAAAGAGACCTAAGAACATATAGGAATGAACTTTTTCAAAGACAAATCAGTAGTTTAACCAGCTACAATGACACTGATTATTCCTTGTGGAAAGCAACAAAATACATTAAACGTCCGCAATTACCTAACAACCCAATCAGAAAGCCAGACAACAGCTGGGCCAGAAGTGACGAAGAAAAGGCTGAAACATTCGCCGCTTACCTGGAACAAGTATTCACTCCACTACCACCAAACTCAATATAGATGATGATACTGAGAGAGAAACTCACCAATTCCTCGAAAGTCCATTACCGATGAACCCGCCAATAGACCACTTCTCACCATCTGAAATATATAAAACAATCAAAAGCGAACGAAACTCCAAAAAATCACCAGGCTATGATCTAACTACTCCAAAAATGCTCAAGGAACTACCAAAGAAAGCTATAGTCTTTATCACCAATTTATTTAATGCAATAATTAGAATACCACACTACCCAAGTCAATGGAAATATGCAAAAATCATAGTCATCCCTAAACCAGGAAAACCTCCTGCAGAAGTTTCATCATATAGACCAATCAACCTCTTGCCAGTCATTTCCAAACTATTCGAAAAACTTTTATTAAAAAGAATAAACTACGAAATAAACGAAAACCAGCTCATTCCCAGTCACCAATTCGGATTCAGACATAGCCATTCAACAATCGAACAAATACACAGGGTGATTAAGGTCATCACCAACGCCCTTGAAACAAAAAAATACTGCACAGCAGTTTTCCTCGACATCGAGCAAGCATTCGATGAGGTTTGGCATACTGGGCTACTGTTCAAAATAAAAAACTTATTACCTAAATATTTTCTATTGATAAAATCATACCTAACCAGTAGATTTTTTCAAGTGCAGAGCGGACAACATATCTCAAACTTCTACACAATTCTGTCAGGAGTACCTCAAGGTAGCGTCCTGGGACCTACTCTCTACGCCATCTGCACAGCTGACATCCCCACGCCTAATCAAATCGTGGTGGCAACATTCGCTGATGATACAGCACTAATGGTTACACATGACAACCCAATCGAGGCGTCAAAACAACTTCAAACAGGTATCAATGAAATAGAACGATGGCTGAAAACTTGGAGAATAAAAGCTAACACATCAAAATCCAAACACGTCACATTTACGCTCAGACCAGGATTGTGTCCACCAGTCGAACTCTACAATCAACCACAACCTACAGTATCAGCGATTAAATACTTAGGATTACACCTCGACACAAGACTCAACTGGAGCAAACACCTTTCAACAAAACGCAGAGAATTGGACCTCAGATTCAAAAAATTGTACTGGCTGATTGGTAGACACTCCAAGCTATCGCTAGAAAATAAAATACTAATCTATAAAGTCATCATCATACCAATATGGACCTATGGTATCCAGCTATGGGGTTCTGTATGCGCCAGCTCAATAAATATAATACAAAGATTTCAATCTAAAGCACTCAGAGTGTTAGTGAATGCTCCCTGGTTTGTTAGCAACGACACCATACACAATGACCTTGGTATGAGTACAGTGAAGGGGCAAATTCGTCTATTCAGTTCAAGATATATTGACAGACTAAACAATCACCCAAATCAACTGGTACCAGCAATCCTCAACAGGGGCGACGAAACCAACAGACTTAAAAAAAAATAAAAGCCATTAGATCTACAGATTCATAGAGTGAAAACCTAAAGGTTCTCAACAAACTCTAACCTCCAACCCAACACGTCAAAAAATCACTAAACAGCAAAATTACTTATTGTTAAATTAAACAGATTGTAATTAAAGCAATATTAAAATAAAAATAATAAAAAAATAAATTAATACTACACGTTATTTATTTTATGTTAATTAATTATAAATTCTGAAAGTTTTAAACAACAAAGTTCATGCAAAAAAGTTCTTTGGTACTATTAGTTTTAAAATTAGTATTGAAATAAAAATAATAGGTGAAAAAATTTTCGCAGTAAAATGTACAAAAACTTTAAACAAAGACTAGTGTGCTGAATAAATCGGCATGAAATTTTGCATAACCCTACTTCATTTTAACCTAAATCGATATCGTTTATGGAACTTTGCGTGTCTTTAACTGAAAAGTGCAATTTTCGATCGTTGTGTCCATGGCCAACTGAGTGGGACTCAAACAACGATCTATACACTAGAACGTTATTATACGTACATGATGATCATAGTTCGTTTAAGTGTTGTAATTACACAAAAATTATATACAAAGAAAAACATTTTGGCGTTTGTTTATAATAACATTGCTGATATGGTTCCGCGAAGTCAGTCACAACAGTTTCCCGTTCCTTATGCGTTTAGTATAAGATGGATGAAAAAACCATTCGGAAGTGGCAGCACTAGCTTCGTTACGCTTACTTCCGTTACGTTCACTCTATTTTATTTTCTATATTTTTCATACCCCGGCTCTTATTTTGCCACTTAAGCAGTAAACTCCAAAAATTTAGGAATTTCCTGATGAACTTTGATTTGCTTTGCGATTTTTGTTTCTAACTTTATGTTAGTTACTATTTACTCGGTGAATTTTTTATCTTTACCAATTCAGAACGTATTTAAGTTATACCCATAGAGTAGCGAAAAGTCGTTCAGAAATTTAAGCGAGTCGTCTTCCTAAATAAATCATTCGTTAACTAAGGGCATGTTCCGATATAGACTGTGAGCACTGGACAGTAATGCCAGTATACAGAAATGCGTTCCGATATAGGCGTCCAGTGCACCGTGTCAGTGACAGAAAGAAACTAATGACGTCATATTTGCCACCATCTTTGTACTGGGAGCGTATTGCCTCTGGGAGGTAAGGCGCTTCCAGTAGTTTCCACTAGATAAAAATGGCAGACATAGCAAGAACACAGACCACACCACAACATGGACCAATATTTTTCTTCAAACTTATAAAAAGCTACAATTCATTAAAAGGTTTAAAATGAAAGAAATTGAAACATTCTTATTGCTCTGTTTTACGGTTTTTGTAATTTGTTTGTTACTTAAACCACTAAACACCGTTTTTACTTAAACTTATTCTAAAAGCAGACCTGTTCAATCATGTAAGAGAAGGAACTTTTCATCGTTCTTTTAAATTGTGTTCAATCCACTAGGTCTGAATGAATTAGAAAATTGTGAAAAACGGAAATAGTAATTTTGAAGTGATTTTTACTCTTAACGTTTCTCTGCAAAAAATATGCATATTCTTATTTTGACATAAATTAACATATACCTAAGCACAACATATACTATTAACAGTAGTTTTGGTCGGTTCTTTATGAAACATTTTTTGAATAGAAGAAAATAAAATAAATAAACCACTTTTAAATGTTTCAAAACGAGTATTTATTTAACTCTACAATTGTTTCGGTATTATAATACCTTTCTCAAGAGTAACAGGATTTAGGTATAAATAGTTGATAAGGTATAAATAGATGATAAGCACCGCATTAAATTTAGTAAAATCCTGTTCTCTTGAGAAAGGTATTATAATACCGAAACAATTGTAGAGTGAAATAAATACTCGTTTTGAAACATTTAAAAGTGGTTTATTTATTTTATTTTCTTCTAAGCACAACATATTGGTCACTCGGAACGTTTTCTTGTTAGTAATTTTCATTAGTTAAGATCATGAAATTTTATTAGGTATACCGTTATAAACATTTTTTTATTCTCAAATACATAGTTTAAAAAATTTATTTCCCAAAAATTGCAATATTAAGCCTCATTAAATGTTAAAATCGTGCATTAATACATCTAGCGCCTCTATCGGATAGTATCTTAATTATTTTTGACAAAAGTACTGAAACAGTACTGAAATACGTTCCAATATATAACAGCCAGTAGCAGATTCAGTAGAAAAATCTAAACTGGAACGGTGTTTACAGTATACTGTGTGACGTAACGTGTCACAGTGCTCACAGTGTATATCGGAACACGGTCTAAATGAGGTTGTTTCGAGACCGATCGCCTACCTACACTGCCATATTGGGCTACTTATGTCGAATGTTGAAGCTGTCAGCTCTTGTACTTCAGATTATACGACCGTTACCATAACGACCCGGTACGACTTTCGCAACAACGTTTTTTGTTTTTTTAATCACAATTAAAATAAAACCACCCGGGGAACTGTAACTGAGACTTAAATAATATTCCTATGAGTAATGATGCGTACTAATAATAAATCATTTTCTATACTATTACAAAAAGTATTGGAGATTTACATTAATGCATATATTTATTGGAATTATTAAGATCTTATGAACAATTCTCGTTATTGGTTGTAAATGGAACACACTTAAATTTTTGACACCTTCTGAAGATACTGAAGGGCTAATGTTTATATAGTTATAATTTTTTTCATTCATATTTACAAAAGCATTTTTACTCTATGAGCTAATGTGAATATTAATAAAAACCTTTTGGCCAGTCCTTCAATGTTTCAGTTGATTCAGCATTCAAAAACCGAATGAGATGTATGTGTACGGAAATTGTATAGGTATTGACCTAAATTTCATTTTTGTTTTACCAGCTACATCATGTTACTTACATACACATTTTAAACGCGAAGAAGCGTGCTTTTATTTACTTTTATAATTGCGTGTTACATCCCTTTGTAGGAAAAGTACAAATGACTTCAACTTTGGTTGTGTACAGCTATACAATATCCAAAGCCTTCAATAAAAATTAATACGATGTGTTTGCAATGTACTGGTACTTGCAAAATAGAAAAAAATTTCGAGTCTAATAAAAAGAAATGGTGGGTGCATTCATTTATCGCAAGAAACCAAAAAAAAAACCGAATGTTTATTGCTGCTAAGGAATTCTACAGACACCCAGTAAAATTTAAATTATTTTATCTATTCTAGGTAATTGTATAAGCAATTATATTTTTATACAGCATCCACTAATTTTTCATTAAAATCGTGTTCATTTTTCTGTTGTGCTGTAATATCCATTTTTCTTTTCGTCATTAAACGTAAAATACTCCACCACATCGCCTGAATGTAGCTTCAAAACTGTCATGTCGAATCGCTCGGCAACAAGCAGCCGACCCGTTGCTTGGATGTTGCTTTGCTGTAGCGTTGGTGGGTACATGGTGCATATAAACCATGGGTTCGACATGAAAGATACACACCGGCGATATCGCGGCGATATCGTATCGCCATCTCGTCGCTTAGATGAGACAAGCGCCTGAAGTCAGTTAATTTATTGTGCCAGTTGCAAACAGTAATGTAAAAAAGAGGGGCTGCCGGCAGAAGTGGAAAACTAAAACTGTAAAATAACAAAGGTTTGTTTTAATTTTAAAAATTACCTAATTCCAATTTCAAAAATAAGAATTAAGAATTTCATTATTAGTAAATTAAACTTATGGATATTTCAAATAACTATAAAATTTTATAGAATACCTAGAAATAATTTCTAAAAGCAAATATCGATATGAATATTGAAAATATTAGAAGATGGATGTTTTGTATTTATTTATCTATAAGTATTACCATATTGTCACGTCTAAGCGGAGGACTGCGTAGAATAAAGGCAACCCATTATAGGTGTAGAACGCTCTGGAAACAATATTCTCGAAGCATCCAATACGACTATCTAACCTATATAAGCAGCCATTGGGATTGTAGAGGAATAATAGTAGTAGTAGTAGTGATTACGTGGCGAGCGATAGCGAAGAGAAGAAGAAGGCGTTCAGGAAGTGATAATTAGCATGTATAGGGTGCGTGTAGTGGTGGTAGTTCTAAGAAGAACCGTTTGGGATGGGGTTGTCTATGTCAGCATCCGTGGTGAACCATTAATACCTTCTTCGGTATTAGGGAGGATACCTTCTTCGGTATCAGTGGTGATAGAAAGGCGAGTCAGTTAGACTAATTTTATTGAATTATTTAAAGATATTTATACAAATATTATTTACATTGTTTTTATGGATAGTGTGCCGTCAGCGGTTTACGCTAGTATGTGTTTTCATTCTGACCTAGTTAGTGGCCAGAACTGTCGATGTTCGCTGTAAGCAGAATTTAGATTCCGCAGTACAGAGTGTACTAATTTTCGAATTTAGATAGGTACTGAGTGTTCCCACAGGACCTCCTTCCCAGTGTTGAAGCTTGAAAGTATTGGGGGGGAATCGAACTCGTCGTCCGGAGTGGGTGGTTTTCTTCTGTGGGGCTTCTTCGTTGATCATTGTAGTTCCGGTGGAAATGACACAGGAAATAGCCTTGTTTGAGCCAGGAATATGGATCTGTTGCAGTAATACGGAGTTGTTTGATTTGCGGTAGGATTGCAGTTCCTTATTGGTCTCTTGTTCTGTTGCGAGGTTGTCCTTACCGGAAATGTGCTGAATGTTCACTGATGTAACTTAAATGGCGGGACTGTCTAGGGGAGCACTTCTCAGGGTTCTAAAGTTCAGAAGTTCTCTGTCGAAGGTACTGTATTGGTCTCCGCGTTGGAGAGTTTCGTAGAGAAAAATGCTAGTGGCTCCCATCTTCCTCCGTGAAATTGTTGTAACGCGGCGCCCAAACTATGGTCGGAAGCGTTACAAAATATTGCTAGCGTAGTATTTGGTTGTGAAGGAGAGTAGTTTGTGCAAGCTATCGCTTGCTTGTGTTGAATGCTTCATCGGCCGTGGTGTCCCATTGAAGCGGTGCGTTACCTTTAATTTTCCCTTTTAGTTGATCATTCAGTGGTGAGTGCGTACTTTCGGCATTTGGCAGGAATTTTCTGTTTAAGCATCCCAAAGAATTGTCGCAATTGTTTTGCTGTGTTTGGTTTTGGCTAGTTGCTGATTGTTGTTAGTCTGTCAGGTAAAGGACGTATTCCATTTGCTGTGACCGAGTAAACCAGAAAAGAGAATTCCTCCATGCCAAGTTTGCATTTTGCTTGGTTCAGCAGACTGCAATCGCGAGAACACAGTATGTAGCTGCTGGCGGTGCTGTTCTGCTGACTCAGATGCTACCAGTATATCGTCAATGTAGAATTTCTTTGTAGACCCAAATTGAGAGACAGAATGGTTGTGCCATAAGTAGAGATGGTGGTACCGTTTGCAGCTTGAAGTGTGCAGTCGGACTTCTGACGTGACCCATGTATTAGAGACTTCGGATACACGCAGATGTCAGCAACGGTGTCGACCAAAAATTTCTGGCGTGTGATTCTGTCCCTTAAGAAGAGGCGACGTTGCGTCTGTCGGATCTCACTGGTCGGTTCGGGTCGGTGGGAACTAAGGGGGCAAGTTGGTCCACGGATGATGAGGGGTTGGCGGCGGTTAGTGGCATTCATCCCAAGTAGAGTAGACGGACACTGTAGTGGCAGGACATGGCAGAGGTGGCATCGGTTATGGCGAGTGTGGACGTCGACGACGTTGGTGGTGGCGGCGGTGGAGGCGCTGACGGCGGCAGGGTCGCTGCACCACGTTGATCACGTCGGACACGTCACCAATGTAGCGTGTTGCAGGGGCCCAGCATCACGTCGATCACGTCGGACTCATCCTGTACATCATCTTTGTTTTCAATAAAACCGTTTAACTTTTGATACCCATTTTATTTTTAAACATATCTCAAAAATCAAAATCGAAAAAAGTTCATGATATTTAAGTTAATTTTGTTATATCTAGTAAGAAGTAAGTTTACTTGGTTATAAAAAACCTGTTTAGGTCACCCTGTATATAGTGTGTCCAATTGAGGAGGTTCGAGACAAAATGCGAAATAATACCAAAATTATGAAATTTTTCATATCGAAAGATTAATAAATAAAAAAATTACTGCCAAAATCTCAAATCGATTTACTACACCGTTTTCGAGAAATAAATCTTTAAAATTCGGTCTTATACACGGGCGTAAATGGGGATCGATTTTTGAAGTTATATAATTTGTATAAAAATAATACCATCGTTATAAAAAATTGAGTAACAATTAAATAAATATCCCTGAACACATTTCTACTGTAGTTGAGTTCAATCATGGGTTTGTTATTTAATGATTAATTAAATTCGAGGCGAATTTCGATGGATGACGTCACATGTGTCATAAAGTCGAATAAAAACGGCAACAGCGTAAAATGTAAGAATCGCGGGAAATTCGAATTGCCGACAATGACGTAGAAGCCTCAATGTATTTTTTGTCAATATTCTTATATTAAAGTTTTTTTATTTTAGGTATTACATAAATTATTATTATATTTTTCTATTTTTGAAACATAAAATTTTTAAAACGTTTAAACTCTATATCTATAAGTTAAACAACAATTTAACAATACATATATAAATATTTTATTTTTGGTTGATAACAGTCTGACAATGGTCTAAAATTATTTTCATAATTTTTTTGGTTTTTATCACTTGAGGAACACCATTTTTATTTTGTTGGGGAAGTTTAACGGTCTTCTCAGTTCCATCCTCCTTGAATGTTTTCAAATAGATTCATAATTTATTCCAGCCATGGCTATTCTGTTAATAATAGCCGGGGACACCAAATCATTAATTGGCTTAAAAGATGGTAAAATTGTAGAACAAAGCTCTTTCTGATTTAATTTTTGTAGAACCTTATCAAACGTTAATGTTTCATTAACAATATCCGAAATAGTTAAATGTTTTTCAACTAATTCTTCTAACATGTAAACATCATATTCAGCGTTATGTGCTTTTTTGGTACACAATGATAAAGTTTCAGACGCCAAGGTTGTAAGAGATAATTGTTTATTACCTTTACGGTCTGGAAATTTTTGCTTAAACAATTTTAGGGTATCTTGGAAGCTACTAATAACGGTTCTGAACTCGTCAACCAGTTTTTCATTTTTGATCGCCCGTAATAATCGTGGAGCATCAAATGGACAATTATGCGCAACCATAATACACGGGTTTTCAAGAGTTTTTAAAAAACATAAAAGTTCATCTAGTGCTTTTGATAACGTAACACTTAAGACTTTTCGTCCATAATAAAATAAATCTTGACCATGGCTAGTTAAACCATTACATTCCGAGGCATGAGTGGAAATTTGCTGTGTAGGCTTGACATATACACTGAATTGTTTATTTGAAGATTTTAACGCAATTTTTAAATATCAGCACCCAAATGAAACCCAGCAGTCTCTAAGTCAAAGTAAACAATCGAATAATCAGCAGACACAATTTTTTTTTTAATTATTTCAGATATTGGTATTAAATTCTCCTTATTGGATTCATCTCCCGTAAGTCCTATGTTACTCTCGTATGTATCTATCTCATTAGCTTCTCGGCGAAATCGCAATTGAGAGCGAATTTTTTTTTTTTCTTGACGAAGTCGCTTGTATTTAGGGGTTTTTCTGATAGCTTTCCTTCTCTTTGCAATTATCTCTGTTCTATTAATTAATTTTTCTAAGTTATCACCTACAGGAAGAAAAGATTCTTTAATAACTTGAGATAAATAGTTTTCTCCTTGGTTTTTTTGAAGAACAGTACATCCGTAACGAAAATCACAGGATTCGCTGATACTATAACACACAGCTTTCGGAGCTTTTTGGGCCATTATGGAATTTACACTTTCATTACGTTGAGTAGAGCCACCACCAACAAATTGTGAAGCATTCTTTGCCAAGTTTTTAAATTCCTTAATTAAAGTATCAAAAAGTATAGAATTTTTGAAACCTCCATGTAAAGTACTATGCTTATAAGTTTCTGGACTCTTTTTGAATCTCCATAATATTTAAAATTTTGTTGACATGCGTATGACCAAGACCTGTATGTAAACAACCTGAAAGTAATAATTAATATTCATAAATGTATGGAAAACGAGATTATTAGTTATTATTTTATAAAGGCTAGTTACCCAATGCTGCTCGTGTATTTATGTCGTGCTTCATTTCAGAATTCTTAGATATATGCGAAGAAGTTGTTGATATATCATTTATCAACAAACATTCTTCGCATTTAATCTGTATAACAGACGCCAGCCCTTTTTTAATTTCGTTAATAGTATCCATAAGATGCAAACGCTTCTTACAAAAATTACAAAACATAGTTTTCGCGATTAATTCCAGATCGACTATTCTGCACCCAGGTGCTGGGAATTTAACCTCTACTCCATCTTGGTCATCAGCTGCTTTCTTTCTCTTCCTTCCATTTTCCGATTGTTTTAACCGCTTATTGTAAACAGCTTCGGACAACAATTTACCTTTCCAATATTTTCTTTTTTTAATATTACTTACTTCCATGTTTACGTCGAGTCAACACTACTCACTCATACAATACACTCTATTAGTGATGACGTCAGCCCGCCATTTTTGTTGAGGTAGATCACGGTCAGGGATCCAAACAAAGCAGATGTACGTGTATTGGCTTACGGCGGAAATTTTGTGTGCGAGTTTGTGGACTTTTTACAGTGTTGTTGGACATTTTAAAGCATTTTTGTGAAAGTTCATAAGTTATAGGCTAAGTGCTGTTAGTATTGCTTGGCATTTTATTCAAAAGAAAAAACTTTACAGAATAAATGTAATAAACATAACCTATAAGAGTGCGTGCTCCTAACTTATCAAACTGTTTTTAACTAATAAAATTCCTATGTAAACTAGACTTTTATTTTACCTAATCGATGGAAATTATTTTGAAAATCCTCCGTGGGTCAGGTCAGAGCAGTTTACCTTCGGCAGTGTTCGATTTAATGCAACCAGACAGACGAAAATTAATTACATGTAATAAAGAACAAAAATTACTGTTCTGTAAATAATACAATTTACGTAAAGTATTCACCGGGGGTCCTCTGCCCCCTCACAATACTCATATGTCTGGATCGTGATATCCAGTTATCATTGACATCAGCTAAGTTTTAAAGTTAACAATTATGCATTTTACATAATATCTTGGTTATCTTCAACTACTAGCTAGTCACCTGAAAAAGTAGAGGCTTCCCCGGACGCCTGTAGATGGCATCCCAATGCATCGTAACCCGATTAACCCTTTTACTGATCATTTAAATATCTATACACATTATTAACCTGCATACTACACAACTTACTTCTTTGAATCACATGTCACCACTGTGGCACTGTGTACTCGTGTGTTTTAGTACTCTCTCCCTTTCTCACACCCTGTAATAGTGTGAACATTCTTTTATAAACAAAACAAGAACAACTCTGTGACTCAATAATAAACAAACGCAGCTATAAATATCAATTCTATCGAATAAGGTTTTGTATTATTTTGCTTAATAAACCGTAAAATACATTATATGAAGGATAAAACATTTTTTAAAAAGATCAAACGTTACACCTAAGATTTTCATTCTTCGGAAATTTGAAGAATTGACAGGTTTCTCTTTGATTGTAATGGTAATAACCAGGCGCCCAACACATCACACCACCATGTTATAGGTTATGTTCACTAAAATTTCTCGATGAAAGTAATCTGTATTGCAGAAAATGTTACGTAATACTTACAGTACTTAATTTAACTTACATGAACTTTCATACAAATGCTTCCAAATGTTCAGCAACGCTCAAAAAAATCGAAAAATTCACCCTACAAGTTTCGTCCATAAGCTAATACACGGACCGATGTTTTATTTGGATCCCGTAATACTAATAGAGCGTATAACCTGTACCCGTGGCAGATGTCAGCGCTAGCTAGTAATAAACATTGGGACCAACACAAAAATACTAAACACTAGCGCGCTGTTGCCGTACTTACGCGAGAGTTTAGTAATTATTTATTTCGTAAAAGAAAATTTATTTAATTGTAAATAAAATTTTTTTGGGACTAAATATTATTCTATTATAAGTAGATTTAATAAATTTACAAAAACAAGTAAATTTATTGAATATTTTTTAACGAAATTTTGGTATTTAGGAGTTGCAATCTTGCGAAAACACAATAGAAAATCGTCAAGATCCCCTAGACAGATAATCGGTCTCAAACCTCCTTAAGCAAACAAAGCTGCTGTATCTCAACATCAGTAAGATGGGTAAGTTTGTTACAAAAATCCTTAGAAGTAAAGTTGGCAAAATAAATGGCTGGAAATTATTTTTAAGTTCGAACTTTCACCATCAGGGGACGTAACGGCAAACGAAAAATACAGAATTCATGTTATCTCGGAAAGTTGGTCGATGAGCTAGAAATTTTGAAACATCAGTTGAGAGTTTGGATAGTATCGCATCTTTATTCTCTGTGAATGTCTTTGTATCTATCGTAATATGGGAGGGTAAGGCCGATGTATCCCTCAATCTTTACATTTTAATATCTCTTGAACCTTTCGACCGGTTTGAATATTTTTGGTCTCGATTGGTGAAGCATACCATGGTATTTCACGTAAATATTCTGCTGAACTGTTTAATTTTAAATAGCTGAACTGGAGGGCGTTTTTTGCAGTTAAATGGTATTTTCGTGATTTTTGGAAAAAACTAAATGCAACGGTACTATTTGGTTGACAGGCAAGATCAAGTCAGATAAATTTTGATGAAATCCCCATTGCGATAATCTCTATCAGTTCTCGATTTAAACGAAGAAATGTTCAAAATTTGAATACCGTAGTAGTATTTAGTTACCTATGCGGAGAAAACAAAAGATAAAAAGAAAATTTCATAAATTATGTTTGGTTAGCATTCAGTAAGGTATAAATTGAAAATACTGTAATGAGCGTATATGTGTGCGAGAGCGGGCAGTGTAATGAGCGTATATGTATGCGAGAGCGGGCAGTGTAACTAGCGTATATGTATGCGAGAGCGAGCAGTGCAACGAGCGTATATGCGTGCGATAGCGGCAACGAGATCCGACAGCAGATAAGCGGAGCTCAAAGAATGCCGGCGTCGGTCGGCGCTTTGATGACGATAAACAAGGCCATAAATTAGACGAACACAATAAGCACTCCAGTAAAGTCTAGTATGTCATTCTGGAACTTTCTGGATTGTTCCTAATCAGTATAAATACCTGTTGACGTGCCCAGTAAGAGTCAGTTCACAGTGAGCTTCCGAATAAGTAATATAAATAGCGAACTACGATATACCGAGTGATATAAATACGCATTTTCCTTGTGATATAAATAAGTCGTTGAATTATTATTAGTGTTTAAGTATTCTATTAGTGTTTAAGTGTTAAATAAATAGTTGCAAAATAAATATCCGTTAAATAAATAAGTTCTACTAGAAAAGTCGTTACATTGGTGTCAGGTGTGGGGTGCTCAGCCAATCGATCCCCCAAAGAAGAGAATTTTCTAGTAGAAGAAAAATGGTTAATTAAATCAAAATGCCGAAAAAGTTGTTGGAGTTGAAAGTTGCCGAACTGAAAAACTCGAGGAGCGAGACGAAGATACGTCTGGTATCAAGCTCACCTTACAAGGGCGACTCAAGGAAGCTTTGATACGAGAAGATTTCGATCCGAATACCTACGAATTTGAGGATGAACTGGAAAAGAAATTGGAAAAGAAATTAAAGGAAAATTCAATGGAATTGGAAGGGAAACTGAAAGAAAATCTGGAAAAGAAATTAACCGAAAATTCAAAGGAACTAAAAGGAAATCTGGAAGAACTGAAAGAAAATCTGGAAGAGAAATTAACCGAAAATTCAAAAGAACTGAAGGAAAATTTAGAGAAATTCGACGCAAAATTGGCCGAAACAGAACAGAATTTTGCAGGAAAATTTCAAGAAATAGATTCACGAATTAGAGAAATAGAAGAAAGGTTTCTATGTACGACAATGTCCGAACAGATCGATAATGAAGCTAGAAGTGTGAAGCAGGAGAACGGGCACGGCATTTCATCGAAAGCATATACGAAGCCACCTAAGTTCGACGGAAAAACATCGTGGACCACTTTCCTTAAGAAATTTGAAACGGCCGCGAAGTCGAACGCATGGACGTTGGAAAATAAAGCCTCCGAGCTGGTCTGAGCGCTGCATGGTAATGCCGAGGAGATTTTGGATACCATACCACCCGAGAAATTGAACAACTATGAACATTTAGTGAAGAAGTTAGAGATGCGGTATGGTCAGGCACATATGACGAGCGTCAGTCACGTGCAGTTAAGAAACCGACGTCAGAAGGCAGGGGAAAACCTGCAAGAATACGAGGCCGATATCGCTCGTCTGGTCCGCCTCGCGTATCCAGGTACTCCCGACGACACGCTAGAAAAGTTGGCTGTCGACTCTTTCATCGATGGGTTGAGGGATGACGACATACAACAGCGACTTCGATTAGACAGGCCAAAAACACTCGCTGACACGTTGGCTCGGGCACTGGAGTATGACGTCGTTAAACAGGCATCGCAACGGCAAAGTAGAGTGCGTGAGCTAAGGGAGGAGCACGATGGTCGATACGAAGACAGACTAGAAGAAATTGTTAGCAGGATAGTGGGAAGATTAAACAAGAAATCGAGACCAATACGATATTGGAACTGCGGGAAATTGGGACACGTAAGGAGCGCTTGCAAGAACGAAGAGGTTACTCAAGAGCGCGTGCCCCGAGTTCCGGAAAACTAATCAGGGACGACGCGGCGGGGCAAACGTCGGTCCCGGGACACGAGGCCCCAGGTTTAGTAGCACTGACTAAGACAATGAAAGATCGAACTGACAGCCTTTTTCTCACTGGACTCATAAACAGGAAGCAGTGTTCATTTCTGCTGGATACTGGAGCTAGCAGAACAATCATAAGGCCCGGAATATTGACCAAGCCCAGTAAACTTCTGCCAACGCAATGGAAGCTCCGTACCGCCACTGGAGAACAAGTAGTAGTCAGGGGCGAAAGTTACGTCAACATCCAAATGGGAAGAGCGTCTTTTAAACACTGCGTGTTAGTGGCAGAAATAGAGGACAATGTAATACTGGGTTTGGACATCCTCCGAAAATATGACTTCTGCTTGAATTTCCCGAGAAAGAATGTGACACTGAACGGCGAAACGTTCCAGTTACACGCCCAGGACACTGCCATGCCACAAGTTAAAAGATTGAGTTCAGGGATGCGCTAAGTTCAAGGTATTCCGGAGGCGTTGTTAAAACTGTACAAGGAGGCGGGTGAAAACCGTAATCAACCTGAACAACGTCGAATAGGGGAACTCCTTGTAAAGTACCAGGACGTGTTCGCATTGGACAACGGCAAGAAAGGGCGAACCAACATCGTCGTCCATAAAATCAACACTGGCGAAGCGCAGCCCATCCGTCAGAGACCGAGGAGACTACCACTGGCCAAAAAGGAAGAGGCCGAAAAGATTATAAGCGAAATGCGGAAGGACGGAATAATAGAACCATCGACCAGTCCATGGACGTCGCCGGTAGTTTTGGTCAAGAAGAAAGACGGATCTACACGCTTCTGTGTTGACTACCGCCAGCTAAATAATGTCACCAAGAAAGACAGCTACCCCTTGCCACGCATCGATGATACCTTGGACACGCTTGCGGGGTCGACAATATTCTCAACGCTAGACCTTAAAAGTGGATACTGGCAAGTAGATCTGGATCCTGAGGCCAAAGAGAAGACAGCATTTTCGATCGGAACCGGGCTCATGGAGACGGCTTTGAACGGCTTGGTTGGGAAAACTTGCCTGGTATACCTTGACGACATAATCGTGATCGGAAAAGACTTCGACGATCACCTGAAAAACTTGGAAGAGGTACTTCGAAGGCTGCGTGATGTCAACCTTAAATTAAGCCCCAAGAAATGCCAGCTATTTCAGGAGACAGTGAACTACCTGGGGCACGTAGTCACGAAGACCGGCGTTTCAGTCGACCCGCAGAAGATCACAGCCGTACGAGAATGACCAGTACCTACTGACGTACATCAGGTCAGAAGCTTCCTTGGCCTGTGTGCTTACTATAGACGCTTCGTTCCTGGATTTTCCAATATTGCCAAGCCATTGACTCGACTAACCGAAAGTGGCAGACCATTCTGCTGGGAACCGGACTGCCAAGCTGCCTTCGCAAAGTTAAAACAAGCTCTCGTTTCCATACCCGTGTTGAGTTATCCGATACCAGAGGGGAAATTTGTTCTGGACACCGACGCTAGCAATGTTGGGTTAGGCGCAGTACTCTCACAAATACAACACGGAGAGGAAAAAGTCATCGGCTATTTCAGCAGGACCCTATCCATGCCCGAACGAAACTACTGTGTAACCCGACGAGAACTACTGGCAGTAATAAAGAGCGTGGAGCACTTTTATAAGTACTTGTATGGAAGGAATTTCCTGCTCCGAACAGACCATGCTGCTTTACGGTGGTTACCTAGTTTCAAGAATCCAGAGAGTCAAGTCGCGCGTTGGATAGAAAAGCTCCAAGAATACGACTTCGACATACAACATCGAGCTGGAAATAGCCATAAGAACGCTGATGCCTTATCCAGAAGACCATGTTCCGAAAACTGCAAGCACTGCAAGCGCCTGGAGGAACATGAAGAAGTCCGGAGGATAACCGTCACGGATGAACAATGGCATCCTGATAACATCAAGACGGATCAGGGTTCTGATCCGGTCCTGAGCTTGTTTCGGAAATGGAAGAATGAAGGCAGCCGACCGATCTGGCAAGAGATCGCCGCTAAATCTGGGGAGGTAAAATCGTTGTTGGCCCAATGGGACTCCATTGTTGAGGAAGATGGACTCCTGAAGCGAATAGTGGAAAACCAGGATGGTACTGAGAGCAAACGTCAATTGCTTGTACCGAAGAGCCTGGTAAGGGAAGTCTTGAAGTGCCTCCATGACGATGCTTCGGGGGGACATTTTGGTGTTAACAAGACCCTTGGAAGAGTCCGTGAGCGGTTTTACTGGGTCAATTGCAAAAAGGACGTTGAAGACTGGTGCAAGAAGTGCACAACTTGTGCAGCCAGTACAATGTCGGCAGTCCATTCGAACGGATTGCCATTGACATCGCAGACCGTTTCCAGAGACCGATGGTGGCAATAAATACATCCTGGTGGCAATGGACTACTTCACAAAATGGGTTGAAGCCTACGCACTTCCAAATCAGACAGCCACCACCTGATCAGCCGGTTCGGCGTATCCATGGAGCTTCATTCTGACCAGGGTCGCAATTTTGAGTCGGCTGTGTTCCAGGAAATCAAGACATTAGGCATTCACAAAACCCGGACAACACCTCTGCATCCTCAGTCGGACGGCATGGTAGAGCGAATGAACAGGACCATTAACAAGTACTTGTCCAAAGTGGTCTCCAAACACCAAAGAGACTGGGATCGCCATCTGCCACTGTTCCTTATGGCCTATCGATCATCGGTTCACGAAACTACTTGACAAACACCAGCAAAAGTACTGTTTGGTCGGGAGCTACGGTTGCCATGCGACCTGAAATTTGGCTGCAAACCTGGTGGGGACGTTGCCGGAGAAGACTACGTTAGTGATCTCCGCAGAAGACGACGATATCCATGAGGAAGTACGTTCCCGGATGCAGATAGATAGCGACCGTATGAAGGACACCTACGATATACGAGCCACTGATGGAGGATTCCAGGAGGAAGACATGGTGTGGTTATACAATCCACAGTATGACGAGTTTATGGCCACGCCGAGCTTATATGCCAACTCCAGATTCGGTGTCACCTCCGAGAGATCCGAAGATTTGTTTTCTGCTTCGGACTCGCTGGTTCATTGTGTGGCCAAAGACTTGAGGATGGATCGCGGTATTGCCACCGTATTCAAGAAGAAGTTTGGCCACTTGTCAGAGCTGCGTGACCAACTCGGAGATGGAAAGAAAGTGCTAAGTCTGGTGGACGGGAGCCGATCCATTTACTACCTGGTTACTAAGGAGGCGTCGTCTGAAAAGCCCACCTACCGCACTTTATGGAATTCGTTGGTGGAACTAAGAGACCAACTGCTATCCACAGGTACCACAAGGTTAGCCATGCGAAGGATAGGTGGGTTGGATGGACTGAAATGGAGAGTGGTGCGGAGCATGTTGGATGTCCTGTTCCGGTGGAGCGGCGTCGAAATAACGGTGTACACCAATAATCCCCAACGAGATCCCGCACAGCCAAGGACGGTGGATTGCTACTTCTATATGACGACTAGGTGCCTTAGGGGACAGAATTGCACGTACCGGCATGATCCTTTGAAGGAACGGCAGAATGTGATCCGGGACGGATCACCCTTAAGGAGGGGGCAGTGTAATGAGCGTATATGTGTGCTAGAGCGGGCAGTGTGATGAGCGTATATGTATGCGAGAGCGGGCAGTGTAACTAGCGTATATGTATGCCAGAGCGAGCAGTGCAACGAGCGTATATGCGTGCGATAGCGGCAACGAGATCCGACAGCAGATAAGAGGAGCTCAAAGAATGCCGGCGTCGGTCGGCGCTTTGATGACGATAAACAAGGCCATAAATTAGACGAACACAATAAGCACTCCAGTAAAGTCTAGTATGTCATTCTGGAACTTTCTGGATTGTTCCTAATCAGTATAAATACCTGTTGACGTGCCCAGTAAGAGTCAGTTCACAGTGAGCTTTCGAACAAGTAATATAAATAGCGAACTACGATATACCGAGTGATATAAATACGCATTTTCCTTGTGATATAAATAAGTCGTTGAATTATTATTAGTGTTTAAGTATTCTATTAGTGTTTAAGTGTTACATAAATAGTTGTAAAATAAATATCCGTTAAATAAATAAGTTCTACTAGAAAAGTCGTTACAATACTATGGATTTGACAATAGCAAAAGTAGTTCTCAAATTTACTGCAGCTTGGATTTGTTCTAAAGATTTAACGTTATGCTGTTACTAAGGATTCTCTTTTTCTGGCAATAGAAATGCCATTTACTAACGCGGAAGCTTATGATATGGTACGTATTTACTTTTAAAGTTTCGAAACTGCGGCAATTGTGTCGACTTAGTATGCAATAGAATTTCCACGAATTCCACATTATTCTCGAGAATTATTTTTAAGATTATCTAGGCAATTACGAGTACCAACCCTCTTCCGAGTGGCCAACATAACTTCCAAAAAGTTAAATTTTCAACTTTTCCCTGTACCAATCGTTTGTGACTTTTGATTTTGTTTGTAACTAATTAGTTGGTGAGTAACTTAATTGTTAATTAAGGCGTACCGAAAAAAATAATTATAATATAGGCTTCTGAGTACTCAATCGATCGGAAATCGTTTGGGAATTCTAAATATAATAATAGAAACGTTTATATCTGCGTAAGTTTCGATAAAAGATATATTTGTGATAAATATAACGCCTTATGGTCAAAGGCAAAATTTACTAGCCAGTAAGTCTTTATTTTACCCGACAGCTGTTTCGCCCTAATTTTTGGGCTTCTTCAGGGTTTCAATCTGATAATTATCATCGTTATTATACAGTGTAGTATAATTTTAATTTGTTTCTAATTGTAATTAACTGTGAGAGTTGCTTTAAATTTGGTTTATTTTAAGTATGTGGTTTTAAGAGTATTTTAACATTTTGAACCTTATATTAATGATGAATAACTTAAAACCATTTTAGTTCATTTATATTCTAACTTATTAATCTAACTTATCAACTAATGAATATATACAACTTATTAATTAATTTAAGTATTAATTTAAGTTCACTGAACGTTATTGTGACTAGGCAAAGGGTGGTACCCTCAGTTTCGCCAAAAATCAAGAAAAGAAAAAAAATCAAAATTTGTCTCTTCAAAAATATTTATTTATTTAATTCAAAGAATTTGGCAGTGAATGTAATCGTCTAGTGTTAGAACCTTTTAATTTCGTTGTGTTAATTATTAGTAGTAACTTAGACTCTTTTACGAGTTCCGTACAAGTTATATGTGCTAATAAAGAAAACTCACGAAATTTTAACTACATCGTTTATTTACATTTTTATACGTATTTACAAACACCCTTGGCAATCATTGGCGGGGACAAGCTCCCTCTAAACACATCGGAGAATTTAGGGGTAGTAACAAGTTTGGTATTAAAATTTAAATAACAAATTTAAACACAATGCACCAACAAATGGGGTAGGCAAAACTCTAGCCTGTTCGTCTTGAACTTGGAGAAAAGAAATCGTGCAGATCGGGACTATAACTGTAATTATAGCCTCTATTTTTTAAGGTTGGTCGAGACACGCCACGCTTAGTGGACATAGCCTCTATTTTATGACAGTTCAGAACAACAGTATATAAAGTTAATAGATGGCGTATCGCATTCTTTCTGAAACATTTTAAATGAAATTGTATATGGGTTTTTTGAGTAACAAACACTGGGTTACGTTTTACGAAAAAAATTTATTCTTCTCTACAATATTGTTTCAACCTTGCATTATCAAAAGCTATGAAGTTACTAAAGATGCAAATAATGTAACAAACTTATATAAACAGATGACAATAAGCAGGAAGACAACTACAGGTAGTGGTTATCTATTTGGAAAATCTAATAACAACGGGGAATCCAAAGTTAACATTTCAATTTGATTATTTACAATATTTTGTTTCTAATTAATGGCTTTCTTACATAATGTAAAAGTTCAATCAAATTAGTGTCTAAATTATATTTGAAATACAGGCAATGTTGAGCTATTCCTGTATTATTCTTTTTGTTCTGAATGGAAAGCACATGTTCTTTAAGCCGAGTTTTTATGGCTCTACCTGTCTGTCCCAGATAAAAGGCATTGCAATCTTTACAGTACAATTTGTAAACGCCGCTTTTATCTATTGAATTTGTTTTATTTTTATTGTTAATCAACAGACTTTTTAAATTAATTTTGTTGACTAAAATTGGTCTAATATGTAACTTGATTAGATGGGGTTTAATTTTATATCCGACTTCTTTTACATAGTTAATAAAGGCATAGTTCTTATTTTCAAGAATTAAATCAGGAAGGAGACCGTTGTACAGTTTAATTTCAATGAGTTTACGTTGTTGATTTTTAGGTTGGGATTATATCCGTTATTGGTGGAAATCTGTTTTATAATTTTCAATTCTTTTTCAAAATTGGTTTTAGAAAGGGGTACCATTATTAACCTGTGTAAAAAACTATTAATAGCTGCCATTTTGATGTTAAAAGTTTGGTTGGAGTGAAAGTATCCCTTTCTAAAACCAATTTTGAAAAAGAATTGAAAATTATAAAACAGATTTCCATCAATAACGGATATAATCCCAACCTAATTGACAAAATGTTAAAAAATAGTTAGTGTTAGTGGATTAAAAATCAAACCAAAACAGATATTTTCAACTGAAAGAATAGATACCGCCAAATCGGTTAATACGCTAGCTACACGTTCACCTGGATTAATTTGAGTGTAAACGAGAGTGCTACTTCGAAATACCTGCAGACAGTTCGTACCTCAGGTAGACTTAGTCACACCTACGTTTACTGAATTTTGTGATAAATATACCAATGTTATTAGGAACCCATTCGAAAACAACTGGTCAATCTCTTACGATAAATATTGATTAAACCAAAATAATGTGCTTGTCATTTACCTACCGAATGCCAAGAAGTGGTACAGGGATCTGTGAACAAAGGTGAACATGGTCCAGGGTGAACTAGAGTTTGTACAATATTTTTTAATATACATAAGAATGTAAGGCAATTGCAACACTATAATAATCGAATTAAAACCAAAGTGTAAATCTAAAATGAATTAAAATTTTATATCTAGAATCTAAAGATCTCAAAGGAAACATAATTTAACCTAAATTATAAATTATAAGCAGTGGTAGCAATGTCAAAGCAAAAGAGTGATTTAATGAGGGATTATAACTGAGACCGACAGTGAAAAATATTAAGTTACACACCGACATATATATGGGTCAGAGATTTACACGCACCTTCGCTCTGGATGTCGTCAACCTCGGTGTCGTCTGGCTCGGGGTGAACGGACATGGTACCGTTATCGGGGTTGGTGGTCAGGCGGCGTCGCCGGTGTTTGGGCAGACAAGGTACCGGAGACGGACAACTCTAGGGCCTCTCATATAGGGGCAGGGGGTGATGAAAGACAGCACGGATAGCCGGGTCGCGTATTGGCATTGTCTCCTATGGTACGACGCAGTCTTAGAAAAATGTATGCCGAATTACGGAAGACAATGTACAACGATTTGCGAATAATAGGCTCAACATTTTCTCCTGCGTTAGGACGCCGCCCAGTGCACAGCGCGGCGGCTAAATACATTAGATTATTTTCTGCATCTAAGGATTTCTACATGGATATGGATATACCAATAAATGTGCCTACTAGCACGAGTGACCGAGTCAGTGATAATTACACTGAAAATATTGAACAAAGTATAAACTTACCAATGAATATCGAAGAAGAAAAATCAGTTAAAACTCAAAGAATAGAATTCACTGAAGGGCCGTCTGATCCCCTGCACTAAGTGAAGTGACTATTTTAAAATCCAATTTTGTTCGAATATCCGAAATTGCACTTAAAAATCCAAATAGCGACTTAACTAAAGCAATTCATAATATTAATCTTACACTTAGCCAGTTAACAACTGTTGCACAAGTACAGACAAATTTTTGCCAAATGAAAATCGCCAAAAAATATTGTTACAACCGTGGACGGCAAATTGGACTACAGCGTACATCCAAGTCCAGACGTAAAATTCGACCGGGATTTACGTCTGGGTAGAAGAGAATTCAGTCTGATAGACCCTCAAAAAACGAAGTTAAACAGGTAACTAAAAAGAGGAGGAACTTATCGGCCAACATAAATAAAAACACACCTAATGCAAAATCTCACTAACCATGTTTTTTTTTGCATGTATTGTTACGAAGCAATAAATTAAAGCAGAAGACTTACATTTCATTTTTACATAGTAGATATTGCCACTCAAATGTCACTAACCATGTTTTTTGTATATATTAATGCATATATTAATATGAAATAATAGATGAAAGAAGCACTTCTGCTTAAGAGCGTCACGCAAATTAGATTTTTATATAGTAGATATTGCCCCTCATAATGCGAAAATAATTTGTGACAATATCTACTGCACTTAGTCGCTTTAAGATTCAGCGCGTGGCGTCTTAACGCAGGAGAGAATGTCGAGTCTATTATTCGCAAATCGTTGTACATTGTCTTCCGTGATTCGGCATACATTTTTCTAAGACTGCGTCGTACCATAGGAGAAAATGCCAATACGCAGCCGGGTCAGGGATCAACCTTAGGGAGCAGGGACAGCTGTGGCAGACACTCGAAGTGGCAGTGGTGGTGGTGGCAGACACTTGGATGTGGTAGTGGCGGCGGGGATAGACACTGGGACGTGGCAGTGGCGTCAACGAGTTCAATCACTGCGACTACTACACTTATTGACCACATGTATTGAGGGACGAGCTAGGCCAATAAATGACCGGATCTCACCAACAGTAGAATCAAGCGAGCGTTCAAAGTGCTTTTCGATTACTAACACTGAGGGACGAGCTAGGCCAATAAATGACCGGATCTCACCAACAGAAGAATTAAGCGAGCGTTCAAATTTGCCTAAGGACCTCTTTTACTGAAGGATGAGCTAGGCCAATAATTGACCAGCAGCCGAATCCAGCAAAGATAGAGAGCCAACAATGACCAAACTCCCTATGAAATCCTGTAGAAACTCGCAGC
This sequence comes from Agrilus cyanescens, assembly GCA_947389935.1. Classification (NCBI taxonomy): domain Eukaryota; kingdom Metazoa; phylum Arthropoda; class Insecta; order Coleoptera; family Buprestidae; genus Agrilus; species Agrilus cyanescens. The sequence goes on from OX376704.1 coordinate 22,153,336, forward strand.
CTTTTATACCAAATTTCTACCCTTTCCACTGAGCGAGTCTGCGTGTCGCGGGATCCAAGCGCGTATATTCAGAAGTTCCTATATCACTTGCCTACCTAGATCAACCTGACCTAACCTAACATAACCGGAAATGTGTGTCTAGACGAAACATTCCTGGTTGCTAAGTCGATGTTAAAATGTTCGCTTTTACGAAGTTTTCAGTTCTCTTTCACTCATTTTGTACAAAAATTATTTTAAAATTACTTAATTTGTATTATTATTCTTGCCTTAATTTAGGTGATATTCAAGAACAAAATTTTCCAAATGAAATTATTATATACAGGAAAACTATTTACTCCTTTTTGGAACAGGAATGCTCAAATTATTTAAATACTTCAATTAATGAAATTGGACAAAAACGTATTGAAACAATTCTAAATTATTATTTAGCGTCTGATATACCTATATGACTTCAATTACTTGACCCAGTCAGTTACATGTAAGTACACAACTTGTGCAGCCAGCAAGGGACCACAAAGACGACGGCGTGCTCCTATGCACCAGTACAATGTAGGCAGTCCATTCAAACGGATTGCCATAGACGTCGCAGGACCGTTTCCAGAGACTGATGGTGGCAATAAAAATATCCTGGTGGCAATGGACTACTTCACGAAATAGGTTGAAGCGTACGCACTCCCAAATCAGACAGCCACCACAGTAGCGGAGGAGCTCGTAAACCACCTGATCAGCCGGTTCGGCGTACCCATGGAGCTTCATTTTGATCAGGGTCGGAATTTTGAGTCGGCCGTGTTCCAAGAAATCTGCAAGACATTAGGCATTCATAAAACCCGTACAACACCTCTGCATCCTCAATCAGACGGCATGGTAGAGCGAATGGACAGGACCATTAACAAGTACTTGTCCAAAGTGGTCTCCAACCACCAAAGAGATTGGGATCGCCATCTGCCACTGTTTCTTATGGCATATCGATCATCGATTCACGAAACTACTGGACAAACACCAGCAAAAGTACTATTTGGTCGGGAGCTACGGTTACCATGTGAACTGAAATTTGACTGCAAACCTGGTGAGGACGTTGCCGGAGAAGACTACGTTAGTGATCTCCGCAGAAGACTTGACGATATCCATGAGGAAGTGCGATCCCGGATGTAGATAGCTAGCGACCGCATGAAGGACACCTACGACATGCGGGCCACTGATGGAGGATTCCAGGAGGGAGACAATCCACAGCCCCGTAAAGATCTTTCGCCGAAGCTACAGCAGCACTGGGAAGGCCCATATACAATCGTCAAGAGAATAAATGACGTCATTTACCGGATTCGACGCACACCAAATGGAAAACCGAAGGTTGTCCATTTGAACCGTTTGGCCCCATATGCCGGTGACAATCACGAAGAAGCACGGATCAGGCTTATGCAAGCTCGTTCTCCGGATCCCCAGTATGACGTGTTTATGGTCACGCCGAGCTTATATGCCAACTCCAGATTAGGTGTCACCTCTAAGAGATCCGAAGATTTGTTTATTGCTTCGGACTCGCTGGTTCATTGTGTGGCCAAAGACTTGAGGATGGATCGCGGTATTGCCACGTATTCAAGAAGAAGTTTGGCCGCTTGTCAGAGCTGTGGGAACTTGGAGATGGAAAGAAAGTGCTAAGTCTGGTGGACGGGAACCGATCCATTTACTACCTGGTCACTAAGGAGGCGTCGTCTGAAAAACCCACCTACCGCTCGTTATGGAATTCGTTGGTGGAACTAAGAGACCAACTGCTATCCACGGGTACCACAAGATTAGCCATGCCAAGGATAGGATGTGGGTTGGATGGACTGAACTGGAGAGTGGTGCGGAGCATGTTGGAGGTCCTGTATACACCAATAATCCCCAACGAGATTCCGCACAGCCGAGGACGATGGATTGCCACTTCTATATGACGACTGGGTGCCTTAGGGGACAGAATTGCAAGTACCGGAATGATCCTTTGAAGGAACGGCAGAATGTGATCCGGGACGGATCACCCTTAAGGAGGGGGCAGTGTAACGAGCGTATATGTGTGCGAGAGCGGCAACGAGATCCGACAGCAGATAAGCGGAGTTCAAAGAATGCCGGCGTCGGTCGGCGCTTTGATGACAATAAACAAGGCCATAAATTAAACGAACACAATAGGCAGTCGAGATAATTTTAGAAGGTTTCCTGATTTTTATAGATTGTTCCAAATCTGTATAAATACTTGTTGACGTGGTCAGTGAGAGTAGTCTACAGTTAGCTTCCGAACGAGTAATATAAATACCGAACTACGATATACCGAGTAATATAAATACACATTTCTCTTGTCATATAAATAAGTTGTTAAATTGTTATTAGTGCTTAAGTATTCTATTAGTGTTTAAGTGTTAAATAAATAGTTGTAAATAAATATCTGTTAAAGAAATAAGTTAAACTAGAAAAGTCGTTACAATAAGATACGATCCAAGAAAGAAGATATTTGTCACTATTGTAAGAAGAAAGGGTATGAGTTAACTGAGTGCAGAGTCTGGATAGCTCATAGTAGACCAGTTAAAAAGAAAGAAGAAAGTAATACTCAAAGTAATATTTTAACGACTAATGTAGCACTTACTTCAGACAGTGGCGAGACTTATACAATTGATATAAGTTCAGAAGACCGGTGGATCGACAATGGTGCAACAAGACACATGACGAACTGTTCAAAGTATTTCGTTAATTTTGAAGCTTTCGGCGAACCGTATAGTGTCAAAGCTGCTGGAAAAGAAGTTTTAAACGCTCTTGGAATGGGAAGCATTCAATGATTATAAACACTTGGCGATACCAATCAAAAATTAATGTTAAAAGATGTATGGTATGTTCCTCGTATTTCTAGAAATCTGTTCTCAGTTTTGGCAACTCAAGATAAAAATCTAAACAGCGAGTTTAAATTGACAACTACAGAATGCTGGTTAAAAGTTGAAGAAAAAGAGGTATTGTATGGGCAACGTGAAATAGGCGGAACCTTGTACAAGGCAGCTATTAAATCAGTAAAACCAGATAGTAAGGATGAATTAAATGTTGCAGTTGCTGATGATTCACTGCTACAATTGTACCACGAAAGGTGGGGACATCAAGACAAGCATTATATTAAAGATATGATTGAAAAGGAGCTGGGAATAAAAGTAATAAGTCACAAGAAAGTATGTGAGCCCTGTATGTATGGAAAAGCACATCGTTTACCTTTCGGCACGAGAGAACAAGCGACGAAACCCGGGGAATTGATGTCAGCAGACGTCTGTGGACCTTTTGACACTTCATTCCAGAAAAACAGATACCTTGTTGTACTTAAAGATAGTTACAAAGTTTCGCTACGGGTACATTATAAAAGAAAAATCAGAAGTTAAAACTTCGTTGAAAAACATGCTTGCTCAAATAAAAACATTGGGTCATACTGTAAAAGAATTGCTATGTGACAATGGAGGAGAGTTCGATAATAAAGATATTAAAGAAATTTTATCAGAGAACTAATTATGCAGAGACTGACAGCTCCATACACTCCCCAGCAGAATGGAGGAAGTGAACGTGAAAATCGTACTATAGTCGAAATGGCAAGAACATTAAAATTTTCAAACCCTGAAGCAGATTTTCCAAGTGCAATATGGGCTGAATTAGTCACAAGTGCAATATATATCTTACATAGAACTGGAAAATCATCTGTGAAAGGCATCACACCGTACGAATTATGGATGGGCAAGAAACCAAGAATAAAACCTCTGAGGATGATCGGATCAGTTTGTTATGCACATATTCCGGGTCAGAAGCGAAGAAAAATGGATAAAAAAGGTATCAAAGGTTATATTGTAGGATATGACGCTGATGAACGCTACAATCTGGATAAAAGAGAGGCATAAAGTTATCCTGTCGAGAGATGTAGAGTTTTTAGAAAAAAACAAGTGATTGTAATGAGGTTGTGAAGCTGCCTTTACGAAATCTTCAGATAGAAAATCAACAATACTCAAAAGATGAGATAATAAAAGATGACAATGAAGAATTTACAGAAGATGAAGGAGAAAGTAATTCAGAATACGAAGAGCAAAATGATTTGGAAAATTTCACAGAAAACAGAAAAGAAAGTGAACACAAATGTCAAGGAGGTGAACAAAAGAAATCTGAATCATCATCAAGCCGATGTCTCAGAGACAAGTCAACTTTGAAGAAACCAACTTATCTTGAAGGTTATGTTCTAGTAGCAGAAAACTTGGTGAATATCGTAGATAATCTAGAAACCTATAATGACGCAATCAACAGTGAGAAAAGGGTAGAGTAAAAAAGAGCTATGGACAATGAGATGACGTCTTTGAAAGAAAATCAAACATGGGAGTTAGTCAACTTACCTACAGGTGCAAAATCGATACCTTCTAAATGGGTTTTTCGAATCAAGACTAAACCAAACGGCGAGATAGAGAGGTACAAAGCACGGCTCGTTGTAAAAGGTTTTGGTCAACGTCACAGCATCGATTACAGTCAAACGTTTAGTCCAGTAGCAAAGTTAGGAACTATACGCTCAATTCTTAGTATTTCTGCAAATGAAGGGTTATTTCTCAAGCAGTTCGACGTCTCGACAGCATTTTTGTACGGAGAATTGGAATATGGAACAACCTGAAGGATTCAATGATGGTACACAAAGAGTTTGCAGACTGAAAAGAAGTTTGTATGGGTTAAAACAGGCACCAAGATGCTGGAATAAACGATTTGGAAGTTTTCTATTAAAGTTAGGATTCAAACTAAGTGAAGCAGATCCATCTGTACGTTCGAAAAATTGAAAATCGAAAATTGCTTTTGGCACTATATGTTGATGATGGATTGCTTGCAGCATCGAATCAAGAAGATCTGGAAATATATCTTCAAGAGCTCAAAAAGGAATTCAAGATCACTACACAATCAGCAAATTATTTTTTAGGATTAGAAATTGAATATCAAACTGATAAAAGTATTAAAATCAGTCAGACAACTTACGCAAAAAAGGTGCTTGAGCGATTCAATTTCTCTTAGTGCAAACGCCAATGTTAAAAGGTACAGAGACTTCAGAACAAGGGAAAGGCACTGTAGCCACTACCGTTTGAAACTACCACCTAGAACGCTCTCACTACTACCCTCACCACCCACCACAACACTATTCTAAACTTTTTCAAGTTAACAAGAGAGAAACGGTTACGATAGGGTGTGTATGTGTCTGTGTGTGTATTGATATCGATAGAGTGAAAGGGATGTCTCCGAGCATTTACGCGTAAATGTACATAGTATGCATTATAGCTTTCACACAAATCATAAAAACAAATAAATATGTAAATTTAATAAAATATACACACTAAAATGCTAAATATAGTTACCTAACTTTTGCGGAAATAATTAAATAATAAACACACCTTTGAAGCAATAGAATGGTGAATGCGTTGTGCAGAATACATTTAGGTATTTAAGGGCCTCTTTGAAATAATAAGATGTATTGTACATAATAAATACTAAAAGTAAGGTTGAAGTACTGTAGGATTTTTATATCAATCAAAATGAAAAAAATACATATGATTTTCGCCATGCACCAATAGGGTAAGTGCTATGCACCACAGTGAGGTTACTGTACAAAGTGGTTTCTCTGATTAAATTTGTTATAGTGCTATGCATCACCGTCCCAGTTTTGACGGATGTTATTCATAACAGTACCTATGTGGTTAAGAGTAGCGATCAGCCTAAATAGAAACGATTACAGAATTTTTCAGAGATGTGTAACTTTTTTTAAAACAGCTTAATAATTATATTCACGATTTAGAAAGAAGTTTGAAAAAATCTAATGATGTTATGGTAGTAAAAGGTCGCTCTGATTAATATTTCTTAAATGCTATGCACCACCGTCCAGTTTGGACGGGTTCAACTAGTGTATTTATATTCAGTAATATATTTAGTTTTTATTGTAGTATAAAGATGATAATTACCACCTCACAACCAAGTATAATAATAGTGTGGTGTTAACTAATAATGCTGAATTAATAATAAGTAGATTTTACTTTGGGTGCAACGTTATTTCCACTTTTAGTCGGATTTCCTAATTAGTAATATTAATGGTCGTATATTCCGAGTTACATAGATAATTAGTTGCAGCAGAAAGCAAGCACTACTAGCTAAATATGGAACACACTATCTCCGAAAGGGTAATAAGTCTACAGCAAACTTTGAAGAGCGCAGCCATAAAATTATTAAATCACTCGGTCTAAAAGGCCTTTGTACAGAAAATATCTATTAGATTCGAGAATCAAATACGATTCATTAATAAATTATATTACTTCGTAGACTAAAGATAGTGCTTCCATTACTTTCGGCTTAAAAAGTTTCTTTATTAAATTATGAATACAAACCGATGAAGAAGCTTCTTGACTTGATGATATTGTTATAAATATAAAATTTCCTTAAAAATTTGTGCTAGACATACAAATTGCTTAGTTCAGCTGCCGATTATATGAGACAATAATAGCACATTATGAAAATTTAAAGATTCTGTATAGGTACATAGAAATAATATAACATCTCCGCCTATGAGGAGCCAAGATGATAGCGTGATTAGATTGTACGGTGTCATCGCCACCAGCTGCAATGAATACGTGTGTGAATCCCTGTGTCTGCCGAGTGTTCGAAATTCATTGACGGCTTTATAACTGGGGTGCTTTTTGAGCATAATTTTTACAGCATCTGCGTTGGCTTGTTATCGTCAGATTCCCTACCTAAATATATGCCTTAACATTTCACCTTTGCAACTTTTGTTACAGTTCCCGTTGTTAAACGGCTAACCTAAACAACAGCAACCTATTACTTACCTGTTAACTAGTTATTGTTCTGGGAATGATACCACATATACACACACACACATAAGTACATTACAAAAATTGTTTGATAATAGAAGTTCGAAATGTCTACCAAAATCCTTTATCCCACGGTTATAGTAACTTATTAATTATAAAATAAGATCAGCGGATTTACATTTGGACTGCATGCCAGTCAAAGCGCAGCGTCCCTATGTTTAATTCACCTTCCAGAAAACTCACGTATTGGTCTGACAATGAAAGGTGGACCACCATCATGCTGAAAAAAACATACAACAATGATATGTTCTTTTTCTTAAGAGGACAGTTTTTTTCGTTGGCCACTCCGGGAAAGTTCCCGGGTTCCTGGCAGATCACCAATCGGTAACCGATAAATATGTTTATTTTATGAACGATTACGACTACTGACTAACGCAAAAGGTCCTGTCATCGTCATTAGAGCCCTAAAAACCGTTAGTGTTCAGGACCACCAATAGGACAATGATGTCCCTGTACGTAGGGTTATTTAAACGTGTCGTTGTACCTGGTAAACCTCTGATATTTTCTATTTTCGGAACTACCTACGTCATCTGTTGGCAATCTGTATAACTAGTGTGCATGACTAGTGTATACTGTAGTACTTTACATTTTGTATACGACTGTAATCATATATACATATAACCAAATAAGCCTACGTGCGTAATATTGACACGAATAAACTAGTGGATATTTATGTATGTATAAATAATGTTTATTTGCTAAATACTGCTAAACTTACTTTAAATTTAATAAAAGTAACCTAACCTAACCTAAAAGTATCCGAAAAATTATACACAGTTCTTTCGTTTGAAAATGTTGTCTGGAATACCCGATGGTAGAGCGAATAAAATTTGTAATCTTAGGAAATTTGCCTTGTAAATATCCGACGATGAACTGAGAGGTGCTGAAATTTCAACCCCTCATACCTATAGCGCATTAATTTGCTATGACCTAGTTAATCTTCACTCAATTGTATTTTCCGTATGGTTAAGCTGTTTCTTAATTAGAAGGCATTAGAGATTTGCCAAAATCGCTATTCCAATTTACTTCAATAAACGCATGTAAATAATTGTACGCTACACTATAGTACCTTTCTATGTAAAACTGAACGTTTTACACATTAAATAACGTTTTTGCTGAAATAATCTAAACAGAAAGCATTGCTTTGAAATAAACTATTGCTTTTTATCAGTTTATTGGCACATATATGTAGATATTATTTGTTATTTATTCTTTTTTTTAACATGCATATTTCTCTTAGCCTTTCTCCAAATGATCTAAAAGATTACCTCCCTGATTATAATAAAAAATATATAACGTTAATGAAAGTTAATATTTTATTAAAAAAATATATACATGTTAAAACTTAAACTGTACGCACCATCTATAAAGAAAACCACATGTTACAATCTGAAACCAGTCCTGCGCATAATTTGGCAACGTAGATGTATTGCAGCAAATTGCGTTAAAAACTGAGCAGCCAGATCGATGGAATGAAATCTAAATAGTGCCGATGTCAAACAGCTGAAGTAAAAAACTTACCCCTTACCATTTAATGGGTAATTATTCCGAGAACAACTCCATACACACATAAGTAATTTTATTCATTACAAAAATTGTTCTTCACTGGACCCGAAATTCTAGAAATTCATGCATAACCGATGTGTGATAGATTTGCACGGCCAATTTTATTTCTCAAAGATAATTTTTTGAAAGGGGCTATACCTACTTCCCTTAGTACATCACTAGAACTAATGATTTAGATATCATTGGCTAGTTTATCCTGTGTACCTCGACTTGTTCATACCCTCGGCTTAGATTAGGTTTCCCCAAAAAGTACAACATCTCAACCTAATAAACTATTTATGAGCACTAATCTAACCTGGATCTCCCTCTCTTTCTCCCTCTTTACTCCTGTTTATGCCTTTGATATATTTTTTTTCTAAGTAACCATTCTTAGGTACATCCTATCCATTCTATCTTACCATTCTATTTCTCCTTTCTCTTATTCCATCCAACAGCATTAATAGTCCTGCTACTGTTCCACATCTTGTATATGTTACTTTATAAAATCCTATTTTAACAAATTGAAACTAATTTATACTAGATGTTTATTAAGATTAAAGAAGAATGTTTCAAGGTGTATTTTAAAAATTCACTCCAATATTTCGGTTAACTTAAGCTTCTTCAGGTGAAGATTCAATAAACTTTGTGGTTTTTGAGGAATTATATATACCTACATATAAATAATAATATTAAAGTGGTGGGGGGACATATAATTAACGTTTCAAGCTAAAGTTGGTCTAAAGTGAGTATTTGATTATTTATTTATAATCTGTATTGACTATTCAATCAAAACATTTGTAAAAACAAGTACATTTGAATTAATTCATATTAGTAAAAATGATTTACCCTGGTCTAAACTACTTCGTTATGTTATTGGTTGAGGTACAGTGTATTATGTGGTTTAACAATAAAAAAATCAAAACATCTAAGGAGCTAAACATATCTATTATCTGTAACACTTCAACATTCAAACTACCGAATAATTCCTGAAGTTTAGGGCAAATAATGAACCTCGTTTTATTAGGTTAAATATATGCAGATTTTGATATCGTCTTTTGTTTTCAAGTTATAAACAAAAGTCGTAATTTTCGAGTTTTCGAAATATGCGCATATCTTGATTGTTTATTGAATTAGAAGAATACAATTTCCACGTTCTTCAGGCACTTTTGTACGTAGAATACAGTGGCGTCGTAGAAAATTTAAAAACATCATCAACTTACGAGTTATAGGATAAAGTTGTGTTTTTTTTAAATGGGAATCATAGTTGCCTATGCTTTGGTTTATAGAAGTAAAAGCGTTTAAAAGCGTTTTATTGTCGAGATTATGTTTACTCACGTAACTCAACTTTAACTGGGTGAACGTCTGGGTTTATGCGGAGCCGTGATCGCATAAAACAAATTCTATCGAATTCGTGACGTGGCCCTTTCAACAGACAGTGGCACATTTTTGTTTTCCCCCAATTCCTTTTTACCTACATTCGAGTTTCTTTCATAATTTACATTCAGTGTCACTTGTCACCCATAAATAATTTGTAGGGTTTATTTATATCAAATAATAATAATTGTTACGTAATTTTCAAAATGAGAAGACTGCTAATAATGTTTATACGTATTATAATTTGAGCCATTTTCTCAAAAGAAAAACCTGTTATTTGTAGGGATTATGGACTACGATAAGTCTTACATTTTAAACGCTCCATGAAAAATCAGTGGTCCATTTCCGCCAAAAATTTCGTCCCGATCAGAGGTGACCGTTGTTCTCTAATTGTACCTAAAGAAATATTTAAAAGTTGCCAATAAAAGGTAGTAAATAAATATGCAACTTAGCTTAAGAGCATAAAAATGTGATATGTGTAGCTATTTAATGATTTCTGAGTAACACTGATGTTATACGTGTTTGCAAATATTTCCTTTAATAAAAGAAAATTGTAGGCCGACGGACCTCGAATTCCATCTAAATTACAGAAAAGATGGAAAAGTGTATACGAGTTTTACATTTATTGCCATGATAGGCTAATGCCACACGACTAGGAACTAGAACAGGTAACGACAGGTAGGCTTCTAGGTAGGTAACCATTGGTAACAGCGCGCTTTCATTCGCTTCCCTTCTCTACTCACCTCTTGATGAGGTTGCCAAGCAACAGGAAAATGGTGCCGTCAACAGAACCGTACTACGCTATCTCTCTCATAAACATCGATCAGTGAAATTCTCTTGACTGATGACGTGGTCCTTTTATGTACGTATATATATGCAAATAATTTAATACAGTTTCAGCCTAAATAAAGGATAACTGATAAATCAATTTAAATGTGACCCATTAATTTATAATTTCTATCAAAACAAAATATTCATAAGCAGTTGATACCTATCACGATGCTCCTTTTAATAGACACGTAAACTTTTTCCGCAGATGGACTGTTCTAAATTCTAAAACAGTGTTGCCAATCTCCGTGAAAAATTACAAAAATTCTGCTTAATTATGCAACCATTGTAATTGTGCACTTTGGCTGAACTCCACTCGATTTTTTTGAAAATACAGCATGTTGTGGATTTCGCTATACTGGTCAAGAATGTTTATATATTGTAGTGTGAATAGTTAAGATACAATACAATTTTATTTATTTTTTTTATGATAAATTGTGACAATTAATTAAAGATAAAACTATCTTGTCTTAATAATTTCAATTGAATTTGCGGTTGGATATTTGTGAAACATTGTTTAAAATAGAAATCAAACACATAAAAAACACTTTTAAATGTTTCAAATTGGTTTATTTAAACACTCTACATATGTTTCGACCGATTTAGGTAATAGACAAATCTATTACATTTCACCCTCAGTAAACTATTATTACTCTTGAAAAAGACCTAAATCGTTCGAAACATATGTAGAGTGTTTAAATAAACCAATTTGAAACATTTAAAAGCGTTTTTTATGTGTTTAATTCCTACTATCTTGTCTTAATCTCCCAATCTCAATTGAAAAACAGTATCATAAATTATTATGAGTTTTTCTTCCTTTTCTTTTAATCAACTTGTTTCTTCTTTTTATTTAATTAACTTTAAATAAATAACTTCTTAAATCTTTGTTGTATTATTGTATTGACATTGCTCTTTTAATATTTCCAATTAGGTATTCCATAAACTTTAATTTTTCTTTAAAATATCATTTGTTTTCCTTACAACTTTTAAGATGTTCTATTTTATTAACTGTTTTCTAATTTTTATTTTCTTTTCACTTCGAAACTCTGTTACTATCTTTTATCTTTTATAAAGGGTGGGCTATCTATATCTTGAATTATAAATTAGCAATGAGAATAAGAAAAATTGAATTTTTTATTATTTATTTTATTTCATATGATACTATGTTTATTCCGATTAAGTATGGAAAATGATTTCATTCAAGTGGTCACCTCGGCTAGCTCGACAGTAGCCCATCCTGGAACACCAATTTTCAAACACTTTATCGACAGTTTGCTGCTCCATTTGAGCGATTTTTATTTATTTATTTAGTAGAACATGTTTAGCCTCATAAGAGTGTCACAATGCACTCACTCTAGAGGTTGTATAATTTACATGCTATGAGATCTTTTAATTGTTTGCGTGTTATCCTAGTATTCTTAACTAAAACTTAAAATTTAAGCTTAAAACTAGGTTCTTAACTACTTTAGTCATGGGTTTACTGTGGTAACGTCTGTTTTACTGGTCTCTTGTAGAAATCAGATGGCTCTTTAATTTTATTTTATTGGTGGTGATGTTGTGTATGTATGTTAATGTGTCCATTTTTATTATTTCTTCTATTTTCAGGATTTTCGTTTTCTTGTAGAGGTCGTTTGTGCTAGTTCTTGGATGTAATTGTAACGTTGCTTTTGTTGCCATGTTTTGTTTGCTTTGGAGTTCTTGGGTTTTGTTTTGATTTTGTCCCCATATCAATGGTAGATATGTAAGGTGAGAATGGATTAGAGCGTGGTATATTTGTAATCTGTGCTTTTCTGGGAGCTCTCGTAGCCTGTATCTTAGTATGCCTAAAATGGGTGATATTTTTTTCTTTATTGTTCCTATGTGATGCGTCCAGTCTAAATTATTATTTATGTGTAGTCCGAGAAACTTCGTTTGTTGTATTTCTTTGATTCGTGTGTTATTTATTTCTATTTCCGAGTTTTTTGAATTTTTAGAACTTTATTTAATATAAAAAAAGAAAATTGTAAATTTGATATATGATGAAACTTACTCTGAGAAGAGAGTTATTCATGCTCTTAAATATTTAAAAAAATTAATATTTGAATTCAGTAATGTAAATTAAAATTAAAAAAATTGTTTTGTATCTCATCAAATCATAACATATTTATTATCCCTATCAAATACATCACAAAAATATATATATATGTTTTATATTTTAAATTAGGTTAGACGTTTAGAAATATGTTTAATTAGTTTTGTATAACGTTGGGGTTTAAGCTATTTAGTACGTTCTACAACACCGCCAAAGTTTCTCCAGTTTCTGATTAGTTTTATATTAGTTAAAAATTTTAGAATATTATTATTTGAACTAGTTGAACCCGTCCAGCATTGGACGGTGTTGCATAGCATTTAAGAAATCATAATCAGGTTGACAATTTAGTATCAAGACCTCAGTTGCTTTTTGCAAACTTTTTTCTAAATCGTCCATATAATAATCATGCTGTTTTAAGAAAAGTTTCACATCTCTGAAAATTGTTGCAAAAGTTTCAATTTAAACTGATTGCTTCCCTTCACCACACATCCAATTTTTTACTGTTATGAACACCATGCGTCAAAGCTTGGACGGTGGTGCATAGCACTGTAACAAATTTAATCAGAGGGGCCGCTTTGTACCGTAACCTCACGGTGGTGCGTAGCACATGCCCTAATGGTGCATAGCATTTACCTTATTGGTGCATAGCACTTCTCCTATTAGTGCATTGCACTAACCCTATTAGTGCATAGCACCTATCCGCGGTTCATGGCGAAAATCATATGTGTTTTTTAAATTTTGTTTTATCTAAAAATCGTAAAATACTTCAACCTAACTTTTAGTATTTATGACGTAGAGCACATCTTATTATTTCAAAGAGGCCCTTAAATACCAAAACGAATTCTACATAAAGCATTTAGCATTCTATTGCTTCAAATATTTATTATTATTCAATTATTTGCGCAAAAGTTAATAATATTTAGCATTTTACTGTGTATATATTATTTGATTTACATATTTATGTTTTTATGTCTAGCATGAAAGCTACAATGAATACAACGTATATTTACGCGTACACCCACCCACTTCCGTAACTTCCTTCAACCCTTAGATAAATTGATTCCCATCTCTGACAATATCCCCGCCTCTAAACAAACATGCTCGGAGACACACATACATACACAACCTATCGTAACCGTTTCTCCCTTGACATCTTGAAAAAATTTAGGAATACTGTTGTGGTGGGTGATGGGGGTAGTAGTGAATGCGTTCTAGGTGGTAGTCACAAAGGGTAGCGGTTGTTGGGGTTGAGGGTTTTAAGAGGGTCAAGAACTGTCCCCGTACCACACCCTCGAACCCCTTCCCAAACTTTTATTTTATCTACAATATTTACCACCCCCTTCCCTTACCACCCTCTACACAACCCCCAACCCCCATCACACTACCTCCTACAGCAGCCCCTCCTCTGACACCACCTTCATCCTCTTTTATCCTGCAAGCAGTTCTCAGGGTGTTTGGATTTTGAATTCTCAAAGTGGAAAAACCATGTGAAGGGGTGTTTTCTGCGCCCAGCATACATGTATAATCTTGCTAGGGGCGATAAATACAACAACATACTAATATTTAAATCGAATCGGGGAGGTGGGAGTAAACGCGTACAATTACCATAACCTGATCGATAACCTTAATAACACACCACATATTTTATTCTTATAGTACTACCCGTCAAAACTTGGAAGGTGGTGCATAGCCTTCAACGAATTTACCGTAATCTATCGCCGGTTCATGGCAAAATTCAGATGTGTTTTTTTCATTTCGAATAACCTACAAATGGTTCTGTTAATTTAATTTTTTGGAACTCACTTTGAGAAAAATATTCATGCTCGAATTAATAAATTCGATATTTAAATTAAATAAGATAATTTCTATTTAAAAAAATTGTATTCTATCTCACATATATTTATATACTTATTCTTGTTCAGCTTAACATGCTCTATAACATACTACAAGCTCAAAGTAATCTAAGTTGGCGGGCTAAAGTCCACCATTACCGTTAAAAGCGTAAAATTAAAAAGAAAAAAAAAATTGTCGGATGGGATTTGAACCAACTACTACTGGAGATAAAGCGATAGCGAGATCGGTGCACTACCGAATACGCTACGAACCGATTTGACTTGTGAGCCTATATTTATTTGCTTTTATATTAACCATGAAAACAGCAATGAATTTTATTGCATGATTTTTTATAAATTACATTTATTTTCTCATTTCGTATCTTTCATAAACGTTCTTTGATGAACGTCAATATGAACGTCAAACTCTTATCTATGGTCAAACTTCCACGATTAGAATTTGCACTTCCAAGTAATAACAATATAAGCCCCGCCCATCCCACTGAGCAGTTGTTTCCTTAGAATCCGGACATGTCAAAATTAACGATCTTTAATTACAAATTCTAATTAAACGACACCACCTTCCGATTCGAAAATAGGCTATTCAGCTTTTTGGTCCTTAACTTGGACGTTTTAATTGTCGACAAATTCCAGATTATCCTATCTTCAGACGAGATAGATCTGAAAATTATGACTTTTAACCAACAACGCGTTTTTTCCCATTTTCATTTGCTAATAAATCGGTATGAAATTTTGCAAAGCCCTACTTCGTTTTAATATTAATCGATATCGTTTACGGCATTTTGCGAGTCTTTTGCAGTTTTTCGACAATCATTAATCGAAAAGTGCAATTTTCACTACTTTTTCCATGGCTAACTGAGTGTTTGACAGACAAACATCCATACACTAGAACATTATTATATAGTATAGATTAAGTCAGCGAACCCTCCATAGGTGATGCCGACACTAGTAATATAGGGCTTATGCCCGTATTCATAAATCGGACTTGAGACCAACTCGATGCTCAAGTCCGTGTCGGAGTCAATTTGCCTTTCATAAACCGACCTCAAGTTCGGTTGCTTTTGGCCAGAGAATCACAGCACGAGAATCCTGAGCTACAACTACGGAAATAAATGAAATGTAGTCTACATGAATCACTTTGCTCAAAAATAATAAAGTAATATCGAAAACAAATGAAAAATCAGTGTTTTATCAATTTAAATAAAAGCACAATAATCCTTCTCTCTTTGTCTACATATTCAATTAAATCGCTGAAACCTCCATGCAACGTAAAACACAACCAAGAACCTGTATGCTGAGCCAGGGACCTATAACACAAACACTACAAGTCCAACAATGTACAATTGTAGGTTTTCTGTAACACAAGGTAACTTGTAGCACTAGTGGGGCACAAGTAATTACGGAAGTTTCTGTACACTTGTAGCTTCATTTCATAACACAACTATCATATTTGTACAGTTGTATCACCGAATTGTTAACAATTGTAGGCAATTTTCTACCTAACTTCTACGCTGAGCAAATTCAATGAGTGAAGTCCTTCGCCGCGAAATTATCATTGGTCTATCACAAAGATAGCGAACTCGGCTACAAAATCTTTCGAAAATCGACTATAAGAAACATTTTCAAACTCCTGCCCCTTAAAAATAAATTGTCAACCATTCAGTCTTTTATACAAACTTGTAAACATTCTATTTGAAAGAAAGTTTTAATCAGGTTTGAACATACCGCTAAAACCAATGATCATTCTCATAAAATAAATGACAAAATGTTATCCAATAAACTACGCTATAAAATTAAAAATACACCCTATACGAGTATGACAGCAGACCAGAAAGACGAATACTCCTAGCAACACTTTTTCTCATTAAATTATATTAAAAAATTAAGTATATATTAATATAAACCATAATTACCACATATAACTCTTTATGCTTGTATTTTTGATAATGGCCAGTTATGCTGAAACTGTTGTCTATTTTAAATATGATTTCTGTTTTGTTTATACCGCTTTTTGATTTAAATTAAATAAAGTTTTTAACCGTGCACCGTTTGAATTAGATCAAGACACGTTGTAGTTGTAACGTCATTATGAACAGAAACAAATGAACATCTAAATTTTCCAATAGCAACGACATTTACAAGTTTAGAATATTTTACTGATAATTACAAGTGCAGCAAATAATGTTGTGTTACAGAAAAGTGGCAGACTTGTAGGTACAAGCGAATTCCTAGTAACTTGTAGACCTGTTACAATTGTAGGTATTGTGTTAGAGGCCCCAGGTCACAATAACTGCAACCACTTCCCAACCCGCCTTTTTATCGGATAATAAGGCACCATCTTTCGTTTTTTTTTTTTGTATTACGGAATTGTCTCTGACAAGCTTTGCTAGGAGGATTTTGTTTTCACAAAAATGAATAGTGCAGTGAAAACTCGCGGCAAATCACTTCTTCACTGTTAACGGAAAGGACGCTCACTTCAACAACTACAAGTAACCTCTAATTATGCCTCTAAATGAGCCAAGAAAACTTGCAAACACAAAAGTTACTAGAAAGTTCGGTTTACTGCCACAAAACAAAACAAAATCGCCGAACGAAGACAGTTGCGATATTAAGACATTTAAGAATTCCAGAAAATTGCGAATTTCTCAAAAACTGTTGGTATCAGATATCAATCACCCTATATCAGTAGAAACGAAATTTGATTCTGCATTGTACGACGAGAAAAAAATATGGTGTTCCATTTAAAAGAAATCACAGATTTCGCAATTCTTGCAACTATCGGTTACATTGGAAATGATAAACATATAACTACTATTGGTCTCATTAGGAACTTTTATGATGGTTTCATACAATCCGCGCCTCCCGCATATAGCACTGCTCACAGCATGTTCATAAACCGTACTTGACAACATAAGTAATTAGTTCTTTATTTGCGTGCGCAAAGTGTAATAGCTACAAGAAAACAGCACCCACTTTTTATTTACACCCTGAATGAATTGCTTTTTGTAGTTGGTGATTTTTGATTGCACATATTATTTGTTCTTTGTTGTATTTTGGATAAATTGAATATGTAACTTGGAATACAGTGAGAAAGTGCAATTAGCGTCATGTATAATGTATAAATTAATAAACAGTATTAAATAAAGGCAACAGTGTCACATTACATTATGTGCACCTACGTATACTTACGCTTTCATTTCTTTCTTACTCCAGATACTAATAATAAACTTTATTAAACCAATTATTATATACATTCTTATTTAAGTCAACAAATCACTCTTGTATCACGCTGCAAAAACTAACACCATTAATTAGCCTATTGGTTAGGTAACGAGAATACTGATACTAATAAACTACAATTTATGTAGTAATCATTCCTGAGCAGTCGTTCCGAAAATTGGTTAGACACTATGGTCATACTTAAGGCGGTACAGAAATAGGCAGTACTCACCATAAAAAACTCCTTGTTGAAAAAACCGCTGGAATACTGTTTTTCATGCTTGTCATGAAAAAAAATTACTGGAATTATAACCTTGCGCTAGTCGTCTGTCAGTCGTATACGAACACTCTTTAGCTACGCCAATGTTTGGCACTTCTTTCAGTTCTTCCTGTCAGCTCGTGAGTCAACTTTAAGTTTCTCGAAAACTAGCAAGCCAAAGTCTAATTTACATCTTCTTCACGCATTTTCAATCTCTGTTTCAGTCACTAATATACCTCCTCACAAGATGTCCTACCCGTCTATCAACTCTCCTTTTCTTTATTGACTTCCGTAGAGCCACTTGATCTCTTGTTTGTCGCATTAACTCCTCATTTTTACTTTTTCTGTTCAACAAAATTTCATTACTCCCCCAGAGAAAAACGATTAAACATATTTTATTAAAAAAATGGCAGTCATAGGGACCGTCGATAGAAGTGAAAATTTAAAAAATATTAAAACTATAGGGTAACAGTGGTTTGCTTAAATTTATAAATTACCTAATTGTTATTTCAAAAATAAAAATTTCATTTTCAAATTGTTATAGAATGCTAATATATTTATAATTTATATATATATATATAATTTATTTTAATAGAACCAACCTTGTTCGGTATCTACAATTAAAAATTGCAAGAATACGTACAATGCATTTGACTAACTGTAAGATATATAATTCAAGGTTCAAGGTATATTGATATTGGGTACATGTGGTTTTCAAAAATGTATAAAGGAATGAACTTTGCCATCGTATTTCCTAATAAAGTTGAGTCAAAAAGTTTTCAGCGGTGTTTAGTTGCAGTATTCTAGAATGTTCAAAATCACTTTTATCAAAATCGGCACAAACCGTTATGGAACAATGTCTTTAACAGTAAAATGAAAATTAAAGCTGATTATAGCCATATAAAATCACTTATTCAATCAGTGACCGCTGCTCCTTTCGTAGGAGCTAGTACTTCTTTTGATATCCTTTTTTTGGAATTGTTCTAAAATTTAACGCGTACGTTTGATGGTCTAGGATCTAGGACCTTGCTAGTTGTTTTGTTACAGACAACCTATAATACATATTTATTGTAGCGTGTACTTAACGGGGTGCTAATACAAAATCCCGAATTTCAGCAGTCAATAATTTTCTACAAAGATTGTGATATTCGATCTCTTTCTTTTTCAGAAGCAGAAATTAAACTAATTAGAAAAAATTGCAACAGACGTTACGTGGAGACAAATATGTGAGTGCTTTGTTAATTTTATTTGTTTATTGTTCCATTTGTGGTCTATTTGTCATACACCAACAAATATATGCTTATGTTGCACGCAACTGCTGAATTCGGTCATTGAAAATAATAAGAAAATTACTTGATATTAGTATAAAATCACTTGCTGATACCCGATGCGCGTTGCCGCATTTCTACTTTTGATTGATTGAATGAGTAAAAATGTAAGAATTTGGGGTTATCGATATGTTTTAATGATTAACAAAAGAAAATACGAAAAAAACGTTTTGTCAAAAAAAATTGAAAAGAAATCTGGATAATCACCTATGAGTAAAAATGTAAAAATTTAGTGTTGTATGTATTTTTGAAGCCAAATTTAAAAAAAATATTTTAAAAAAAATTGTTAAAAAAAATCTGGATAGGAACACCCTAATCACATGAGTAAAAATGTGAAAATTTAGGGTTATTGGTGTTTCTTGATTCCGAATTTAAAAATAATAATAAAAAAAATTTTGTCCAAAAAATAGGAAAGAAAATTCTGGATAGGGACACCCTAATCATCTAAGGGTACGAAATATACTTTACGACCTATTTCAATACCTACGAAACACACACACACACACAAAATTTCATAAAAATCGGCCGAGCCGTTTTGGAAGAGTTCGACAACAAACATGTGACGCGCGAGATTTTTATATACTATAAGATTATAATAATTTATAGAGCCGAGACCTATGTGCCAAACAATGAAACTTGTATAAAATTAATTCAAATATTTCTCTTTTGAGTTTTAAATCAGAAAATCAAATTCTAATTCTATAAAAAGCAACTAAAACTAGAATAGCTAGGACAGTTCTAGCACAACAACTTTTTTGTTCTGAGCATGTGAAGACCGATTACGTCACAATCCAATTTGGCGCCCGCTTCTGAGTCACCCGGTATACAATTGTTATGATCACGCTGTATATACACCTTCAGTTGACTAGCCCAAACCTCAGAGTTAATCACCCAGTTGTAGTGCATTCAGCTACTACTTTTTGTTCTCTAGTCCCCGTGTATAGTACCAACCTTTAGTCACTATTTTTATGTTTCTGATTACCCTATATAATATTATTATTGCATCATGCTTCGCTTCGATGTGTTAGAACATTCGTAGCTATTCTACCCTTAAATCTAAAATATGTCCAGGAAATCATTCGTTTCAAAAAGGTTATTCTGTGGTTTATAAGGTGAGAACTACTGACTATGTTTTAATTAATTAATTTATTAAACCAGAACAAATTACAATTATAATTTTACAGAAGTAGAGAACTACCTGTACGTAGGTCTGGAAATTAACTAAAACTAAAGTTACACTTCTTTAACTTACAGACTAAATAAACATAACTAAAAACTAAAAAGAAAGGGAAAATTCAGATCTGTGAGTATCATCGATGAGTTTTTAATATGCCATATACTGGGGTAACATTAAATTAATATTAAATGAAATAAAATTGCGTTGAAAATCAGCATAAATTAAAATTTATTTCTAAGATAATTAAAATAATTGAATTGTAATATTTACTCAAATACTGAGATTAGATTACTGTACGTTAGATGCTATCCATACTTTTGATTTGCTCTTCTTATTAGCTTTATTTATTTTTAGCTCATACGGTAAATTATTGTATATTCTGACTGCCGTTAGATAATTGCATTTGCTACTGACTGATTTATTCCTGTCAGGAATTCGAACACTTTTATAGTCACTTGGTTTTTACTACAAAATTTGCAAACGTATCTTTTAAAAGGTCATAATGGTACAAAACTGAATTAAATGAAAAGAACTGTTTTGAATTTAATGGATTGTTTTTATTTATTACCTTTAATAGTATATTTTGACTCCTTTGTAACAGATTTAGGTAGTTATTATAAGCTTCTCCCCAAGCAGAAATATCATAATTTATAAGACTATGAAAAAGCGCGTAATAGATCAGACCCAATGATTCAGTTTTTATAAATTTCGATAGTTTATAAAATAAGAAAGATAATTATTTTGTTTTATTTAAGAGGATTTTTAACATTTATTTTTTACAAATAAGGGACGATTTTTAATGTAATTAAATCATTGCCCGAATAACAGTTTGAAAGCATTTTGACAGTAATAATTATATGTTGAGTTGAATTAATCTCACGAGTAAATTACTAGTTATATTTCGTATTACTATTTCTAAGTTTCTAAGTTGGCAGAATTAATTTTTGTAACTGGGCGAATTTCATTAGTGTGTAAAAATGGGTTGGTAACTACATCAGTCAGATAAAAAAAAATGACAATGATCGTATGAGATTGAATGTGTGCTTAGAATGAAATTCACATTTTGTTAAACAATTACTGTCAATCGACGGAAAGTATTTTTGCTGTGCAAAATCCGGCGAACTCGAGAGTGTGTAAAGGTACTTTTTCGATACACTTATTAAATAAATTTCCACTGCCAAATTGGACTTTTATTTATTAAAATTTTCTGGAGATCACGTCTGAACAACAGGTTATGGGCCCAGGGTCGCTGCAAGTGAGAATCTCCAGTGGGGAAAGCAGTAAACAACGTAGACAAACCGGCGAGAGCAACCTAACCTCAAACCTTACCGGCACACGTCAACAATCCAGAGAAGGTCGCCGCCACCGACAACGAACGACAAGTTGACACTACAAAACACGCAGGTTCGATCGAAAAATTGTCAACAAAATTGTTTAAACAAATTGTAAAATAAAATCAAGCGAAAATTGTCAAATCCAGTCTGAAAATCGAAAGTCAAGCAAAGTTAATTATAAAACTAGTCTGAAAAATGGACACAGTCAAGTCAAAATTAGAAACACTGTGTGAAGACTCACAAGGTAATGTCAATTATGCGTCTTGGCGTTTAAAATTGAATTTAGCTTTAAAAACAAAAGATGTTTACGATGTAGCAATTGGTTTAAAAGCAATACCAGCAGGTGCTTCGACCGAAAACGCTGTCAAAGCGTGGGTCAAGGACGATCTCGAGCACAAACACTTATTGCCTTGAATGTAAGCAGCAAGATAGCCAGCAAGCTCGCAAACTGTGCAACCGCACGCAACATGCTGAACAAAATCGTCAGCCTGTATGGAACCAAGACCACTGTTACCAGAGAGACAGCTGCTGAAAATTGTATCGACATTATTGAGATCGCTGAAGAACTGTCAACCGGACCAGACCCAATTCAGCCAAGTTGGGTAATAACGAGAATACTGACGGTGTTGCCACCTAAGCTGGCACACTTCAGGACAGCATGGGATAACGTACCAGCAGCATACCAGACCCTGGAGAGATTGATTGAGCGACTCCGACTAGAAGATGAAAGACTGAAGCAAACTGAAAATGGACTTGGAGAAAGTTAGCAGAACGCACTTGTCACCAAACATCACAACAAGAAAAGACAGCAATCAAAAAGTATGAACCAGGCCAAGCCACTAATCTGTCACAAATGTGGCAAGGAAGGACACCTTATGAAGGAATGCAGAAGCAAGCCATGCGCCAAGTCCTTAGAATATTGCAAGAAAAACTACTCTTGCAATAACTGCGGCAAGAAAGGCCATTTCGCGAAGGACTGCACAGATGAAAAGAAACAAGGAAACAAACCACCACCTATCGCCCTCGTGAACCCTACCCCAGATGTTAAGGTACTGCTGATCTGCAAGAAAGATGACAAACGAGAATGTTGGTTCCAGGACTGTGGCACCAGTCAACATATGTCAGCTCACCGCGAGTGGTTCACCAACTTTGAAAAGTTGAACAAACCTGTCTCGATTATGATCGGAGATGGAAACCAGCTAGATGGCATCGGTGTTGGAGATGTGAAATTGGAAGCGTACGACGGACAAGACTGGAAGCAAGTGATACTGAAAGAAGTTTTGTACGTACCCAAGCTGGGATTCAATCTTGTCTCAGTAGGCCAGATACTGGACAAAGGATTTCAACAGGAAGCTGATAGTAAAACGTCCAAGTTTGTCAACCCTGAGAATGGTGAAGTTGCTGTCATGGCTGAGAGAGAAGGAAATCTGTTCAGGATGTTACTGAGAAGGGAGAAAAATACTGAATGCACATTTATTATGTCCATTCGAACCTGGCACGAACGGCTGGCACACCAGAACGTCAAATACGTAAGGAACATTCTCAAAAGTCAAGGAACAAAGTACATAGATGATTGGAACGATTACATCTGCGAAGGCTGCACCTACGGGAAGCAGCACCGGATATCTCATCCAATCAACCCGAAGACTGCACAACACCCCCTGGACCTGGTGCACGTAGATATGGGCGAAGTGAATGAACCATCCCTCTCCAAAGCAAGATACTTTCTACTCTTCAAGGATGATTACACTCACTATCGCACAATCTACTTCATGAAGACGAAGGATGAAGCACCGGACAAACTTGAAGATTACATCAACCTGGTGGAAAATCAACTCGGCAGAAAAATAAAAAGTCTAAGGTCGGACAACGAGACTGAAATCAAAAACAACCGCACAGATAAGATGTTGAAGAAAAGAGGCATTTTCCACACTGTCACGAACACACACACACCAGAGCAAAACGGAAAAGTTGAGCGCGAAATGCGCACCGTTGTCGAAGCCGCACGAACAGCTATACATGCAAGAGGACTGAACAAGAGACTGTGGGCTGAAGCTGCTAATTATGTTGTTTTTACCCTGAACCAGACAGGAACTAGCACAGTAGAAGGAAAAACACCAGCTCAACTATGGTTCGGACGCCAGGTAGATATAAACAAACTGAGAGAGTTTGGATGTCAATGCTACGTGCTACACCACAAAATATAAAGTGGGAAAGATGGACAAAAAGTCAAAGAAAGGAATTCTGGTAGGATACGATTGGGACTCACCATGCTACCGAGTTTACTTCCAAGACACTGGTGAAGTAGTTAGCTCGGACAACGTCGTGCTCCAGGAGGGCAAGAGCACAAGAGCAAGGACAAGTCAGGAACAGAGATAGAACACACGAGAGAAGAGGAACAGCAAGAGAAGCCAAAACAGCCAGAAATGCCAGAACTGACAGATGATGAGTCCGAATATGATGAAGAGAAGAAGGCAAACAAGGAAAGAGGCAGAAATCTGAGAGACAGAAGAAAAATCAAACCCCCAGCCAGATACGACGATTATATTATGGCTCACGTAAGAGGAGGAGATATTGCACACTGTGCAATGATTAGAGAAGTTCAAGAGATATCAGCCGAAGAAGCTCTGAAGGATCCAAAGTGGAAGAAGGTCATGCATGAGGGGTACGACTCTTTGATGAAGATGAAGACGTGGAAACTGGAAAAGTGCCCGGAAGATGTAAAGCCGATATCATGCAAGTGGGTCTTACGAGAAAAAGCAAGTGGAAAGTTGAAAGCCAGACTTGTTGCCAGAGGATTTGAGCAAAGAGAGGGGATCGGCTAGTAGCATTTGATGTGAAGACTGCATTTCTTTATGGGAAGCTGAATCAAGTCCTGCACATGTATCAACCCTTTGGATTCGAAGATGGAACTGACAACGTATGCCGCCTCTACAAGGCCATCTACGGTCTGAAACAAGCTCCAAGAGTCTGGAATGAAGTAGTATCTGGAAAGTTTGAAGATTTTGGACTGATAAGTACTGATGACGACCCTTGTGTCTACTATAATCAGGACAGGACTATCCTGATGTCGCTATTTGTAGATGACGGACTTATTGCAGGAGAGGATGTTAAAGAAATCTACAAACATTTGAAGAAAATAAGTATTCGAGATCACCTACAGCGAGACTGTACAGGAGAAGTTTTCATATTTGGGTATGGAGCTGAAAGTGAAGGATGACGGAATATTTGTGAGCCAACCCAGATATACAGAAAAGATAATTGAAAAGATGAGACACGCGGACTGCAACCCTGTTTCAACCCCCATGGACGTCGGATTGGCCAAAGAATTGATGGAGAACTCGAACGACCAACCAGTAGTTACCAACGTTCCCTACAGGGAAGCAGTTGGCAGCCTACTGTATCTCTCCACCATTTCCAGGCCAGACTTTAGCTTCGCAGTTAATTTTCTCAGCAGGTTTTGTGCAAGTCCGACAGAAGTTCACTGGTCCATGGCGAAACGAATTTTCAAGTATTTGAGAGGCACAACGAAAGCTGGAATATTCTTCAACGGAGACTCCAAACTGGAAGCCTAATCTGACTCCGACTTTGGAGGCGACAGAGGAACCCGAATGTCAACCACAGGAGTACTGCTGATGCCAGGTGGACCACTGGTGTGGTACTCGCAAAAGTAGTACTTAGTCGCCACCTCCACGGCGGAAGCTGAGTATCGTGCCGCTGTAGCTGCTATCAACGATATTTGTTGGGTGAGACGAATTGCCGAGGAGCTGAACATACTGGAGAGTGATGAACCAACGACTTTGAACATTGACAACCGATCTGCTGTACACATGCTCCAGAACGCACACGAAGGAAAAACATTCAAAGGCAAGAAACACATCGAGATCTCAAGAAAATTCATTCAACAAAACATGGGTAAGACTGTAAGTGCAAAACCAGTCAGAAGTGATCAGCAGTTGGCTGACATTTTGACCAACCCTCTGTGCAAGAAAACTTTTGTTAATCTTCGACGTGAGTTAATTCAGGAGGAGTATTGATTTCAATTAATCTCACGAGTAAATTATTAGTTATATTTCGTATTACTATTTCTAAGTTTCTAAGTTGGCAGAATTAATTTTTGTAACTGGCGAATTTCATTAGTATGTAAAAATGGGTTGGTAACTACATCAGTCAGATAAAAAAAAATGACAGTGATCGTATGAGATTGAATGTGTGCTTAGAAAGAAATTCACATTTTGTTAAACAATTACTGTCAATCGACGGAAAGTATTTTTGCTGTGCAAAATCCGGCGAACTCGAGAGTGTGTAAAGGTACTTTTTCGATACACTTATTAAATAAATTTTCACTGCCAAATTGGACTTTTATTTATTAAAACTTTCTGGAGATCACGTCTGAACAACATCATAATTGTTCGGGGGTGGTCGGAAATTGTTAGAATTACTCTATCGTTTGAATTGTTGAACTGTTGCAGCTAAATAAATCGCGAATCGAACGTTAAATTGGGTAGGCTATGTGGTTGAGGATTGGTTCTCTACATGTTTTGACTTCTAGTTTTAGAGAACTAAACGTCACTTCAAAACCTAACTTACCTCCAACAATTCAAACGACCGCATATTGCTGATCGCTATCGAATAGTGACAATTATTTTTTGCTAACCGCTGTCAAAATGCTTCATTTAGACCAATTCAGACATACATGTAATTGCTTTACAAAATGACATTTATTTACAAAAAGAGGTGCCAAAAGCATAGAGATAACATACATAGGGTAGGCAAGTTAATTAAAAATCCGATGTGCCAATAGAAAGAGACAGAAAATAAAGGTACACTGTCTTTTCATCTTTTCATTTCCAACATGCATTCTATTTAATTTGAATTATGTGCAGCATAATGTTATCCAATGCGCATGCGCAATAAGGAAGAAACCGTACTTATATTTTCTTCTTCATCTTTTTTTCTTCACGTAACGCTGCCACATAGCAGATGTCTATTCTATGTATATTGTCTCTATAGTTGAAAGGCCTTTATCTCAATTGTTTATTTTAATTTTTTAATAAACACCATTTCGAACCATTTTGTAAAACATAAAACCTATTTTTCACTGAAATCACGATACGGAAGTTTGACGTTTTAAACCCCCATAAAAGATTAGTGGTGTATTTTCGCCAAAGAATATACGCCAAAATCGTACGTAAGTTTCGTCCCGATCGGAGGTGACAATTTCAGTGCCGATTTACACGGGGCTATGAACTATCATTTACAAAAGGTGGCAGCTTTTGAAGGTACTTCTAATACTATACAAGACGAGCTACTTGAGTGTATACTTGAAGTTTGTTATGATCAAAGAACTACTGAAATTAAGAAATCTACTTTCGTGGATATTAGGAATATTCTTATTATTTCTATTTTTGTGTATGGTGCACTCCCAATCCTACGATCACATACAACAAAGACCGTGTTCCGATATACACTGTGAGCACTGTGACACGTTACGTCACACAGTATACTGTAAATTCCGTTCCTGATTAGATTTTTGTACTGAATCTGCTACTGGCTGTTATATATCGGAACGTATTTCAGTACTGTTTCAGTACTTTTGTCAAAAATAATTAAGACACTATCCGGTAGAGGCGCTAGATGTATTGATGCACGATATTAACATTTAATATGGCATAAATATTGCAATTTTTGGCAAATAAATCTTTTAAACTACTTGAGAATAAAAAAATGTTTATCACGGTATAGGTACCTAATAAAATTTCATGATCTTAACTAATGAAAATTACTAACAAGAAAACGTTCCTAGTGACCAATATGTTGTGCTTAGAAGAAAATAAAATAAACAAACCACTTTTAAATGTTTCAAAAAGGAGTTTTTATTTAACTCTACAATTTCTCAAGAGTAACAGGATTTTACTAAATTTAATGCGGTGCTTATCATCTATTTATACCTTATCGTCTATTTATACCTAAATCCTGTTACTCTTGAGAAAGGTATTATAATACCGAAATAATTGTAGAGTTAAATAAATACTCGTTTTGAAACATTTAAAAGTGGTTTATTTATTTTATTTTCTTCTATTTAAAAAATGTTTCATAAAGAACCGACCAAAACTACTGTTAATAGTATATGTTGTGCTTAGGTATATGCATGCTAATTAATGTTAAAAAGTTAAAATAAAAATATGCATATTTTTTGCAGAGAAACCTTAAGAGTAAATATCACTTCAAAATTTCTATTTCAGTTTTTCACAATTTTCTAATTCATCCAGACCTAGTGGATTGAACACAATGTAAAAGAATGATGAAAAGTTCCTTCTCTTACATGATTGAACAGGTCTGCTTTTAGAATAATTTTAAGTAAAAACGGTGTTTAGTGGTTTAAGTAACAAACAAATTACAAAAACCGTCAAACAGAGCAATAAGAATGTTTCAATTTCTTTCATTTTAAACCTTTTAATGAATTGTAGCTTTTTATAAGTTTGAAGAAAATATTGGTCCATGTTGTGGTGTGGTCTGTGTTCTTGCTATGTCTGCCATTTTTATCTAATGGAAACTACTGGAAGCGCCTTACCTCCCAGAGGTAATACGCTCCCAGTACAAAGATGGTGGCAAATATGACGTCATTAGTTTCTTTCTGTCACTGTCACAGTGCACTGGAAGCCTATATCGGAACGCATTTCTGTATACTGGCATTACTGTCCAGTGCTCACAGTCTATATCGGAACATGCCCAATGTATACTCCTAATTAGTATTCGATCAAAGCTACCAGGCACAGATTGCGATTTCGAATATGTTAGTGCTCACGCGTGCCATAAGCAGTTCCGACAAGTCTTTAAAAGAAGCCCACACTGGGTAGTATCGGATTCCCGACAGAGGTGTCCTCGAATCTACCGACTAAAACCCTTCTACTTAAGGCCGTTGCCATTCAAAGCCTCCTGGCTCTATAGGTTTATTAATATACCATCGCAAAACAGCAAGGGAGCGCCATCTATGGGAAATATCTTTAATTAAGAAGGAATATACATAGCTAAACATTAAAGTACCTAAACTTCATAGCGATTATCACAGATGGTGCTGCGTTGTTGTCTGCTGAATGTATATGCTGCAACTATCCTACAAAGATTTTACTACAACTGTTGTTCATTATTTTATGCTTTAACACACATAAAATTGTACAAATTGTAAGTACTAATAAGAAATAATAGTAGGAGTTACTTACTGTGACTATATTTTCTTCACTTTTCATTAAACATGGTGGTATCTGAAAAGAATAATTGAAAAAACACTAATACGACGTTTGTATTCAAATGCAGATTCCTGTAATACCAGGG
Organism: Agrilus cyanescens; assembly: GCA_947389935.1. NCBI lineage: Eukaryota > Metazoa > Arthropoda > Insecta > Coleoptera > Buprestidae > Agrilus > Agrilus cyanescens. The sequence goes on from OX376704.1 coordinate 22,182,549, forward strand.
CCTAGACAATCTAATGGCGATAGTTGGTTTTTCATTGCCCTAGTTCGACCCAGATTGTTAGGTGGCGCCACAGCAAAATTACAACCGTTTCTAAGCAACAAGGATTGTTAAATAAATTATCGATACAAACAAACATCAATCTAACCATCAAAAATATAATCTGTCAAACCGGCAAAAGTATTATAACAAAAATATAAGGTAATGTAAACCTTTTTATATGTGTGATTACTGATTACGTATGTAGAAGTAAAGAAGAAACACGAGAAGTTGGAAACGGAACGTACAGTATGTAAAAATATAGAGACTGCTTGATTTTTACTTCATTGGACTTGTGTAATTGTGAGTGCTTACATTTTCTTTTACGTAAAATTTTATGTGATAATGTGAATAACAGTATCTTCTGCTTCTATTTTATTGTTTTTAATATTTGTGTATTTAATCATAATAAGTTAGTAGGTAAGGGTTTATTATTTTGACCTAAGCAATGCTGTATGATATAACTGTTTATCAGTAATTCGTCAATAAATCCTTTTTCCTGTAATTTTATTTTTTTATTTACCAGTATTGTAAAAAACCAAAACTATATTTACAAAAAATTAAGACTTAAGTAACAGAATTCCGTTATTATTCAGAACTTTTTTACTCCTATTCCACAAAAGTTCACCAAACATCATTATTTTCACTAAGATTGTTTGGTGAACTTTTGGAATAGGGGTAAGAAACTTCAAAATATTACAATAACAAAGAGAAAAGAAATAGAAACATTCAAATTTGCCGCCATTTAACGTTTAGTTCGGCCCAGATTCATAGAGGCGCTGCTCGGTTTTCAGTTACTATGGAAGTGCCCATTCTTATATACGTTAGTATATATATAAGATTATTGAATTATTAGATACTGTTAATTAAAAACACAATTGAGTTTCTCTGCAAAAACAAAGTTTTATTAAATACTATTTATACTTATTTTAATTACATTCTATATCTACAAACCTTACCTGCAAAAACAAAGAAACGACATTTAATGCTATTAATTACAATGTCAGTTTCTTACACAAGTAATCTTAATTAATTAACGCTCTCTTTGGCAATTTATCACGTATGATTCAGCATGAATACTATTTCTAAAGCAATGCAATCGAATCTTCGCGTTGGTCCCTACTATATCGACGCATCGACGCTTGTGACATGATGTGGCGGAACTAATAAACATTAAGACGAATTTTATTGATTAATTAATTTTACTTTTTTAGATTTTTATAACTAAAAGTGACGCCGCCTATGGTAATACTGTGGTAAACGCATGCATCTTACAACTTTGAAAGTATTTATTGTTTCTTACACTATCAGTAAACCATTCCAACAAAAAAAATATGATGCATTAATGATTATTGTACGTAAATCATAACATATTTTAAGTAGTATGTAAACAATAAACAAATTAAACACGATTTTCTTTGCTTAACCTTACTACGTAAAATGCTTTTTACTTGTGAAATATGATTTCTGATTCATTTCTTTCACTGCGGCTTTTACAGCCAAAAGAAGAACAAATCAGCATTGTTTTAAACAAAAATCCACTAAAACCTAACTACACTATTTAATTATATTGACAATTTTACTCAACGCTGTCAATGCACTGTTTGGGATCAGTAAATGGAGCCGGTACCAAAATATTGCGTCAATTTTCGACGTACAGTCGGCATAGGAGTTACGTGTCCCCTCTCTTTCCTAGTCTAAGGTCCCTACTATATCGACGCATCGACGCTTGTGAAAGCGCGGCAATATTCAAACTAAAGAAGAATCTTCTTTACATATATAGTATATTCTTTGTGTAATACCTTTTTGAATCCTATAGACAGCAGCTGCTGACGCGATTTTAATTAATTTCATCGAATAGTTAATGGAGTACAGCTGCTGTCAAATTTATGGAGTTAATGTTGTTTGTCCACATTGTTGGGCCGTGTTCCAAATTGAAATTTCTTAATTTACATCAGAATCAAATAAAGATTTATTTATCGTTTCTTACGGGTATTGCATTCGACTACTATGTAAATAAATTCGAATAGCTCTCTCCGCATTGCATTTCTCACTACATATTTGATTAATTTGTAGTTTTTGCTAATTTCGATTGTTAAGGTTTTTATAGACTGTAGGTTTATCTTGCTAAGGAAGCAATAAGACTCTTGGTGTGTTCTGAGAAAGGTATAACGACGTTTCGTGATATGTAAGGCGAATTTTTGTTTGTTAAATTGATACTCTAAATTCTAAACCAAGTCTAAACCCATATACAGGGTATATCTGAAATATGTGCGGGTATTTAGAGGGTATCTACTAGATGCAATATGTAATTTAATGGTCACTATATGGTGTAGGTAAGTAAGGCTCAAAAGAATGCAAGAAAATCACAACGTTTTACAAAACTGAAGCCAGTTCTTCGCGTGTGTCCGTTGTCGAAAGGTTAAAATTTACAACAATTTTAATTACCCTATATAGTTTTCTTAATAGAAATTTTTTAAAATTTGACAAAGAAAGGTTGGTTATTTATTTAATTTTTTACCTTCGCTAACTTCTTCTTTTCTTCGTCCATATATTCTGTTGTTACGTCTTCGGTATCTTCATGTATACTCATTTCAGCTGAAAGTAATGAAATAAGGTCGGCATCATTGTTACTGACAATCATACTTTTCTGTATCCACTGTTGGTACCATAACCTTTTGTTTAATTACAGAAAATGAATTGATAAGTTCATCTGGTGAAGAAGGAATAAAAGCCATTTGTGGTTATTTATTTGTAATTTTGCAAAGTTAACCGCATTGCTGTCCTGGCGGTTTAAGTCATTTTTTCAATCATGGTTGGACCTTAGTGGTGATGATGTTTTAATCAAATAAACAGCTTTAAACAAGTCCTACAATTGGTTATGAAGGAGACGTATTTTGGCTCAATTTTTTGATTTTATGAATTAGTTACTATTTTACATTATTGATTGCATTTACTCAATAATTAGAAGCTTATTTCTAGTTGATAATAACAAAATACCTAGTATAAAAAATTGTTTATCTTCAGAGCAAAACAACTGATAAAACTGGGCCAACTTACTTTTACCACCTCTTTTCTTAAACGTCGAATGTGGGTAAAGGCCTCAGCAGAGAGGTGTGGTAGTGGCCTCGACCGTCACTCATCAGAGGTGACAAAGGTAAAGCCGATATGAATGCCAGTGATTGACCAGTACCAAAAGGTGCATGTAACCTTAACTAGGTGGAGTCGTGGTGGCTTTGAATATCCGATCATTGATGTAAATTGGTCCTACGGGAGGTCCAAGGAAGCCCCAGGCAGGGAAGTAGATGAACATAACTGCCCGGCTGATTGTAGTTGGACTCGTAGTAGCAGAGATTAACCCCATGTGCTAGGGGAGAGGCAGGGTTGTCTCGTCGGGAGAGCGGCATATCGGTAAGAAGCCTGCTCAGCCTGGGGCCCTGGTGAGTGAGAAAAATAAACAGATTTATCTATCTCATTAACCAAATTTTTGATAGATAAAATTAACGTTAATCCGACAATTTAAGAGATTTCTGCGAAACACTGATGTTCGCTACCTTTGGCCTTCTGGAACTTTTTAGCCGTTCAACTGGCTTTACGGACTTGGTAGGAAACTAGTTTCTAAGCTAACTTACAGAAAACGTAACCCAAAAACAATACTTGCACTTCAAAAGTTTTAATTTACTTCTGATTTACTTTCATAAGTGTTTTGTTGCTCTTTTCCTCCCTTTATTTTACGGACTTTTATGTTACATTTCCCACCATAGAGAGGGTTAATCAAACGTCTGCTTGGGATGAAATCTTGTGCAAGTTTGAATTTTAAGAAATGATTTTAAACCTATCACAAAGACAGGGTTGGCTGTGATGTAAAACTTGTAATGAGGCTTAGGGTTTATGGGGAATCTATAGTATGGTGTTCGGAGAAAAGAGAGATTTTTTAGAAAGCGTAACTAATTTTTAAGACGGGGTGCAGCTTTACTGTCAAGTAATAAGCGACTTCTATGTTATTAATGGGGATGTAATTAAGTAATTATTTGGACATTAATGAGTATGGGGGCATACTCGTAGTTTTAATAATAACAAAACAATCACTAAAATAACTAATAACATTTAAATCTTAACTAAGTTAACCAAAACCGATAATTAAATAATAATTAGAATAAAAGGCACCTACCTTACTAACAAATTAATCGGAGCATAGAACTTTAAGGTTGTGTGGAGATGGGGTGCACGGCTGACTATGAAACGCCGTGTACCCTCGTCTCATCACCATCATCTGGTTGTTTCTTAAATATTCCGGAGACAAAGGTAGGTGTTCTAATCTTGAAATATAACCTAAAAATTTAAAATCAAGATGAAATTTTAGGCCATTATTCAATTTTAAAAAAAAAAATTATTTCAAACATGTTAGCAAAATTCGTAAAAGTAGCACTTTTTATTCATTTTAATTTTTAATTTTAAGAACGTAATTTTGATCTATTTATACATCATCATTTATGTTTTTAGAGAAAAGTTGGTGTTGGTTACAATAAATAAATGTACAAATGCTAGTAAACACTTTCGCGTTTATTTTCATCTTTTCATTAGTAAGGAAATGCTTAGTTTTCAGATATCAAATTTTCCACAATCTTTAGTAGATTTTAATTGGTCGATTCGCCTTGTAAGTACAAATTTCTATTCATGTAGTTACACATTTTCATTCAAAAAAGACATTTTGCAATACTTGGACTGCATTTTAAAAGAGTGATGCAAGCAAGCACTAGGTACACATACAATAAAAATAACATTTCGCGTAAAGTGGCAAGACTCAAACTCAGGTCAATATCAATTCTTCTTTCTTATTAAGTTGTTTGCCTGGGTGATGCTCAACATCGAACTCGTATACCTGAAAGATCGTGTTTTATTTGAAGGGCACCATTGGGCTTAGGTGACCCTCCTTTCTGCAATTCCAACATTTCTGTCGACATCTGTAGTTCATGCAGTCTTTGGAAAAGTTACCAGCTCTTACAAATTCCCAACGTTTTGAATGTCGTTCTTCCTTGTCATCCTTTGCAACTGCACGGTAATCAATTTCTACTTGTCGTCTAGATCTGCTGGAGATCGTGTTTTATTTGAGGGGCACCGGCTTAGGTGACCTAACCTTTCGCAATTCCAGCAGCCTATCACGCTAGTACTTACAGTCCCTGGAAAAATGACCGGTCCTTCCGCATTCCCAACACTTTAAATTTTGTTTTTCCATGTTTAGAGTGGCTTTCTTTACATCAATGATTTTCAACTACTGTGTTGCGGTACTTTTGTGTGCCGTCAAATTCTTGAAAAGTCCCGCCAAATTTTTTAAATGCTAACAGTAAAAAATAATTTATTAGAGTCGAACGCGATTTTACTATTTCTGTAGCAATGCAGCCACGGAAATAATATTTTACCCTTTATAGCTTCTGATTGTGGTATTGTAAAATATGTAGTTCCCTAGGGTAGATTATGTTGGGTTAGAAGTACTGAATCAATAAACCTTTAACTCAGCAATTAACCATTAATTCGCTAATTATATAGAATCACGATAACCTGGTATTTTGGCCGTAAAAAGATCGAGAAATGGACCAATATGCACGATTTTTTTAAATTTACACCTCCGAAGTCAACTTAAACTTTTACCCCATTCCTTACATTTACACCATCCCCTACTCCCAAAACCACCTGCCCCATCTCGGTACCATCCACCTTCTACACTACCTTTATTCCTAGCACCACATTTACCCTCAAAGTAACGCGCACCTCCAACTTATCCTTGGGAGCATACCAATCCCATCCCCATCACCACCTACAAAATTGGGACCACCAAAAAACGTGGAACAATTTTGTAAAACATTATTTGAAACAAATTTCTATTATTGAGTAGGTATATTATCAATGGTAATTAATCGATAAAAGTGCCTTTTTTAAATTTGTTTTTTTTCAATTTGTTTGTTTTGTCATGTAGATCATGAAAAAAATATGTAAAAGTAATCCGAAATCGTGAAAAAATTACGAAAACCACTAAAAATATCGATTTTTTTATTTTTGTAATCCTTATCCTAAATCCGTCGTAATATAGAACAGTTGAAAAAATCATGCAGATTGGTCCATTTGCTATTAATTCCAAACTACTACTCGGTACACCATCTATGCGCTGTAATACCTATATGAGAACTTTATATTCTAATGGTTAATAGGTAAGTGATACTACTTTAAATTGTTAGTGTGCCGCCAAATTTTGGAATTGTTAAAAGTGTGCCACAACAACAAAAAGGTTAAGAACCACTGCTGAACATCGATAATGTATTCTTTAAGTGCCACAATACCATCCTTTCTAACTGCGCCGACGTCTATTTCTGCTTGACGCATACGTACATGGCCCTTGTTTCAGGTAAACGGACAACGAGATCTTTGCATCAAAAGTTGCAGGTGTAATGGGTAAAGCGAAGACCTTTACAATTTGCTGTATTTGGCTCTCCAAAGCTTCGATTTTTGTATCCAAAATGACCCCCAATTTGTTTATAGCTGAATATCTTTCTTCAAGCAACATTTCCATCTCGTTTCTAATCTGACATATCTTGTCATTCTCATGTTCATCGTTTCTTGTACGTTTATTATTTCCACTTTCACTTCCTGTTTCATTTATTCCTGAGCTGCTTTCAACTCTTCCTTCAACCCTCCTTGTCCCATCTTCATATCATCGTGTACTGCTGTCAACTCTTCCTTCAACCCTTCTTGTCCCATCTTCATCATCTTGCACTGCCCTCAACTATTTCTTCAACTCTTCTTGTTTCATCCTTATTTCTGTTTTCAAGTGATCCTTCGATTTATCTTGTACCACCTTCATTTCTACGATCATCGCCATTAGAGCCTTAATTCGTTCTTCCATTTTTACTTCGATTCCTCTAGCTGTAACTGGCATGGGATTTCTTGAATTCTTAATCCGTGGATGCTTCTAGGAAGTTTGATCAATTTTTTCGGTGAAGTCAGATTCGGATTCTTCTCTTCAAGAGCTTTCCAACGATTTAGCACTTGTTGGGTTTATTTACGGTCGATGAAATTTTCTAGAAAATTCGATACAAAGCTGAAGGAACTTTGGTGTTGTAAAACGTACTAAACAGCTCAAACCACAACGCTTTGGCGTTAGACCAAAAACGTCCGAAGCACTTTTCGATAACAAAGTTATCTTCTTCAGGGACTGAAGTGAACTAAATCCTAAGTGTAGAGGGCACGTTATAAATACTAACTAATGTTACGGTCCAGTGAACCAAGCTCAGTCAACCAACCACAATGTTCAATGAACCTTACAAAATATGCTTAATAAGACTAAACAACGAAGTGCTTGCAATGCAGCCCTTATCACTGTTTAGAGAATTTAACCTATTTTTTTTAGATATACATACTTTCAAAGCTATCAAGTAGGTAACAACTTCTGATTTCCTTAACTAATTTAAGGTTATCAATATTAATACCTTGATTTTCGTTCAAAATATGTTGGGCAACACAGGATTGTTCAGTTCTACTAAATCTAGCATGAGCCAAATGTTCTTTAAACCTAATAGGAATAGATAGTTTAGTTTGCACAACGTACTTCTTTCTACAATAGTTGCAATCTATTACATATATCCCTGACTTTTCCAGAAAAGGCCTATACAAACTTGAACCTGTAAGATAAAGCCGTCACCGGACAGAGACAGACGCATATACTTGTGCATATATGTCTGCACCGTACTATTATTGGTTTGTTTACGCTATCAACAACAAACATTGGTCCTTCGAGCCGGATCGAGTGATCCAAAATCTTCAAGGAAATTACAAATTTCCTATCAAAACATCACGTCATATTTGGGGTCCATTTTCTTCGAGGAAAGGTCGATTTTCTTTCGATTTCGACAAGGCTGCCATACTTTAATATATCTACTGTTACATCGTGGCGCAGGAAAAATCAAGGAACTTGGGTAAGTGCGATTCCTTTTCATTTACACATATCCTTATTTTTTTCCGTAACTGTTTCAATTTGCCATGGAAGAGTTATGTGCACTAATTAAGCAACGAAAGAAATTAAAAACTCGTTTAACTCGTTTTACAAATAAGTTTGAAGATATTAAAAATTCTGAAGATGTTGATCAAGATAAGATAACAGAATTAAAAAGACGATTCGCAAACTTTGAGCCCTCTTTGAAGGAATATGAGGATATTTAATCTGAAATTACAGAGTTATCTGACGACCCTGATAATGAAACTAAATTCGAGGAATTTGAAAACGGGTATTATAAGATAGTAGCTAGTGTAACTTACTTTTTAGACGACAGGTCTAAAAATTCAAAAAATCCTGAATCAAAGGTTCAACGCGAACAATTATCACAGTCTAACAATGGCTTAGTTCAACTGCCTAGTGTATCATTACCGACCTTTAACGGCAATTTGGAAGAGTGGAATGAATTTTCAGATTTGTTTTGTTCCTTGATTCATGAGAAAAGTTCTCTTACGGATATTCAAAAATTTTATTATTTAAATTTATATCTCAAAGGCGAAGCAGCTCAGTCAATTAAAACATTAAAGGTTACGTCCGAAATGTACAATATTGCATGGAATGTGCTCAAAAAACGCTTTGAAGATAAAAAATTAATAATTCAAACCAATATTAAATCTTTGTTTAATTTAGATTATATCAAGAAAGACTCTCACATCACATTACAAAGATTTCTTGATAATATAATTAACGGTACTGAATCATTAAAGAACTACGAGCAACCTTCGGTTGATACGTTATTAATATATACAATTAGTAGTAAGTTAAGCCAAACCACACTTTACGAATGGGAAATGTACAAAACTGAAGACGAACTTCCCACATTTAATGAATTTTTAGAATTTTTAGAAAAACGATGTAAATTTTTAGGTAAGATTGCAGTAAACACTCAACAAAATTTATTTCAAAGTGAACAAAGCGCCTACATCACATTCAAACGCATACGTAACTACGAACAAATCGAATTTTTCGTTTTGCAAAGACGCACATTACATACGAGACTGCCAACTGTTTTTAAAATTAGATGTAAATAATAGAATTCAAGAAATTAAACGTCGGCATTTATGTTTGATGTTTAGAGAGGCCGCAATACTTCAGCATGCACGTCCAGAATGTGTCAAACATGTAATAAAAAACACAATACCCTTCTGCATATTAATTTCCAAAAACAAGTTGCCAATAATAATTTTTCGAATAACTGCAGAAATTCACTCGGTACAAAAACCTTTAGATAACCCTGAACAAGAGGCTAGCGATAAGCAGTCGGTAACTTCACAGCAGGTAGCTTATGTTAATCATTCGTCCAATACAAATACAGAACAAACATTATTATCAACCGCGCGTATCCAGGTATACGACGTAAAGGGCAAGCTTCATCATGCCAGGGCGTTATTAGACCCTGGATCACAATAAAATTTCATAACCGAAGAATTTTGTAATATTTTAAATTCAAAGAAATCGAAACTTAATTTGAGTATTTGTAGAATAAATCAGGCTATATCGTCTATCACTTTTAAAACTAATTCAAATCAAATATTAACGACTTTTCTACTAATATTTCTTGTCTTATTATAAACAAAATAACAGATCAGTTACCTAATAAACCTTTTAATCTATCAAGTCTCAGTATACCAGAACATATTCGATTAGCTGACAATAATTGTCATAATCCTGGAAAGATCGATATACTTTTAGGTGCCGGTATATTCTGGGAACTTTTATGTGTACGCCAACACAGATTGGGTAGAAATATTCCAATATTAGATAAAACTAAGCTAGTGTGGATACTGGGCGGCAATTTTATAGAGACAGGTCCTATCGAGAAATGTTTGTTTCTCACAACAAACTGTTTTAGTTCACTAATTAATGATAGCTTAAATAGTCAATTAGAAAAATTCTGGAATATTGAGGAAGTTGAGAAAAGGGAAAATCAAAATTATACACAAGAGGAACAAATCTGCGAGGATCATTTCAAAACCAATACCATCCAGAATAACCAAGGACGCTTCATAGTTAAACTACCCTTAAAGTTTGATACTTCTGTATTAGGCAATTCTCGGAAACAAGCATTGAAACGATTCTACTCTTTAGAACGTAAACTAGCAAAAAATGATCAATTAAAAACAAGTTATAAACAATTTATGACTGAATATGAAAAGCTTGGTCATAAGTCAAAAATAAATTAAAGTAATATTAAAGGTCACACTTATTATATACCCCATCACGCCGTAGTTAAACAAAGTAGTTCGACGACGAAGGTGCGCGTAGTGTTTGACGCGTCAGCCAAATGTGATAATAACATCTCGTTAAACGACATTCAATGTGTAGGCCCTACAATACAGCATGATTTATTCTCTGTTTTGTTGCGATTCAGAAAACATGGTTATGTCTTAACAGCTGATATTGCCAAAATGTATAGACAAGTTTCAATTACAGACGAACATAAACAATTACAACTAATTTTTTGGCGCGAGGACTCTACTCAGCCTCTTATGTGCTTTAGTTTAAATACAGTTACTTACGGTATGGCATCAGCTCCATTTTTGGCAATAAGATGCCTCAAACAACTTGCAATAGATTATTGTAATATTCATCCAAAGGTATGTAACATAATAAACCAAGATTTTTATGTAGATGATCTGCTTACTGGATTTGACTATGAGAATGAAGCAATCGAAATACAGCATCAAATTAGTAAAATATTTAGTTCAGGGTCGTTCCAATTACGGAAATGGATATCAAACAGTTCGTATATATTAAAAAATATAAGTGTTGACACCGATTTGGATCATAATATAGTAGATTTTTTGAAAAACGATGAGACAAAGACGTTAGGAATTCGTTGGGATCCTAAAACAGATTGCTTCCATTATAGCCTTTCAGATTTTGCTTCTCAAAAACATATAACTAAAAGAACAATACTTTCTCGAATATCTGAAATTTTTGATCCCTTAGGGTTAATATCTCCAATAATAATTAAGGCAAAAATTCTTATGCAAAAGTTATGCCAATGTAAACTTTCATGGGATGAATCTATTCTTTTTGATCTATACACCGAATGGTCGAAATATTATTTGTTTTATTGAAATTTTTAAAAATTCCAAGATATGTATCATCTCTTAATCCTAAATCAGTTGAATTGCACGGGTTTTGTGATGCCTCTGAGCAGGCCTATGGGGCATGTTTGTACATTAAAAGCACTAGCTCAAATAACAGTAGTCAAGTTCACCTATTATGTTCAAAATCACGTGTTGTCCCGCTTAAAACAATCTCGCTACCACGATTGGAATTGTGCGGAGCTGTACTTTTAGCCCAGCTTACTAAGAAACTTTTAAATTCTATTAATATTTCATTTAGCAGACTCGTATTCTGGTGCGATTCGACTATAGTTTTAAATTGGCATGTCAGAACCTTTGATAATCCCGCCGATTTTATATCTCGCGGTATTCAGGCATCAAAACTGGAGAATTTAAAATTGTGGTGGCACGGGCCACATTGGCTTATCAGTGACGAGCCCAATTGGCCGGAACCCTTTATACATTCGGAAGTTGATACCGAAGCGCGTAAAGTAATTACTGTCGCTACTGAAGTCCACACGCTAGATATTTTTAATAGATATTCCTCCTTAAGAAAACTACAAAGTGTTGTTGCTTACTGTTTACGTTTCGTTAAAAATGCAAGGGGTCCGACAGATGACAGAAATAGTGGTTGCTTGTCAGTTACTGAATTAAATCACAGCCTAAATATATTACTAAAATTAGATCAAGGCAAAATATACTCACAAGATATGATTTGTTTATCTAAGGAAAAATCACTACCACGCAGTAGTACGTTAAAACAATTAAATCCATTCATTGATGAAAAGGGCTTGTTACGAGTTGGAGGCCGAATGGAAAACTCAAATTTCAATTATCAGAAAAAACACCCAATCATTTTACCTCCATCTCACCCTTTAACAAATTTAATTATTAAACATGAGCACATTCGCTTGCTACATTGTGGTGCAAGTTCACTCCTAGCAACTTTACGTGACAACTATTGGCCAATTTCGGGACGAAATTGCGTAAAAAGAGTAATCTTTAATTGTTTAAAATGTTATCGAGTCCAACCGAAACCAACTGCCTACTTATTGGGAAACTTACCCAAAGAAAGATTACATCCGTCATCTCCATTTTTTAATTGCGGTGTAGACTATGCTGGTCCAATTCAAATAAAAACAAAAAAGGGCAGGGGGTTCTAAGATTCAAAAGGCTTATATTTGCTTATTCGTATGTTTGTCTACCAAAGCTATTCATTTAGACTTGGTGGCAAGTTTAACTTCCGCGGCTTTTCTTGCAATCTTGAGAAGGTTTGTTTCTCGTCGAGGTCGTCCTCATACTATATTTTCTGATAACGGTACCACCTTCAAAGGGGCTCACTCAGAATTGCTTGAAATACATAAATTTTGAAATGATCATGCGAATCAGAAAGAAATTCAAGAATTGTCTGGTCAAGACAATATAAACTGGAAATTTATTCCCCCTAATTCTCCATACTTTGGAGGACTCTAGGAAGCTGGTGTGAAGTCTATAAAATCACATTTAAAAAAAATTGCATTTAACATTAATTTGGATTTCGAAGACTTCTACACCCTTCTTGTGCAAATTGAAGCAGTTGTAAATTCCCGACCTTTAACTCCTCTTTCGTCTGACCCTAATGACCTTCAACCCCTAACCCCATCGCACTTTCTTATTGGGAGAAGACTATCTTCCATACCGGACATCGGGTATTACGACACACCAACTAATAGGCTGCGGCACATTCAGCTGATGGTGCAGCACTTTTGGAAGAGATGGAGTACTGAATATAATATATAATAGTCTACAACAAAGAACGAAATGGGTCAAAAATGGAGCCTCGGTCGAAATTGATGATGTGGTGCTGATTCGCTACGACAATTCTCCCCCAATGTCCTGGCGGCTGGGAAAAATCGTGCAACTCCACCCAGGAAAGGACAACATCACAAGAATGGCTTCGGTAAAACTCGGAGTGGTGCAATTTTTAAACGCTCTGTAAATAAATTGGGCGTGTTGCCGGTGAATAAACAATTGTGTACGGAGATACGTTGACATTAGTATTCGAAAGTGTGTTGATTGTAATAATCATTTTTAGTTCTACTATAGACTCGCTGAAGAGAACATTCTCTTCATAATACCATATCCGATATCGTTTCGATTTTAATCTTTTTATATCTAGTTTTCGGTTTAAGAGTTATTTTTAAGTTTAATTATAGTAAATTCGTTTAAATTAAAGTATTAGTGATTATACGTTTATAACTATAAATTACGTGGTTTGATTTGATGTGGTACTTAGTACACCCGTTATAGCGTTTAAGTAAAACGCTATCAACACCAAACAAATAATATTTTCAACTAAAAAGGCGAGATCAGCATGCAAGTCATGGAGGTGTTGCGGATATTGAACATCGACTTCTAAGACATAACCATGTTCTGAAGAAGCATCTAACGAGAGAACATTTAATTCATCAATTTCGGTTTTGGTTAGCCAACGAAAGTGTGAAAGAGGAAGCGGTTGACCCATACTATGCCCATACAAATTAATAGCATCAAAATACATTAAATAAGAAGTGGGAACAGAGTAATCGGGGAGGTGAGGGTTGTTAGCGTAATGCATTCTTTGAACGCATTGACTTATTCCTCCACGTACCCCTTTTTGAAAGAATTTTAGGATATCGATATGGGTAAGAAGTTGTAAATTCACGCTAGTGAACTTTAACATGCTATCCCACGAAAGCCCTGGAGCTGTATAATATTGAGCCGGGTCTAAATCGTATGTAGCAGCACATATTTCTCGGAAATTCTCGAATACATCAGCTAATAAAAGAACATCTGCTTTTAAATATAGGTCTGAATATTCCCCAAAAGTTGAGCATGAAAACGTATTCCAAACCGTGTTTGCTCGCTCATAATCCTCATCGGAAATGAGAAGGGAAGTTAATTTATCGAAGAAATCGTCTTTCTGCGGAAGCATTGTCTCATAAAGCTTAGAAATGTCATCCACGTAGGAATAAGGAAAAACACCCTTCCATCGCACAAGCTCAAATTGTTGAGGATCTGGAAAGTACTTTTTCACTTGCAAACATTGAGAAGAATCTAGTTCTTCCGACAGCTTGTCGAGGGAAGAAGCCATGAAACGAAAAGAATCGGGAAATCTAATCTTGACAAAAACATTTTGAGCTGAGTCGTCTGTATCGGTTTGTACTCGTAATAATTTAATAAAAAAATTTATTTTTCTTTATTTTGAGCGATTACGGTAAATTTAACATCGTTCACAGCCCTTTCCTTGATAAATAGGTGACAATCGTATCCGGAGAGGTTATGGAAAAAGACAGGTACAAAGTTGGGTAGTTTGTAATTTAAATTACATCTGGAGTGAGCGGCACCTATGCGAACTTTACCGGTCAAATGACAATGATCGCGGACCCGCACGTCGTCGTCTAGAAATGGTTCTTCGCAGATATTACAAGAAGTGGCCTCCGAGTAGAGATGCATTTCTTCATCTGTAAGGGGTAGCATGGATGTTACGATCTTCAAATATCGGTGATAAATATCATAAACGTCTTGATCGAGTGTTTGAACAAATCGATTAACACAATCGGGTCCCCAATATGATCTAAATTTGGAGAGGGAATCATCAAAGGAGCACTTCATCAAGTAAGCGAACGAATGAGGTTGATGTTTATGGGTATATGTGGTAGAGTGCTTGTTAGGATCAGGTAAGCATGTATGAATTGGTTGCAATACGGTTTCAAAGTCTGCATATACAACAAAGGGTACTGTGATATCTTTGTGATAGTTTTCAAATTTTAAAATGTGGTTGGAGACGAACTTACCAATCTTATCCATCTTGAAATCTCGTTTAGGAAGGGTGGTGTAGACGTGGTTACAGTCATACTGTTGATGAAGATGCAGCCCGACTGAAGTGGAGAAGTATTGTAAGCAACCGTCACATAAGAATTGGCGATGTCCTGTCTTGGAAAACTGCTGAGAAACTAAGCGAGGCATGTTCTTGATCCAACAGTAATGAGTTTTGCCTTGATCATCATCGAGTAGCAGTAGATTGAAATGCAACCTCCGTTTGATGGGTGTGTTGTATAGGGGACCAACTACCTCCCAGATCCGCCTCCCATCTTTCAAAACGGATTCAGTGCCGTAGACATTCACGGAACAGTGGTTCTTGGATTAAATGTGGGAATATCTGTTAATTTCATAGGAAATTCGATACCGTCGTAGTCTAAAGTACGAGAGTAATGTGGGTAGGAAGTTGTTCTGTGTGGGTTTGCTTGCGCGGGGTATAAAGCTGACGTTTTTGTCCACGCAAAGCAGGCTTGATCATCGTTTTACACATTTACAACGGCCTTCTTCAGTAAAATTTGTTTAGGTGAAGGAATATACGACGAGGCTTTCAACGGATTGTACTTGTTGAAGTTGATTTCGAGGAAAAGAACCCTTTCTAAAATGCATCCTATAGAAACGAGAAAAATTTGGTAGATTGTTTGTAAACGTGTTATTAATAGAAAGGTGATAGATGTAAAAAAGAATAATCACCTGGCTCTCGTTCTTGAAACTCGGAAGCTTTGGTGTCGAGTACCTCAAAAAAGTTTTGGAAAATATTGGAAACATCGGTCGACTGAGTCACAACTTTGTTATTTGTGTTGAACGATTTAATTTCTAACATTTCCTTAGTTTCGTGCACATAACGTCCCAAAACTTCAAGATTCATTTTAACCGCATCGTGGAGATGGATCTGATTGCGTACACCACGCAAACATTTGTCGAGGACATCACTAAAAAAGTCACTATAAGACAGGAGGTACTTCGCTGTCGTAATACGAAACGAAGCTATCCTGTTAGCGAAAGCAGAGGAGAGGAAACAGATTCCTTCCTCCAGAGGTGAGCAGCAAGTTTGTTTATGTTGTAAGGTGCGCAGATGAACGTTGTATGAATTTTGCGGAACATAAACTTTACCGATGTCTTACCACCGGTCGGTGGACATCCCAGGTGCAGCACAGTTGGGTTTTTTGGTCGGTATAGACGATGTAGCTTCGTGTTGCGCTCTTTCACGACATGAAGCGTTTTGATGTCTTTTTAAATTGTCAGATCGCGTAGAGGAGGTATGACAGTCCGGATAACGAGTCATATCGACAAGTTGCAAGAGACGTTTCTTAACAAAGACTGAGGACAACCGTTGGGAGAGGTAAATTTAATAGTGTAAGAAAATGGGAGGGAAAAGGGGAATTTGAAAAAGGGTGAGGATCTTAAGAGAGGGGATAGAAGATATTTAAGAGAGAAATGTAGAAGTTGAGGTTAGGTAAAATGACTGAAAAGGTAGAGTGTGGTGTTGCCGAAGTGCCCGTCATTACCCTAGACGAGTCAGAGCTGTCGGCGCTGTTGGAGCAGTTCTATCCCAATGATGAGTTGATTAGTAAGACGTCATCATCCGGTGGAGGGGAAACGGGTGAAGGAGATGTGGTCATGGAAAAGCCTGTCGCTAGTACATCGCGAACGGTGGCAGGGAGAGTTAAATCCATAGCTATGAAACCGAAGAAACGGACGTATAAAAGAAGAGTTTCGAGCGGTCCGTTGGACTATTCAAAGCTTGTGGACCAAGTTAGGGAAGCAGTGAAGACTCTTCAACGCGAAAAACGTAAACGTAAGGGAGAAATAAAGGAGCACCACACGAAGGACGCTCTACTGTTGGAGCAGATACATCGGAAAGAGAAGGAGTTAGAGGACCTGAGGAAAAGTCGTGAAAGCAGCAGCAAACTGGTGGTGAAAGGTAGAAAGCGAGTAAAAGAGGTGGACCAGCAGTTAGTTAGTTTACGCACACATTTATTGGATATATCTGAATGAAATTTTACAGCAGAAACATGAAATAAATGTATGTAATGTAGTATAAATTTTATTTCAAATTGATAAATAATACACTTAAAACATCGCTATTATTACTTTACAAATTACATATATGTATATATGTTTAAATACAAAAATGCGATGCCGTATCTAACATATTGTGCAACACCGGAACCCTTAGCCTCCAACAGTCGGAGATGCTTCTCCAGTTCCATAATGAATTCTACGGGAGGCACCTTATCCTTAATTGTGAAAGTGGTGACTGTCCCTTCCGATGTCTCCCACTGTCGGTGTAGTAACACGAAAAACTTGTTGGGGTTTATTTCCGCAGGTGTACCGGTGAATACGACAAAGTAAAGCATGTTGTAATTGTAGTTGTTGAAGTTGCACTTGTTTCGTCAAGAAGAAGAAATCTTCTGCCGAACGAATGAAATCTATGGTTATTCATATGATTCGGAGGAGTGGGGAGAAAAGATTCGGAGGAGAAGGAATATGAGTGGGGCAAAAGAAGATGTACAGTTGGTAATAAAATACGAAAAAATCAATAGTTGCATCAGTACGTAAGCGGACAACATGGGATTCGTTTGTAGAACATCATTGTTCGATAACCGTTCGTTATCGAGATTTTTTAGTGATAGAGGAGTGGGTAGGTTACCTGTTTTGTATCTGACAGACTTCGGAGCAGACGTGTGTGCAGAGGAGTGGTCATAATCTTGGAGATCAGGTACAAATTTTGAGGAAGATTACCGACATTATTTACCAGTTAACAGCGAGAGATGCGAAAACAGCGAGGGAAGAACAGTGATGGGTAATGTGCAACACAATAATTATAGTTTGGAAAGTAACTGCTCGTTGGAATACATAGTGAGGTATAGTGTGTGTGAGATAAGTAACGAATACACGTGTACGGAAGGAAAGGTGTTGTTGAACATAAATAAAAATACGACGCTGGTGTTGTGCAATAGTTGCTATAGTGAAGACGGTGTAAGGGATGATATTTGTAAATGTGACGATGATGTTTTAGTTTTCGTTTTACATATTCACAGTATACATCTTCACCATTGTTACGAATGTGGACGACCATTTACAACAGTAGGTTTTTGCGATTCAAGTCTAATAGAGCCCGGCTTTACTGGATAATCATCGACAAATGTAAAATTAGAGCTTGTAGAATTATTATTAGGTTGTGATGAGAGTCGAAAATTGGAACATAGTTGTAGCAGGTCGTAATGAAACTGTTGTTGATGACTTTAGCATAACCGTGTTAATGTTTTATATTAGACGAAAGACAAAGTGGAATAGGAAAACCATGTTGTGAGAGTAAGACAAAATTTACAATTACGTCTGCGAATGTAGCCGCGGTTGCGATGTAGTAGCGGAAGGACAGGTTTATAACGCATGCGTAAAGTAGACAAGTGAGTGTAGCATCGTCCCACGTTTTTCTGCTGGCGGACTTATTGACGCATGCGTATTGAAGAAAAAGGCAGGTGCAAAACACTTTTGTGATGTCTTGTCTGGAAACCACATTCCGATGGTTGTGAAGAACGAAGGTGACACCTTAGGATGTAAGGTCATGTCTGCAAACCACGTTCAGTTGGCGAAAAACTGGTTTTGTAGGAGGAGGGGGAAAGCGGAGGGAACCTGTGAAGCGAGGCGTCGTCTCATTCTCTTCTTGAACTTGCTTGAATTAAGACGTTACGAGTAGAAAAGTAAGATGGAAGGAAGGAAAGAATCAAAGCCGGCAATTCAGAAGCCCCATTTCGGATGGTTTAGGACGGGTGCTGTAAGTGGAAGAACATCTTAGTTATTATTGTTATACTAATTGTATAATTTTTAATAAAAAAAAATTTTCAGTACGACATCGTTGCCGCAGTGACAACCATGCCGGCGTTATCCGTTGTCACTGCGACAACAAGTGTTGCAGGCAGTTCGAAAAGCAACAAACCTGCATTAACTGTGGAATTGAGCAAGAGAATAAAGTAGACGTGCAGGACGTGGACAAGTACAGACACGACGATGACGACGACTTCGACAACGACTTCCACTGTGACGTTGACTACGGCTGCTGACATACGTGGAGTTGGAACATGCGCAGCAAACGCTGTAACGATTCCTCGGTGGTGTATTCCACCAGCGTCGCCTCTTCCCGACACCTCCATGACGCTTTCTCAGGAGATGGGCCGTTTAGAAGACGTGATAGCAAGTGCCCATCGCATCCACGACAAGATGGCTGCACTGACGTCTGCTTGGGAGAGGCAGTGCGATGTTTGCAGAAATGTGCGCAGAACTCGTCCAAATCCGAAAGCAGAAGAGCCATTTCGAAGGCGACGTTGCTCGTCTTCAAGAAGAAGCCGCTCGTCGACTCGACGAAGCGCCTCAAAGAGAAGAAGAAATAGAACGGCTTTCGGAGAGGGAGACGCAGCTCACAGAAGGTGTAGACAGACAGCGTCTCCAAAAGGACGTCTTGGAGGAGGAGGTGACCGCGAAACGACCGAGGTACAAGTGGCTCGGTGCGCTGAAGCTGGCACAGCAGTTTGCGCCTGTACCAAGAGACGGGGATGAAGCGGGAGGGGGGTGCGATTAAGTCCGCAACGACTTATTCCACCGAAGAGTTTTTCACTCTTGCAGTAACCTTCTTTTCTTCACACCCTTACCTACCTGTTTCAACTGTAACACATTCACAACATCGTCTTATATACTCTATGTCACTCTTACTCTATTTCTGAGGTCATATCCACTCACCCCCTCCCTTCATTCTTCCTATTTAAGCTGCTGCAATTCTGTAGCAAACATCATTGCGCGAGAACGGTTTATTTCTTCAACATGAACCTTTCTCGTGTATCACTTGCGGTTAAGCCTTTCAGGCATACAAGTTCCTCAAACTTAACCCGGTTGCAATGTTGATATTGTCGACGTGAAAGCTGTACGGCTGAGACACAATTCCGTTGCTTAGACTGCATTGCCAATGCACCTCTGAACTTTTGTCACAGTTGCACTGAGTATCACTACGATGTTATAAACTGGTGTTGTCGACTATGTCGTCAGGGGGCTTATTCATACCTCTGTGAAAAGTCGGGTCTAGTGTATGAGATCGATGATACACACACCCTCTCCTGTATACTGTGTTCCACAGCAGAGCAAAGACGTCAACTTTTTCGTTCCATTATCGTGCATCCTACTTTTCACTAAATCGGTCATTCATCACCTTCTTGTCTCCTCCATCCCTACAACCTTGCCTTTTAAATCACCAATGACCTTGACCCACTAACCACTCATACAAGAACGCTTCCTTTGTTAACTTTGCTCGACCGCCAGGGGTCAATGACCTTCCTCCCCCGTCCTTGATTCAGAACCGCCTATCTTACTCTACTTTCCACCTAAGAGTAGATTGCCTTGCTGGTGCTTCAAAGTCTTTGTAAATGCGATATGTTGTCTATGGGATAACGTTTGCCCCATTACGTCGACCCTATCTGGTTTTCCTGCGATTGATGTCGGTTAGTTAGAGAAAGAGTAGTTTTCTTACACTCCCCCTCGTATGACCTAGTTCGCCTCAATTCCAACATCTTAGTTTTCGACTTTCTTTGTTGAACTTGGAGATGTATCGGCAGACGGTTTCTTCTAAGTTATTTGCTTTGGCAGCCTCCTCGAATTGCTTGTAGTATGTGGTCCATGAGGATTTTCCGTCAAGCGTTGGAGGTTTTGATCGTGTTTTTGACCCAACACCGCTTCCTTGGCTGATTTGGCTGGCTTCGTTGAGTGTACTAGATGCGCCAACATCCACTTCAATTAGTTTTATCTTGCCATTAAAAATCATTTATTCCTGCACTTTTATATTTTCTTCTGTTTGTTGAAGTTTATTATTAAATTTTTCTTCCAGTTTATTCTCCTGGCTTCTACAATTTAGTTCCAATTTACTTTCAAAACTTTTACTATTTTCTTCTAATTTTCGTTCTAATTTTTGCAAACTTTTGCTGTTTTCTTCTAATGTTTCCTGTAATTTACTTTCCATTTTAATTGTAACTACTGAAAACACAACTAATACTGAACTTAGATTACTATTTATTTACACCATTCATATATATATGCACGTTTCAATTTATTTGTTTTCTCACTACTATAACTGTCGATTTATTTCTTATGTTACCACTGTCACTGTCAATTTATTACTACTACTCGGCGAACGTCTCTTCACTTTTATAGCATCCATAGAACAAGTTGGGAAAAGGCTGGAATATTCGAAACGTCGAAAGTTGTTTACATTTCTGCGAACCGCTCAATTGCTTTCTTAAAAGGCGGTACTAGACACACGTTTACAAACACGACGCACACACTGCCGAAACCAGGCCGCGGCTTGTCAAGCTGGCCCGTAACACGCAAAAGTGTACCTGGTCTCACACAAGCATGCTCGTGTTCGCTACAATACCAAACACCATGTCAATCCGTAGGTTCATGACATTACTCCTTCCCCCTTAGATTGGAGACATCCTCTTCGTAGGTATTGGGTGACCTCGAATGTCATCAATTTCCTGGGAATTCCGAATTTTCTTGCGACAATTTCTTATAATACTAATTATTTTCAATTTATAAAATAACACAAAATCAATGCAATGACTCTTGTGATTGTTATTGAAATATGCACATTATGAACTAGATTCCAGCTTTAAATCTTCCACATTTATTTTTTTAATTATTAAATACATTTATCTCTTTAGTCAGTTCCTTATCTAGGGGTTTCACTAGAATTACGTATAATAAAAAATTAACATTAACATTATTTGAAAACTAGCTGAACCCGTCTAAACTGGTCGGTGGTGCATAGCATTTAAGAAATATTAATCAGAGCGACCTTTTAATTCCATTACGTCATTTGATTTTTGCAAACTTCTTTCTAAATCGTGAATATAATTATTATTGAAAATCGACTTACTTTTTTGAAATAAGGTTTTAATGAAAGATAGTAAACCTTTTTATAACATAATTTATTTAACTTGTTGACTTTTTTATAACTTTTCTAAATTCACGTAATTAATAAAACTTTAGTTTTGTATTCGACTAGTTTCGTTTATTAAAACGTTTTCAAGAATACATAATGTTACACTGTTTACATGCTATTTTATAGTTAAACTTAATTTAAGTGAACCATATACAGGTAAATGGGTAGGTTTTAAAATTGTAAATTCATTTTGAGATTTCCCAACTATAAATAAAGGACCTTGGTATATTGGTGGTGTGTTGGTTTCTATTGAATTTAGCTTGGGGTGAACCAAAATTGCACCCTTCTAATCGAAATAAATTTTAAAATAAGTTCTCGCTTTAAGGTCTCGGTTTAGACTGCACAAAATAGATACAAACATACACGGATTGCATGTGTTGTCAGATGTTGTTAATGAAACATATCTAAAGCGATAGTGGCGTGTAACGAAAAATGTTCACAGAAATCTAATTAATGTAAAAATGCGGCATACAGTGACGCTGCGCACTCGCCGGAGGGTTAAAGAGTAAGAAAAGGGCGGAAAACGTCCTTAAAACTGGCGTTTTGTGACAACTTTCGTACAACAGAATACCATCTGAGGCCATGTGTTTAGCCAGAGGGTGTGTAGGGACGTAAAGGAGGAAAAGGGATGATTTTGTAGCGTGATAAGTCGTTAACGTGAATAGGGTGCGTATGCTGGTGGTTCTAAGAAGAACCGTTGAGATGCGGTTGTTTATGCCAGCATCTGAGGTGTACTATCAATACCTTCTGCGGTATTAGGGTGAATACCTACTGCGGTATTGGTGAGGACAGAAGACGAGTCAGAGTTAGACTAGACTAACTGATTTTATTGAATAAATTACAGCTATATATACAAAATATATTTACATTGTACTTATGTATAATGTGCCGTCAGCCGTTTACATTAGTATGTGTATTTGAGTTTTGACCTAGTTTGTGGCTAAAACTGACAATGTTCTCTGTCAGCAGAATTTTAGTTCTGCTGTACAGAGTGAATTAATTTGGATAATTTGATGAATACGGAGTGTTCCCACAGTTTCGACCACTGCCAAGTCAGTGGAATATGAACATGTGAAAGTCAACTATCGGTGGGTTGAAGTACAAATATCTGTGTCTTTAGTTTCGAACGATAGGTATCTCAGGGATGTAGAGAAGCGAGGGGAAGCTCGCGAGATGCAGAATCGTATGTTGGTGAGAGTAAAATTTTGGGATAAAACACCGCAAGTTTCAATAGGAGAGACAGTTAAAGTTCACGATCTGCACGACTTTCCTTCTCACAGTTCAAGACGAACATGCGAGGGTTTTTCCTACACAATTCGTTGTTGCGCTGTTTGACGATGTTCGAACTTTATACCAACACATAACTATGGTAATTAAATGTCTCTGATGGCACATCTGTCCCAACCCTAAATTCTATGGTAAAATAAAAAGGTGCTTGTCTTCCCGAACCTATACCAAGGGCAATTGTAAATATGTACATTTGTAAATAAATTCTTGTGTTTTCTTTGTTAGCACATATAACTTGTACGGAACTCATAAAAGAATCTATCTTACTACATTCTATTAACACAACGTAAGTAAAAGGTCCTAACACAAGACGATTCACATTCACAGCCAAATTCTTTGATTTAAATAAATGAATAAAGATTTTTGAAAAGATTAATTTTGTTTGTTTTTCTTTTCTTGATTTTTGACGAAAGTGAGGGTACCCTTACTATGGTTACACTACAGTACTTCAACCTAACTTTTAGTATTTATTATGTACAGCACATCTTATTATTTCAAAGAGGCCCTTAAATACCTAAATGTATTCACACAACGGATTTTACCATCCTATTGCTTCAACGATGTGTTTATTATTTAATTATTTCCACAAAAGGTAATTATACTTAGCATTTTAGTGTGTATATATTATTTCATTTACATATTTATTTGTATTTATGTTTGATATGAAAACTATAATGAATACTATGTACATTTACCCTTACAAGTACCCCCTTACGTAACTACCTTAAACCCTTACATAATTTGACTCCCATCATTTACAGTATTCCCGCGTATCAAAAAACGTGCTCGGAGACATCCCAAACTTTATAAATATTTCTTACTGCTCACTTTTCTATGAATATCACAAAAAAAATTTTTCATATAAATATTATTATTGTTTAAACAATATAAATAATTATTAGTTTAAATTGTGTAAAATATTGTTAATACTAAATTTTCAATAAAAACCCCTCTTTGTTATAAATATTGCGAAAAAACAAGAAAAAATTAATTTCTCCCGTAAATGTTGCTTTTATTGTTTAAATAATATAAATAATTATTAACGAAGACTGCGGGGGACATTGTTGATGATAAATGTTTAATAATATCAATTGACATTTTCATAAATATTGCAAAAAGAAATTCTAAAAATAATTTTTCCCATAAAAGCAGTTTTTATTGTTTAAACAATATAAAAAATTGTTTCCTGAAATTGGGATGTTTCTGATTTTGAATAATATTAAAAAACACATTTTAAAAAAAATTGATCAAAATCGGAGCTGTTGCTGAGAATTAAGAAGTTTAGGCGATTTTTAGGCTTCATTGACTCGACTAATATTAACCATGAAAGTTATAATAAAAATTATTGCACGTTATCTAAAAAGTACATTTATTTTCTCATTTCGTACCTTTTATAAACTTTCTTTGATAAACGTCAAACTTCCAAGGTTAGAATATACACGTCCAAGTAATAACAATATAAGCTCCGCCCATCCCTCTGAGGAATTGTTTCCTTAGAAACCGGACATGTCAAAATTAACGTTTTTTAATACAAATTCTAATTAAACGATATCATCCTGCGTATAGGAAGTAGGCGCAAAGAGTCTTTTGGTCCTTCACTTAGACGTTTTAATTGTCGACAAATTCCAGACTATCCTATTATATCTTCGGAAGAGGTAGATCTGTACGATATGAATTTTAACCAAAAACGCGTTTTCTCCCATTTTCATTTACTAATATGTCGACAATCGGTATGAAATTTTGCAAAACCCTATTTCGTTTTAATCTTAATCTATATCGTTTACGGCATTTTGCGAGTCTTTTGCAGTTATTCGACAATCATTAATCGAAAAGTGCAATTTTCGCTACTTTTTTCAATGGCTAACTCAGCGTTCGACAAGCAAACCTCCACATACTCCACCTACCTCCACCAGACTTAGCACTTTCTTTCCATCTCCAAGTTGGTCCCACAGCTCTGACAAGCGGCCAAACTTCTTCTTGAAAACGGTGGCAATACCGCGATCCATCCTCAAGTCTTTGGCCACACAATGAACCAGCGAATCCGAAGCAGTGAAAAAATCCTCGGATCTCTCGGAGATAACACCGAATCTGGAGTTAGCATACAAACTCGGCATGGCCATAAACTCGTCATACTGGGGATCCGGAGAACGAGCTTGCATAAGCCTGATCCGTGCTTCTTCGTAATTGTCACCGGCATATAGGGCCAAACGGTTAAAATGGACAACCTTCGGTTTTCCATTTGGTGTGCGTCGAATCCGGTAAATAACGTCATTTATTCTCTTGACGATTGTATATGAACCTTCCCAGTGCTGCTGTAGCTTCGGCGAAAGACCTTTACGGGGCTGTGGATTGTATAACCACACCATGTCTCCTTCCTGGAAACCTCCATCAGTGGCCCGTATATCGTAGGTGTCCTTCATGCGATCGCTAGCTATCTGCATTCGGGAATGTACTTCCTCGTGGATATCGTCAAGTCTTCTGCGGAGATTACTAACGTAGTCTTCTCCGGGAACGTCCTCACCAGGTCTGCAGCCAAATTCCAGGTCACATGGCAACCGTAGCTCCGGACTAAACAGTACTTGCTGGTGTTTGTCCAGTAGTTTCGTGAATCGATGATCGATATGCCATAAGAAACAGTGACAGATGGCGATCCCAGTCTCTTTGGTGTTTGGAGACCACTTTGGACAAGTACTTGTTAATGGTCCTGTTCATTCGCTCTACCATGCCGTCTGATTGAGGATGCAGAGGTGTTGTCCGGGTTTTGCGAATGCCTAATGTCTTGCAGATTTCCTGGAACAAAACCGACTCAAAATTCCGACCCTGATCAGAATGAAGCTCCATGGGCACGCCAAACCGGCTGATAAGGTGGTTTACGAGCTCCTCCGCTACTGTGGTGGCTGTCTGATTTGGGAGTGCGTACCTATTTCGTGAAGTAGTCCATTGCCACCAGGATGTATTTATTGCCACTATCGGTCTCTGGAAACAGTCCTGCGATACCTATGGCAATCCGTTCGAATGGACTGCCGACATTGTACTGGCGCATAGGAGCACGCCGTCGTCTTCGTGGTCCCTTGCTGGCTGCACAAGTTGTGCACTTCTTGCACCAGTCTTCAACGTCCTTTTTGCAATTGTCGCAGTAAAACCATTCACGGACTCTTCCAAGGGTCTTGTTAATACCAAAATGTCCCCCCGAGTCATCGTCATGGAGGCACTTCAAGACTTCCTTTACCAGGCTCTTCGGTACAAGCAATTGAGGTTTGCTCTCAGAAGCATTATGGTTTTCCACTATTCGCTTCGGGAGTCCATCTTCCTCAACAATAGAGTCCCATTGGGCCAACAACGATTTCACCTCCCCAGATTTAGCGGCGATCTCTTGCCAGGTCGGTCGTCTGCCTTCATTCTTCCATCTTCGGAACAAGCTCAGGACCGGATCAGAACCCTGTTCCATCTTGATGTTATCAGGATGCCATTGTTCATCCGTGACGGTTATTCTCTGGACTTCTTCATGTTCCTCCAGGCGCTTGCAGTACTTGCAATTTTTGGAACATGGTCTTCTGGATAAGGCATCGGCGTTCTTATGGCTATTTCCAGCTCGATGTTCTATGTCGAAGTTGTATTCTTGGAGCTTTTCTATCCAACGCGCGACTGGACCCTCTGGATTCTTGAAACTCAGTAACTACCGTAAAGCAGCATGATCTGTTCGGAGCAGGAACTTCCTTCCATACAAGTACTTATAAATGTGCTCCACGCTCTTTATTACTGCCAGTAGTTCTCGTCGGGTTGAATAAGACGAGAGTGGGGAGATCAGCTGGGTGTCATAACGGTCCGTCTAAGTTTACGGTTAAAAGTGGCTAAAAAGTGAATAATAAATTGTGAAAAGGTTCCAGGATTACTTCTAAACTAACATAAATCTCAGGTGAGCGAGGGCATTAGATTGTTCAAAGGGCATTGAGGGATTTTGCAATAAAATAAATTACAACGGAGTGGGTAGATAATTCTAGCAAAGCTGTAGATCGCGCCATCTTACGACTAGGGGATGCCAGCGTGGTTGTAGGTTGGTATTTGAATCATGGTAGAGTACCAACGGCAGCTACGACGCGAAACCTAGTAATCTACTGTGAAACAACTTAAAAACGTCGGAAACATTAGTCACTATAATGCCTCCTAAAACTACTAAAACAAGTAAAGTCCAAAAAATGGGGGGAATACATTAATAGAAATGCTGAAGGACCCACTTAAATCAACCAGGGGTAAAAAGGTCGAAGAAAAAAATGCTGCATGTACCACGCAAGAAATGCCTGTTTTGCAAGAAATACTGGACAAAATAAATGATCTTACAACACAATTCAACCACATGAAGAAAGACTATAGTGAAATAAGGGCAATGTTAAACGAGATTCGAAGTATCCGTGAAGATTTAGAAAAGAAAAATGAGTCCTGGGAGGAGGAAAGAAACACTCTGAAGAGAGAAATCAATGATTTGAAACGGAAAAATGAAGCCAGGGAAAGAAGTGACTTAAGGAATAATATAGTAATCAAAGGGTTTGAACCCGTTTCGGACAATTACAGGAGAGAAGTATATGACCTCATCGTAGATAAACTAAATATTGAACCTCAGATCCAGGACATCAATTACGTCAAAATCAGAAGGACGGGTTTTGGTTTTACTAAAGTCAAGCTGGGCAGTAGTGAAAACAAAAGCAATATTATGGCTAATAAACATAAACTTAGGGGGACAAAAATTTACATTGAACACGAAAGGACAAGTATAGATAAAGATATTCAGAGGCAAATCGGCCAAATCGCAGAGAACAAGAAAGCTGAAGGAAGAGTGGTAAAAATCGGTTTTAAGAAACTTACGATCGATGGAACAGAGTACATATGGAGAAATGGACTGGGTCTAACGCAGGTAGAAAACGATCATCACTCAAGACAAATGGAAGTGAAGGAAGCGTCGATTTCTCCGGGAATCAGTAGATTTCGCTTCCCTTTCGAGTAATGACTCTCAGCTGAAGGCTGACAACATGGGTGGGGTGGATATAAACATTTTTTTTGAAACATTCACGGAATAAACAATTTATTTAATATAACACATGAGGACTTTAATGAGTTTTTTAACAATTGTGCAATTTTGGCTCTTAGTGAAACCTGGAATTATAAAGACTTAAGTTTGGGCTCTACTCCGTTCAATAATGATTTCAAATAGAAATTAAACACATAGAAAACGCTTTTAATTGTTTCAAATTGGTTTATTTAAACACTATACATATGTTTCGACCGATTTAGGTCTTTTTCAAGAGTAATAATAGTTTACTGAGGGTGAAATGTAATAGATTTGTATTTATAGATATTTTGCAGGTATGCAGGCGGTACAGATTGAAGTATTTGGGAAAACCTCTAATTATAGATTGTAACTCTTAGAAATTCGTCAACAAGCGGAGTAATCTTAAATTCTGATTTATCGTTAGTGATGTTGAGATTATTTTTGAATGCTTTTTTTTATTTCAAATTGTTCTAAAATATTTAAACGTTGACCTTTATTCTCTGTATGTAGTATTTCTAATTTATCATTGTCAATGTGATGGTTATTTTCTAAACAGTGTAGATTTATTCCGGTTGATGATTTTTTGTTTTTTATGTCTCTATTATGTTCATTTAGGCGAATCCCGAAATTTCTACCCGTTTGACCAATATAAAAAGAGTCACAATCCTTACAATTTACTTTTATGTAGTCGGTTAGTATTTTGTTTATTGTTAACCAACATCTTTTTCAAATTACATTTATTTACAGCTATTGGATTTAAACCTAATTTTCGTATTTGTTTGTATATTTTATTGTTATTGTTAATATAGTTAATGAACCTATAATTATTTTCTTTTGGTTTCGGCGTATAAAAATTATTCAGAATTAACCTTTTTTGTTTATTTTTGATCATATCGTCAATTAGTTTGTGTTTGTATCCGTTATTCTTAGCTATAGTTTTAATTGTGTTCAGTTCTTTTTGGAAATTTTCTTTATTTAAAGGAAAATTTAGCAGCCTGTGGATTAGGCTATGAAATGCTGAAAGTTTAATTTGCCATGATTGTTTAGAGTTTTTATGTATAATGACGTCAGTACTCGTGGATTTTCTATAGATATCGTAGTCCAATTTATTAGTTAAAATTTTAACATTTACATCTAAAAAATTTAATCCATGATCTACATCCTGAATTTCCATTGTGAATTTGATCCTACTGATTATGCTGTTAATATATTTTAGAAAATTAGTAAGTTGTCTATCTGTACCAGTCCAAATACAGAAGACATCGTCAACATATCGGGTCCACAGTATAAATAAAACACAACGGTTAAAGTTACAAATATAGTTTATTGACCACAATGATCATTTCGCCACACTGTGGCTTCTTCAGGTGGAAGAAATACTAACTTAAGACTGAATACAAAATCACTTATATACTAACTATTGCTAAATAAAGGGGAAGGGAAACAGTTACAATATAAGGAAAAGTTACAAATTTAATAAAGGTGAATTGTTGACATCAATCTGGTCATTTAAAATTAAACCTTGTTTATTTAACTTATTTATTTCTAAACATTCTAGCAAATTTAATTTAGTACTTTTCTTTTCTACGTGCAAAATTTGGAAATTATCATTAAAATTGTGAGATTTTAGTAACAAATGTTGAGCATACGTTGAATGGGGTGACTTTTTTAAAAAACTCTTTTTATGTTCAGAGATTCTATCCTTAAAGGCTCTCCCAGTTTGGCCAATATAAGCTTTTTTGCAAGTACCACATTGTAATTTATAAATACCTGATTTAGAGTTTTTATTGGTTGGATCTTTATTGTTTAACAAAACTTTGCCTAAAGAGTTATTAGTTTTGAAGGATATGGTTGCATCTGTAAAAATTGATAATTGTTTGCCTAAATTGATAGAAATATTTCCTAAATAGGCAATTGAAATATAATTAGAGTTCTTAATATTATTTCGAGTGAATGGATATACTAAGTTTCGAGTTTTTTGGTATAACTTTTTATTCAACAAATTTGAAATTAAAGACAAATTGTAACCGTTATTTCTAGCAATCAAATAAATTCTATTTAATTTTAAGCCTAAATTGAGTAGATTAGTTTCTTCAACATTAAAATTAGTATTTGTCAGATTTACAAGTCTTGGAAAAAATTTGAAACTACATATATTAGGCGTGGTACCTGTTATTTGTTTCCTCGGTTGTTGGTTTAGAAGCACTTGTAGTTTTTTATGTAGATTATTCTGATGCACTTGTGACAGTTCTTGTACGTCTTCTCGTATATGTCTATCCAGGTATTGAGTTAGTAACTGGTTCTCCTTTTGATAGAAGTTCATATGAATTAATTTGAGATGAAGGCTGATGTTGTCTCTTCTTATATACCAAAACTTAATATTTGTATGCTGCTCTTACTGTTTTCTCTGCTGACTGTGATTTGTGATCAGTAAACTATTATTACTCTTGAAAAAGACCTAAATCGGCCAAAACATATGTAGAGTGTTTAAATAAACCAATTTGACACATTTAAAAGCGTTTTTTATGTTTTTAATTTCTATTTTAAACAATGTTTCACAAATATCCGACCGCAAATTCAATTGAAATTAATGATTTCAAACTTATCGAATCGTTTGCGCTAAAGGACAAGTCAACAGGGCGAGCTAGTGGTGGTCTCTGCCTTTTATACAATGACAAAATCGTGAAGAAAATCACAATTTTAGAAATAAATGGGCTGTGCATTATAATAAAAGTAAAAATAAAGGACCTTGTATTTATTACGGCATTGACATATCTAAGAAATGAAAATTACGATCACAAGCTTGAACTTCTTTCGAAAATAATGAGGGAAACTATGACGGCACACCAGATACCCATTATATTAGGCGGAGATTTCAATGGCAGAATTGGTAGCGCTAACCACTTAACGGAGGTAATTACCGAAAACACGTGCTTCTCCCCTTATAGACATTCGTATGATGAGATAAAAAATAGAAATGGCATACTTCTAACCGAAAGCATGGAGGAAATGGGTATGGTAGTTCTTAACGGGAGAAGCAAATCAGACGGTAGCGGGGAGTTCACATTTGTTGCAGAAGTGGGGCCTACTGTTATAGACATGGTTTGGGCTGACCTTAGCGGTTTGTTCCTTATTCAGGATTTCGAAGTTTTAAATAGTGGCACATCGGATCACCTTCCTATCTCAGTAACGTTGCGCACGGGAAGAAGTAAATATGAAACCATAGGTAATATTCATAATTCACATGCACGATCACAGCGAGTGTTTACTTGGAACCCTATTAATCTAAAGCAGTAGCGCGAAACTCTGCAGAATTTATTTGCACCCCTCCTGGGGGAAGGCGAGAATATCGAACGGACGTGTGAGACTTTTATCACATCGATCAAGGAGGCAGCCTCGCAGTCAGATATGGTAAAGCAAATGTCTAACACAAGCAAAGTAAGGACCAACAAGCCTTGGTTTGATAAAGAATGTAAGGACAGCAGAGCAAAGGTTAAGGACAACTATAAGCTTTGGACAAAGTTTCGGGAAAAAGGTTTGGGGAACAGCTATTTTAAATCAAGGAAAGAGTACGCGAACCTTCTTAAAACAAAGAAAAGACTTTTCTTCCGGAAGATGCAACTCTCAATCATGAATGCTCAAGACATGAAATCTTTTTGGAACTTGGTGAAGAAACTGCAGACAAGGCAATATCCTGAAGCGGTAATTACATGTACTGAGTGGCAGGTTTTCTACCAGGATATCTTCCCGGCTAGATTATTGGACGAAACAGTATTTACAGACTGCCGTCACCCAGAACTCGATAGGGAAATAAAAGCTGAGGAACTAGTACCAATACTTAAAATACTTAAGAAAAATAAAGCGCCCGGACCTGACGGAATTGGAAATGCATTTTACCTCCACCTACCGCAGGACTGGATTGAGAAACTTATTGGAATATATAACGCGGTGCTGCAGAAAGGCACAGTTTCCAGAAGCTGGTCTAGCTCAGAAATGATAATGCTGTACAAAAAAGGGGTTAAGAGTGATCCCCTAGCCTTTAGAGGAATTGCATTATGTAACACAATAGCAAAAATATTTACTGCTGTCCTAGCAAACAGAATCAATGATTGGTGCGAAACTTTTGAGATTCTACCGGAGATCCAGGTAGATTTCAGGAGGTCGCGATCATGTATGGATAACATTTTCATACTCCGATCGAAGAATGAAAAGAAGACAAAAGTGATGATTTTAAAAAAAATTAGGAAGAAGGAAAAGCGAAAAACGTATTAGATACAAGGAAAATCCACTCGAGATTGTCAAAGAGTTCACCTGTTTGGGAATTAACTTTTCTTGCTCCGGGCTATTCACAAGAGCTACTGAAAAGGCAATATCTAAAAGTCGCATGGCATTAGGATCGATCTGGTCCACACTAATAAAAGGAAAATGCAACAACATGCGTATGAGGCAAAACTTGTTTAACTGTATTGTTAAACAAACTTTGATGTATGGAGCTGACGTATGGGACTATAGACACGTGGAAGCTATTGAATGTGTCCAGCTATACTTTTACAAAACACTGTTGGGCCTTCCCAGACGAACGCCGGGCTATCTTATCCGATTGGAAGTTGGCTGCTAAAAGCTGGAGGTAGAAGTCATTCTAAGAACGCTTTCCTACTGGCGGAAGGTTTTGATAATGTCAAGCAACAGATTCCCAAGAGTGGCCTACAATAGGCTAGTGGAACTTGATGCCTTGCCAAACGGGGACCGCAGGTACAACTGGGTGTCAAACTTAAAGGATTTGCTAACAAAATACGGCATTTATTACCTGTAGAAGGAACAAGATGGGGAAACAATTAGGTTGGCGATGCCAATTTTAGAGGAAGCCCCGAGGAGACTACTTTGGGAACAAGATGTAATTAGAGCCCAAAATTCCACGTATAGCACACTCTACAAATCAATAAGAGACTTGAACAGTATGAACCAAGAAGACTATCTGCAATACAACATCTCAATAAATTTCATTAGGATGGTCGCTCAACTAAGACTGGCAGTAACTTAGACTCCCTGGAAACGGGGCAGCATATTTTTACTAAATGTCCTGCATACAAAGCCTATAGGGATCATTACATATTGTCTTACCCTGATTCATTAAAAATTCTTAAAGTTGAGCAAGTGAAGAAACTGTTTTACTTTTTTGGCAACTGTATGAAATTAAGAAGCTTTGCGCTATGCGAATGAACTCACAGTTTCACTACAGAGTTATCTACTAGTGACTGAATCTTCCAACCTATAATACTAAATATAATAAAATGAGTTATAACCTGTTGGATGCAGTGATGATGTAATCTGACTTAATGTAGATTAATTTACTAGTCTTTATTCTGTTTTGTATTGTATAATTCCACAAACAAATAAAGATATATCTATACTATATAATAATATTCTAGTGTATGGATGTCTGTCAAACACTCAGTTAGTCATGGAAAAAGTAGCGAAAATTGCACTTTTCAATTAATGATTGTCGAAAAACTGCAAAAGACTCGCAAAATGCCGTAAACGATATCGATTAATATTAAAACGAAGTAGGGCTTTGCAAAATTTCATACCGATTTATTAATCGGTTTAAAAGATATTAGCAAATGAAAATGGGAAAAAACTCGTTGTTGGTTAAAAGTCATAATTTTCAGATCTATCTCGTCCGAAGATAGAATAATCTGGAATTTACCGACAATTAAAACGTCCAAGTTAAGGACCAAAAAGCTGAATAGGCCTATTTTCGAATCAGAAGGTGATGTCGTTTAATTAGAATTTGTAATTAAAAATCGTTAATTTTGACATGTCCGGATTCTAAGGAAACAACTGCTCAGGGGGATGGGCGGGGCTTATGTTGTTATTACTTGTATACGTGTAGATTCTAACCTTGGAAGTTTGACGTTTATGAAAGATACGAAATGAGAAAATATATGTAATTTCTAAACAATCATGCAATAAAATTCATTGCAGTTTTCATGGTTAATTTAAAAGTAAAAATATAGGGTTACAAGTCAAATCGGTTTGTAGCGCATTCGGTAGTGCACCGATCTCGCTAACGCCTTACTCCAGCAGTAGTTGGTTCAAATCCCATCCGGACAACTTTCTTTTTTTCTTTTTAATTTTACGCTTTTAACGGTAATAATGGACTTTAGCCCACCAGCTTAGATTACTTTGAGCTTGTGGTATTTTTTAGAGCATGTTAAGCTGAACAAGAATAAGTATATAAATATATGTGAGATAGAATACAATTTTTTTAACTAGAAATTATTTTATTTAATTTAAATATCAAATTTATTAATTCGAGAATGAATATTTTTCTCAGTGAGTTCCAAAATATTAAATTAACAGAACCATTTGTAGGTTATTCGAAATGAAAAAAACATCTGAATTTTGCCATGAACCGGCGATAGGTTACGGTAAATTCGTTGAAGGCTATGCACCACTTTCCAAGTTTTGACGGGTAGTACTATTACAGTAAAATATGGGGTGTGTTATGAAGGTTAGCGATCATCTTAGAAAACATGGTAACTGTACGTTTTTACTTCCACCTCCCCGTATCGATTCAAATATTAGTATGTTGTTGTATTTATCGCCCCTAGCAAAATTATACATGTGTGCTGAGCGCAGAAACCACCCCTTCACATGTTTTTTTCCACTTTCAGAACTGAGAACTGAGAACTTCTTGCAGGATAAAAGAGGATGAAGGTGGTGTCAGAGGAGGGGCTGCTGTAGGAGGTAGTGTGATGGGGGGTTGGGGGTTGTGTAGAGGTTGGTAAGGGAAGGGGGTGGTAAATATTGTACATAAAATAAAAGTTTGGGATGGGTTCGAGGGTGAGGGAGGGGGACAGTTCTTGACCCTCTTAAAACCCCCAACACACCTACAACCGCTACCCTTTGTAACTACCACCTACAACGCACTCACTACTATCCCCACCACCCACCACAACAGTATTCGTAAATTTCTTCAAGATGACAAGGGAGAAACAGTTATGATAGGGTGTGTATGTGTATTTGAGAGGCGGGGACATTGTCAAAGATGGGAATCAAATTATGTAAGGGTTGAAGGAAGTTACGGAAACGTTTCATGCTAGACATAAAAACATAAATATATAAATCAAATAATATCTACACAGTATAATGCTAAATGTTATTAACTTTTGCTCAAATAATTGAATAATAATAAATATTTGAAGGAATAGAATGGTAAATGCATTATGTAGAATACGTTTTGGTATTTAAGGGCCTCTTTGAAATAATAAGATGGACTCTACGCTCTACGTCATAAATACTAAAAGTTAGGTTGAAGTATTTTACGATTTTTAGATAAAACAAAATTTAAAAAAACACATGATTTTCGCCATGAACCGCCGATAGGTGCTATGCACTAATAGGGTAAGTGCAAGGCACTAATAGGAGAAGTGCTATGCACCAGTAAGGTAAATGCTATGCACCATTAGGGTAAGTGCTACGCACCACCGTGAGGTTATGGTACAAAGCGGCCCCTCTGATTAAATTAGTTACAGTGCTATGCACCACCGTCCAAGCTTTGACGGATGGTATTCATAACAGTAGAGAATTGGATGTGTGGTGAAGGGAAGCAATCAGTTTAAATAGAAACTTTTACAACAATTTTCAGAGATGTGTAACTTTTCTCAAAACAGCATGATTATTATATAGACGATTTAGAAAAAAGTTTGCAAGAAGCAACTGAGGTCATAATAGTAAATTGTCAACCGGCGATAGGTTACGGTAAATTCATTAAATGCTATATACCACCTTTCAAGTTTTGACGGGTAGTACTATAACAGTAAAATATGGGGTGTGTATTTAAAGTTATCGATCAGGTTACGGTAATTATACGCGTTTACTCCCACCTCCCCGATTCGATTTAAATATTAGTATGTCGTTGTATTTATCGCCACCAGCAAGATTATACATGTATGCTGGGCGCAGAAATTACCCCTTCACATGGTTTTCCGCTTTAAAATTCAAATTCCAAACACTGAAAATTGAGAATCATATGGAAAACGTTTAAGAATTCTGTTGTGGCGGGTTCTGGGGGTAGTAGTGAGTGCGTTTTAGGTGGTAGTTACTGAGGGTAGTGGTTGCAGTTGTTGGGGGTTTGAAGGGGGTCAAGAACTCCCCCTACGCACCACCGTGAGGTTATGGTACAAAGCGGCCCCTCTGATTAAATTAGTTACAGTGCTATGCACCACCGTCCAAGCTTTGACGGATGGTATTCATAACAGTAGAGAATTGGATGTGTGGTGAAGGGAAGCAATCAGTTTAAATAGAAACTTTTACAACAATTTTCAGAGATGTGTAACTTTTCTCAAAACAGCATGATTATTATATAGACGATTTAGAAAAAAGTTTGCAAGAAGCAACTGAGGTCTTGATACTAAATTGTCAACCTGATTATGATTTCTTGAATGCTATTCACCACCGTCCTATGCTGGACGGGTTCAAGTAGTTATTATATATTATTATATAATATTATATATTAAATTTAGTTCTCGTCGGGTTACACAGTAGTTTGGTTCGGGCTTGGATAGGCTCTTGCTGAAATAGCCGATGATTTTTTTCCTCTCCGGTTGTATTTGTGAGAGTACTGCGCCTAACCCAGCTCGCGTCGGTGTCCAGAACAAATTTCCCCTCTGGTATCGGATAACTCAACACGGGTGTGGAAACGAGAGCTTGCTTTAACTTTTCGAAAGCAGCTTGGCAGTCCGGTTCCCAGCAGAATGGTCTGCTACTTTCGGTTAGGCGAGTCAATTCAACGAATTGTCTCGCTTGACGAACTCCAAACGTATTCATACAACCGCTTACCACCCTGCAGTAAATGGAATGGTGGAACGACTACATCGCCAATTAAAAGCTGCAATAATATGTCACCAAACCAACAGCTGGACCCAGATTCTGCCCACTGTTCTATTGGGCATCCGTGCAGCCTGGAAGGAAGATCTGAAAGCCACAACAGCCGACATGTTATACGGAAAAGCACTCCGTCTACCTGGAGAATTCTTAGCACCATCCACAGAACCGACCGACGCCACACCATCATCATATGTACAGCAACTACGACAGCATTTTCAAACACCACGACCCTTGGCTGCATCTCGGCATGATGAAAAGATCTTCATTTTTAAGGACCTGCAAACATGCGAATATGTCCTTAACCGCCGCGATGGACCAAAGAAGGCACTTCAATTCTCATACGATGGTCCGTATAGGGTCCTCAAAAGGAACGTACACCACTTCAAAGTAGAAAAAGAAGAAGACAGTGGTAAATGAATAAATACAAAAAATTGTCTTACCCCAAGTTACCACTACTTAATTTAACACTGGCGGACACGTGTTTCGCCCACTTCAAACGTGGGCATTATCAACGCGAGACTGGTTCTAAAAAGGTGGAATTTTAATTTTAGAACCAGTCTCGCGTTGATAATTCCCACGTTTGAAGTGGGCGAAACACGTGTCCGCCAGTGTTAAATTAAGTAGCGGTAACTTGGGGTAAGACAATTTTTCTTATTTGTACACGACTTCATCATACAATTGCCAAATTCCGAAAAAGCCGTATCCATCCATCGTTTAAAACCGGCCTATGTAACCACAGACGAGAATCGCACACCAGTCCCCACAAATACAATGACCAATGAGGAAGATATACAGAGAAAAACCACCCGCTCCGAACGACGAGTTCGATTTCACCCAATACTTTCAAGCTTCAACACTGGGAAATGGGTCCTGTGGGAACACCCAGTATCTATCATAATACAAAAAGGACCACACTGTACTGCGGAATCGAAATTCTGCAGACAGAGAACATCGGCAGTTCTGGCCACAAACTAGGTCAGAATCAAATACACATACTAGCGTAAACCGCTGACCATGCACTTACCATATGATCAATGTAAATATTATTTGCATAAATAGCTGTGATTTATTTCAATAAAATGAGTCGAACTTTGACTCACTCTTCATTGTCATCACGGAAGCTGCAATAGGCATCCACATCTCAACGATTATTATCAAAACCAACATCGCAACACGCACCTATACATGTTAGCTGCAACACGCTACATCCGTATAAATAGGGTCGAAAATGCTTTGTACATTCTACCATAGCTAACAATTCTTTATCTATGGTTGATTAATTACGCTCAGCTGAATTTAGGGTTCTAGAATAATATGCTCCGGGTTTATCTTGTCCTACAGGACCTTGTGAAAGTATTCCGCCAATCGCGACATTTTTTGCGTCGGTTGTAAGGATAAACGGTTTACTTTAACTGAACTTTCAAATTATATTCTTTTAATTTCTCAAACACTAATTTTAAATGAATTAATTGATCTTGCAAAGATTTGGAAAATATTACAATATCATCTATGTAAACAAAGCAATATTTGTACAAATTTTCTTTTAAAATGTTATTCATTACTCTTTGATAATAAGTAGCGGGTGCATTTTTCAAGCCAAAGGGCATTCGATTGTATTGGCAATGCCCATTGTTGAGTGTGAACAAAGTTTTTTCGGCACTATCGGGGTGAATTTCAATTTGATGGAACCCTTGTGCTAAATCTAACGTACTAAAATAGCTGTATTTGCCTAAACTGTCCAAAATTTCAGTTATTTGAGGTAAAGGGTATTTATCCTCGATGGTCTTTTCGTTCAATATGCTGTAATCTATGACTAAACGCCATTTCTTTTGGCAGGACGCATCCAACTTTTTGGGAACGATCCAGACAGGAGACGAATAAGGGCCGGTTTTACAAACACCGAATAAAGCACGGAATAGTGCTATTCGGTGAATAGATGCGAAAAGTGGTTTTACAAATCACGTTTATTCTACGAATAGCGTATACGCCGAATAAACATTAGAATAAACTATTCCGCCGTGAATGACCGTTTAAAGTTCCTATCCTTGGAATAACCTCAAATTAAAAGTTTGCTTTTTGTTCATTGGTGATTGTAGGATGAATGTGTTTGATGGGGAAATATTTGATTCTTCAGATGACGAAAATTTATATCAGAGGCGAATAAGAAGTGCTAAAAAATTCAAAAAACGGTAATCATAATTTACAACAAAAGGTACATCTACTTGACACAATGTTACCAATGATCCAAATTGGCTTTTAGTAAAGACTACTTTGAAGTATTGGACGAAATAGAAAGAAGGGTGTTGGCTAAAATCGAGCATCGTATCAGAAGCCAAACTAACCAAAATAATGCGGTTTCACCAGCAACAAAATTTTTATTAACATAAAAAATAAAGTACTAAAATCTAATGTCTATTTTCAAAATTTAGGTTACTAAAATTAAAAATTTAAATATAATAAAAACAAATCTACAATTGTTGTTTACAGTGCGTACATTTATTTTGCAATGCCAAAATTTCGAGGGCATGTTTCTCAGTATTTCGAGCTTTTCGAGCTTCGTATTCCCTTTTCAAGATGTCCATCTGTAGCCTCAGGAATTCTAATTTGGCGTTGAGCAACAGTTTGTATTTATTGTTGGATGATTTAACACGCTTCCGCTTATTTGGTATATTTGGAACTGTATCGTTTCCTTCATGGTGATTTGCTTCGCATTCGGCCTGTTCCAACCACCCCATTAAAATTATCTGCAAGCTTCTCAAATTCTGCGTCTTTGTCGCGATTGCTTACTGCGTCGGTAACTGCACAATGACAAAGTACGCATTACTATTACTTTCTGGTGGCTTTCTACTAAAGCCAATAAAGCCTCCATCTCAGCAGATGGGAAATTGGTGCACCGGGCTCGCTTGGCACTTTGTATTATAAACTGTGATGGTGTAATACAGCAAGATTGAATATTTTTTTTTTAAAAAACGCTGATTGTCACGCGAAACTGTCATTTACAACGCTAGCTCAAAACAAATATTTACTACCAACATTAGTTTTTTTTTTGTTACTCTAGGAATAGTTATTCTGCGAATAAAGTTGCTTGTAAAACGGTAGCCCGCTATTCCTCGGACTATTCGGAGAATAACTTTAATCCTGGAATAGCTATT
Source organism: Agrilus cyanescens (assembly GCA_947389935.1). Taxonomy (NCBI): domain Eukaryota; kingdom Metazoa; phylum Arthropoda; class Insecta; order Coleoptera; family Buprestidae; genus Agrilus; species Agrilus cyanescens. The sequence continues at coordinate 22,222,906 of OX376704.1, forward strand.
CCGTCCTTTATTCGGCGTTTGTAAAACCGGCCCTAAGGCGATATACTTGGTTTGATGATTTTATTTTGCAAAAGTTTCTCTATCTGAATTTGTATTTCCTTCTTCAAATGATACGGATACCTATATGATTTACAATAAACGGGCGTGTCATCAGTTGTTCTTTTTGTATGTTTAACAGCATTAGTAAAGGCTAAATCGCTATCTTATTTATAAAAAATAGCTTTATAATTTTCACATAAAGCAAGTATTTTCGTTCTTTCCTCGGAATTCAGATGGTCGTGTATAATTATTTCGGCAGCTTAATGATGTTATTAATTTTGGGAGGTTGTGTTATCTCGTTGGTTTCTATAGGTGTAACTTTTATTGGTTTTCGAAATGTAATTTTACCGGGCATTTCTTGCTAAATTGGAACTTTACAGAAACCATCCTTCGCGATACATAAAGATTCAGGTATTACTAAATTATTTATATTAATTTCGGGAACAATGACCTCTCATCTGATAAATCTACAGGAATGCTAATTGTTTTATTAGTTGATTGAGTAAATGGTTGAAAATTCGCATCGTTTACACTTAAAAAAAAAGAATTTTTGCAAATGGTGTCTCCATTGTTTTTGTCTCATAGTTAATTATTGCTTTTAGTTTGCTTAAATCTTCGTTACCTAAAAGTGCATCACATTTATCGTGCCATTTTACAACCTGAAACCGAATCTCGTGATTGATTCCCAACGATTTTAAAATTAATACTTAAAAAAAAAACTAACTGAAAATTTTGATTATATGTGTAATTTTGATTTTCGGGGCCCATTTCCTGTTTTTCGTAATCGTGTTCAGGGTAACCTTCAAAATTTTGTTCATTACACTATAATTTCGGGTTGAAAATCTATTTCGTCAGTCTCAACATTATGCAGCTGATTTGTCGTATTGAAGTTGCTAGATTGGGCGTGATTTGGTCTAAATGTAGCAGCTGTACTAATAGACATAAGCTGAGGATTAAAATCTTGTGCAGCCTTCGGTTTTCCAAAAACTTGTGTATTCGTAGGATAATTAGTAGTAACTGGTCTATTTTGAATATTTATTCTATTAAAAGGAGAATTTGGATGCGGAAATCCGTTGCTCTTATTATTATTAAAATTAAAATTACTTTTATTAGAATTAAAGGTAGGATTGGAATGTGTAAAGTTGTTATTTCTACGATTATTATTAAAATTATTATAGTTAGAATTGAAAGTATTAGAATTTGTGCCAAAATTACGATTTTGAGAATAGACTGGTATGGGAATGTATTGTGGTTTTTGTGGTGGCTTAGGTGTATTATTATTGGTAGTAGGTTTCTGGAACTGTAATGTTTTTCTGTATCGTTTCATTGTGTTCTTTTTCCAAGCATCCCACTTCATGCGGATTCGCTTTGCAATTCGGCCTGTTCCAACCACTCCATTAAAATTATCTGCAAGGTCCGCGTCTTTGTCGCGATTGCTTACCGCGTCGGTTTTTTTGCATTCTGAAACATAATAAATTGGCACCGACCTTCTAACATTACCATTCCAACTGCACAATGACAAAGTACACATACTTATTACTTTCTGGTAGGTTTCTACTAAAGCCAATAAAGCCTCCATCTCAGCAGATGAGAAATTGGTGCAGCGGGCTCGCTTGGCTTTTTCCATATTAAACTGTGATGGTGTAATAAAGCAATATTGTATTTTTTTACAAAAAAAAGCTGATTGTCACACGAAAATGTCATTTACAACGCTTGCCCGAAACAAATATTTACTACCAACATTAGTTTTTTTTTTTGTTACTCTTGGAATAGTTATTCTGCGAATGATAGTAGTTTGTAAAACGGTAGCCCGCTATTGCTCCGACAATTCGGAGAATAACTTTAGTCCTGGAATAGCTATTCTGTGCTTTAATCGGTGTTTGTAAAACCGGTCCTAAGGCAGCTAAAAGCCAACGTGGCAGAATTTAATAAAAAAAAATTAATGTTGGGATATAGAACACATAAATACCTTACACTTGTGTAGAGATGGTTGGGACAGGATTTTTTAAAAAACAGGTACAACCTGTTCCAGTTTTAAAATGTACCTGTTCCAAAACAACTGTTTCAAGCCTGAGTTAAATAATAAGACACTTTCTACTTACTCCTTTGTTCCTGTTGCCTTTTTTTGCAATCCTTGTTGCGATTTTTAACTTTCTTTTTATTTGATACGAAAAAATTTACGTAGGCGCCAATTGCCAATGCAATATTTTTTTGGTGCCTTTTTAGATTAAATTATATGCCACTTAAATTATATGTCTCTGTGTCGAAATCTCTAGCAACTGGCTAGACTGTTCGAGAAAGTTCTGGTGGTTACTAGGCGACATTGATAAGCTATAAAAGGAGGACAACCAACGAATCTAAGTAAGTCAGTGACAGTCTTGCGAGGGAGACTGCAATTGCTTGAACCATAGATCCTATCACATAAGTTAAACGCTTATATAACCAGCGGCGCGTAAGGATTCAGTGACGGTCAGATTGACAGGTAGGCAGGCGGAAATATTATCGCAGCAATTAATAGAAGAGCGAATAACATTGTTGGACCAAATCGTAAATAACTACGTCTCACCCTATTCATTTGCAAGTATTTCAAACTATCCGCCAGCTCCACCTCCTGGCTGATAACCTCCGCCCCGAGTGGACAACATGCTTGCTTATTTCCGTGTACATATTGTCATGATATAGGGATGGTTACAATACAATTTTAAAAAATATTAACAAATTTAGAAATTGAAACAAAAGTTCCAAAATATTTAAAAAAAAAATATTTAAAAAAAAAATGTATTATTATTATTACTTATGTATTATAATTGTTTATTTATAGTTTAAAATTGTAACAAAGAAAATTTAATTTTAAAATGTTTTGAATTGACTGATGCATTTCAAAATTATTATATCATTCTTGATTGTTTAAAAAAGAAAATTAAATTTTATTTGAAAGATCAAGACACTAGAGAATTTGTTATTGTTGAGACTTAAAATGATTATAGAGAACAGAAATTTAGAAATTTAAAAAAAAAAAAAATTAAACCAAAAGTACATTATTAATTTTAATTGAAAATATTTAAAGTGATGAAGTGATAAGTAATATTATGAAGACAACCACAGTTTATAGAAAGTTCGAGATTATTTAAATGGCAGCATTGATAGAACCATACCTGAACAAGAATAAGTATTAAAAGAAGATAAAGATGAAGAGCCACTAAAAAAGGGAAAAATAGAAAAACTAATCTGGATGTGGAGTTGGAGTTTTGATGTAAGCTGATTTTTCAATTGACATCGTGATAGTGTGAGAACAATATGTCTAAATAATTTAATAGAAAAACTTTTGACTTTATTAATTTAAAATTTTCATATTTTAAAAAAAATTGTTTATAGTTCTAATTAGATTTAGTTATATAGTAGAATTTTTGAATTTAATTTAGTTTTAAAGGTATTTGTAATTTTTATATATTTTTGGAACTTACTCCGAGTTGAGAATTTTTATGCTCATGAATTCAGTAAATTAAATTAGAATTTTATTTAAAAAAATTGTTTTGTATATCATCCAAATCATATCATAACATATTTTATTAGCCCCACATCTCATATCTTAACATTTTGGCGCCCAACGTGGGGATTATATCATGATATAGGGATGGTCACAATACAATTTTAAAAAATATTAACAAATTTAGAAATTGAAACAAAAGTTCCAAAATATTTAAAAAAAAAAATATTTTAAAAAAAAATTATTATTATTACTTATGTATTATAATGCATTATCACCACTGTTGGCCGACATATTCATGCATAATTTGGAAAATACGATTCATAATAGTATTTACAAGAACAAACTAAAATTATATAAACGCTATGTAGATGATATATTTATATTATGGGAAGGCAATTATGAAGAGCTTGGAAATTTTGTACAATATGTTAACAGTTTACACAAGAGAATAAAATTCACACTAGAAATAGAAAACAATAATAAACTAAACTTTTTAGATCTAGCTTTAACTACAAATAAAGAAAAAATAGATATAACAGTATATAGAAAACCTTCATGGACGGACACAGAAATACATAAAACATCTTGCTACCCAATACAACAAAAACTAGCAGCCTTTCATAGTGTGGTCAATAGATTAATAAATTTATATCTATCAAATTCAAATTACAATTTAGAATTAAAAACTATAAAATAAATAGCCGCCAACAATGGGTATACGCCAAAACTAATTGACGATATAGTGAACAAAAAAAGAAAAATGACGTGTTATAGATCTGTCAACACAAATTATGATGTAAGTAAGAAAATTGACAATAACTATAAATCAATATTATATATAGGCAATATATTAAACAAAATTGCATATAAGCTTAAAAACAATAAATTCAAAATAGCGTTTAAAACAAACAACAAACTATCAAAATATTTATTCAACAACAGACAAAACGGAAAAAATGAATAAATGTGGTATATACAAATTAAATTGCAACACATGCAAAGCAACATACATAGGTCAAACGGGGAGGACTTTCAAAGAAAAAAACACGATTTTGACGAAACACATAATTTTAAAATCCTACATAGTTTATATAAAGCTAAAAAACTTGACATCGTTGAATCAATAGAAATTAAAAAACATGTTCAACAAAATAATATTGTAACATTAAATGAAATAGAAAATATTTATGAATCAGTTATTGTAAATAAAATTATAAAATGTTCGACCCCCCACCACAACACCTTAAATTAATATTTACAAATGTATATATAAGAACTTTGTACTTAATTTTAGTTATATGTAAGGACAAATAACAAAATTTTACTTTGTTTTATATCACTTTATTAAATGGTTTAAATATTACATACACAGGATGCGACTAGTTTCGACAAAGATTGTCATTTTCAAGCGATTCAAATTGAATGAATTACAAACGTAAATACCGAGTATTTATAATATCAGGTAATTTTGTCGGGGGTGTTTATAATAGTTGGGAATGCCTTAAATGTATTGAACAGCTGCGAATGATATACATCTACCTGATCATTTAATAATTTATCTTTTTCTGTAATTTTGGATTTAAAAATTTCTAATGATTCTAAAATATTTAATTTGAATCCTTTCTTTTATAAATGTAATATTTCTAAATTTTGAATAGTTGGAAAATGATGATTTGTATCTAAAAAATGGTTTGCAAAATTTGAATTATTTTTATTAAGGTTGAAGGATCTAAAATGTTCATTAAAACGAATTTTAAACGAGCGTCCGGTTTGACCTAAATAAAAGGAATTACATTCTGAACATTTTATTTTATAGACTCCTGTATTATCAAATTTATCAATTTTATCTTTTGAATTAAAAAGTAGTTTTTTTAGTGACGTGTTTACTTTAAAACTAACTATTAAGTCATGTTTAGATAAGATATTGGCGATTTTTAAAGAAATGTTATCGAAGTATGTTAATGAGATGTATTTTCGGTTATTGTCTTTTATGTATGGGTATATGTTATAGCATGCTAGTTTGAATTGCTTTTTGTTAATTAGCTGTTGAATCAGTTTTTTATTAAACCCGTTATTTTCTGCAATGGATAATATAATGTTGATTTCTTTTATGAGATTTTCTTTTTTGAGAGGAATTGTTAATGCTCTATGTATCATTGAGTTTTAGTCTCATTTGATGTTACAAATATGTTCCCAAATATTCCAACTAAAGAATGCTTACCTCTAATTAAAGATGTTTTAGATGAAACTACAAGTAACCCTAACTTCAAAAAAGAACTCATTGAAGCGTTTGAAATATGTATTAGTCAGAATTACTGTCAATATAATAACCAATTCTTTATTCAAAAGACAGGACTAGCAATGGGCTCCCCATTAAGCCCCCTATTGGCCAACATCTTCATGCAATCCATAGATAATAAAATTATGCAATCAAACAACGCCAAAAAGCACATTAAATTTTGGTACAGATATGTTGATGATATCATTGCATGTTTTACAGGGACTAAAAGACAACTGCAAAATTTCTTAAACTTCATTAATATAATACATCCGAATATAAAATTCACCCTAGAAACAGAAAATGATAATAGAATAAACTTCTTAGATTTAACATTAGAACGCTCACAAAACAATATAATTTTTAATATTTTTAGAAAACCCACATTCACAGACGCAACCATCCCATATAATTCATGTCACCCATTGCCACACAAATTAGCCGCCTACAACTCAATGATACATAGAGCATTAACAATTCCTCTCAAAAAAGAAAATCTCATAAAAGAAATCAACATTATATTATCCATTGCAGAAAATAACGGGTTTAATAAAAAACTGATTCAACAGCTAATTAACAAAAAGCAATTCAAACTAGCATGCTATAACATATACCCATACATAAAAGACAATAACCGAAAATACATCTCATTAACATACTTCGATAACATTTCTTTAAAAATCGCCAATATCTTATCTAAACATGACTTAATAGTTAGTTTTAAAGTAAACACGTCACTAAAAAAACTACTTTTTAATTCAAAAGATAAAATTGATAAATTTGATAATACAGGAGTCTATAAAATAAAATGTTCAGAATGTAATTCCTTTTATTTAGGTCAAACCGGACGCTCGTTTAAAATTCGTTTTAATGAACATTTTAGATCCTTCAACCTTAATAAAAATAATTCAAATTTTGCAAACCATTTTTTAGATACAAATCATCATTTTCCAACTATTCAAAATTTAGAAATATTACATTTAGAAAAGAAAGGATTCAAGTTAAATATTTTAGAATCATTAGAAATTTTTAAATCCAAAATTACAGAAAAAGATAAATTACTAAATGATCAGGTAGATGTATATCATTCGCAGCTGTTCAATACATTTAAGGCATTCCCAACTATTATAAACACCCCCGACAAAATTACCTGATATTATAAATACTCGGTATTTACGTTTGTAATTCATTCAATTTGAATCGCTTGAAAATGACAATCTTTATCGAAACTAGTCGCATCCTGTGTATGTAATATTTGAAACCATTTAATAAAGTGATATAAAACAAAGTAAAATTTTGTTATTTGTCCTTACGATGGAATATCACAAAGTAACCGCCGAGTCAATAGAATATTTTTAGTTATATGTCTTCTGATGATGCCCATGTTGGGCGAAACAATTGTAAAGATTTTTAAGTAAATAGTGGAAAAAGTTAGTTACAGATTTATTTTTCTAGGGAGTTGAATCGAGTGAAGAATCATATGTAAGTGAGACCGCACACCAGGACAGCATAGAGAAAGCATACAGCAAATACTGTACAGAATTTGCTTTAATACATTTAACACTCGAAGCATTTGCTGCTTAAATACGCACACCTATACTACAATTGCTAGCATGTCTCTTCTGAGGAAGATGACTTTGTGATGTGGCAGTTGTTGAGACAAAATAGAAGTAAAAGACGTTGCTGGGTTCATCCGTATAATCTTAGTTGTGGTAGTTTTGGCAGTTTTAAAATATCTAAAGAATTTATTAATGATGAAGAGAAATTTCAGTCCTACTATAGGATGTTGCCAAGTACTTTCAAATTACTTTTAAATTTAGTTGGTCCAAGTTTAATGAAGAAAAACACATTATAGAGAATCAGTATCTCCAGAAGAAGTTTATTAATAATATTAAGGTGAGAAACAGAGTTTTTATTAAATCTATTTTCAGCAAAGTTTGATATTGAAAAATAATACAAAAACTATCAAGCTTAATTTAAATTCATACTCACTGAAAATAGAAATTATAACCTATTCCTGAGCCTCTTCAGAAAAAGCAGCATACAGTATACGATCACCATCAATTGTTGGAGAACGGTTAAAATATACGGAGAGTTGATTTTCAAGCAGCTGAGGTTGTTGTATCATGAGTGCAGCTGTAGGAGATTGGTCAGAGTAGACAGCAAACTGAGCTTTTGACGGCTGAAGTTGGTGCAAGACGTGTGTATCAGAATCAAAAGCTATTGGAGATTCGCAAAAGTTATGAGAAAACTGAGTTTGTAAGCGTTGACATGGTTGAATCAAACGAATCAAAGCTAGAAAGCCGACTTTTTGGGTAACGAGGCTATCTACGTTTTATTATATTTTCGATTTGATCTAGTACTCCTCTTTGAAACGATAACTACTCTAGTTGTGTCATTGACTTCATGTAAGGCAGGAGGATCAGAAGAAAGTGTTCGCATGGGTCTTTTTCCCCTTTATTAGTTGTGTCGATATTTTGGATTCCTTTCTACCTTTTTTTGTCTATGTGTTTATAATGAGCTGAACACGCTTGAGAAGAAGAAGAAGAGAATTATCCGATGGTGATGGAACTACTTCATCTTGTGAGTTATCGACTTCTGGTGCTTCATATACTATTTCCGATGGTGACATAATATCTTAGTATTCATCTTGAGAAGTGTATCTAGCAGTAAATTCAACTCTTGCTGTGAACTACTTGCAGTACTAGGACTTTTTATATTTCTTTCCTGAAGACAGCTTTTTGTAAAAGGGTTTAAGAATCTCAAGTATTGTCCCAAGTAATATTCTCTTTTCGAACCCGCTTTTGAGCCACTTTTAATTTTAGTATTCAAACTTCGTATATAGGATACGCGAATGATTTTCTATTTATTTTTACATTCTATAGCTGATACACAATACAAAAAAAAGAATTATTATCAAACTGGTTCAAAATATTAAAAAAAGAAACAATAATTTGTTCAAGATATTTGGCGACGGGTTCATCTTTTAGATCAATGTCGTTTGCATTCATGAGGGGTGAAACAACTATTGGAAAAATTATTTATGACGGCTCTAACACTATATGGGGAGCTTTACAACCACAGTATATGAAAATGCCGAGCAAAGTTGACTGGCTTCGTAACTCGAGAAGATTCTTGGAATTATGGAATCTACCTAATTGCCTTGAGGCTATCGATGGCAAGCCTAAAGAAACCAGCAAAATCGGGAAGTAGTTACTTTAATTATAAAGAGTATTTCTCGATAAATCTTGTGGCATGTGTTGATGCAGACTGATTATTTATTACTATTGATGTTGGAGATTATGGTAGAAGCAATGGTTCTGGAGTTTTTCGCAGATCCGCTTTAGGCCGAGCCCTTTCAAATAATACGTTACATATTCCCGATTCTGTGCCTTTGCCAGGAGAACAAAGATTTAGAAGATCATTTAATTTTTATTTTGTAGCAGATGAAGCGTTTCCCATAGGTACTACCATAACGAAGCCTTTTAGTTCTAGGGCTCTTAACAATGAACGTCGAATATTTAATTATCGTTTGTTTTTAGAGGACGAAAAATTGTCGAATGTGCCTTTGGTATGCTAGTATCAAAATTTCGTATATTCGAAACTCCTATATCAACATCAGTTGATAAAACTGTGAAACCGCTTGCCTTTTACATAATTTCATAAGTTAACGAAAACAATCGAATGAAATCTGCATCTGAAAATGTAACTTTAGCTAATAGAAGTATTCAAAGACTTGCCAATCATCAAGAAAGGCCGTCCGACAATGCCATTGCAAAGAGAGAATGTTTATGTCAGTATTTTCAAAAACCGTATGGTTCAGTTCCATAGCAGATCAATTATGCATAAGTTAAGTATAGTAAAATAGATACATACCTGGTTCGTTAAATTTTTGACCAATTTTACTCCATATTAATTCAGCTACTCTTCTATTGCTGTATTCTTGTAACTGATAATCATAAAGAGCTGGATTTTGCTCCACTTCTTTAATAAAATTAATACAAAAATCTAGATCGTCCTTCATTTTTTATGGTAGCTACGCGACAAACAAGTAGCAAATAATGAACGTGTTTGATCTCAGTGAGGTGCTGTATGCATACTGACAAACAGCAAATAGCGCTGAGTAGCAAATGCTTCTCGTGTGTGTGCACTATATAGCTGAATGTATGGGTACATTAATTGCTTCTTAAAACATTTGCTGAATGCTTGTTCTATGCTGTTCTGGTGTCCGGCCTCACTAAGCTTTATGGAACCAGCGCTGTCACTTCCATATACTTTCCCTAGACCTCGTTCAGAAATGAACATTCCAGGATAAAAGATATACCTACCTCTAAACGCCCAAAAGCGTTCAGAAATGCAATTGACAGCTGATGTGACACTGGAGTGTCCGTTCAGAAATGAAATAAAATTTACCCAGAGTGTATCCGGAGTGATAAAATTTTACCTACCTCGATGAGGTGGGTAAAAAACGCCCGACTTGCGCTCTAGCGCTTCGTGGTTGTTTGAAATTTGTTTGATGACATTTTAAGTCATTTCACGTTAACTTAACCTAGCGTAGACTAGAAAAAAACTAGTAAAAAGTCTCGTTTATCAATTTCATTTAAATAGAACATAAAATTGACCAGTAATTTTAATTATATCAGAATTATAAATTAATAGTTACCGTTTTTTTATTATGTTATGAAAATTGTACTTATAATTAATAAACAGTTAAAATAATAATTTAATTCTTGATTTAGATTAAATAATAAAGAAACAATTTTTTGGTTTTCATACTTTCATTAGAATATAAAATTGACTAGTAATTTAGATTATGAACTGTGAAAAAACAAAAATTAACAGAATTTTAAATGAAAAGTTACAATTTTTTTATTATGTTCTGTTATTCGTACTTATAATTAATAAATATTTAAAAAATCGTATATATAGTTGTGGCATCAGTTTAAATTAAATTAAAAGATCGGTTTTTTTGTAGTTATAATTAATACACAATTAAAACTATCATGTATTTAATTTTTGATTTAGGTAAACAAATTTAAAAACCAAATTAGATTAATTTAACGAATCAGCTTCGACAAACTTCGACCCAACTTCGACTAATTTCGATCAAAAACACCCTAAACCGTTCAGAAATGTTTTTACACTCCAGATACACTCTGTCACGTGACTTTTTTCCCCTGGGTAAAAGAACACTGTACCCACACTCTGCCTTTCTAAACGTGGCCCTACCCATCTTATTCTGAACTCATAGAGAAAGGAAATCGGATATGTATGTTACGTATGCTGGTGCCGACGCCGTTCTTACGTTAACAATCTTGCAGCTTTAGCTTATTTACTTATCGCATTATTACATCATATATAATAATGTTCTAGTGTCCGGATGTTTGTTTGAGGACGACCCAGTTGGCCATGAAAAAAATTGCACCTTTCGATTAAAGATTGCCGAAAACCTACAAAAGACGCGCAAAATGCCCTAAACATATCGATTAAGATTAAGACGAAGTAGGGTTTTGCAAAATTTCATCCGGATTTAATAAGTGGTTTAAAAGATATTAGCAAATGAAAATGGGAAAAAACGCGTTGTTGGTTAAAAGTCATAATCTTTAGATCTATCTCGTCCGAAGATAGGATAATCTGGAATTTGTCGACAATTAAAACGTAGAAGTTAAGGACCAAAGTGTTACATAAGCCTATTTTCATCATCCGTTATGTGTTCGTTTAATCAAAATTTGTAATTAAAAATCGTTAATTTTGACATATCCGGATTCTAAGGAAACAACTGCTCAGAGGGATGGGCGGGGCTTATGTTGTTATTGCTTGTATATATTTGTAGATTCGAACTTTGGAAGTTTGACGTTTATATTGACGTTTATCAAAGAACGTTTAATAAAGAGGAAATAAGAAAATAAATATAATTTATATGCAATAATATTCATTACAGTCGCTATGGTTAACATAAAAACGAGTAAATATAGTTTCCCAAGTCAAATCGGTTCGTAGCGCATTCGGTAGTGCACTGATCTTACTAACGCCTACTCCAGTAGTAGTTGGTTCAAGTCCCATCCGAGGCGAATTTCTTTTTTTTTGTTTTTTCTTGAATTTGACAATTTTAACGGTAATGATAGACTTTAACCCGCCAACTTAGATTACTTTGAGCTTGTAGTACGTATGTTGTAGAACATGTTAAGCTGAACAAGAATATATAAATACCTATGCTGTAATTATATGTGAGATGCAATACAACTTTTTTAAATATCAATTAAGTATTATATTTAATTTAGATACTGAATTTATTATTTCGAGCATAAATAATTTTCTCAAAGTAAGTTCCAAAACATTAAATTAACATAACCATTTGCAGGTTATTCGAAAAAAAAAAAAAAAAAACTCATCTGAATTTTGCCATGAACCGGCGATAGGTTACGGTAAATTCGTTAAAGGCTATGCACCACCTTCCAAGTTTGGACAGGTAGTAGGTACTATTACAGTAAAATATGGGGTGTGTTATGAAGGTTAGCGATCATCTTAGAAAACATGGTAGGTAATTGTGTACGCTTTTACTTCCACCTCCCCGTTTCGATTCAAATATCAGTATGTTGTAGTATTTATTTAAAATATTTTATATATTATTCATATTTTATATTTTAAATATTATAATTAAATTAAAAGTTTGGAATGGGTTCGGGGGTGTGATTGGGGGAGAGTTCTTGACCCGCTTAAAACCTCCAACCCCTACAACCGGTACCCATTGTAACTACCACCTAGAACGCACTCATTACTACCCCCACCACCCACCCCAAAAGTATTCTTAAATTTTTTTAAGATGACAAGGGAGAAACGGTTATGATAGGGTGTGTATATGTGTGTGTCTCCGAGCATGCTTTTTGTCAGGCGGGGATATTGTCAAAAATGGAAATCAAATTATGTAAGGGTTTAAGGAAGTTAAAAAGTAAAAACATAAATATGTAAATCAAATAATATATACACAGTGCAATGCTAAATATTATTAACTATTGCGCAAATAATTGAATAATAATATATATTTGAAGCAATGGAATGGTAAATGCATTATGTAGAATACGCTTTGGTATTTAAGGGCCTCTTTGAAATAATAAGATGTGCTCTACGTCATAAATACAAAAAGTTAGGTTGAAGTATTTTACGATTTTTAGATAAAACAGAATTAAAGAAACAAATGATTTTCATCATGAACCGCCGATAGGTGCTATGCACTAATAGGGTAATTGCAATGCACTCCTAGGAGAAGTGCTATGCATCAGTAAGATAAGTGCTATGCACCACCGTGAGGTTACGGTACAAAGCGGCGGTTGTCTCAAATTCGCTCCCAAAGTAAACAGATCAACTTTTGTGACAGTTGTATATTCGCCCCCTATAGGTGAGAATGACGAGTGTAGAAGTTATTAAAAGTGAAAAAGGAAACAATCTCTAAATAATTGATAATTTTAAATTTTCATTTCAAAATTGTATATTGTATCGAACTGTCGCTATGAAGTGCCCATGAGTGCTATGCATTAATAGGGCAAGTGCTACGCACCATTAGGAAGTGCTATGCATCAAAAGGGTGTGCTATGCACCAATAGGGTAAGTGCTATGCACTATCGTTAGGTTACGGTACGAAGAGGTCCCTATGATTTTGTTTGTTAAATGCTATGCACTAATGGGGTAAGTGCTATGCATCATTAAGATGTGCTATGCACTAATAGGGGTGCTATGCACTAATCGGGTATGTGCTATGCACCATCGTTAGGTTACGGTAAGAAGAGGTCCCTATGATTTTGTTTGTTGAATGCTATGCACTAATGGTTTAAGTGCTGTGCACCGTTAAGGTATGCTACGCACCAATAGGGTGTGCTATGCACTAATAGGGTATGTACTATGCACCATCGTTAGTTTACGGTAGGAAGTGGTCCGTATCATTTTATTTGTTAAATGCTATGCACCACCGTCCTAGCTTTGACAGGTACTACTACAGCGTAGGTTAAATTAGATTTAACCGCCGATAGGTGCTATGCACTAATAGAAGAAGTGCTATGCACCAGGAAGGTAAATGCTATGCACCATTAGGTTAAGTGCTACGCACCACCGTGAGGTTACGGTACAAAGCGGCCCCTCTGATTAAATTTGTTACAGTGCTATGCATGACCGTCCAAGCTTTGAAGGATTGTATTCATAACAGTAAAAAATTGGATGTGTGGTTAAGAGAAGCAATCAGTTTAAATAAAAACTTTTACAACAATTTTCAAAGATGTATAACTTTTCTCAAAACAGCATGATTATTATACAGACGATTTAGAAAAAAATTTGCAAAAAGCAACTGGGGTCATGATATTAAATTGTCAACCTGATTATGATTTCTTGAATGCTATGCACCACCGTCCAATGCTGGACGGGTTCAACTAGTTTTAAAATAATTTACATTGTATGGTTATTAGATTTTTGTTTTAATTCATTATAATTTCATATAGGTATTTAATAGGACATTTCAATTTTTAGTTGTATAAAATGTGGGTGTATTCCGGAATACTTGTTGGCCGTGGACATTGGGATTATACTGCTGATGTTTCGCCTACAGCTACGGAAGGTATTCTCAAAGGTTGATGGTCGCTGTTGGTCTCAGTCGAAGTGCTGGTCAGGAGTAAAATCCCAATGACCACAGCCAAGAAGCCCGGAATACACTCATAGTAAAGACTCCGGCCGTGGAAGCCTACATTCAGTTATTATTGTGTAAAATATATCATAAACAAATATTTTCTATCGGCTGTCGATGTATCCAATTAATATAATTAAATTAATTGATTTCAATTACAATTGATTAAATTATTTATTAGTATTAGTCTAGTTTCTACACCTATAGGCACTCCAAGTAATAATTCTATGCATTCTTATATAGTTTATTTATTAATAGCTAAAAATGAGTAGGTAATCTTAAACTTCTAAAAGCAAATATTGATACAAATATTAAAAGTAGTAAAAAAAATGTGTTGTTTTTGTTATTCATTTGGTACTCACTTTTGTACTGCACAGTAACGTTACAATTAAACGACTAATAAAATAAATAAATAATAATCAGGGTATAGACATTTCGATTAGACTGCAAACATTGTTTATTATTGTCAAAGCTTTTCAAACTAGTGAGCTATTTTGGTGAATAAAACATGAATTTATTAATTAAATGTAACAAGTTTTTGGTACATTAAAAGAGGTACGAAAATGGAGTGAAGTTCTTGGGAGGTGCAAACCGTTTTGTATAAACCCGCATGTCACGTGGACTGACCATTAAGGAAAAACTAGAAAAAAACCCTAGGAAAAATTGTTAAGATTATTTTACGTATGAAATATAGAGACGTCCAAACGGTTAAAAAGCTTTATTCGTACTAACTTTAAAAGAACAAAAAACACACACAACAGTGCCGTATTCAAACAAGGAAAAAAAAGACATAAACGCAGATATCGTTTCCCCGAACAGTCACATAGGAAACATAAATTATATCTTGTACCTTCGTTACTCTTGAAAAAGGCTCAATAGGCCGAAACAATTGTAGAGTTTTCTTACAATATAGTGAAACATAAAAGCAAATTAGTTCTTTTATTTCTATTTAAAAATGTTTCACAAAGAACCAACACCAGTATCGTTAAATAGTAAATTATATCTGTTGATACATAAGTTTAGATTTCATAAACATGACCGCAGAGGTACATGCTACTTGTAGCAAGGTCAAGCATATTCACAACACTTCCCCTAAAACTAAACTTACAAAACAATTTAAATATTACAAATACCAATATTTTCCCTCATAGTAACAAAAATTTGACGAGGCAAAGGCTTCGTAAAAATATCGGCATACTGATCGTTAGTTGGTACATAAACTACATCAATCTTTCCCTTCTTATACAGATCCCGTACATAACAGTATTTTATATCGATATGTTTAGACCTGTCGTGAAACTCAGGATTTTTGATAAGTTTTATTGCGCTCTGATTGTCAACCTTCAGATTAAACTTCACACAACGCACACCAAGATCGTTTAGCACACGCGATAGCCAAACACCTTCCTTAGCGGCACACGCGGCGCTTACAAATTCTGCTTCGGTGGTCGATAGGGGAATGCACTGCTGCCTTCGAGTTTTCCAGATTACAGCTGCGCCTCCGAATTTACAAAGAATCCCCGATGTTGATTTTCTGGTCTAGATATCACCCGCGTAGTCTGCATCACTGAAGACCTCAAAATTACCACAAGTGCGATATAATAGACCAAACTCTCGAGTACCCTGCAAATACCGGAAAATTCTTTTCACCAAAAGCCAGTGTGCTTGAGATGGATTCTCTAAATTCCTCGCAACTATATTCACCGCAAAGGAAATATCTGGACGAGTGATCATTTGCAGATACATAAGATGTCTCACCGCCTCTCTGTATGGCACATTTTCTACACATTTATCTAGGTTTCTATCCTTGTACCACCCAACATCAATCGGTGTTGACACTGGTTTACAGTCTTGCATGTTAAACTTCTTTAATATTTTGTTAACATAAACATTTTGATTTAGAAAAATTGACCCATCAGTTTGAAAAAATAATTCAATTCCCAAAAATGTTTTTACTGTTTTACTCGTCACTGCTTTAAATTCCTTCGTCAATTTAGTCAAAAAATTGTCAGCGTCAATTTCACGATTTGCAAAAACTAAACCATCATCCACATAAATTGTAATGAAAAGTTTTTGCTGACCTTCCGCGTACACGTATAAGCAAGGATCGAAAGCACTCTCTACTAGTCCAAAACTTGATAAAAAAACTGTAAAACGTTGGTTCCAGCAACGCGGTGCCTGTTTAAGTCCGTACAAACTTTTTACAAGCTTACACACGCGAGACGTTTTATCTTCAAACCCAATCGGTTGTTGCATGTATATATTAATGTCCTTTTCTAAATAACCGTAAAGAAATGCAGTCTTTATATCGAACTGACGAATATGAAGTCGTTCACGTGCCGCCACACTTATTAGCGTACGAATTGTTTCATAAAGCGCTACCGGACTAAACGTTTCCTTGTAATCGACACCCGATTTTTGTAGAAAACCTCTTATTACCAACCGCGCTTTGTATCGATATCCCGATCCATCCGCCTTCGGTTTTAATTTATATACCCATTTATTTGAAATTAATTTTGCATGTTTCGGTTTTTCTATCAATATCCACGTGTTGTTTTCATTCAGCGAACTTATCTCGTCCTGCAGAGCCAATTTCCAATTTTCTTTGTCAGGCGATTCTATTGCTTCTTGGAAACTTTTGGGTTCATTTTTATCGTCTACCCATATCTGTCAGGTCGACTGATCTCATTTCGATTACGCAAGGTCATTCTTTCCTGCAGTAAGTCATCTTCACATTCTTCATCAGATTCATCTAGCAACTCAGGAACGAAATCAGAATCTTCATTGTTCTCTTGGGACTCATCTGAACTATTAGAATCTTCTGGTACCTGTTCCTGATTATTGCCCACAACCGTAGGTTGTATATTTAGGGGCTCGTCTGCAAAAACACACTCCATCTGATTCTTTTCGGTACCAAATAATGGTTCTTCCTTGAACACGACGTCACGGCTAATTATTACGTCGTGTTTTTCCGGCACATACAATCTGTATCCGCCGATACCGTCATGATACCCCACAAAATAGCCCTTGACTGCCTTTTTGTCCCATTTCTTACGATGTTCCTTCGGAATATGTACAAAGCATTCTGCTCCAAAGACACGAAAACCTTTCACACTGCGTTGATCCAATTTCTTACCGAACCACAATTCATACGGGGTCGTACCTGCCATCTTTGTAGATCCAGTTCTATTTAAAACATAAACTGCGGTATTACACGCCTCCGCCCACAGAGCTTTCGGTAAATACGGTTTTCCATACAACATCGATCTCGCAGCCTCCACAACTGTTCTGTTTTCCCGTTCAGCAACCCCATTATGTTCTGGAGTATATGGAGGTGTAATCGTATGTTTTATGCCCAACTTTTCCATGAAAATTTTCATGTCCTTGTTATTGTATTCTTTACCACCATCTGAGTTGAGTTCCGCAATATGTTCTCCAAAACGGTTTCTTACTTCATTGCAAAATGATTCGAATTTATTTTTCACCTCAGATTTTTCTCTCAGAAAGTACACGCATCGGAAACCACTGAAGTCGTCTTTAAACAGTGCATAATAGCGCTTTTTACCGAACGATTCAGTGTCCATAGGACCGCACACATCAGAGTGAATCGGTTGACGAGGTTTGTCAGCACGACTAACACTTTTTCTGAAATTTTCTCTATGCATTTTTCCATAAATGCACCCGTCGCAAAACTCTTTGTTCACTTCCACATTGACACCCATGTCTTTCAGAAAGTTTTTCACTTGACGTTTATTCTGGTGCGCAAGACGCTCATGCCATAACTGCAGCAAATTTTCTTTATTTGCAACAGCACACACTGGATTAACGGGTAAAATAACGCGTAAATTAATTTTGTATAAATTACTGCTCTCTGTCCCGGTTGCCACTACTTGACCGTCTTTCTCGAAAATACAGTCACACCCATTGTTGGTAATGGTAAAATTAATACCCTTTTTGGCAGTCTTTTTCACAGAAAACAAGTTGCACACCATGTCAGGAGTATACAACACGTCATACATTATACCCGGAGACCATTTCGCACCGACTAAAGTTTCTATACGAACAGTTCCTTTCCCGACGGCACTAACCTCTTCACCGTTTCCGACTTTGATCACTACCGATTCTTCAAACAATTGAAAGTCCTCAAATACACGTTTGTCGTTGGTCATATGGTCCGATGCCCCCGAATCAATAATCCAATCACCTTTAAATGCTGGCCAGACAAATTTGTTACCCACAAACGCTAACGGACCAACCTGCGGCTTTTCATCATTCTTTCTCCCCTTTGGACAGTTTTTAGAAAGATGACGCTTAGAACCACACCCGGAACACCCTGGACAGTCTTTTCGTATGTGATCTTTTCTTCCACACGTATAACAACCTGCTGCACTTTTTGACGTATAATGTTTCTGCTTAGAATTTTGGCCTACTTTATGCTTGGAAAATAAAGCCACATTTTTATCCCCCTCCTCAGTTTCCCGCAGTCTCTGCTCTTCTGTAAGTAAACGTGTTGTTAAATTTTCCAACGTTCTTTGAGCCGCGTCGGTAGAATCCCAAGCACTGTGGAAATGTTGAAATTCTATTGGGAGAATCGACAAAATTCTTGTCAGCAGCATGGATTCCGGTATCTCGCCACCCAATTTCTTCATACGGTTAGACATTTGTTCCAGCTTTGCCACATGGTCAGCCACAGATTGAGATACATCCCATTGGAAGTCGAAAAACTGCTTTTGCATTAGCGACAGCGTTTCGTCCGATTTTAAATCATAAATTGCATGTAACTTCTGCCACATTTCGAAAGCAGTTTCACGG